>CM071567.1:151273576-151641759 GCA_036426205.1 Ascaphus truei | reverse complement strand
ACACACCAATATACAAATACATTTTTAAGGATTACACAAAAATGTAGAAATAAAAACATGAAATATCAATTTCAAAACAGCACTTTGCATCAGAAAATTAAATCAGCGCACATTGCAAATATATTATATCCATTCCCAACAAAACAGCACCTAGACAAATAAATATATACCAAATGGCAATCAAACAATTGCATTTTAGTGTGTACATGATGCAATTAATCTCTGCATCATGTAACACTATGACAAATCAATGTTCAAAATAAAATAAACAATTAACAATACAATGTATCCATCTATCAAATAAAACTCTAGCAAGTAAACAACAAAAGTACCATCAATCAATAATCAATCAAAAATCAAATAATCAAATCAAAATCAATTACACAATTCATTATTCAATTCCCTAAAACCAAACC
Organism: Ascaphus truei; assembly: GCA_036426205.1. Classification (NCBI taxonomy): domain Eukaryota; kingdom Metazoa; phylum Chordata; class Amphibia; order Anura; family Ascaphidae; genus Ascaphus; species Ascaphus truei. The sequence goes on along the minus strand of CM071567.1, from coordinate 151,641,343 downwards.
ATGTGAAAAAATGTCAACTTCCAAGTAACCACCATCATACAAAATCTAACTACCAAAATAAGCCAATATTAAAAAGCAAGTCCCTGAAATAAACTATTGAAAAGACCATCAAAATTACATGTAACTAAGTAACAATTACATTACACACCAATTTCTAAACAGAGCTGCAAAATACATTTTAAAAAAACAAATAACATAAATATTTACAAAACAATCATTTATTATCCCTGTATAGTATGTCTAGCCATATAGATTATACATTACATACAGGAGCAATAAATGAGCATAAAAAACAATTACATTACATCAAAAATTACAATGCAATACAACCATTCAGTGTCCCTGTATGTATGTATATCCATAGGGACATGCATAAATCAGGGCCAATAAGGACATAAAAAAAATCCCATTAAAAACAAAAATCAAAAACCTGCAAAAGTAACATAAAATACATTTCTTTTGTTTACTTATCATTAGATGGCCCACTCACTGACTCCTGGGGAACCGGATGCTCTCGAACCAACAATCCACCGACAGGAATCAGGTAACCATAAAATAAAAAACCATTACAATCCAAGTGTGTGTCTTCTTTCTTCTATTTGTAATCCTTACCATCAGTCTTGGGGTCTTTGGGGTCTTCTTTACCTTCTCTGGGGACTTCTGGGGTCTTCCGGGGTCTTCTTACCTTACATTGATTTGTCATAGTGTACATGATGCAGGATTAATTGCATCATGTACACACTAATGCAATTGTTTGATTGCCATTTGGTATATATTTATTTGTCTAGGTGCTGTTTTGTTGGGAGATGAGATATATTTTTTTTGCAATGTGCTGCTGGTTTAATTTTCTGATGCAATGTGCTGTTTTTGAGATTGAGATTTAGGGGCCTATGCAGTAAGTGGCGAGAAGGCTGGATTAGCCATTTTTTTTTTGCGAGATGCCATAGGTATGCAGTTGATGGCGGGATGTGTGCGAGATTACTGAAACACGGCATATGCTATTGTTGCCGGAAATAAAGGCCGTGCAGGTGGGGGAGAATGGCTATTTCGCCATATTAAGCACTACTCTGAATGCAGTAGATGCCGAGTAAGAAAAATCTTAGCGAGAAAAGCGCCAAAAAGCTGTGCCAATCCAAGAAGGCACCAACAACCAGCCGAGAGCCGAACATTTCTGCTGCTAGTGAAATCTGCTGGTTGTATGTGATTGTGTGTATGTCTTTATTTATATAGCGCCATTAATGTACATAGCGCTTCACAGTAGTAATACATGTGGTAATCGAATAAATAACAGATAATATAAATAACAGATCATGGGAATAAGTGCTTTAGACAAACATAACATTAAGGAAGAGGAGTCCTGCCCCGAGGAGCTTACAATCTATTGTTATTCTACTGTTGCCAGCGCAGCTTGACTTTTATAGCCATGTCATTCGAACTTCTTACATGTGCTGTTTATAATAAAGACAATAATAATGTTCGCCAAAGGTTTCAGTCTTGTGAATGAAACGTCTATTTTTTGTGCTTGGAAATGTAAAGCAGTCTTACTTCTACAGCGCAACATGTGCAGAGAAGAGTACATACCAGTGTCACTGCGGTTTCATTGTGCGTGAATAAGTGTAGCACTTCAGAAATCGTTCATGTAAAAAAATTGACTGACTCACCCGCATCTGCAGCTGAAGGTATGTTTCCTAAGTGAAATATGGCACAAGAGGACATGTCACAAGTCACCATGCACACATGTATCACCTCTGAAAGTGTCAAAGAACAGGAGACACAAGTGTGGTAAAGCACCAGGTATGTTTCTAAAATTATTTAATGAGGGACAGCGCAGTAAAAACTTTGCTAATGTCAGTAGCAGCAGGAAACCACTGCCGTGAGTAACAGAATGCTTTAAGCAAGAAGAGTTTTTTTTTAAATTATGTGCCGAGGTAGCGCCACATCACCTGGAATATCGATACATGCCGTGATCGCCACTTGCTGCATGACCGCGAAGGCGCGCGCCGTTACGCGCAAATGTGGAACTACCATTTCACTCCAATCGCCATTTACAGCATTTAGCGGCAAATACCCGGCAAAAAAAGGAGATCTAATTGCGCTGGCGACAGGCACATCTCGCAACTTACTGCCTAGGCCCTTAATGTTTCTATTCTGCATTTGTGTGTAAATCCGTAACCATTCATTTGTATATGGTGTATAATATTATACAATGTACAAATGAATGGATGTGTGAAGTGGGTGGTATCGGTGGGGGGGTTAACACCTTAATTACTTTCACGTTATTAACAGCTAAGGTGATTAAGGGGTTAACTGGCATTTGAAAGATTTGCTTATATTTTTGCCAACGGAGGCCTGTTTGATATGGATGCCCATCAAATGACCAGGGTGTGAAGTAGAACTCTATTTATTTACTTATTGATGCTGTTATGGTTTAATAATGGGCAAATAATCTATTACCCTTACTGGAGATAATAGTTATTTTGCACTGTAGCCCCGGTCTTGATTGCACTCACTGACCCCCCCGTGAGTGCCGAAAACACCAATATACAAATACATTTTTAAGGATTACACAAAAATGTAGAAATAAAAACATGAAATATCAATTTCAAAAACAGCACTTTGCATCAGAAAATTAAATCAGCAGCACATTGCAAAATATATTATATCTCATCTCCCAACAAAACAGCACCTAGACAAATAAATATAATTATATCTCATCTCCCAACAAAACAGCACCTAGACAAATAAATATATACCAAATGGCAATCAAACAATTGCATTTTAGTGTGTACATGATGCAATTAATCTCTGCATCATGTAACACTATGACAAATCAATGTTCAAAATAAAATAAACAATTAACAATACAATGCTATCCATACTATCAAATAAAAACTAAGCAAGTAAACATACAAAAATGTACCATCAATCAATTAATCTAATCAAAAATCAATTATAATCCAATCAAAATCAATTACACAATTCATTATTCAATTCCTAAAACCAAACCATTGTGAAAAAATGTCAACTTCCAAGTAACCACCATCATACAAAATCTAACTACCAAAAATAAGCCAATATTAAAAAGCAAGTCCCTGAAATAAACTATTGAAAAGACCATCAAAAATTACATGTAACTAAGTAACAATTACATTACACACACCAATTTCTAAACAGAGCTGCAAAATACATTTTAAAAACATCAAATAAACATAAATATTTACAAAACAATCATTTATTATCCCTGTATAGTATGTCTAGCCATATAGATTATACATTACATACAGGAGCAATAAATGAGCATAAAAACAATTACATTACATCAAAAATTACAATGCAATACAACCATTCAGTGTCCCTGTATGTATGTATATCCATAGGGACATGCATAAATCCAGGGCCAATAAATGGACATAAAAAAAATCCCATTAAAAACAAAATTCAAAAACCTGCAAAAGTAACATAAATACATTTCTTTTGTTTACTTATCATTAGATGGCCCACTCACTGACTCCTGGGGAACCGGATGCTCTCGACCAACAATCCACCGACAGGAATCAGGTAACCATAAAATAAAAAACCATTACAATCCAAGTGTGTTCTTCTTTCTTCTATTTGTAATCCTTACCATCAGTCTTGGGGTCTTTGGGGTCTTCTTTACCTTCTCTGGGGACTTCTGGGGTCTTCCGGGTCTTCTTACCTTACATTGATTTGTCATATTGTTACATGATGCAGAGATTAATTGCATCATGTACACACTAAAATGCAATTGTTTGATTGCCATTTGGTATATATTTATTTGTCTAGGTGCTGTTTTGTTGGGAGATGAGATATAATTTTTTTTGCAATGTGCTGCTGGTTTAATTTTCTGATGCAATGTGCTGTTTTTGAGATTGAGATTTAGGGGCCTATGCAGTAAGTGGCGAGAAGGCTGGATTAGCCATTTTTTTTTTGCGAGATTGCCATATGGTATGCAGTTGATGGCGGAATGTGTGCGAGATTACTGAAACACGGCATATGCTATTGTTGCCGGAAATAAAGCGCCGTGCAGGTGGGGAGAATGGCTATTTCGCCATATTAAGCACTACTCTGAATGCAGTAGATGCCGAGTAAGAAACTCTTAGCGAGAAAAGCGCCAAAAAGCTGTGCCAATCCAAGAAGGCACCAACAACCAGCCGAGAGCCGAACATTTCTGCTGCTAGTGAAATTGCTGTGTTGTATTGTATTGTGTTGTATGTCTTTATTTATATAGCGCCATTAATGTACATAGCGCTTCACAGTAGTAATACATGTGGTAATCGAATAAATAACAGATAATATAAATAACAGATCATGGGAATAAGTGCTTTAGACAAACATAACATTAAGGAAGAGGAGTCCCTGCCCCGAGGAGCTTACAATCTAATTGTTATTCTACTGTTGCCAGCGCAGCTTGACTTTTATAGCATGTCATTCTGAACTTCTTACATGTGCTGTTTATAATAAAAGACAATAATAATGTTCGCCAAAGGTTTCAGTCTTGTGAATGAACGTCTATTTTTTGTGCTTGTTGAATGTAAGCAGTCATTACTTCTACAGCGCAATGTGCAGAGAAGAGTACATACCAGTGTCACTGCGGTTTCATTGTGCCGTGAATAAGTGTAGCACTTCAGAAATCGTTCATGTAAAAATAATTGTACTGACTCACCCGCATCTGCAGCTGAAGGTATGTTTCCTAAGTGAAATATGGGCACAAAGAGACATGTCACAAGTCACATGCACACATGTATCACCTCTGAACGTGTCAAAGAACAGGAGACACAAGTGTGGTAAAGCACCAGGTATGTTTCTAAAATTATTTAATGAGGGACAGCGCAGTAAAAACTTTGCTAATGTCAGTAGCAGCAGGAAACTCACTGCCGTGAGTAACAGAATGCTTTAAGCAAGAAAGAGTTTTTTTTAAATTATGTGCCGAGGTAGACGCCACATTCACCTGGAATATCGATACATGCCGTGATCCGCCACTTGCTGCATGACCGCGAAGCGCTGCGCCGTGTACGCGCAACATGTGGAACTCACCATTTCACTCACAATCGCCATTTACAGCATTTAGCGGCAAATACCCGGCAAAAAAAGGAGATCTAATTGCGCTGGCGACAGGCACATCTCGCAACTTACTGCATAGGCCCCTTAATGTTTCTATTTCTGCATTTTTGTGTAAATCCGTAACCATTCATTTGTATATTGGTGTATATATATTATACCCACTGTACAAATGAATGGGTGAAGTGTTGGTATCGGTGCAGGGTGGGTTAACACCTTAATTACTTTCACAGTTATTAACAGCTAAGGTGATTAAGGGGTTAACTGGCATTTGAAAGTATTTGCTATATTTTTTTGCCAACGGAGGCCGTTTGATGACCGGATGCCCATCACATTGCCAGGGGGTAAGTAGAACTCTATTTATTTACTTTATTGATGCTGTTTTATGTGTTTAATAATGGGCAAATAATCTATTACCCTTATCTGGATAATAGTTATTTTGCACATGTAGCCCCGGTCTTGATTTGCACTCACTGACCCCCCTCCGTGAGTGCCGAGTGGTCGCGGGTGCCGCCAGAGGCAGCGACGGACCCGCCGGCACTTCGCGAGGGTGGGGGCCAGTGCAGGGAGCGCTCGGCATCCATGGAGCTCCGGCGGCGCACCCGGCTAGCGGGGGCCGCCATGACATGTTGCGCGAGCGTGCGCGGGATCGCGCATGCGCAGATAGAGACAGAGCGTCCCGGCAGCCCTTAGGTAGTCGCGCGAGGGCAAGGGAAAGGTTGCGGCGGCCATTAGGCGTTCGCACATGCGCAGGAGAAGCGTGCACGCGGCCCCAATACAGATATAGCCTCCTTGGGACTACAACTCCCGGGAGGCCTAGGGAGGCAGGCACCAGGTGCCTGATAGGAGCCAATAGGGCTGGAGGATTCCCAGACAGCCAGAATAAGATACATTTCGCACGCTGTGCAACGGCAGTTGGAGCTGGGAGCAGGAAGGGGAAGGAAGGGTGCAGGGAGCAAGTGGCTCCTGCACCAGGTAAGGATCCCCAAGTCCCAGGCAGGCCCCAATCCCTGTTAGGGTAGTGGGTAATTGATAAGGGACGGCCCGAGATAGGGAGGTTGCCCTTAGGTGTGAGAGGGTACAGGCTTGTCAGTGAATCACGGCTGGTAGTGCTGTGAGCGCTGACAAGTAGGCACAGTGTGTGCAGCGTGTGTTGCTGTCTGCAGGTTGACTATGTGTGCAGTGTGTCTGCTGCAGGCGCTGTTAGTTAGCTAGTTGTTAGTGAGGCATAGGGGACTTGGAGTGTTAGGGGAGTGGAACAGGTCATTAACCCCTGTAGGCCCCTAGGAGTTTCCCCAAAGCCACTACAGGTTGCTGTGCCATAGGGACGGCCTATAGTGTAGCGAATGCCACCTAGATAGTTAGGGACTCAGCGGATGCTGCGGTTCCAGTGACGGAGTTCGGACCCACGTTGGGGTCCACAGAGAATATCGCCAGGATAGGATCAGACGGATTCATCGCACGTCTGACCCTTTGTGAAGCGTTGCTGATCCGAGCACCGGAGTGCTCGGCAGGTATCTACAATACATAAGTGCACCACCGGGCCCTTAGCTTAACTGTGACTGCGCATCCCGCCCACGATCTCTTGCAAGAGTGCGGGACATTGTTGGTTTCTATGGACACGGTGGGGACACTCGGTGTTGGGGAAAGCGTTTGGTGAGACGCCTTGGTTATTAGTGTCTCCTCTGTAGAGGGACACCTGTTATTCTATTGTTGATATATGTGTCTATGTTCTTAAGTAAAGAATTAGTTATTATCTATGCAGGGTATGTGTGTTGTTGTATTTCTTGCCCAGGGGAATCTCACGTCACGGGGATCCTGGGTAAGTGGAGGCGCTGCGCTATGTAAATGTGTTAGTATTACCCCAGGCTCCCAGCTAGCGGAGGCTCAGATCTCCTGGAGCCGCAGGTGTGGTACAGCGACCAGTAGTTCCTTTAGGAAGGTGTCAGAAAAAGGGCTACATTTGGAGGCGCTGCTGAGATATCAGACCTGGGGTGCCCTGTAATTTTTTTCTAAATTGTGCTATTTTTGTTTCACCATGTGGGCGCTCTAAAAGCAGGAGGTCTATGCATGGGCCTTGAAGGTTAACGTGCCTCCCAACCGCGTGGTTGCCGTGGGGGCAGTCCCTGCTGGCGTGTCTCTGCTAGATGTCCAAACGCAGGTTCGAAAACTCCCTGGGCAAGCTTGTACGTGGGTCAGAGGGCGAAGGTATGATGTCACCTTGCAATGGAGTACCGTACTGATGCATGTGGGCCAGGCCATAAGCGAGGAAGACGGCCCCCAATTCTTGAATCTGCCCGGGGGTCCAACCGATGGATGCCCCTTTATGTACCCTGACTTGACAGTTTCCTCCTGTATTGATAGCCCTTGTGTAGTTGACAGGGCTGTAATCAAAATGGAGGCTCCTGCAGCAAGGGATGCTAACAGTGAGTCCCACCTAAAATGGCGGCTCCCGCCAAATCAAAATGGCACATGGGCGGCTGACTGCCAGCCTGCACAGAAGAATGTTGCAAGCCTCTGTCCAAGACTGGCGGGAAAACCCGAGCCCTGCCCCCACACTGTGAGTGAGCACAGTGAACAGCGATCAGCCATGTCTGTTCACCATGATGAGAAAGGTGACGGCTGCAGTAAAATACACCCTCAGTTGCATAGAGCCTGGCGAACAAGAGGAGTGAATGTAACCGTTATTTTGTGTCCATGCTTACAAAGGGACGTGACTATACCTGGTAGTGAGGACTTTGATGCCTATCAGCTACCGCGTAGGGTGTTCGTGACACAAGTGGAAGGGAAGAAGTGTCTCCAAGGTCCCTGTTCTAAATGTGATTTCCCAGGTTGTGAATTGACCTGGGGACCCCAGTGTGCCTGCGGTGGGGCACGGTTCCTGTGTCCCAAGCTGCCGCAGGCTACAGCACCATCCGAGGAGGAGGACACTGTTGCGGAAACGGATTATTCATCCCCCGAGAATGAGGTAGACTGCCAGGGGTTACACCCTAATGTGTATGTGCCCTGGCAAGCTCCTGGAGTAGAGGACGTTGTGCTAGCGTGCCCCTGCCTGCAAGAAGCCCGTGCTCAGGGAGCCGTCCTGTCCCAGTTACCACTAGGCTTCAAGACAACCGAGGTGGACGGAGAAACGTTTACCCAGTGTTTTAGCACCACCTGTGACTGTTCTAGAGGTGCACTGGCGTGGGAGCCCCAATGTGGCTGCTGCGGTGCCTGGTTCTTAAAGCCTATCATACCCCAGGCTACGGAACCAGCGGAGAAAGAGGCGCCTGATGGTTCTACCGAGGCGGGTGAAGCCGCTACTAGTTCCCCCACTTCAGCGATGGAGGTGAAGGAGGAGCCGTGTGCCCAGATGGACATTCTAGATTCAGGTCCCGAGCCAACTATCTCAGCTGATACAGAGCCTGCTGTGGGTCCGTGTGCCCTGCAACGGCCAGTCCGGCCTACCACCGAGGTATCAGCGGTCCCAGGCTTGGGATCAGTACCTGCCAACGACGACGGGGGCAAGTTGACTGCCCCAGGGGTGTCGGGTGTGAGCTCCCCGGTGATCGTGGGGCCTGGTGGCTCCAAAGGTAGGGTCACCCGGGCGATGGGCTCACCCCGTCATCGCGTCCTGGTGGAGGTGTCTCCCCCAGAAGATCTCTGCAGACCAGGGAGCAGATTTGACCTCATCAAGGTATCCGGTACAGCGACAAGGAGTGACACTTATTCCTGCGTGAGGAATCTCCAAGCTTGGCCTTCTCAAGACACGGGCCTGCACGAAGAGGTTGTGCTGTCCACAGAAGATGTCACCGTTAAAGGGATTGCTGGAGCGGACAAAGACTGTGCTGAGACCGCTCTGGTAGTTGTGGCCTCTTCCATGCGCACGATGGAGCGTTTTGTTCGCCATGTGGTGGACCGAGGCAAGAGACTGAACCTCCCTGTCTCCCGCGAGACGAAACCGGAGGATCCGGCAAAGGTCAATACCCAGGACCCCTTACTATTTTTTCTACGAGGGGGAGGTGGTGGTTTGGCGGTAGAGACTGATATTGAGTTCCAAAAGACTCACAGGAGTCAAGGTGGGATACCCTCACCCAATCAGTTAGGGGCACTCCACTCTGAGACTCAGCTGGCCTCGGGTATCCATGCGAGTATGTTGGGTATCAGTGAACAAATGCATGTTGTATGTGCTGTACCGTTTGCCATGCATTTTTCATTATATAATCCTCTGTTGCATGGTTGCTACCCAAGCGAGGTCGTTGGGATTCTACAAGGGGGAGAATATAGCCCAGGTCTTGATTTGCACTCACTGACCCCCCTCCGTGAGTGCTGAGTTGTCGCGGGTGCCGCCAGAGGCAGCGACGGACCCGCTGGCACTTCGCGAGGGTGGGGGCCAGTGCAGGGAGCGCTCGGCATCCCTGGAGCTCCGGCGGCGCACCCGGCTAGCGGGGGCCGCCATGACATGTTGCGCGAGCGTGCGCGGGATCGCGCATGCGCAGATAGAGACAGAGCGTCCCGGCAGCCCTTAGGAAGTCGCGCGAGGGCAAGGGAAAGGTTGCGGCGGCCATTAGGCGTTCGCGCATGCGCAGGAGAAGCACGCACGCGGCCCCAATACAGATATAGCCTCCTTGGGACTACAACTCCCAGGAGGCTTAGGGAGGCAGGCACCAGGTGCCTGATAGGAGCCAATAGGGCTGGAGGATTCCCAGACAGCCAGAATAAGATACATTTCGCGCGCTGTGCAACGGCAGTTGGAGCTGGGAGCTGGGAGCAGGAAGGGGAAGGAAGGGTGCAGGGAGCAAGTGGCTCCTGCACCAGGTAAGGATCCCCAAGTCCCAGGCAGGCCCCAATCCCTGTTAGGGTAGTGGGTAATTGATAAGGGACGGCCCGAGATATGGAGGTTGCCCTTAGGTGTGAGAGGGTGCAGGCTTGTCAGTGAATCACGGCTTTTAGTGCTGTGAGCGCTGACAAGTAGGCACAGTGTGTGCAGCGTGTGTTGCTGTCTGCAGGTTGACTGTGTGTGCAGTGTGTCTGCTGCAGGCGCTGTTAGTTAGCTAGTTGTTAGTGAGGCTTAGGGGACTTGGAGAGTTAGGGGAGTGGGAAAGGTTATTAACCCCTGTAGGCCCCTAGGAGTTTCCCCAAAGCCACAACAGGTTGCTGTGCTATAGGGACGGCCTATAGTGTAGCGAATGCCACCTAGATAGTTAGGGACTCAGCGGATGCTGCGGTTCCAGTGACGGAGTTCGGACCCACGTTGGGATCCACAGAGAATATCGCCAGGATAGGATCAGACGGATTCATCGCACGTCTGACCCTTTGTGAAGCGTTGCTGATCCGAGCAGCTTTCTACAATACATAAGTGCACCACCGGGCCCTTAGCTTAACTGTGACTGCGCAGTCACCCACGATCTCTGCAAGAGTGCGGGACATTGGTTGGGGTTCTATGGACACTGGGTGGGATCACTCGGTGTTGGGGAAAGCGTTTGGTGAGACGCCTTGGTTATTAATGTCTCCTCTGTAGAGGGACACCTGTTATTCTATTGTTGATATATGTGTGTATGTTCTTAAGTAAAGTATTAGTTATTATCTATACAGGGTATGTGTGTTGTTGTATTTCTTGCCCAGGGGAATCTCACGTCACGGGGATCCTGGGTAAGTGGAGGCGCGGCGCTATGTAAATGTGTGAGTATTACCCCAGGCTCCCAGCTAGCGGAGGCTCAGATCTCCTGGAGCCGCAGGTGTGGTACAGCGACCAGTAGTTCCTTTAGGAAGGTGTCAGAAAAAGGGCTACACACATAACTGTACTGTATGTGTTTGGGGGGGGGGGGGTTATTTATTTATTTATTTAAATGTATATGGCAGGTTTATTTTTTTTACATATGGGGTTGGTTCCTTAGGTCTGCGGGGACCTCTGGAGACCACCTGAGGGCCCCAGGGACGCCCACAGGTACCAGGCTTCGGACCCACGGGGGACACCTTGCGGGGAAGAACCTGGGGCCCCACAGCTGTGGGGGCCTCGCAGACCTGTAGGGACCACCCGAGGGCCCCAGACCCCTGTGGGAACCACCCGAGGACCCTCTGACACCTGTGGGGCTGACACGGGGACCCCCAGACACCTGCGGGCCCACCCATTGAGACCCAATTTGGGGCCCACGGTGACCGGCTGGGACCACCTGGAGGCCCACAGTGCCTGTGGGGGACCACCCATAGGCCTTCAACTTACACTGGTATACTGTGGGGCCTGTGGACACACGCCAGGACCACTGGGGACTCCCGTGAGCCTTGGGTATTAACCCTGTATGTAAAAGAATGAATCATGTATTTATGGGGGGGCACAGGGGGTGGGTGGGTTATGTATTGTTTATTAAATATAGTGATGTTTATTGTTTGTAGCGGGGGTGGGGGAAGGGGGTATTGTCCCCAAGCCAGGGTGGGTAGGCCACCCGGTGCGTAGTGGGTGCGGGTGGTTAGGCCTCACGGGGTGGGTAGTGGGGGAGGGATTTTAGGCCTCCTGAGTGGTGGGTGAGAGTGGGTTAACCCCTTAATTACTATAGCGGTTAATGACCGCTAAGATGATTAAGGGGTTAGAGGACTTTACATTGGCTCTTTTTATTCTTGTGTATGTTTTGTAGCACTGGAGGGGGACATGGGCAAGATGAGGATGAAGACGGCCTTCATCGTGCGTGCCTGGAAAAGGTAAGTGCAATATGTATTTACTGTATATATTGTGATTAATGTATTTTAAATGGGCAAATGCATATGTAAAAATATATATAAACATATAAAAATCCATATGTGGATAATAGTAATTTTGCCTATTACTGTAGTGTATGTGTTAGGGGGGGTGTATTTATTTACAAATATTGTTTATATTTTGGGGGCACACCATTGGTACCGCAGGCCCGCGGACACCCGTGGGGACCCCGGACGCCAGCGGGGACCTCCAGACACGCGCGGGATCCCCGGGCTCCCGTGGGGATCACACGGTGACACCGCGTGGACCCGCGGGGACCCCTGAACACCCGCGGGGACCCCTGGACATCCGCGGGGACCCCGGGACATCCGCGGGGAACACCCGGTGACACCCGTGGGGTCAGCCGGGGACACCCGCCGGCCTGTTGTATGGATGTTGTGCCAGCAAAAAGGTAAACAAAGACATTTTTCTAAGTCCTGCTCCTTTAGCGCCTGCCTTGACCTGGCGTGCTTTTTTCGGCGCATTTTTAAAGCATGATCATTTATCGTAGCTTTGAAAATCACGCAGACTCGGAGAAATCAGCACATTTAGCTGATCGTTTTTTGAAAAAAGCCCGTTTAAGAGTGCAAAGTCCCTATTATCACTGCTCTGTGAATCGCGTTGAGCGCAATATCACGTTCTAAAAGCACTTTGCGCTCTTAAAACGACTTATCACTGCTTAGTGCATAGCCCCCAATGTACTGACTTTAGCACTAATAATCGAATGTTGCGGTCGCGGTTGGAACTACAAGCCGATTTTAGTTCCAGGAGTTTTAGTACTATCCCCCGGTCAAAAAGAGTCCAAGTTCTCAGAAGAGAAGGGAGCGTGGTATGTGGAACTTCACGCCGATTTGGGAACCAGAGGATTTCGGGCTAAGTCTCGGTCAGGGTAAAACTCTTATTTAGAGTTCCCTGCACCTAGAACAATCTAGTTTTTGACCCCCAGACCCCCAGTAAGTGTGCTTTTCATTTGTATTTTGTGTTTCACTGTGTGTATGCCTATTTCTGTGAATAAACTAAAATGTATTTCATTATCTTGTTTAGCGAGTACGTGACAGTGATATTCTAGGCGCAATCGCCCAAAAAGTGAATGTATAAAATATATATGAAAATTAAATATAAACTCAAAGTGAAAAGTGAGTAAATAAATGTGATAATAATCTGAAAAAAACCCTGCTCAAACCCTCCGGTGGGACCTGTTTTCACGGGTTCCAGAACAGAAGAATGATTCTTACGAAATCCAGGGGGAGCATGGGGGAGAGAAGAAAACAGCGACACAGAAAATTTAAGTGCAGACGTAGGAACAAAGTGTAGAAGTGGTAGTCTTGGCCCTATGCCCAGCCTACTCACAGGAAAGAAGTTATCACAGAGCGTTGAGGGATAAAATCCCACGAATGAATGATATGTGCGTCTCCTCCAATGTCACAGCAGTAGATGTATACTCCAACCAGAAAAAGAGAAGAAGGACTACATAGCACAGATCAATTATATTAAAGGAATTCTTTATATTAAAATGTAGAAAACGCATTCCCAGCTGACTAAAGACACCGGCACTCAGCACAGGAGGCGGGGGATCTCCTACAGCTGATGCGGGTGACCCCACACATTGCAGGAGGCGGTGAAAGACTCGACGATCCTACTGTGGTTCACTTGTTTAGTGATACATGCCTGTTTTATTGGCACTATTGTAAGTGCGTTTTCTACATTCTAATATAAAAAATTCCTTTAATATAATTGATCTGTGATTTTATCCCTCAACGCTCTGTGATAACTTCTTTCCTGTGAGTAGGCTGGACATAGGGCCAAGAATACAACTTCTACACTTTGTTCCTACGTCTGCACTTAAATTTTCTGTGTCGCTGATTTCTTCTCTCCCCCATGTTCCCCCTGGATTTCGTAAGAATCATTATCTTGTTTAGCTCAATGAATGATCCGGGTAAAAGTGTACAATAAATCTGATCTCTCATGACAGGCTTATTTACTGGTGGCAGTGGTAGAATCATTGAGCATTATGTTTTATAATCCTGCGGGGTCTTCTAACATAAAGAGAAACTCGTAAATTGCGAGCTCTCAAAACAAGTAGTGACTTACACACGTTACACAAAGCAGGAAAAGCACAGGTTCTCTCTGTCACTTAGTTTAGTGCCACCAGGCGAAGATGGATGGAAGGTCAGATCGCTATCGGACCTGGAACCGTCCACAAATTGTAACCCAGTGTGAAAGTTATGGACTCCCGTCCGCCGGTCGGGCAAAGACAGTGCTGGAGAAGGATCTCGAAAAACATGAAGCGGGCATAGCTACACCTGAGGTGTGCATAACCTCACCTGTTGATGCAGGGGCCACTAACCAAGCCAGGGTACAGGAGGAGGCAGAGAAGGATGGGGAGATCGGGGATGAAAAGGACAGAGATGGCGAGCATGATCCTGGGAGTGCAGCCGTGGTAGCCCTGGTGGTGGCTAACTGTCTCCCTGCTATAGGGCTTACCTCTCTCCTCACCACCTGCGGAGAGGGGTTCACCTTCGAGCAGAGGTTGCAGCTACTTGCTGCCTCTCAAGGTGGGCAGCCCCCAAGACTCCTACCAACCTACCCTGTGAAAGGTGTCACACCACAGCATCAACTAGTTTGTGGATGACACGGATAAGATTGATGGATTTCTTAAAGCATTCGAAGATCAGTGTTGCTGGTTCTGTATACCAGAATAGGACTGGGTTTTGTGGTTGTCGCCACTATTAACTAGGGTAGTAGCCCTGGAGACCTTTGAGTCAATCCCGTCAAAGGACAGCAATGACTACCGGCATGTAAAGGCTTTATTATTGACTCAGTATGCCCTCACACCAGAGGCATACCGTGGCATGTTCCGGTCTTGGGAGACGACTGGCTGGGAGACAAACATGTGCTTTGCATCAAGGCTAATTAAGAATGGGACTCAGTGGGTGGAGGGATGTGATGCCACCAAGTATCACAATTTACTGGACTTGATCTTCAAGGAGTAGTTTCTACCGCAGTGCCCACCTGAGGTGCAGGATTGTGTCTTTGACCGAAAGCCAGTCACTTGCCACGATGCAGCCAACCTGACTGATCAGTATACCATCAGTCACGCTCTTTCCCACAAGAGGGGGTCTGCCCAGAATGAAGCCCATCCAGCTCGGGCAGCTAACAGCACACCACACTGGGAGCCAAAGCAAGCTGGCCGAGGGGGGGGGGGGGGGGGGCTACACCCAAGACAGTGGAGTTCAGGCATGAGAAGTGGTGCTACCAGTGTAACCACAAAGGACACATCAAGCCTGATTGTCCGGACCGACCAAGGTCCAGTAATCCCCATCAGGGGCAATGCACTCCAGCTGCAAAACCAGTCACCGCCATGCGACTGGGACACACAGAAGAGCAGTGGGCAGTCATCCAGGATATCTAGCCGAGGACTCAGATGGCTGATTCTACCGCTTCAGCAGGCACAGCAAGAGCGGCACCAGATTGCAACTGTTAGGTTGCAATTCAACGATGTCTGGAAGAAGCATTTGCAACCAGTGACCATCGGAGGTCGCCAAGCAGCTGGCTTGCACGAGTCCGGTGCCACGGTTACTCTGGTGAGACCTGATATGGTCAAACCAGATGATCTGCTCCCGGGACCAGGTATGCAGGTCACAATGCCAGACGGGGGAGCTAAGTTATTCCAGGTCACCCGGGTATTTCTTGACTGGAGTGCCAGTTCAGGCATGAGGGATGTGGGTGTTTTGCCTGGCTTGGATACTGAGGTGCTACTCGACAACAACTTGGGGCACCTCATCTGCTCCTTTGTGGGGGAAGCTGCTCCCGTGGCAGCTATTACAAAAAGCAAGAGCAGGGCACTTGCCCAAGCGGGGGAACCTTTCATACCCCTGCCCACTGAGGAGCTCGCTGTCCCCCTGCATTTGGGACTAACATTTCCAGGGGTCTCTGAGGAAATCATGCAGTTAAGCCAGACAGAGTCGCGACAATGTACTGACTTACCTGTTTCCCCATCACCCAACTTAGTGACTGAGGGAGAGTGGCTGGAGCTGGGGGCGCAGTTCCGAGATGCGGTGTGGTCCGATCCCGGCTTAGAGGAATGAGACTTTGGGTGTCAGAGTCTGCCTCTGAGAGTGGGATAGATCGGTTTCTTTGGCACCGCGGGATCTTGTACAGAGAGAAAGCCCCCACCGCTCCCAGCAGCGTATGGACAGGTAGGAGACAGTTAGTGGTACCCAGGGAGTATAGGCAGCAGTTATTGCAGATAGCCCACTCCATTCCACAAGCAGGGCATCAGAGGGTTACTCCACCAGGGCCTGGTTATTGAAGCGTTTCTACTGGCCGGGGGCATCAAGGGCAGTGGCAGATTTTTGTAGGTCCTTTGATGCCTGTCAGTAAGTAGGTAAGGCTGGCGACCGTGTGAAGGCACTCCTAAACTCACTACCGGTAATTGGGGAACCCTTCCAGAGAGTAGTCATAGACATAGTGGGACCTCTGAAGATCCCTAGCTGGACCAGCCAGCGTTACATCCTCACGGTGGTGGATTTTGCCACCCGGTACCCTGAGGCTGTAGCCCTGGCCACCATTGAGGCAAGTGCAGTGGCAAAGGCTTTGATAGTTATTGTCTCTAGAGTAGGATTCCCTAGTGAGATTCTAACTGATCATGGATTGCAATTCATGGCAGAATTGCTACAGTGTCTCTGGCATTCTTGCGGAGTGAAGCAACAGCGCTTAACCCCTTACCACACCCAGACAAACGGGCTATGTGAGCGGTTCAATGGTACCCTGAAGCAGATGCTTCAGGCATTTATAGAGGCTGAAGGAAAAGACTGGGAGACTCATTTGCTGCACTTACTGTTTTCCTCACGCTTGAGGTACCGCAAGGGTCCACTGGGTTCTCTCCCTCTGAGCTTCTATGTGGTCGCAGGGTACGGGGACCGCTTAACCTATTCCATGAGGGATGGGAAAGGGAGACTACTATTACTGATGCTTCGGTGCTTCAGTATGTAGTAAATCTCAGGGACAGGTTGGAAATGCTTATGGGGTTGGCACAGGCTAACCTCAGGGAGGCTCAGACCAAGAAGAAGACTTGGTATGACCAGTATGCCCATAGAAGAGAATTCATGCCTGGCAGCAAGTGCTTGTTCTTAAGCCCACTCGGCAGAAAAAACTGATGGCTGCCTGGTCTGGTCCGTATACGGTACTCTGGAGGATGAATGAGTGCAACTATGTTGTGCAGTTATACGGAGAGACAGGCAGACATAGGACATATATTAATATGCTTAAGGAATATTTTCAGAATGTGGCATCAGTGATGGCTATCTGTAGCCCACCGATGGGAGACCCGGCGAGCCAAGCTCTGCCTGACCTCCTAGGGGCAGATAGGCAGGGGGGCACAGAAGAGCAGGTTGAGATAAGGTCTCAGCTCAGTGCACAGCAGAGAGTGCAAACAAAGGCTATGTTAGAGCAGCCTAGGGTCCTGTTCACGGATAAGCCAGGCAGGACACATATTACTGATCACGCAGTGCTCACCGGGGATCAGAGACCTGTGCAAAAGAATGCCTATCGGGTATCAGCAGAGGTGAAGGGGAGTATAGAGAGGGACGTGAAGGATATGCTCACCCTAGGGGTAATTGCCCTGTCTCAGAGCCCTTGGGCTTATATATGTGTAAAGCCTGTATGCCCACAGACCTGGCCAGTCCCCAGTACTGAGGTGGGTAGGGTTATAACACGCACCCACAGCAGTGAGGGCGTGCCCGGAGTGTGGTAGTGCGTTGCCGGGCCTGTAGAAAGAAGGTTAAGGTATACTTATAACGCCTTGGGTTTCAGAGTTCAGATAGTGATGTCCGTGTGCCAGAGTCCAGGGGCAATAGAGAGCAGGATAGTGATGTCCGTAAGCCAGAGTCCAGGGGTAACAGAAAGCAGCGAAGTCGTATCCGGATGCAGGGTTCAAGGGCAGGAGAGAGCAGGGTAATCCAGTACAAATCAGAGTTCAAGCCAGGGAGATCCAAGGGTAAGCACGAACAGGAACAAACGCTGGAAGAGACAGGAGAGCCAAGCATAGGTCTGCACACACAGGGGTCACAAGAAGCTATGCAGAGCAATGAGTGAGAGGACAGACAGGGGTTATAAAGGAGGGAACACCAATGGGAGAGAGAGGAGGAGTAGAGGGTAGAGTGAGAGGCAGCAGGGATAGGTGAGAAGGAGAGAGGGAGGAGACAGGTAAATCAGAGAGGGAGATGGCCTGTACAGTATGGGAGGCGGAGCCAGAGGTCTGGTTAGGTTTACAAGAGGAGCGTGTGCGCGTGCCCTCTGTAAGGTTGGGGTGCACGTGCACAGGCTGCGTCAGAAAGCGCATGGAGCACCGCGCCGCAGGGGCGCCCGCCGAGGGAGGAGAGAGAACCGGAGGAGTGACTGCAGAAGGTATTGAGACCGGAGGGGAGACAGAGGGAAGCCGCGAGCAGAGAGTGCCGTGGAGGGGATCGGGTGTTTGTGAACATGCACGCGCCCTGCGGGGAACGCGCGCGGCAGCTGGGAGTGCATCAGGGCATGCCACAGAGGGACGGTGCGGGAGGAGGAAGGGAGAGCAGAGCGAGGAGGCAAGGGGGAAAGATCCGAGGCAGGGGAAAGCGCAGTGACGGGGACACATGGAGGGGAAGGAATCCCCTGAACCGTCACAATATGGTAGTCCTCGTGACTAAGAAGGATGGAACCACTCAGATCTGTGTGGACTACCGGCAGCTTAATGCTCAGACGGTGTTGGATGCTTATTCCATGCCCCACATGGATGAGCTCTTAGATGAGCTTGCGGGGCAAAGTATATGACTACTATGGATTTGTCCAAGGGGTATTTGCAACTCCCTCTGACCCAGGAGGCACAGGAGAAATCAACTTTCATCACTCCGAGTGGCTTATATGAATTTCTGGTTATGCCATTCTGCTTACATTGGCCTTTGTCTATGTATTGGCCTGTCCTGTTTCTATTTCATCCTGTGTGCTGTTTTGGACACTTGTGAGAGACTTTGTAAGACTGTTCAAACTTCCCTATTGAATCCACCACTGCTGTGTAGACAGTGACGTCATTACACAGCGTCCCGCGACGGAGCGGTATCGTGGCACGCTGAGGGCACCCCAGCAAGCTGCGTTTTAACCTCTGTGCAGAGGATACACCTGCCGAGGTACAGGAGCAGCTTCATATCGGCCAGGAAGCGGGATCGATTTCACCGAGCCCCAGTACCAGCTGCTGAACCTGGCTGCATGAAGGGAAATCCCCTTGGGAGTGAAAAGACTGACGTCCTGCCCCAGAATCAACTGAGCTGCAGCAGCAGAGGGAAGCAAGCACCTGAATCTACAGCTAACAGCTGCCGAGTGGTAAACAGTGTGATACACACTACATGCCTTTTACCAACTTTTTTCATGTACGCAGATATATTACCCCCTTTTTAATTCTATAATATATTGTTGAATTTGCTTCACTATTTGGCGTTGTGCGCTGTTTTCTTTTGACCCCATAAAGGTGCCTGTATCTCGGGAAGCAGGGGGTCCCCGGACATAAAACCAATGTGGTTCAGCTCCGGAGACCCCCTGCACCTCTACACTATTAAAGGAATGGATATTTAAATAAATAAATTTCGGGCAACATTTCAGCTGGGAAAGGCGGCTCTCTCAGAGCAGCTCTCTCTGCAGCAGAAATGAATCGCTGGTTTTTGCCTTTTCAGAGGCTCGAGGCTCTCGCTGGCAGCAACTCGCCAGTTGTGGGCATGTTGCTATCACTGGTATTCGAGCCTTTCTGAATACTGTGATAGCAACGCCCAAAAAAAACCCATTTTACATTCCCTGGCGATTTATTTTATGAATGTTCTCTGAATAAGGCCCTTAGTGCATATAGCAGTGGTGCTGAAAAGGATCAGGGAAGCAGGGCTGACACTGAAACCTACAAAGTCTCTAGTGGGTATGGCAGAAGTGTTATACTTAGGGCACAGAGTGGGTGGAGGGCATCTGAAGCCGGAGACGGCTAAGGTAGAATTTATTGTTCAGTGGCCAATACCTAGGACCAAGATGCAGGTCACGGCTTTTTTTAGGTACTGCTGGCTATTATATGAAGTTTGTTCCCCAGTATAGTGCTATTGGTTAACCCCTGACGGACTTGACACAGAAACGACTTTTGGTTCTGGTAGTCTGGTCTCCTACCTGTAAAAAATCATTTCAGGCACTGAGGACAGCACTGGCTAGTGCTCCCGTCCTAGCAGCACCTGATTACTCAAAGAAATTCCTTGTACAGCCCGATGCCTCCGACTATGGTATCGGTGCTGCACTCAGACAGGTGGGCGAGGAAAGGGGCAAAAACCCCATTGTTTACCTGAGCAGGAAACTGCTGCCCAGGGAAGTGGCTTATGCCACAATTGAGAAAGAATGCCTGACCATAGTTTGGGCTCTGAAGAAACTGCAGCCCTATTTGTATGACAGGTCATTCACAGTGATCACTGATCACAACCCTCTGATTTGGCTTCAAAGAGTGTCGAGGGAGAATGGCAAATTACTTCGCTGGAGCCTTGCCCTTCAGGAGTTTGACTTTACCATACAGCACAACAGCGGTGGTTGTGGCTGGCAGCCCGTGGCTGACCTCTATTTGTGCTTTCAATCCCTGTATTGTGTGTGTGTCTGGGAGAGTGTGTGTGGAAGAGTGTGTGTGTGTGTGTGTGTGTGTGGAAGAGTGTGTGTGTGTGTGTGTGTGTGTGTGTGTGTGTGTGTGTGTGTGTGTGTGTGTGTGTGTGTGTGTGTGTGTGTGTGTGTGTGTGTGTGTGTGTGTGTGTGTGTGTGCGTGTGTGTGTGTGTGTGTGTGTGTGTGTGTGTGTGTGTGTGTGTGTGTGTGTGTGTGTGTGTGTGTGTGTGTGTGTGTGTGAGTGTGTGTGTGTGTGTGTGTGTGTGTGTGTGTGTGTGTGTGTGTGTGTGTGTGTGTGTGTGTGTGTGTGTGTATGTGTGTGTGTGTGTGTGTGTGTGTGTGTATGTGTGTGTGTGTGTGTGTGTGTGTGTATACACACACACACACTACACACACACACACACACACACACACACACACACACACACACACACACACACACACACACACACACACACACATCACACACACACACACACACACACACACTCTTCCACACACACACACACACACACACATCTTCCACACACACTCTCCCAGACACACACACAATACAGGGATTGAAAGCACAAATAGAGGTCAGCCACGGGCTCTCCAGCCACAACCACGCGTTGTGCTGTATGGTAAAGTCAAACTCCTGAAGGGCAAGGTCTCCACGAGACGAAGTATTTGCCATTCTCCCCTCGACACTCTTTGAGCAACATCACGATACTAAGGGGTTCCTCGTCATTAGGGTTTAGTGCTCTCTGTGTGTGTGTGTGTGTGTGTGTGTGTGTGTGTGTGTGAATGTGAGTGTGTGGGAGAGTGTATATGTGTTGGTGTGTGTGTGAGAGTGTGTGTGTGTCATCAGAAGTACCCACCCAGTCAGTCACCCGGTCAGTCAAGTCAGTCACCCACCCACCCAGTCAGTCAGTAACCCACCAACCCATTCAGTCAGACAGTCAAGTCAGTCACCCACCCAGTCAGTCAATCAGCCACCCAGTCAGTTTCCGTCTCTCACACTGTCACTCTGTCTCTCGCACTCTGACAGTCATTGAGAGCAATGTCTCCATCTTTGCTGATGATACTAAATTGTGTAAGGTAATAGAATCAGAGCAGGATGTAATTTCTCTTCAGAAGGACTTGGAGAGACTGGAAACGTGGGCAGGTAAATGGCAGATGAGGTTTAATACAGATAAATGTAAGGTTATGCATTTGGGATGCAAGAATAAAAAGACGACTTACAAATTAAATGGAGATATATTGGGGGAATCCTTGATGGAGAAGGATTTAGGAGTGCTTGTAGACTGCAGGCTTAGCAATAGTGCCCAAAGTCATGCAGTAGCTGCAAAGGCAAACAAGATCTTATCTTGCATCAAACGGGCAATGGATGGAAGGGAAGTAAACATAATTATGCCCCTTTATAAAGCATTAGTAAGACCACACCTTGAATATGGAGTACAATTTTGGGCACCAATCCTAAGAAAAGATATTATGGAACTAGAGAGAGTGCAGAGAAGAACCACCAAATTAATAGAGGGGATGGACATTCTAACTTATGAGGAGAGGCTAGTTTATTTAGATTTATTTACATTAGAAAAGAGGCGTCTAAGAGGGGATATGATAACTATATACAGATATATTCGGGGACAGTACAAGGAGCTTTCAAAAGAACTGTTCATCCCACGGGCAGTACAAAGGACTTAAGGTTGGAGGAAAGGAGATTTCCCCAACAACAAAGGAAAGGGTTCTTTACAGTAAGGGCAGTTAAAATGTGGAATTCATTACCCATGGAGACTGTGATGGCAGATACAATAGATTTATTCAAAAAAAAGGTTGGACATCTTTTTAGATGGGAAAGGTATACAGGGATATACCAAATAAGTATACATGAGAAGGATGTTGATCCAGGGATTAATCCGATTGCCAATTCTTGGAGTCAGGAAGGAATTTATTTTTCCCCTCATGAGATATCATTGGATGATATGTCACTGGGGTTTTTTGTTTGTCTTCCTCTGGATCAATGAGTAAGAATAGATATACAGGGGTCCTCGGTTATCCGGCGCAATGCGTTACTCAAAATGGCGTCGGATAGCGAAGCGTCGTAAAGCGAAACCCGTTTTCCCATAGGAACACTGTTTAAATTAAACGTTCCGTTCCTGAAGGCATTTTTAATGCTAAAATACACAGAAAATGTTACTCAAGCAATAAGATATGCAGCACACACATAGATTATGATGGAAACATTATATTTATTGATTCCAGAACTGTAAAATAAAACTATAAAAATAAAACTATGCTCTATTCTGTACAGAAATGTACATGAGCAAAAAAAAAAACATCAATTATTGGAGGAAGCTGATGGGGGGGGGGGGGGAATCTTCAATAGACAATGGACTTTTGGAGGTGATGTAGGTGCAGTTGAAGGTTTCGGCCTCTTGAAGAACCTCTTCATTGA
The DNA here is from genome assembly GCA_036426205.1 of Ascaphus truei. Taxonomy (NCBI): domain Eukaryota; kingdom Metazoa; phylum Chordata; class Amphibia; order Anura; family Ascaphidae; genus Ascaphus; species Ascaphus truei. Next base: position 151,618,468 of record CM071567.1, on the reverse strand, counting down.
AGTCTGGACAGATCCTTTCCTTTTCTGCGTGTAGATCTCTCTATAGCAGCTGATTTGGTTAGACACCCCACGACTGACTGTTGAACTCCGTTCAATGTTAGGGTCATTGTCCTCAAATATGGCCAGTGCGCTATCAATGTGCTTGAATGCCGCAGCCAACATTTTGCTTGACAAAGATTTACGTGGCTGTGGCTGTGCCACATCAGCAGATTGGTGGGCCTCCTCTTCAGCAATTTTTTGCTCCTCTAATTGCATGAGGTCTTCATTGCTCAACTCGTTAGAATGTGAGGCGAGCAACTCCTCAATATCCTCGGTTTCCACCTCCAAGTTGAGATCTCTGGCCATTTGCATAACAGTTTCTGTAACTTCTGCAACAGTCTCTGTAAGGCCTTGGACATCAGACACAAAATCCGGGCACAAATTACGCCAAACTCCATTTAGATTGGATTGTTTCACCTCATTCCATGCCTCTCCGATGTTTCTCACTGCATGAAGAATGTTGTAACCCTTCCAAAATTCTTTTAAGGTTGGACCACCTTCCACATCGGTTGCTCTGATGGCCTGGACAAATGTTCGCCTAAGATAGTAGGCCTTGAAGGAAGCGATAACTCCCTGGTCCATCGGCTGTATCAGTGAGGTGGTGTTGGGGGGCATGAACACCACCATGACGTTTGGATGATGGTCATCCAGGTACACGGGATGGCCAGGAGCATTGTCCAGGAGCAGCAATGCTTTGAAATCGAGGTTCTGGTTCATGCAATATAATTGCACAGCCGGAACAAATTGATGCTGGAACCAGTCCTCAAAAAGGCTCCCTGTTACCCATGCCTTAAAGTTGGACTTCCAAATCACTGGAAGTGTGTTCTTTGCATAACCCTTGAATGCCCTAGGGTTTTCTGCATGATAAACAAGCAAAGGTTTTAGCTTGAAATCACCTGCAGCATTTGAACCAAGCAGAAGAGTCAGCCTGTCCTTTGCAACTTTAAACCCGGGCATAGATTTTTCCTCTCTTGCAATGTAGCTTCTACTGGGCATTTTCTTCCAGTAGAGCCCAGTCTCATCAACATTAAACACTTGACATGCGCAATAGCCACCGTTCTCTATAATTTTGGCCAATGTAACAGGGAAGGTTTTAGCTGCCTCCTCATCAGCACTAGCAGCTTCACCGGTCACTTTAATGTTATGCAAGTTTGCCCTCTCTTTAAACCGCATAAACCAGCCCTTACTTGCAGTGAACGTTTCCTCAGTGGCCCCTTCTCCATGCTGTTGCTTAATGTCCTCATACAGACTCAAAGCCTTGGCCTGAATTAAGGCTAAACTAATGGGCACATGACGCTGGGATTGATCTTCCAGCCATATGATGAGGAGTTTTTCCACCTCAGCAATATGCCCAGCACGTTGCCTTATTGTCGTACCTTGCATAGGTGCTGAGCCCTTGATCTGTTCCAGGATTCTTGCCTTGTCTTTGATTATAGTCACAATAGTTGTGCGAGGTATATCCAAGGAACGTCCAATTTCTGTGTTCGTCTCTCCTTTCTCAGAGCGCTTTATGATGTTGTGCTTGGTCTCCAAAGTTATAGATTTTCTATTCCTTTTTGGAGTAACAGCACTTTGCTTTTTTCTTTGATCAGCCATCAACATAGTATATGGCTCGGCTCCTCAAACCCACCTTAGCAAACTTGACACCCTCTACAATTCAATTTGTCGTTTTGTTCTCCAATGCAACTACAACACACATCACTGCGAAATGCTCAAAGAACTAGATTGGTCATCACTAGAGTCTAGGCGCAAAGTTCACCTTTCCTGTCTCACCCTCAAATACTTTCTGGGCAAGCTACCCAGCTACCTGAACAAGCTCCTCACCCCTACCACATGCAGTACCTATCACCTGAGATCAGACTCCAAAAGACTATTCATGGTCCCAAGACTCAACAAAGTATCCGGACGTTCCTCCTTCTCCTTCCGTGCACCCCAAAACTGGAACAACCTACCAGAGACTCTCATATCCATCACCAGCTTAAGTTCTTTCAAATCTAAGGCTGTCTCACACTTTAATCTGGTCTGTAACTGTTTCATACGCTCATAATATATATTTTCTTTAACTGTGCATGCAATGTCTTGTATATAATGTATACCTTGTTCATTTATGTAACTGTATTTGTAACCATGTATTATTTTGTTTTACTCTGTGCCCAGGACATACTTGAAAACGAGAGGTAACTCTCAATGTATTACTTCCTGGTAAAATATTTTATAAATAAATAAATAAATAAATAAATGGTTTAGGGCCTAAAATACACCACCAAACCTTCACACAGACTGTTCAGAATGATCTCCCTAGCCTGCAGCCGTCTGGTTGTTCATTTGTAGCAATTTTTTAAAGCGTCGTAAGAGCGTCGGATAAGCCGTTCGGGCGTCGTAAAACGGGCCATAGGGATGCATTGACAAGCGTCGGATAAGCCGTTCGTCGTAAAACGAAGCGTCGTAAAACGAGGACCGCCTGTATAAGATAAAGTATCTGTTGTCTAAATTAGCATAGGTTGAACTTGATGGACGTACGTCATTTTTCAACCTCATCTACTATGTAACTCTGTCTCTGTCACTCTGTCTCTCTCTGTCTCTGTCACTCTGTCTCTCTCTGTCTCTGTCACTCTGTCTCTCTCTGTCTCTGTCACTCTGTCTCTCTCTGTCTCTGTCACTCTGTCTCTCTGTCTCTGTCACTCTGTCTCTCTCTGTCTCTCTCTGTCTCTGTCACTCTGTTTCTCTCTGTCTCTCTCTGTCTCTGTCACTCTGTCTCTCTCTGTCTCTCTCTGTCTCTCTCTGTCTCTGTCACTCTGTCTCACTCTGTCTCTCTCTGTCACTCTGTCACTTGTCACTCGTCTTGTCACACTTGTCTCTGTCACAATCTGTCTCTGTACACTCTGTCTCTGTCACACTGTTCTCTGTTCACACTTGTCTCTGTCCACACTCTGTCTCTGTCACCCCGTGTCTCTGTCACACCCTGTCTCGTCACACCCTGTCTCTGTCACACCCGTTCTGTCACACTCTGTCTCTGTCACAATCTGTCTCTGTCACCTATCTGTCTAGCACACTCTGTCCTGTCACACTCTGTCTCTGTCAACCTCTTCTTGTCCAACTGCTCCGTACACTGTCTTGTCCACTCTGTCTCGTCACACTCTGTCCTCTGTCACACTTGTCTCTGTCACACTGTCTCTGTTCACACCCTGTCTCTGTCACACCTGTCTCTGTCACACCGTCTCGTCACACTCTGTCTCTGTCACACTCTGTCTCTGTCACTTCTGGCTCTGTCTCTCTTGTCTCTGTCTCTGTCTCTCTCGTCTCTCTCTGTCTCTGTCACTCTGTGTCTCTCCTCTGTCTCTCTCTGTCTCTGTCACTCTGTCTCTCTCTGTCTCTCTCTGTCTCTCTCTGTCTCTGTCACTCTGTCTCTCTCTGTCTCTGTCACTCTGTCTCTCTCTGTCACTCTGTCACTCTGTCTCTGTGTCACTCTGTCTCTGTCCCTCTGTCACTCTGTCCCTCTGTCCCTCTGTCCCTCTGTCCCTCTGTCACTCTGTCACTCTGTCACTCTGTCACTCTGTCACTCTGTCTTTGTCACACTCTGTCTCTGTCACACTCTGTCTCTGTCACACTCTGTCTCTGTCACACTCTGTCTCTGGTCACCTCTGTCAGCAGTCACCTCTGTCTTCTTCACCACCCGTCTCTGTCACACCTATGCTCTGTCTGTCACACACCATGTTCTCTTCACCTCTTCTTGTCCCACTCTGTCTCTGTCACACTCTGTCTCGTCACTCTCTCTGTCTCTGTCACCTTCTGTCTCTCTCTGTCTCTCTTCTTGTCTCGTCACTCTGTTTCTCCTCTGTCTCTCTCTGTCCTCTGTCACTCTGTCTCTCTCTGTCTCTCTCTGTCTCTCTCTGTCTCTGTCACTCGTCTCGTGCTCTGTCTCGTCACTCTGCTCTCTTCTGTCACTCTGTCACTCTGTCTCTGTGTCACTCTGTCTCTGTCCCTCTGTCCTCCCCTCTGTCCCTCTGTCCCTCTGTCCCCTCGTCACTCTTGTCACTGCTGTCACTCTGTCACTCTGTCACTCTGGTCTCTCTGTCACACTGCTCTTTCTCGTAACACTCGTCTCTGTCACACTCTGTCTCTGTCACACTCTGTTCCTCTGTCACACTCTGTCTCTGTCACACTCTGTCTCTGTCACACCCTGTCTCTGTCACACTCTGTCTCTGTCACACTCTGTCTCTCTCACACTCTGTCTCTGTCACACTCTGTCTCTGTCACACTCTGTCTCTCTCACACTCTCTCGTTATCTTATTTACCCTATATAGCTTAACTACCCTATACCTACACCGAAATATCCTATACTGCTTTCTTCCAGATCTGACTCTCAAGCTTCACACGGGAGACATCGGAATCCCTCCTAACCCAGAAGACAGGTAGGGAACACCACCCCTCCAACACATAATATTGCGGGAATGAGGGTACCTTGACATTGAGGGACTGCGGATCACGTAAGATCCCAGGCGGGATTGCTGCTTTAGATATTGTGAAGCGGGGACATCCTGACACAGGTTAAGGGGTTAAGGAAACTAGTCATTCAAATCTGGGGTTTTTTTTTTCTCTAGATCCGACATTTATATATACACACACACGTAATTATGTAACAAGGACTAATTGTAGTAAAGTATAAATGTAATGCAATAAATACATTTATGTCAAAAACAAATGTTGTTATTAGTTCTTACTAGGAATTTTCAACAAAAAAAAAAAGAAGTGGGCCGGGGCTCTGGGCGGAGCTGGGTGGCGAGTAGATTTTTTGGTTCGGCGAGTAGATTTTTGGGTGATTTGTCAACCACTAGTAATGCTGATGGACTCTCCTGACAGGACACCCCCAGCGATTCAAGAGCCTCAAGAACTTCTAGGCTTGTGGAGTCACCATGTGAGGATTGGACTTCGGTCCCGCCCCCGTGATGCGTCTCGTGACAAGTCATGTGACGCACCTCACACTGAGGATGCGCACAGGAGTCGTGCTGCCAGGCTGAGGGACACTGCATGGATTGGGCTTAGGTCCTGCCCTCGTGACATGTCCCGTGATGTGCCCTGCAAGAAGATCATGGGCAAGCACCGTGCCATACCTACCAGGATCGGGCTTCGGTCCCGCCCCTGCCATGCGGCCCGTGACGTCACGGTGGACATTCCTAGCACTGATAGGACTAAACGCCGGTGCAGCACTAAAACAGTCATGCAAGGGGTTAATATCATCAGCTACTCCACACCTGCGATACACCCCACCTCTGCCTATCAGTGGACAGCCTATGTCTAATGACTCATTGCTCACAGCCTTGTGCTGCTCTCTCATTGGCTATCTGATCCTTATACAGTATGCTCAGCCTTGCCCAAGCAAATTGGCTGAGCATAAACTTTGTTTATGTTACGTAGTGCTTGCCTCAAGCATCCTGCTGCCCTGCTCTTGCTCTGTGCATTCTGTCTTGCTCTCTTGTACTTTTTTGACATCAGCTTGTACCTGGACCCCTGCCTTCTCTGACCCTTGACCTCGGCTTGCATTTGGAATCCCACCTTCTCTACCCCTGGACCCCAGCTACGCACAACGACCTTGCAACTTCTCCAATCTTAGAACACGGCGAGTATCACAACCATTCTGACCTCTCCTACCCTGACCCGACTACATGACCTTCCCTCTGCTCTCCGGAAGCGGTTACGCGGTTGTAGGTTGGTGTTTACCAATATCCACACCTCAGCCTCGCGGTCCTGTCCTGTTTGTGGTGAGCACTCGTTACACACCAGAAGAGGTGACTGCAACAGAGCCTTCATCTTGAGGGTGGAGGTGTGACGGTGAGGGGTTAACCAGGCTCTTAAAAAAGTTCAAGCCCTCTTTTGGTTACCTCTGATCCGAATATGTGTTCAAGTGTGTCAGCTCTTGAGCCCAGTAACTGTATATGCCTAACCTGTAATTTGCGGCAAAAAATATTTTCTGTGTTTTTCCCTTTCCAGGGATGCCAGCGAGAAGGGATTGCTAGGGCATGAGTTTCAAGGGGGGTTTTGCAGAGACATTGTTTTCAGAATGTGCCTAGGTAGTTGAGGTCCGGAGTTGTCGGTTCCTCAAAAATTGTACCCAGAAATCATGCCTGATTCTCGGATACATGTAGACACATTGTCCCGACAATATTTCCCCTTGAAAACGCTTGCGCGACTCACCGCTAGGGTTCCCTGCTTCAGCATAGCCCAGAAAGGTAAATGGGGCAAAGGGATGAAAAGTATCCCTGTAACTATAAGTTGTCCCTAATTTAAGCCCTGGTAGCCCAAAACCTATGTTGGGGTTCATGGGTGCTCCAACCATATATTAGGTTGTGAAGTGACACTCAGAGTCCAGTCTAGGTCTCAAGATAGTGTGTGGGGAATAAAGGCTAGTAGAAATAAAAGTGCAGCTTTCTATTCTATTCCCTATACCCAGAAATTTAAGAAAGTATTACAAGTGTATTTTTATTTAATACTGTGTAACCCATATTCCCCCCTCCCCCCCCAATCGCAGATAGGGTGTAGGTGAGGGGATCTATATGCATTACCCAGTGTGGTGCTTTACCTGTTAGGCTCACAGGAGGCCTAAGCCTCCGCCACGGAGAGCCTGGGGCACGTATGACACAATATGAATAACCTCGTACTTGGTGCAGCGCCTCCACCTGCGATGGCTCCCACCAGAGGGGAGTGGTTCCTCGCAGGAAAATATATATATCACTCCACACACCGTATGTAAAACAACCAATGACTTTACTGTATAGCATATGCACATATATCAACAGGTGTCCCTCCCTAGAGGAGACACTAACTACTGCGTCTCGCAGGACGCTACCTCGACCTCCAACTCCACCGGATGATCCCACCCAGTGTCCAGTAACCCCAGACAGTATTACCCCACACTCAAGTGAGATAGATATGTGTGACTGCGCAGCCACTATGTCCCGTGTGAATATGATATGACTTGTTGGTGCACTTGTTGATTACCTGCCGGGCACTCCGGTGCCCGGGCCTGCCAAGGAACTTCCCAAAGGATCCTGATGTCGGCTTTATACAGGAACTACCGTCTGGGGAGATCCCACCCGGATGGCTGCTGCAGTGACAGCGAAGGTCTGAGCCCAAACCTCTGTATGACGAGCAGCATCTGCTGGGTCCCTAACTGACTCTGCATAGTAAGGGCCAGGGTCCCTAACCTGGGGCATGTCCCTGACACAACTCACACTACTGGGTGGCTCAGGACTAGCTGGGGCCTTGGGGGCTGCTGGCCTAGTGCAGGGAGTCACTGACTCCTGCACCCTACCTCCTTCCCCTAGCTTCTCCTGGCGCCAACTGACTCTCTGCTCCAAACCCCGCGAAATGTATCTCTTTTCCCTGCAGGGCAATCCTCCAGCCCTATTGGCTACTCTGGGGCACCTGGTGCCTTCCACCCTTAGCCTCCATGGAATTGTAGTCCCGTGGAGGCTATCCCTACATTGGGGCCGTGTGCGCGACTGCACTGCTAATGCGCAACTCCTCAATGGCCGGCGCAACTCCATGGCCTCATCCACGCATGCGTGATCATGTCGCATGCGCGCGCAACCACAATGGCGGCCCCCGCTAGTCGGGTGCGCCGCCGAGCCTCCTAAGGCTCGAACTGCTCTCTGCTCCAGCCCCCACCTTTGGAAGCAGCCGGCGGGTCCGTCGCTGGCTCCGGCGGCACCCGCGACCGCGCTGCCACAAAGGAGGGGGGTCTCTAGGAGCCGCTGGGGACCGGGGCTACAACTGTAATGGTGCTGTTATGTACTTTTGTGCAGTGTATATGAGCTGGGACATTTGGAACCGATGCCCACACAGACTGTCAGGGCTACCAAGTTGGTGCCAGTAAGTCTAGTGAACATCGGACTTCAAAGTAGCCAGAGGATGGCAGAGGTGTGAAAGCCATTTGGGTAGCAAGAAAGGGCTCAAGTACCCACACCCTGGGAACAATGGCAGTCGTCCAGGCTGCCACTTATTCTGCCAGCCCTGGAGGAGCCTGACCTAGCGGGTGGCATGAAATAGCCAGGGTTGGAGGTGGCAAACTTGCGCATGTCCCTTGGCAATTTCAGATTTCCCGCTGACCCGGCTTTCTAGACTGGCTTGATTCTGATTGGCTACTGAGAGAGTTCCCACACGCTGATTGGCTGTAGTATTTTGGGAATGCCCCAAATACTATAAGAAACTTCTGAGCCAATCAGGTTTGAGATTTCTAGCGGTAGAAGTGCTGGCGGGCTTTTCAAAGATGCTCGTGCATGAATAGCAGAGCAAGCGGCTCTAATTTTCAAGATGAAAAGTCTGCCCGCCAGAGACTAAGGGGGTCATGCACTAAGCTCCGTTAAGTTATTTTTAGAGCGCAAAGTGCTCTTAGAACGTGATGTTGCGCTGAACACGATGCACTAAGATGACGTGACGAAGCCGGCGTCATATGGTATTTCAGCCAATCAGATCGTTGGAACTAATTCCACACTCTGATTGGCTGAAATACCATGTGACGCCGGCCAGCTTGGATTTAGTGAAGTCATCTTAAAGGCAAATGAAGCACAGCCATTCTGATTGGCTGGCATCATTCCCTGACGTCATGTAAAAAAAAAAATTAAAGTCGGAACATGGTTTCAACAGCCAATCAGGTGGCTGTTAACCATTTTCAGGCTAAATGTGATGTCACAAGCCCTATTTAAGGCCGTGACGCCTCATTTGAGCCCAAGAAGACGACGTGACAACATCGGTTGGGATTTACCATGGGGTTTTTTGGATTGACAGATGAAGATAGAAGATAAAGAAGATTAAGAAATGGTGACAGATGAAGATAGAAGAAGGTGATTAAAGAAAGAAAAAAGAATATTTGGGTACCTGATCCGGATCTTCATGGTGGATGACATAATATGCTGTTGGAGGCCTTCAAGGTACGTGAGCTTCCTGTTTCCCCGGGAGTCTGAGGGCCACCGCTTCTAAGGGTAAGTAATATATTGAATGTTTGTAAATGTCTTTTTTAACAGGTTTTTTCATTGGATGTGTTTTTTTATTTTTTGGGGGAGACACATTGACTGATAATATATTAATTTGTACCACTTCAGGGTATAGATTAATACATTATTATGACAATATTTGGGGGGCATTTCTGGCTTGGTATTGCTGTTGGTTTTTTTCATTTCATTTTCTTATGTGGATGTCATTGTTTGTTTTTTTTCCTGCTTAATGGTAATACAATGTTTGCGATTGGTGTTCGTTTGTAGTTAATGTTGTATTATGTTAGCTAATGCGTTTTATGGTTATTTCAGAGATTGTTTGAATTTATTTCTTTGTATTTTAATGTTTAAATTCATTAATGTTGTAGTAATTAATTGGTTTGATTGGTTAATGGTTTAATTAATTCATTGTTGATGTTGTTATTGCTTATATTCATTGGATTAGCTGGCTACTGGTTTTATTTCGTGAAGTGCGCTTTTTTGGAGTTATGTTTTATTATTGTGTATCTGGTGCATTAATGTATTGTAATTAGGGTGTCCATTGAGTACTATAAAGGCTTATCATTATTATTATATGGGTATGATGTACCACTATACTATTCAATGGGTACAGGGTGGGTATAGTCAGTCCGGGGTGGGTGCTTAGGCCTCCCGGGTTTGTATGGAGGCAGGTGGGTTAACCCCTTAATGACTATAGTGGTTAGTAACCGCTAAGGTGATTAAGGGGTTAGGGGCCATTAGAATGTCTTTATTATGTAGTGTTTAATAATGGGCAAATAATCTATTATCCATATCTGGATAATAGTAATTTTGCACATTATTGTACTGTATGTGTTAGGTCGGAGGGGGGGGGGGTGGTGTATTGATGTTTGTTAAATATTTTTTTAATATACATGTGTTTCATAGTGTAGATGTGCAGGGGGTCTCCAGAGCTGAACCGCATTGGTTTCAGGTCCGAGGACCCCCTACTTCAGGAGATACAGGCCCCGTTATGGGGTGCCGGTATCCCCTGCACTTTCAAGTGTCCGCGTCACGTGACCGGGACATTGAAATTCTGCGGGGGAGGATACCGGCACCCCATAACGGGGCCTGTATCTCCTGAAGTAGGGGGCGCTCAGACCTGAAACCAATGCTGTTCAGCTCCGGAAACCCCCTGCTCATGTACACTATTTTTAAAATGTATTTATTTAGTGTACGATCGCCTGTAACAGCCTTGCATGGAGATACAGAATCTCCATGCAAATGTCACTGGCGGCTTATTTTTCAATCAGCTAGCGTTCGTGAAGTTTAAGAACGCTAGCAGGGGGGAAAAGCAACACGTACGCTGTGGGTGTTTTGAGCATGTACGTTAAAAAATGGCCTCAAGGCCTTAATGAATCGCGTCCCCGGCCTCACTTTTTAACGGACGTGCTTTTTTGGATCATCAGAACGCAAACCCATTGAGCTTAGTGCATAGCCCCCTAAGTCCCGGTTTTAGTGACCAAGTTCTAATAATCGAACGTAGCGGTTGCGGTTGTAACTACAAGCCGATTTTAGTTCCAGAAGTTTTAGTACTATCCCCCGGTCAAAAAGAGTTCAAGTTGCCAGAAGAGAAGGGAGCGGTGGCGTTTGGAACTTCACGCCGATTTGGGAACCAGAGAAGTTCCGGTCAGTTTAAAACACTAATTTAGATTTCCCTGCACCTAGAACAGTCTCGTTTTTGGCCCCCAGACCAAAAGTGTGCTTTTCGTCTGTATTTTGTGTTTCACTGTGTGTTTGCCTATTTCTGTTAATAAACTAAAATTTATTTCATTATCTTGTTTTGCTCAATGAATGATCCTGATAAAGGTGTATAATAAACCTGGTCTCCCGTGACATCTATCTGCTGCTCTGTAAAGTGATTGGCTAGGCAAAACGTGGAATAAAAAAATGACACAGGCACAGATCTTCTGTGTTCCTGAATTTTTTTTTATTTGTACCTCTGGCCTTGAGACATTTATATCTTGCATTGTTTTCCACTAGTTTGTTTCTTTAACCAATAATATAATACAAGTGGTCCTTGGTTTTACGACAGAATGCGTTCCTGAACTAGCGGTGGATAGTGAAAGCATATAAAGCAAACCTGTAATACTTGCGCTCACCACGAACAAGGCGGGACCCCAGTACTGAGGTGAGAAAGTATAAGACTGCGCACCCACAGCAGCGGAGGCACGTCTGGAGGGTGAATAGTCAGCGTAGCCGGGTCTGGGTAGGAGGGATCTGGTAGTCGTGATACTTGCCGAGGTCCAGGGGCGGAGCCAGAGGGATGGATCAGGGGTTGGAGCTGGGAGAGTGGTAGTATATCCGATTGCCATGGTCAGGGATGGAGAGGTGCGGGTAGTCAGATGCAAGCAGGGGTCTTTATACAGAGAGGGTCCAATTGTCAAGCCAGGGTCGTTATCCAGACAGGGTCCTAAAATCAAGCCGGGTCGATACACAAGGGAAGCAGCAGAGAAACACAGGAACAAGGTACAAGGCAAGGCACAGCAATCTCGGGAGCACAAGGCTACACAGGATTATGCTCAGCAATGAGAGAATGAGCAAGCAGGGTTTAAATAGGAAACAGGAACCAGTAGCATTGGGGCAGAGCGGAGGCGCGGCCTCTGCGGAGGCCAGGAATCAAGGAGGCAATGCTGGTATTTGACACGCAGCTGGGGAGCGGTGCACGCCATCACCTGTGAACTCGTGAGAGGTGCGCAACGCAACCGGGGGCGGGGCCAAGCTCCGTGCTACAGCGTGAAGAGCTGTGGGTGCGCGCGCGCTCTGTAACGGGGAGGCACGCTGCAGCAGGTAAGGAGGGAACACGCCGCGAGGGACGTGTTCCCCGATTCCTTACAAAACCCCAAGTTATGAGCCGTGGTGAGTGGCGGACAATGTGTTCTGTCATCACATAAGGTGTTCCGACATTGTAAAATTGCACATTGGAATGCATTGTAACGCATCGGATATGCCATTCATCGTACAGTAGAACGGCAGATAGGGAGGACGTATATATATATGTAACTTTTTCTTGACATTGTTTTTTAAAATGAAATATCGAGGATACTGTAGATCTAATTGCATATGCAGATTGCTTTAAAAAATTATTCCAAAAATAATTCCAAAAATACACATTATATAAACAGGCATACCCCGCATTAACGTACGCAATGGGACGTTATACATACATGGCATGTATGTAAAGCGAAAATGTACTTAAAGTGAAGCACTATCTTTTTTTCACTTATCGATGCATATACTGTACTGCAATCATCATATACGTGCATAACTGATGTAAATAACACATTTGTAACAGGCTCTATAGTCTCCCCGCTTGCGCACAGCTTCGGTACAGGTAGGGAGCCGGTATTGCTGTTCAGGACGTGCTGACAGGCGCATGCGTGAGCTGCCGTTTGCCTATTGGGCGATATGTCCTTACTCGCGAGTGTACTTAAAGTGAGTGTCCTTAAAGCGGGGTATGCCTGTATATATATATATATATATATATATATATATATATATATATATAAGTGATTGTGTATTTTTGGAATTATTTTTTAAAGCAATCTGCATATGCAATTAGATCTACAGTATCCCCGATACGTCATTGTAAAAAACAATGTCAAGAAAAAGTTATTTGCCAAATGCATACCATTTCAGAAATGTTATAGAACAATCTTCAATTTTTACACCCAAATTAAATATAAATAACAGAAGTATGAAAAAATCTTAAATATTCTTCTCCTGGCTTCATTTTAAAACATGTGATATGCATTTTCTAGTAAAGATTAATACATTCAGAGGGCATGGAATTTTTTTTGGCTCAGTGACTTGTTCTCTTCTGGGATTGCAGTTCTCACTTCATTGACCAAAGGACTCCATTTGATTAGATGACTTAAAAAGGTGTTAAGCTAAATACATTTAGTATCCTTGCTTGAAGGATTAAGTCATGTACGCTCTTGAATGTTGATCAGAGGTGAAAGTAAGTAAGAAAATGTTTGAATATTGATATATAATCTTAGGGCCAGATCCACAGAGTCTTGTTAAATCAGGTCTCAAAATATCACGTTACCTAAAACAGTAACAGATGTTATTTTTCCTGAGGCTAACGCCTATCCACAAAGCTAATTATATGCAAAAAACTATGACCATTGTTTAACTCATTAGCATAGGCTTAACATCACGTTATTGTGATGTATCATTGAGTTATCTGCCAATAATGTAATGTAAAGGGAGATACAGAGAGAGACTAGAGGACTAGAGTATCCAATTACTTATACTATATACTGTACATCCCTAAACACTGCTTAATATAATACATGGTGACACATGTAAACAAACCTGACTACATCAGAAATACCTGGGAAATATGCTAATTTTAAGCATTTTAATATACTTTGCTTGTCTAAATTAGCATATTTCCCAAGTACCTCTCCAGAAAAATCACATTTTAGGGTGCAGATGGGAGTAATGACACTTTTAGGTATGACAAATAACGTTTTGTCAAATCCATACCAGTACGTTACCCTTAAGGCACCTTGTGGATATGTGCTTGTTACTGATACAGCGGCCGTTATTTGAACACTTCACGCGTCATATACATCGGAATCCCGATTTGAAACCGCGGGATAAATTCCAGCCTTCCTGCACTAAGATGCGAGGGCGGCGAGTGCAAAAAAATGAATTTTAGTGTTCTGGCTTTTAAAAATATGAAATTGACACAGTAGCACAGTAGCAAAGTACTGTACACGTTACAATTCATCAATTTTATTGCAAACGAAGAACAGAATCCATGAAATTCAAACAAAACATCCGCGATAAGCGCGGGTGCCTTGGGCTATTGGCCACGTTCATGCTGCGTGGAGAACAGCAGAGAGCTCAAAATCGGCGCAGTGATGTTTTCAAATAATGGTCGCTGCATCAGTAGGTGACCCGCCTCTTTTGCAGGGAAGTTAATGCCATAACAGGTGCAATAAACCATACTGGAAATGGATGCATGTGCCGTTGAGCCTGCTCTGGTCTTGTATGTATAAAAACAAGTTGATTTTTTGCTTAATTGAAAAACACTTTTCAGGAGATTCATTATATAAACTGAGTCACAGCCACAGCATCTATTCTCACTACTATTACTACAATGCCGACACTATTTAAAACATTGCATATGTAGATTATACCAATGATGTATCTATCTAACATTATATACAAACAAAAGCTTTGTATATTTAATAGAGAGTTTGTATATTAAACATGTAAAATACTGTATGTAAACTCAACTCAATCAACTTCAATTCAGCAAGTAAAAGAACTCTTAATTTTGGTTCCTTCAGTTTGATTTTCTGCTTGGCTAGTTTCTTTTAAGGTCTCTGAAAGGATGCCATCTCATTAGCTTTAATTGTTAATCACAAAAATAATGTTATAAATCCAAATTATATAGTTCTTTATTGGGCTGAATATAATAACCAACTTAGCGCGCAATTTTACATTTTGGACCTGTCCCTTGAGTATTGTTACAGTTTAGAGATATTATGTGAATGACTCTCAAAACTGTGTCTAGACTCAGAGCATCTTTTGCATAGAAAGTGGAGAGTTAATTCTCTAGCAATAATAAAAAAAAAAGATAAACCTTGGTACATGTATTTTAGTTGTTAGCAAGGTGTTACAGTAACAGGTGTAAGTAATGTGTATTGGAGCTAATTTAGTTGCAATTTGGGTATCTAAGTTAAATGGTTAAATCACTGTTGGTATATAGTTTAATATTTCTAGTTTCAATGAACATGGAATATTTAAAATGAATGTTTGAGCAACATAGCAGTCTAGTTTGTACTAAATCTCATCACAAACATAATAAATCTTGGAACTGTAATAAGACCACATTGAAATAAATACTATAGTTGTATCACTTATTGACTCTCCAAATGGTCTTTGTATATTGAATACATATCTCACAATTCTTCCCTATTGAACCCATTCATAAAGCTCATCAGTTATATTAACATATCCTCCAAATTCCAAATGTAAGATTTGTTTTCTAATTGATGACCCTACATTTCAGAAACCATTATCCTATTTTGTATTGTATTGTATGTCTTTATTTGTGTAGCGCCATTGATGTACATAGCACTTCACAGTAGTTATACACATGGTAATCATATAAATAACAAATAATATAAATAACAGGTCATGAGAATAAGTGCTTCAGACATAAACGTAACATTTAGGAAGAGGAGTCCCTGCTCCGGGGAGCTTACAATCTAATTGATCTACTTAACACAAGGCTTTTCTACGGCTACCAAACTAATTGTCGTGCCCTACATCATACCTTCAATAGAATCCTAGAGACCTATAAAAAATGTGCAGGAACTTTTTTTAAAAGGGGTGTATACAGTGGGAGAAAACGTTTGTGAACCCCAATGATTATTACTCAAATTACATAGATTTTCCATGATATCCTTCTTCAATCAAAACAGTCTTTTCTTAAATATCCAATAGGGTTTATATTAACCAATTCCATGTCTTTTGAAACAAAATGATGTACAGCTGTAGCGACCGTTATTCTAAAAAATCACTGAGCCGTTGTCGTTGGATCTGCTGTATTCCACGCAGTATTAATTTTGCATTCCTGCGTTCATGCCTCATTCACGCTGCCCGGCACCCACAGTTGATCCGCGGTTGGTGTGTTTTATTTAATGGTTTCGGATTTAATTGGGTGCAATTTGTTGCGTATCCGCCAGGTGGCAGAAATTCATGAATTGTAATGAATACTAATGTGTACAGGGCTTGTGCTACTGTGTCGACTTGCAGATGTTTAAAAAACAGATAAAAACCATGTCTACCACAGTGATCCATTGTGAATTGACCTGGGTACTTGAAGACCCTGAAGAAGTTATCAATTTTAGGCGTTTCGTAATAAAAACTGCAAAACTCAATGCTCTGTGCCTTTTTTTTACATTATTTCTCCTGCACAATTGCTGACTGTACAGAATGAGTACACCACTGTATAAAAGACCTGACTGTACTTATGCATTTTTAATTTGTTCTGCAATTAATGCTGCAGCAGATAACATGGCGACTGTTACCGAAATGTATGAATATTTCATTTCAAACTATGATTTTCCCAAATTTTCACTTGATGCTTGTGTGGAAGTGTGCGATAAGAAAAAAGTTAAGTAGCAATCCGTGTTTTTTTCGTATTGACCCTACACCCGTAGATAGAAGAGGGTATTGGTGTGTGGTACCAGATTTTTCCAGTGTGTTTGATCATGGAAACTTCAAAAGGAGAAAGTCCAGGTTGAATTCATATAAGATTCGTCAATCCCAATCCAGCAATGTAACAGCGCCGGCAAAAGCCTTGAACCTGAAACATTTAACTTGAAATTATGATTGTCTCTGGTGCCTTTTTCCCAACTGATAAGGGCTAGGTCCCCGATTTATCACCATTAGGTCTACAGTTTCTCCCAATTCCTTTAAACCCAGGACCAGTCTTACCAATCTTGGTGCCATCCCTAAAATAAGTGACGGAACTGAGTTACAGCGCTTTCCTGCTCTACTCTAGCCCTGCTTCGATGGTGGATTTCTATAGCTGGGAGATGGATCTCATAAAGACCATTTCTTACCTTCCTCTGGCTTCTCCATAATTCAAACCCGCACATTTTTCTATGGCACATTATAAACATAGAATTTTATGACAGATGAGAACTCACGTACTATCTTTTGTTGAACCTTAGACCCGGTTTTATACTTCTCTGTTTTAAAACAGATACAGATGCAGTGGCCGTTTTTCGAGCACTTCACGCGGTGTATACCTCGGAATACCCATGTGATGGCGCGTGATTTCTTCCAACCTTATCGCCTTTAGACGCGAGTGCAGGCGAGTGCAGAAAATTGCATTTTAGTGTTCTGGTTTTTAAACACCTGAAATTGACACAGTAGTACAGTAGCACAGTACTGTACACATTGCAATTCATTAATTCCATTGCATTTAATTGCACAGAATCCATGAAATTCAAACAAAGCAACAGCGATAAATACGTGTGCAATGGGCGATTGACCGCGTTAATGCCACATGCAGTACAGCAGTGCACACGAAAACGGCTCCCTGGATTTGTTCGAATAACGGCAGCTGCATCTGTAGATTTAGCAAAGGGGTCACTATTAACTGTCAATGTACTGTACAAAAGCAATTGGTATAAGGAATCAAAGTCCTGGACCAAGTAATAACCAATCTCCCTGCTGGGATCCCAGTCATTCCCTACTCATGGACACAGACCAGCAGCCACTTACTACCAAGATATTTTCATGTACTGTACTCTACATAACAAGAATCCATCATTAAGAGAATGGGATGATGAAGCTAATCTTGATTTAAAATCTTTCTGTAGAGATTCACAATTTTTTTTAGCCATAAGTAGGAAGGACTGTTCTATAACAAAGGACCACCAGAGATTTACCTCCTGGTTGCTACTATAAGAATTTTGGGTCCTCAGTTCCACTAGATTTAAATCCACTATATAAATGTTTGGGTCTATGAGATACAATATGAATTAAAGATGTCAAATGCCAAATAATATGTTTCTCAGAATTCGGAAAGTGGGATGGGTGACATGGCTATTTATGAATCATAACTTTTACAGGTTGTCAGATGAATAGCATTTGTTGTTTTATTTCATTATTGCAACTTACACAGGGCCAGTAAAATTGTACAGTACCTCAGGAATTGTGATATAGCTTAACTCAGAATTTACACAGTTTTTAAATGAATTTCAGTGTTTGAACTCTAGTCTATTCTGTTCAGTTATGCATGAAAAGAAAGTGTTGGAGGTGTTTGATGTTATGTGAAAAATGTCAGATTGCTTTCTCATATGCATTAATCTATTAGTAAAGATAAAATTATCATTATGCTCTTTTTTATTTTTAGATGAAATGTATCCTTTGTGATAGGAGCTGCTCAGACTACCAATTTGAAGACCCTTGTATGCTGTCTCATTACTTTCAACCAGTCACATAAAATAATTGACTTATTCTGACCTATTTTTAATATACCTTACAAAAGGTGAAGAATAAAGTGCCTATTTTTCTTACATTTCGGATTAGACTAAGGCATGAAATGTTCACACATTTAAGTAGAGATAAAATACTTGTATCACCATATGAAGCACTGAAACATTTATTAAACCAATATGTATTCATAGGATGAAATATAAGAGCAGCTAGTGTTATGTCTGACGGGAACCATTTGTTGTGAAAGTCACATTTCAAAATACTCATAGGTGAAGAGTTAGGCTGCGGCCCCGCTGGCGCTGACCGCACTCATGTTTGAGAACGGTGACATTATCAGCTCTCCAAGCATGAGCGCCGGGTGTCCTGGCTATTTCGCAAGCGCCCGCGGGGGGCGGGGGGGGGGGGGGGGCGTTGGGGGCAAGTTGAGGACGCTTGAAAGTTATTTATTTTTTACTCAAGCGCCAAGCTTGAGTGAGCGTGCGTGCCCACGCACGAGCGCACACACCGCGCTTGTGGGGACTTACACATATTACACATATAGATTTATGTAAGTAAAAGCGGCAAGCACCGCACGCTCAGCTTGGTCAGTGCCAACAGTGTCGCAGCCTTTGAGTAAATCTAAGTTTGAATATCAGACCATTTTAAGTAATTTTACAGAAAGCAGCCTGGAGCCCTTCAGCGACGGGACACATGACCGAAGGGGCTAGGCTCCCCTCTCTTCCCTCCCCCTCCCCCACACCTTTGGTGCCGGTTCACGTGCTACTTCCCCTCCCCCTCCAGCTTGGCTGGATTGCATGCTGTTTCCACTCCCCTTCCCCAGTGTCACGGGGGGGCGGAGCTAAGGGGATTCAAAGGAGCGCAGGGGAGGGCAGTCTGGTCCCTGAATAGAAGTTCCCGCCCACCCGTCCCTTTGTTTGGGTAATACCATGACAATCGTATAATATATTGTACATTATGTTGTATTTTCTTCTTTTCAGAAATAAGTATACATGGGAAGGATGTTGATCCAGGGAGTAATTTGATTGTCAATTCTTGGAGTCAGGAAGGAATTTATTTTTCCCCTTGTGTTATATCACTGGGATTTTTGGTTTGCCTTCCTCTGGATCAAAATACTGTAGGTGAAGATACAGGATGGAGTATCTGTCTGGATTTGGCATGGGTTGGACTTGATGGATGTATGTCTTTGCAACCTCATCTACGATGTAACTATGTCTGCCATGTTTGACGTGGGCACTGCAAGGCATGTGTTGCCTACATCACGGCGGCTGTTGAGGGGGGAGGGGGTAGGTGTTCGTTAACCTTGGCAGCGGGGGCTCTATGGTGCAGATAAACCCTAAACCCTTGTGGTGGCTGGGGGTAGCGAGTTGTCAGGGCTCATTTGTGTGTGATTCCCTGGGTCCAGTATCGCTTAACGGCCGGGCCATCGGACGCCCGGCTTTGTGGGTCTTGCGGGCCATGGTTGCGGTGCCATCGGCCTTTATCCGGGGGGAGAGCACGCTGGCAGGGTTGGCACTTACTAGGGTTTATTTGTGAAAATAAAGCCGTGGCCTTTGTACCTCCAGACCCTTTGTCTTTGCATTTATTTATATGTGGGTTGGGGGATGGAGGGGGAGCTTCTTCGCAGGCTCCAAGGTCATGTTTGCTTCAAACTTATCTGCTGACAATGGTCAGTTTTTATACTCAATTTAAAAAATGATGATCTATAGTAATGATTTTTTTCAAATATAAAATTACCATAGGATGTGTTGAAGGTAGTTTTTTATGAATAGAGTTTGAAAGCTGTGTGATTTTTTTGTTTTTTAATATTTGTGGTTGATATCATAATTAATATTACACAACATTTTTGGAGCATTGTCGCACATTTGATGTTCGATTTGAATTCCGAGTCGAACAGTTCAAGAATTCAACATTCACTTTGAACTCCGAGTCGAACTTTGGAAAAAATATTCAAATCTAAACAGAAATTTAATGCAAAACACAAGAAAGGCTTATTCTGTGTGTGTGTGTGTGTGTGTGGTGGTGTGTGTGTGTGTGGTGTGTGTGTGTGTGTGTGTGTGTGTGTGTGTGTGTGTGTGTGTGTGTGTGTGTGTGTGTGTGTGTGTGTGTGTGTGTGTGTATTTTGTGTATATATGTGGATTTACTTTTTCACAAAACCCCACAAAATGTAGCAAATAAAAATAAGTTCATTTTATTCCAACATTTAAAAAAATCTAAACCGAAAACACAATTGTTTTTAGAATCACAATAAAAACATAAACAATTGTTAAACGAAACTTTTAGAATAATAAAAAAACTGGTGAAACGTCTCCCTCCTCTCATATACTGTACACCATATCGTCTATTGAATTCAACACTTTGACAGTACGTGTATGTCAATATGAAAGTGATTATGGGTTAGAAAGGCCTCTGGTCTTAGCTCTTTTATTTACAGCAGCACTATCTATCTCTGTTCAGTTAAACTTTTGAAGTGAAACTTCTTTGCTGGCACCTACCTAATGAAAATTTCCTTTGGAGTAAATCACTTTCAAGGTGACGGAAGTGCAGTCATGGAAGTGACGTCTGCTGACAGAAGAGGTTATCAGTGTTGGCAGCTCCACGCACCTGCGCAGTAGCCACCGGTGCCGCATGTATGCGCAGATGCAGCAGACGCAGCACACACACACAGAGACACACAGAGAAACACAAAGAGACACACACAGAGACACAGAAACAGACAGACACACACACACAGACAGACACACAGAGACACACACAAAAAAACACACACAAAAAAACACACACACGCCCATGAGGAATTCACAGTAACTATACATATAGAAGGGCAAATAGGTAAAACATGGTCTGTGTGCTGCGCACAAGCGTTCTAAGTCAAACGTCTTTGCGTTTGGCACTAAATGGGTTTGATTTATTCAAACACATAACCATCACAATACATTTCTGCAACAAAACAGTGACAAAACACATAGAAGTTTCACTTAAAATGTGCATGCCCGTCACACACACCACTTTAAAAATAATATACAATACCCTATTAGCGGATGTACCCCTCGGGGGGGACGGACTACTGATGCTGCGTTCACCTGTGAGGCTAACCTGAGTGCTGAGCCTCCACCACTGGGAGCCTGGGGTGTACTTACACTCAGTGCAGCGCCTCCACTGATAAGGGATCACAACATGGTGGGAGTGCTCCCTTATCAGAACCCACATACACAATACCACACGTGATTGGATAAACAGTATTTACTGATGAGAATAATAATAATCCTTAGTACATAACCAACATAGCATCACTCTGCAGACACAGCATATATATATCCCCATATGGAATGGGATATGTGCTTATACACAGTCCTGTATCACCTTAGTCCCTTGTGTACCACTGTGCCAGGGCACTTAACCTCTTAGTGTCCACCAGCTAGAAAGTCAGTGTAAGTGTGAGGGACAGCGCTTCCCTGTGTTGGGGCCCGTTGGTACACTTAAATATAATACCTTCCTGGTTAAGGTCCTAACCAGGAGAATCTTTGCTGACCATGCAACACCGCCACGTGATCCCACGCCGCACTGCGCTGCTCTCTGCAGAAATGGATGCACATGCTGACTCCACAGGGGAGGGATCCCCAGCCGGATGATCCTCTGCACATTGTCTCTGCTATGGAATCAGCTACTCTGCCAGCCCTCAGGCTGCACTGGCAATCAGGCAATGTCCTGCAGCATAACCTCTCTCAAGCTATGTGAAAAGGTCCCTGCAATAAGGCTTCCCAATACAGCACTCTCAGCACCGCTACAGTGACTCAGGGAATTAACTGGGCCCTGGGGTTTAACTTCTCGTGCGCCCCCTGAAATGGCCGCCGCGGAGTTGCCCTGCTCATGCGTAACCTCTCAGCACTCGGGCAGCTCCTTGCCACTTCCGCACATGCGCACTCTCGCCTCTCGCGCGCGCGCATACACCAACATGGTGGCGCCCTGAGGAGGAAACCGCCAGCGACTCAGTCACCCTGCATCACATCTCTGATGGTAAGGAGAGGGGGGGGGGGGAAACCGGGAGCACGGGGAGACCGGAGGGTACCTGGCTATCTCCTCCCCATGGTGAAAACATCAACATCACCGCTTGAACCAAAACAGGCATACAACGTTATATACAGTGGCGACCAACTTTATTCTTACTTGGCTAACTCCGCGAATTTCAGAAGATCCCGGTGATGTGCGGTTTTGTGTCGTTTTCTCCCGGGGTATATAGCGTTATTTTCAAGGCTGTGATTTAAGCATTTTATTCCCGCTGGCTGCAATACTGCAATGCCGTGTAAAAACGCATGGGGGCGTTTGCGAGCTGTTGTCTTTAAAGCCGTCCCCTATAACCCCTAACATACAGTACTGTACATTTTTATTCATATAGTACATGTGCAGGGGGTCTTCAGAGCTGAACCGCGTTTGTTTCAGATCGGGGGACCCCCTGCTCCCCGAGATACAGCCCCCTTTATGAGGTGCCGGTATCCCTCTGCGTTTCAAGGTCCCGATCACGTGACCGCGACCTGTAAACCAAGCAGAGGGATACCGGCACCCCCTAAAGGGGCCTGTATCTCGGGAAGCAGGGGGTCCCCGGACCTAAAATCACAGCGGTTCTGCTCCGGAGACCCTCTGCACATCTACAGTATGAATAAAAAACATATATAAATAAACACCTTCCTAACCTTAGCGGCTATGTGCTATGGTAACGAGCAGCATTCTGTATTTTAATAATATTGTACAGTGACAGGGGGTTCCCTGAGCCAGAAATTAATGCTCAGGAACCCCCTGCTCTGCACATATTATAAAAATACAGAAATGCTGCTTCATTTACATAGCGTATAGCCGCTAGGCAAGAAGGGGTAAGGCAGAATAAAACATAAAATACATTACATACATATTTTAATGTGTGTGTTATACCTCCCTGCCTTCACGTAATCTTGTAAAACCCCTCCCCTATTGTTGTTTAAAATTCCCTGCCTTCACTGTAATCTGTGTCAAAACCCCTCCCCCTATTGTGTGTGAAGCTTCCCTGCCTTCACTGTAATCTATGTAAAACCACCTCCCCCTATTGTGTGTGAAGCTTCTCTGCTTTGACTAATCTGTGTAAGCCCCCCTCCCCCTATTGTGTCAGTTAATCTGCCTGGCCTGTGTTTTGTGGTGCAGTGTACTGTATGTAAATGTGGGAGGGGGATCCCGTGTAAATAACCACACCCACTACCCACTACCCACCTGCACATGGCCCCTCCGCGCTGCAAAAAGAGACAAAATTAAAAAACTACAAAGTATGTCCCCTAACCCCTTAACACCATAGCGGGTTATTAACCGCTACAGTCATTAAGGGGTTAAACACCCTCAACCACCACTCGGGATGCCTACATACCCTCACCACTAACCCCCCCACCCGCGGAGGCCTAACCACCAGCCCACAAGGGAGGCCTACCACATACCGTTGGGGAACCCCCCCCCCCCACCCCCAGTACCAGCAATAAAAACAGTACAGTGACCACAATAAACAGATTATATTGTATTAAATACATTACCCACCCCCTGTGCCCCCCCATAAATACAAGATTATCCTTTTGCATACAGGGTTCATAAGCAGCCCACAGCGAGTCCCAGCTGGTCGGGCGGGGCACCTGGACAGACCTACAGTTTAACCAGCAGCCCTTTTTACACAGAGTCTGGAGGGCCTGCTGGTGATTCTGCCAGCACCATGGCCCCAGGTGGTCTCCTTGGGTCACCGTGGCCACAATTGGGTCCCACGGTAGGCCGCGGATGTCTGGGGGCCCCGGGTCAGACCTACAGGTGTCTGCGGGGCCTCGAGTGGTTCCCTCGGGGGTCTGGGGAAACTCACGGTGCTTCACTAAGGTCCGCGGTGCCCCACAGAAGTGGGACCACACATCGTCATCCCGCAGACCCAGGTGTTTAAGGGGTAATTGATATCTGAATGTACTTGCAATCTATTGGCTTTGTATTTGCTATGTATGTGTGGGCAAGACAAGGATGTTGTGGGACGGAAACTTCATTGATGGGTCAGTAGTACTTATTTATTTGAATATGCTAGTTAATGTATTTTATAATGGGCAATAATCTATTATCCATATGGAGTAATAGTTATTTTGCACCATTATTGTACTGTAGGGTTGGGGGGGGGGTGTATGTATTGAATGAATAGGCCAGGTGGTTATTTTTTACATTCAGGGTTGGTTCTGTGGTGTCATGGGAACCTCTGCAGACCACCTGCGGGTATCCTCGGGTATCCCAAGGGTATCAGGGCGGTGGTTCCACGGTGACACATGCGGGGGATGATGATGTGTGGTCCCACTTCTGTGGGGGGCACTCCGACCCGTAGTCCTGGGGATGGCGATGTGTGGTCCCACTGTCTGTGGGGGCACTGCCGACCCGTAGGTGCGGGGATGATATGTGTGGTCCCACTTCTGTGGGGGCACCGCGGACCAGTAGTGAGCAACCCCGTGAGTTTCCCCAGACCCCAGAGGGCACCACCCGAGCCCCGCAGACACTGTGGTATGACCGGGGCTCCCTGACAATCCGCGGGCCTACCATTGGGACCCATTGTGGCCCCGGTGACCCAAGAGACCACCTGGGGGCCATGGTTGGCGGGATCCCCAGCAGGCCTCAGAACCTGGTCTGTCAAGGTGCCCCGCCAGCCCACCGGGGAACTCGCGTGGGGCTGCGTATGAACCCTGTATGTAAAGATAATCATTGTGTTTATGGGTGGGGGCACAGGGGGTGGGTAATGTATTTATATAAATATATGCTGTTTATTGTGGGTCACTGTACTGTTTTTATTGTGGGTACTGGGGGTGGGGGGGGATGTTTTCCAACGGTATGTGGGGTAGGCTCCCTGTGGGTTACTGGGTGGTTAGGCCTCAAGGGGTGTGGGGGGTTAGTGTGGGAGGGTATGTAGGCATCCCGAGTGGTGGGTGAGGGTGGGTTACCCTTAATGACTGTAGCGGTTAATAACTGCTATGGTGATAAGGGGTAGGGGACATTACTTTGTATGTTTTAATTTTTCTCTTTTTGCAGCAGAGGAGGGGGCATGTGCAGGGGGTGTATGGGTATGTGTGGGTTATTTACACAGGAACCCCTCCCCACATTTACATAAGTACAATGCACTCACAGAAAGCAGGAGGCAGATTTATGACAAATAGGGGAGGGGGCTTACACATTGTCAAGCAGGAAGTCACCACATAGGGGGAGGGTTTTACATAGATTACATTGAAAGGAGGAAGTTCAACAAAATAGGGGGGGGTTTTGACATAGATTACATGAAGGCCGGAATTTTAAAAACACAAATAGGGGAGGGGTTTTTACATAGATACAGTGAGCAGGGAGTATAACACAACATAAAAAATGTATGCAAAGTTTATGTTATTTCTGGACCTTAAACCTCATGCCTAGCGGGACGCTATGGAATTGAAGCAGCATTTCTGTATTTAACAATATGTGGCAGGAGCAGGGTTTGGTCATGATTTTTTGGAGCTCATTATTGTGTTACAATAAGAAGAAGATATGCAGAAGAGGAAGATAGGGAACAGAAGGGGAGGAGAGAGGGACGGGACTCGAGAATCAGGCATAGAACATGCAGACGAGAGTGGCGGTAGAAACCAGTAGGGACACACGGAAGGGGCGTGAGCAAAAGCAGGGATGCAGTGAGAAAGAGGGGAAATAAGAAGCTGCTTCGTTACCATACACATAGCCCTAATAAGGAAGAGTGTTATTTATATAGTTTTTTATTTTACATGTACATGTGCAGAGGGTCTCCGGAGACAGAACCGCTTGGTTTTACGTCGGGGACCCCCGGTCCCCGAGTACAGGCCCTTTAGTGGGTGCCGGTATCCCTCTGCTGGTTTACAGGTGCGGTCCAAGTGATCGGACCTTGTGAAACGCAGAGGAGCTATACGGCACCTCATAAAGGGGGCTGTACTCGGGGAGCAGGGGTCCCCCGACCTGAAACCAACGCGGTTCAGCTCCGGGACCCCCTGCACATCTACACATAAATAAAATGTATTTCAAAGATATATTTATGTCATTATTATATTTATATTTATTTAATATTTTGGGCGGCTGCTGTGTTTGTGAGTTTTTTTTTATTGTGGGTAGCGTGGAGTGGGTGTAAGGGGGTATTAGCCACCGATGGTGTTTGTTTAGGCTGCGGGGTGTAGCGGGAGGGCTTAACCTTCAGACCGTAGCTGTATAACTGTACGGCCGTGAAGGGGTTAAGTGCACCCGCAACCCCCTGAAGTCCTAAACTCACTAAGGGGCCAATACCCCTTCACCCACCCCGATACCCACAATAAAGCGGGCACGGTGAGTTAAACCCTTCATTGCCTTAGCGGCTTACGCTTGGTAATGAAGCAGCATTTCTGATTTTTAATAATATGGTTGCAGGAGCAGGGGGTCCCCTGAGCATTATTCTGGCTCAGGGAACCCCCTGCTCACTGTACATAATGTAAAATACAGAATGGTGCTTCGGTACCAAGCACATTGCCGCTAGGTAAATGAACGAGTGTTTATTTAATAGTTTTTTATTCATACTGTAGATGTGCAGAGGGTTACGGAGCCAGAACAGCTGTGGTTTTTAGGTCCGGGGACCGCCGCTGCTTAGCGAGATACAGGCCCCTTTAGGGGGTGCCGGTATCCCTCTGCTTGGTTTACAGGTCGCGGTCACGTGATCGGGACCTTGAAACGCAGAGGGATACCGGCACCTCATAAAGGGGGCTGTATCTCGGGGAGCAGGGGGTCCCCGGACCTTAAACCAACGAGGTTCAGCTCCCGAGACCCCCTGCACATGTACACTATCAATAAAAATGTATTTTAAATAATTTTTAATGTGCCGATGCTTGCGCAGAGAGCAGCGTTTCTCTCTCTGCTGCAAACACATCTCGCCCCCGCCGGCCTACAGTATCAGTGATGTGCATATACAGTACTGTATGTGTACAGTACTGTATGTTAGGGGTTATAGGGGTTGTTGTTATACAGTATATATATATTATATATATATACTGCATTACAATTCATGAATTTATGCCATGTGGCGGACACGCGAAGCATTGCAGCATAGTAAATCCTGAACCATTATCAATTAACACATCAACCGCGCGTGAGACGGGCATGCTCCTGGCTGGGAAGGCAAAAGGAGCCCGGCATGCTCCGGGTGAACAGTGTGGCATTCCAGGAACATGCCAGGTACAAGCCGGTGATTAGTAAGAATAAAGTTGGCCGCAGCAGTAATAAAAATGCAGTTTTCAGGGTACAACTTACGATAACTTTAAACAAGATTGTACATCTCAACAAACATATTGATCACTGAGGCTAGGTTGGCTTTAGCTTGCTGCTGAGACTCATAGCGAGGTGCCCCTAATGATTCATAAGCCACTCTAGTGGGAGGGCGTCTCACTCGCTGGCTCCTGCGAGTCTCAGTCTCCATTTCTTTATTTTGAGAGAGACCATCGTAGGCTTGAGGCCTAGACTCTCTGGCAGAGGGTGAACCAGTTTGGGAAAAGTCTCTTTGTAACTGAACATTGTCTCTTTGAGGCACAAAACTCGGAGTGGTAGGATCTAACGGTTGGTTACTTGGTGAATTTCCTGATGATGGTACTTGAATAGCAGGCCCATTACCCGTTGCTCCTTCGGGAGGTGCCCATACAATCTCTGTTGGATGTTCCCTCCAAAGGATCTTGAATCGTTTCATCTGTGGATCCTGAATTCTCGGTAGACTCTTCATGCTCACTGTCGTTTACTACTGTTTCTGTTTCGGGTTCACTTTCTGCCAGTTGTGGGATAGGTAACAAGTGGTTTCGGTGCCAGACCTTTACCCTGCCATTCACATCACGTATGCGATACACAGGGAGGCCCGGCATTTGGGACTCTACTTGGAAAGTTCCTTCTCTCCAGCGATCAGCTAACTTGTGCTTGCCGGGAATCCCTAAGTTGCGTAGGAGAACTGCGTCTCCCGGTTGGAGCTCTCGATAGCGTACTTTGTGGTCGTACCTCCTTTTGTTATGGCATTCAGTCTAGCGGTGGCTCTTTCGGCTAACTGATAGGCACGGTGCAGACTGTCCTGGAGTCTCTGCACATATCGATAATGAACCATATTGGGTACCCCGTCGCTAGATACCCGTAGACGGATGTCGATTGGCAGTCTGGCTTCTCTCCCAAACATCATGAAGTATGGGGTGTACCCTGTGGACTCGTGCCTAGTGCAATTGTAGGCATTCACCAAGGCCTCCACATGTTTACTCCATTCTCCTTTTTGGAAATCTTTCAAAGTGCCTAGCATGTCCAGCAATGTCCGATTAAATCTTTCAGGGAGCGCATCTCCCTCTGGATGGTAGGGAGTAGTCCTTGACTTCTGAATATTCAACAGTGTTAGCAACTCTTTGATCAGCTTGCTCTCTAAATCTCATCCCTGGTCTGAGTGCATCCTGCTGGGCAGACCATAATGCACAAAATACTTCTCCCACAGCACTTTAGCCACTGTGGTAGCCTTCTGGTTTTTCGTGGGAAAGGCTTGAGCGTATCGAGTGTAGTGATCTGTCACTACTAGCACATTTCCTATACCTTTCGAATCAGGCTCTATGCACAAAAAGTACATACATACTAAATCCATAGGCCCGGAGCTTTTGAGATGGCCCATTGGGGAAGCACAGGTGGGAAGTGTCTTCCTATGAATGCACCGTAGACTTTTCCTGCAGTGTTGTTCAATTGACTCCCGCATTCTAGGCCAGAAGAACCGGTCTCGCACTAAACCCAAGGTCTTATCCACCCCCAAATGTCCATGATCATCATGTAGTGATCTTAAAACGAGACCTTGCATACGCCGGGGTAGAAATAGTTGTCGACGGTCATGATGATTGTGGAGTTGAACAACCCTATAGAGTAGGCCGTTATCCATCTCAAACTTATCCCATTCTCTCATGAGCAGGCTCACATCATTGAGAGGAGCCCGTTTCACCAGTGAAGAGTCATTTTTGTGTAGAGCCTCTCGGACAGCCTTAGCCGCAGGATCATGTGTATGTGCTAGTACCGTTCCTTCCAAGTGAAGATAACGTTTTGGGTTAGACCCATGCCATCGGGGTGGCAGTAAGCTTCTGGAAGAGCTTGAGGTTGACACCCTAAAGAATCCGCTACTCGTAGCTCGGAGAATGCCACTCGATCGTTTACAATAGCAGCAGTGGAAAACATAGCTCTCATTCCTGGCCCAGGAATTTCTTCCCAAGGACCATCGTCGGCGGTCTCACCCAGTCCCGATCTCCTAGATAGAGCATCGGCTCCTATATTGAGAGGTCCAGGCTTAAATTTCAAAGAAAACTGGTAATTGGCAAGGGTGTCCAACCATCTATGACCGGTCGCATCTAACGTGGCCGTGGTTTGTACATAGGTCAGCGGATTGTTGTCTGTCCGGACCTTGAAGGTGACCCCATATAGGTAGTCATGTAGTTTTTCAGATATGGCCCATTTGAGGATGAGGAACTCCAATTTGTGAACTGGATAGTTATTTTCACTGGGAGTCAAACTTCTACTTGCATAGGCTACATGGTGAAGTCCAGTGGGGTACTTCTGGTGTAGCACAGCTCCCAATCCATTGAGGCTGGCATCCACGTGCAGAATGTAAGGCTTCTCCAGGTCAGCATAGGCTAGAACGGGAGCCTCTATTAGACTATTCTTCAGCCCCTTAAATGCTTCTTCACAAGTGGACGTCCACCGATCCCAGAAGGGGATTCTTGGGGTGGTCTCCTTCTGCTTGGGTTCCTCTGGATAGACCTTCAGCAGATAGTTCAGCACAGCCACCTTCTTGGAGTATCCATCCACAAACTGTCTGTAGTATCCACAGAACCCGAGAAAGGACCTTAGCTCCATCACATTCTCTGGTCTTGGCCAATTCACCACCGCCTCCACCTTGGCCGAGTCGGTGGCCACTCCATCTGCAGACACTATATGACCCACATAAGTGACCGATGTTCGACAGAAGCGGCACTTATCCAAGGAGAGCTTCAGGCCTTCTTTCCCTAAGTGATCAAGCACTTTCATCAGCCTAGTCTCATGTTCTTCAAGTGTGGTTCCGAACACAATTATGTCGTCTAGGTAGACCAGACACTCACGAGGACACATATCTCCAATCGTCTTCTCCATAAGCCGTTGGAAAGTGGCCGGAGCACCGCAGATACCTTGGGGCATCCGGGTGAACTGATAAAATCCCACAGGACAGACGAACGCCGTCTTCTCTTGATCAGTTGGGCTCATAGGAACCTGGTAATACCCAGATCGAAGGTCCAACATGCTAAACCACTGGCTTCCAGGCTATGCGCTGAGGATCTCCTCTATTCATGGTAACGTGTATTGGCACAGTACGTCTGTTTAATATTCTGTAGTCCACGCACAATCGAACAGACTCATTTTTCTTTCATACCACCACAATCGGTGAGGCATAGGGACTTCTAGATTCGGTCACTATACCGGCTGTTTCCATCTCGTTCAGGACACCACGCACATCCTCCATGTCTCTAGGAGCTATATGGCGCGACCTTTCCCTAAACGGCGTGTCATCATTCAGACGAATCGTTTGCTGAGTGCTTCTGCTGCATCCCACGTCCATCTCACTAGTAGAGAACACATCTCGTCTCTCTCTCAACTGAGCACGTAGCCTCTCCTTCCATTCTTCCCCCAGGGGAGACTTGCCTTTTTACCGCCCACGTGTACACCTCTTGGCGGGAAGGTAACATGTAACTTAACGACATTTTTACTGAGTTCGGGCACCCCAGGTCTGGGGTACAGTTACTATACATATAGAAGGGCAAATAGGTAAAACATGGTCTGTGTGCTGCGCACAAGCGTTCTAAGTCAAACGTCTTTGCGTTTTGGCACTAAAATTGGGTTTTGATTTTTAATTCAAAACATCACCATCACAAATACAATTTCTGCAACAAAACAGTGACAAAACACATAGAAGTTTCACTTAAAATGTGCATGCCCGTCACACACACACACTTTAAAAATATATATACAATACCCTATGTAGCGGATGTACCCCTGGGGTACGGTACTACTGATGCTGCGTTCACCTGTGAGGCTAACCTGAGTCCTGAGCCTCCGCCACTGGGAGCCTGGGGTGTACTTACACTCGGTGCAGCGCCTCCACTGATAAGGGATCCCAACGTGGTGGGAGTGCTCCCTTATCTGAACCCACATAAACAATACCACAGGTGATTTTATAAACAGTATTTACTGATGAGAATAATAATAATCCTTAGTACATAACCAACATAGCATCACTCTGCAGACACAGTATATATATATATCACCATATGGAACGGGGTATGTGCTTATACACAGTCCTGTATCACCTTAGTCCCTTGTGTATCACTGTGCCAGGGCACTTAACCTCTTAGTGTCCACCAGCTAGAAAGTCAGTGTAAGTGTGAGGGACAGCGCTTCCCTGTGTTGGGGCCCATTGGTGCACTTAAATATAATACCTTCCTGGTTAAGGTCCTATCCAGGAGAATCTTTGCTGACTCTGCAACACCGCCACATGATCCCACGCCGCACTGCGCTGCTCTCTGCAGAAATGGATGCACACGCTGACTCCACAGGGGAGGGATCCCCAGCCGGATGATTCTCTGCACATTGTCTCTGCTATGGAATCAGCTACTCTGCCAGCCCTCAGGCTGCACTGGCAATCAGGCAATGTCCTGCAGCATAACCTCTCTCAAGCTATGTGAAAAGGTCCCTGCAATAAGGCTTTCCCTATACAGCACTCTCAGCACCTCTATAGTGACTCAGGGAATTAACTGGGCCCTGAGGTTTAACTTCTGGCCTAATCCTTGGAGCACTGCTCTTTGGATCTAACCTGCAGCGTCAGGCTCCTGGTCTTTACTGACTGCTTCCTGTTCCAGCATGCAGTAGTCTTTCCTGCTATTCCAGCAGAATCCTGCAGCGCTACTGGTTCCCTGGTGTCAGGTGGTGTCACTGCCCCTGAGCATCATGGGGCTTGTAGTTCTATCTGCAGCCTTTAATATAGGGAGCCTCATGCTCTCCCTCTAATGGCTGCCGCTCTGCAGCTTGCACTCATGCGCCCCCTGAAATGGCCGCCGTAGAGTTGCCCTGCTCATGCGCAACCTCTCAGCACTCGGGCAGCTCCTTGCCACTTCCGCACATTCGCACGCTCGCCGCGCGCGCATACACCAACATGGTGGCGCCCTGCGGAGGAAACCGCCAACGAATTAGTCACCCTGCCGCACATCTCTGATGGTAAGGAGAGGGGGGGGGAAATCGGGAGCACGGGGAGACCGGAGGGTACCTGGCTACACCTATAACTGTATGCTCTCCATTTAGTTGTATAGTCTCACAGCGTGTGAAAATACAGGTTGGTTTGTATTTGTCTTCATAGCCTAATAGAGGCCATTTAAGGATTGAAGAGTCAATGGCAATGAGGCACGGTTGATCTTTATCTGTATTGTTCTCAATGTATTTAATACAGAAGATTAAGGGACTTGCCTACAGTCATAAGGGGGGCAGTTAAATTTGTTTTATTTCACATCATTACTCTTATACTAGCTTCCTACATAGGCTCTGTCACGTTGATGCCTTTTGCTCTGCAGCTGTGTTAACAATACAGCAAATAAGGGGTTAACACGCATTTTATATACGTATTTCACTTTATTTATGTGATGTTATTAGATTCAACCCTGGTCCATATTAATGGGCCAAATTTATCGGTCAATGAAACCCTAAAACAAGTTGATATTTAGGTAGTAGTGGAAGCAACAGTGTATAGACCAATCAGGCCCATCTTCATAGAACTGTTGTAAAAATTCCTCAGACCTCTAGCCAGAGCCAGAGGTGATCAAAAGTTAACCATTCATTTCCTCACAGATTTACAAAACATTATATATTTAAAATAGGATGTTCAGGCGAGACCACGACTATTCTAAAGCTTGCCTTAAACTAGCCCGGTTACATTCTGGGTATGTGCTGGGTGTAACCTGACTAGTTTAAGGCAAGTTTAAGGCATTTCTGCATTGACTAATGACCCATAGGATTAACACAGCAGGGGTCCCTGGCAGTCCCATTCAGTTTGAATGGGACTGCCAGGGACCCCCGCTGTTAATCTGATGGGCCATTTATTAATGCAGAAATGCTAGGTCTAGTTTAAGGCATGTACCCAGCATGTACCTGGGTGTACCTGGGTCTTTTTGGCGATTGCCACTGGTTTGTGTTTGAATAGTCGCAGTCTCTGCTGTACCTCACAAGGATAAGAAATATAGAGAAGAAGAGTTCTGAAGATCGAGTGAGCTGTATGAAATAATATCAAGCATGACAGGTTGTCCATGTGCTAATCTCAGATATCTGTTTACTATTACAAAAGTAGAAATTGCGTTGGCAAGCGTGGTATCTATGAATTTGGGAGAATTGTGCGAACACGTTGATTTAGGTAGTATTATTGTCCTGGAACAGGATTACACATTTTCTGTCTCCCTTTGCAGTTTTGATGATAGCTGTCCTCGTTAAGCTGTCCTAGTTAAGCTGCATGTTTTATCCCCTGTTCCAGCAGCTAGCTGCATGTGTAAAAGCAATATTATTGCTACATTTGCCTTCTTACACAGCCCTAGTTGGTTGCCCTGGGAACCTTCCAATCTTCATAGCCAGAAGGCTGGTTCAGTCCTGCTTACTCCCCTGTCTTTCTGGCAGTTACATTGGTCCTTTGACTCTTCATGTTTACCACAGGACAGTGTGCCCTTTTCCATCCAAGCTGGCTTTGTGAGTACATGCTACCCTCCATTACACCCCCTGCAAGGCCATCCTTTTCTACTGTCCCCCCATACCAAGGCATCTTCATCTAGAGAAACACTCTCTCACTACATAACACCATCTGCAAGTACCTTTTATATTTCTGTTTACTCCCCCAATAAAGTTAAAGAAAATAGAAGGACTTTGTGTGCTTTCAAAAGGGGATGAGTTAAACCACAGGAGTCATTCACATCCTACATGTGGTCCTGGTTCCAGAAGAGTAGAAAAGGAACCTGGTGCTTGGGGATCAACACAGAAATCTCCAGCTTCCACAGTCATAATGCTGAGACACCAGCTGCAATGACACAGCTTTCTGGAGGATCAGGTACTGCACAACAGCTTTATATAGCTACACAGAGCAGCAGCCTCTACACAGCTAAACAAGCAGCAGTTTTACACAGCTACAGTACAAAGGGCAGCAGCACTACCACACAGATCAGTGCATTATACACAGAACTATCACTCTCTTATCCTGCCTGAGTCCACCCTCTGCACGGCTACACAGTGAGGAGCTACCATCACACCTACCCCTGCGCATGTCCCCATGGCTGAGGTCATCAAGGGCCACGCCACCGGACACACGCCAGGACACTGGTCAGCCACGGACACCTTTAAGTACAGCTATCACTATGCTGACAGCTTCAGGACACTGACCGGCACCATCTGAGACAGGGTTCCACCGCTGACGCAGGTAACAGACCGCATGCCACATGCTATGGCTAAACGCCTACATACACCTGCAGCATGGCAGAACTCAGACCCTCACCAGACACCACGCATGAAAGTGATGGTTCAGACACCACACAGGAGAGTGATAACTCAGACACTGAGACCGCTACACAACTGCGAAAGATGCAAAAAGACGCAAGGCCCAAGCGGACAATTACATTCACATGAAAGGCCCATGAAAAATATGAAGCTGACATTGACCCTTTGTATGTAAAGATGAAAATAGCCAAAGTTGTCGATGATGAAATTATTTGGCAGGGCCGCTCAAGTGCCCCTGCACTTACCGAAGTTGAATCGGATGTCCCGCACTTTTCACTTCCATCACCCACCGCCACTGATGCCCAAACAGCTGACTGCTCTGACCCTTTGCCCATAGAGGCTCGTCCGGACACCCCCCACTCATCTCCACCACCAAGCCACGCCGAGGCTCGTCCAGACACCCCGCGCTCACATCCACCACCCAACCACGCCGATGCTCGACCGGATGACTCCATCACACCTTGCACCAGATCCAGGTCGGTCGTCTGCATGCTGGATGTTTTTAGTGGTTTTGAAATGCCTGACAACACAAACCAGCAATACAGCGACAGAATGGAGGCCAAGAGGGATCTTCTTTTTTAGAGAATGAAGAGGATGGATAGGTGCATAGGTGTTCGCATGGAGAAGAGTGAGAGGAACATCGCAGGGCTCTATTCTTTGCTTGGAGTCCCTGCCCCTGTATGTCCGATGCAGGAGCAGGAGGGCAACTGGGAGGTGCCTTCTTCTCCCATGGAGGAACTGCATACACCCACCCATGCACCCTCTCCATCCCTGGATTTTACCTTCACGGTGCCAACACCAAGCACATCACTGGAACCCCCATGCTCACCCCCTCCATCTCCAGGATATACCCTTCTGTTGGAGTCGATGATAACCCCGGTAAGAGGATAGTCACAACAGGAGGAAAGCATCCTCCCAGACCATCTACCCCGGCCCGCTGCCAGAAGCACACCCGGTCCAGCACCGAGGATTGTACAGCTCCCAGACATCATGTTGAACTACCTCCCAAAGAGCATCCGGGAAAAATACAAGATCAGATGCAGTGGATACCCGCAGAAATTTGCTCAGTTAATTTTTAAACACCACGTAAGTTTTTAGATGTATAGCAAATGGAGCCAAAATTTAAATTATGAAGGCAAAAAGACCAAGAAGGGGCTTCTGGGAAATTTAAGGAAAACAATTATGGACGAAGTGAAGCGCTATTTCAATGTGAGCGGGCTTCTTGTGAGAACCGTGAGAGACAGCATCAATGACCTTTTGAGACATAAAAGGCCTCTTCCCTGCAGGTCCATCGACTTGCTGGACAACGACACGTGTTACATTTATTTACAAATAAATAT
Source organism: Ascaphus truei (assembly GCA_036426205.1). Lineage (NCBI taxonomy): Eukaryota > Metazoa > Chordata > Amphibia > Anura > Ascaphidae > Ascaphus > Ascaphus truei. The sequence goes on along the minus strand of CM071567.1, from coordinate 151,582,521 downwards.
ACGCCACAAATGTTTTTAATATATAAAAAAAGTTGATTGTTTTAAAATGATTTCATTGTTTAATGATTCTTTTCTATTTTGCATGTCTGGAGCTGGGCAAAGATAATGCACAGGAAACACCCCACTTGGTGCAGGAAACTCTCCCAGCAATACTGCCAGGTAAGACACTGTGCTAAAATCCATGCATGCCATGTCCTTTCCCCCCCCCCCAAAACAATAAAAACCTAATGAAAACCCATAGTCCTAATGTAAAGTGCTGTACCCCATGCCATGCATGCTTTTTCTCCAACAACCCCAAGAAACCTAAGGATTTAATAATGTAATGTACAGTACTGTAGTCATGGCTTCATAATTTTTTCATGTGTAGTCATAATGTACAGTAAAATACTATACCCCATGCCCCATGCCATGTCCTTTCTCCCAAAACCCACAAAACCTCAGGATTGCATAATTTAAGGTGCGATTGTTTATATTGAATACTGTCTCTTTCTTTATAGACCAAGATGTCCAAGAAGAGCCAGCCAGTGTGAAGAAGAAAAAGACAAGAAGATTGTAAATACGGAAGAAGGGGTGACACTGTATTTTTCTATTATTCATTTTTATTTTATTATTCTGTACAAATAAAACATTTCATTTTTTAAAATACTTTTTGGTGAGTTCATGTTTTTACTGTTTAGATACACTTACAGTAGAACTATACATAAAGTACTAAAGGCATTTTAATATACTGTATATAAATATCTCATTGACAATAACAGTATAAACATCTTGAAAAAAGTTGATACACTTACAGCTGGCCCACTATAAATACTGTCTATAAAGTACTAAAGGCATTTAAATATATATAAATATCTTATTTACATATGCATCTTGAAAATAAGTTGCTTTATCTGTTTAGATACACTTTAAGTAGTACTATACATAAAGTAGTAAAGGCATTTAAGCACCGTATTCTGTATATAAATATCTAATTGACATATATATATATATATATATATATATATATATATATTGAAAATAAGTTGCTTTTACTGTTATTAGTACTATACATAAACTACTAATGTCATTTAAATATCTCATTGACATACAGTACACGTATACTGTATAAATCTAGAAAATAAAAGTTGTTTTACTGTTTAGATACACTTACAGCAGTACTACTGTAGGTATCTAGTGACTGTGAGGAAATGTACTGTACAGTACTGTAATTCATGCAACTAGTGTACTTTACGTACAGTAATTTTATTCTTAATCAGGTTCCATAGTGACACGCATGCGCAGAAATGCGATGACGCGCATATGCGTTTCGACAAGGTTCCATTGTGACATACACGCATGCACAGAATAAACATTTTACATTTGGAAGAAGAAGCGATGTTGTATTTTTGTATTATTTATTTAAACTTTATTTTCTTGTACAAATAAAACATTTCATTCTTTAAAAATACTTTTTGGTGTGTTAATCTTTTTAATCTTCAAATTACAATTACACACACTAGAAGTACTGAATGGGAATAAAAGACAGGTTGCATTGCAATTAAATTTTTAAGACAATAACTCACGATTGCCCTTTTGAGTTTCGATGGTATTGCAGACAACGCTAAAATTAAATTTTCTGCAATTGATGAAAACACTAGTAAACTCGCGCCTTAACGCGTGAAAATTTCAAGACATCACGCACCAAGCCGGACTGATCGATTGTTTAAGCGCAAGAGTTCTGATCAAAATCAGTGAGTAAAGCAATACAATAACTGTGTGAATTTTTGTACAGTACCACTGTCATCACAGGGGTAACATTTGAACCAAGATGTGAAGGTTGGGTGGGGCTGAGTTGCTGATTGATTTTCTGCTGTTGCAAGGTGTCAAAAGTAGGAGTATACCTGCACCTGTAGATTTACCTGTATAATACATTCAAGATGCAATACACATTCTTTAGTAGTTCAGTACATTCGGAATAGCAGACATGACCAAAAAAAATATAAAATGAAAATAGCATTACAATAATATACATGTACAAGAAGGGATTCAGAACAAGGGAAATCCAATAGTGGCAATGGCAAGGAGGCATCCAGGTAACACATCACTGCATTAGGTATCATGCTCAAGGGCAGACAATGGTTCGTAAGATGGGGTGCTGGGTCAGAACCAAGTAAGTGCACTACTGTATACACTTTTTTCTAATGTTTTTCTTCAAACAACATGTACTGTATGTCTATGCATATGTACTCCTTTTCATTCTTTTCATCTTCCTAATTTTTTCTTTCACACTGAAGCGAATCGGCTGGAGTATGAGATCAGCCGGGAAACTTAGGAATGGCCTTCTGCAGAGGTTCCGGATATTCTGCAGCAGAATCATGATATTCCAGTGCCTGAAACCAGCATCAGACTAATGTGATGTTATTTGGGCTGGACTTTTGGACATGTGATGTAAAGTGCTTTACTGTACAGTTTGTCAATGCACATTATATTATTTTCCACTCCTAAGCCATTTTCTCTTATTATTGCAGAGCATAATCTATGATAAGGGATGTTAGCAAGATTACAAGAGTTGACCAAGCAAATGCATGGATTAATAGTGGAGAAAGTTTGAGGATGTTATAATTTCAGATGAGACATCAGTCCCTCTGGAAAGATTTTCCACTATGGCATTCAGGAAAAAAATCCTTTATCCCTGAACTCCTAGTCGATGCATCCACTCAAGATTCATGTACTTTAAATACAAATATAGGATAAAGTATCTGTCGTCTAAATTTAGCATAGGTTGAACTTGATGGACGTATATCTTTTTTCAACTTCATTTACTATATAACTATGTGTGGGGAAAAACTCTAGATTTGTACCATGACCCATAGTTATATTTGCAGGTATGCACATTCCAGTTTCAGTGTTATGTACAGTAGGTCACTAACTGTACCTGAGTGTTCTTATGTTTTTCTCCAGGAATCATGGATAAAGTCATCAGAAGGTCATTATAGAACAGGTGGCAGCACCATATATTTTAGATTTCTTCACATTGGGTCACCGGTTCTTCCAAGACAATGACCCAAAACACAGTGCATCTGCTACATTTATTAAGGACAGTGGAATCAACTGATTCAGAACACCACCACAGTAAGTGCTGTAACTGTTTAGAGCAGTAGTGTATACTGTGCTGTTGTGTTTGCTTGTTTTATTCTTGGTAATAATAATTGTATTGTATTTGTCTCTATATTTGCAGCTCCCCTGATTTGAACCCCCATAGAATTGGTGTGGTATGCACTGAAATATCATCTTCTAAAGTATGTGAATCCAGGAAAGAAAACGAACTAGTGAATGGGATCAAGAGGGACTGGAAGTACACAGGAAGTGTCTAACTGTGGAAATGTTCAATAATTACACAAATCATATAAATAATGTGTTACTGAGTTGAAAGAAATGGGTTGAAACCTAGGATGTAGTTTTAATAAATCATTGCCTTGTATTTCACACTAAACAATTTGTGTTTTCCCATTTTTTTACTCTCTCACATACTTCTCAGCTTTTACCAAAATTTGTATCGACCACTGATGCTGTGTGAACCTCTTCATCTGATTGAAGCTTTTTTGTTAAAAAAAAGGCCGCTGACCAGTGCGCTAATCGTTCAAACTTTCATACAATGCTTGCAATCAGTCTATAGCAGGCAAACGTTTGTTGCAAACACACAATCCCTGCAAGCTCTAACACCAGCACCCACCATTTCATATATACAGTTGAATGAAAAATAAAGTCCATCCTCTTTGAATTCCATGGTTTACATATCAGGACATAATAACAATCATCTGTTCCTTCGCAGGTCTTAAAAGTAGGTAAATACAGCCTCAGATGAACAACACATGACATATTACACCGTGTCATGATTTATTTAAGAAAAATAAAGCCAAAATGGAGAAGCCATGTGTGAAAAACTAAGTATACCGTATGATTCAATAGTTTGTAGAATCACCTTTAGCAGCAATAACGTGAAGCAATCGTTTTCTGCATGACTTTATCAGTCTCTCACATCGTTGTGGAGGAATTTTGGCCCACTCTTCTTTACAACTTGCTTCAGTTCATTGAGGTTTGTGGGCATTTGTTTATGCACAGCTCTCTTAAGGTCCAGCCACAGCATTTCAATCGGTTGAGGTCTTGAATTTGACTGGGCCATTGCAACACCTTGATTCTTTTATTTTTCAGACATTTTGTTGTAGATTTGCTGGTGTGCTTGGATCATTGTCCTGTTGCATGACCCAATTTTGACCAAGCTTTAGCTGTCGGACAGATGGTCTCACATTTGACTCTAGAATACTTTGGTGAACAGAGGAGTTCTCTTATTAGAGAGTTCTCTTTTTAGAGAGAAGATGCTTTCTCCTGGAAACCCTTCCAAACAAACCATACTTGTTCAGTATTTTTTTTAATTGTACTGTCATGAACTTTAACATTTAACATGCTAACTGAGGCTTGTAGAGTCTGAGATGTAACTCGTGGGGTTTTTGCAATTTCTCTGAGCATTGCACGGTCTGACCTTGGGGTGAATTTGCTGGGACGTCCACTCTTGGGAAGATTGGCAATTGTCTTGAATGTTTTCCACTTTTGAATAATCTTTCTCACTGTAGAATGATGGACTTTAAATTGTTTGTAAATGGCCTTATAGTCCTTCCCAGATTGATGAGCAGCAACAATTGCTTCTCTAAGATCATTGCTGGTGTATTTCCTCCTTGGCATTGTGTTAACACACACCTGAATGCTTCAGACCAGCAAACTGCTAAAATTTCGGCTTTTATAGAGGTGGGCACACTTGCCGATGATCTATTAATCAAGGGCATTTGATTAGCATCACCTGTCTGCTAGTTAGCATCTTAATACCTATGGAAGCCGTAAGGGTGTACTTAGTTTTTCACACATAGCTTCTCCATTTTGGCTTTATTTTTGTTAAATAAATCATGACAGTATAATATGTCATGTGTTGTTGTTCATCTGAGGTTGTATTTACCTAATTTTTAGACCTGCTAAGGAACAGGTGATTATTATTATTATGTCCTGATATGTAAAACCATAGAATTCAAAGAGGGTGTACTTTCTTTTTCACACAACTGTATATAGTCAAATATTAAGATGCCAAATATTGTTCAATTTATGCTTTAGACCAAAGTCAATCTTAAATTTAAGCTGAAATGGACCACTGTAAATTCTTCCATTCAATAAAACATGTATATTTTTACATCTTGATAAGTTACAGCATAATGAATCCTAAATACATATGTTGCAAATGATGCATGATGATTAATGCATCAAAATTGAAACATATGTATGTTGGAAGGAAAATGCATGCATATGAAGCTTGAAGTATAATGAAAAAGCATATCTAACAAATCAATAACTATCGGTATAGCATATCTCAAATAATTAGTCTCCAAGAGAATAGTGGGTAAGGAAAAAGCCCCAAAAATAGTGTCTATTTAAACACACACAATATCTAAACCAAGACTATGTACAATATATCGCGGTATATATCCAAGTTGGTAGTTAGAAATAAACTCTGCCAAAACTAAGGCTAATAATTTAACCCATAGAGGGCTATAACACAAACTGACACTATAATTTCAAAATCTATTTTGAAGGAGAAGTGGATCTCGTATAACGTCATATTAGTATAATCAGAATGCTGATATGCATAGCAATTTTAAACAAGTAATCATAAATTGAACTCACAATTGATCTTACACTATAAATGCAGAAACTAATTCATACAAGTACACAGTGTAGCACAATATAAGGCGTGACGATGCATCAGAGGAAGCACCCCAGATCCCACTTAGAGTTAAGTCCACGGGGCTGGAGTGTACCCAGAGTGAAGATCCAAAATGCATCTCTCTGATGCAGCGTCCTGGCCCGATTACCACCTCTCTTGGAAACTTGAATATGTTCCAACGCTATACATTTGAATAATCCAAGAGAACCTGGTTGACACTCCAGAAAGTGTTTAGAAACTGGATGATTGATATCTTTATTAGAGATCAATCTAACATGTTCCTTTTTACGCACCTTTAATAACCTTGTAGTTAATCCCACATATTGTTTAAGACAACCACATGTGAGAAGGTATATAACATGATTAGTCTGGCATGTAATAAAAGATTTGATGACATATTTATAAGTTTTGTCTTTATTCTCAAAGGTTGTTGCTTTCTGAAAAAATGAACAGATATTACAATGTCCACATTTGTGTGACCCCTTAAGTGATGGAAAAAATCCCTTCTTTCTGATCATAATGCATGTTTGAAACATGCTTGGTGAAATAAGGTTACCTAAGCTTTGAGATTTAGAAAAAACTATTTTATGATCATTAGATACTGTACCATATCATGTATGTGAGGATCTAAATAGAGAATTGACCAATGTTTTCTGATAATAGCCGCTATGACTGTAGTTTGGCCACTATATTGAGCAGTCGTGTCTGATTGAGTATTGATACCAATATTTTTATTTTTATTGGTGTCTGTCATAGTGATAAGATCAGTCCTATTTTGTGACAGCACGTACTTAAAAGCCTCATCCAAATCATGTCTGTCGTAGCCCCTTTGTAAGAAACGTTCTTTTAAAACCACAAGATCTAATTTTGAAGGCGTCAATTGAGGAACAATTTCTGCGAAGACACAGAAATTGTTCTCTCGGTATACCTTTGAAGAGGGATCGACTATGACAACTCTTTGCATGTAACAATGCATTTCGAGAATTGTCTTTGCGATATGCTGTATAAATTCCAATATGCTGTCTAATCTAAAAAACAATAAGTAGTGAATGTGAACACAGTCACAAACTGATATATGTGATCAAAAATTGCCTATATTGGAAATAGCCTACAACAATTACACTGGGACCCAAAATAGTAAAATAGGTAGGTAGCAAAGACGCCCAGTATCCAAGCAGTTGACAGTACGAAGATGCAGATAGAAAGTCACACTGTTGTGCGCTCCAGTGTGCGTCTAATCAAATGGGGAATCAATATGCCCAGCTGTGGGGGAGGTTATGAGCAAAATCTATCCACTGTATAGCAACCGAGTACAGGATAGTGGAGGTAAGGAAAAGCCCTCTTACCTGCCAGTTTGAATCCTGGTTGCCCTTCTTGTCCTGCTGGCTTAAGGAATATGAAGACCGCTCGTCCGCGGTACATGAACACAGGAGGTGCTATAATGATAGTGATTGAGATGTTAGATATGCTTTTTCATTATACTTCAAGCTTCATATGCATGCATTTTCCTTCCAACATACTGTACATATGTTTCAATTTTGAAGCATTAATCATCATGCATCATTTGCAACATATGTATTTAGGATTCATTATGTTGTAACTTATCAAGATGTAAAAATATACATATTTAATTGAATGGAAGTATTTTCAGTGGTCCATTTCAGCTTAAATTTAAGATTGACTTTGGTCTAAAGCAGGGGTGTGCAAACTGGGGGGCTCGAGACTGAGTGCGGGGGGGACGAGTCGATTTCAGAGGCCCCGCTCGCTTCCCGAAGGCACTTAAATTAAGTGCCGGGGGAGCTGCCGGGCCTCTGTAAACCTAACTTACCTTGGCTGCGGCGGCTTCTCACACGCGTTGCCATGGCACCGCGGCATCAAATGATGCCGCAAGGTCATGTGACATCACATTGCTATGGAAACGTGACATCATGATGCCGGAGCGGGGGTGAGGGGGGGCACGGAGGTGAGGGGACCGCCGGCAGGGGGGCGCAGGGAAAAAAGTTTGCGCCCGCTTGGTCTAAAGCATAAATTGAACAATATTTGGCATCTTTATATTTGACTATACATGTTTACAATTTAGTATTTTTCAATTGAGTCTCAGCACCTGTGATATATTTATTTAATTTTATTCAATCAATGCGTCAGCATGATTATAGCCACATTCAGCTGTTTTTGATGAGTTTTTTTTTAAAATCATTCAGCACATATAAATGACCCAAGATTATACTTAGCCGCAGCTAATGGCAGAGTTCCAGTGCAACAGGTAGCCGAATCAGCTGCAAGTAGATCCCTGTAGATAAAGGATCCTTGTACATACATAGAGAAAGCCCCAAAGTTTCTCTGTATACAGTATGTACTCCTGAGTGTCTCCGTAGCTGCTGCACCTGAACCTCTTCCTCTGCATACTGCATTTCACATATGTATGTTTTGTTTTTTTGTTTTTTAAATATACACTTTATACTTCGTACTTCGGTATCTTGAAAATATAATAATAATAATAATATATATTATAAAAAATACCTTGTGCAAATTAAACGCATGTTTAAAATGTAAAAAAATTAAATGGTGCAGGACTTATAACAAGAGCAAATTAAAATGATGAAGCAATATTGCAATGACTAACGTGGTTAGGGGTATGTTAAAGCCTTTATGGGAGAATTTATTAGTTTATTAGTATTTATAGTCAAAAGCTGTAAAATTCCGGGCATTATTGAAACCCTGCTCTCTGATTGGTTAAAATTCCGGGCATTATCCAATCAGTAATGCCTGGAATTTTTATAGCTTGCAATGTGTTTTTTTTCCAATGTGTTTATTTCCAGCCAATCAGCTTTCAGAACAGCTCTGAGACAGGGCAGGGGATTGGCCAGGAAGAAGCAGAAGGCATGACTCCTCCCCCTCTCTCCGTGTACACACCTGACAGACTTTGTTGAATTGGGGAGGGGGAGAGAGTGTGTGGCTGCAAAATAAGTGGCTGTCTGCAGTTTGTTTGTGGCTGCAGTTTCTGTGTTGTGTGTGTGTGTGTGTGTCAGTCAGCAGCAGCAGCAGCAGCAGCAGCAGCAGCAGCAGCAGCAGCAGCAGCAGCAGCAGCAGCAGCAGCAGCAGCAGCAGCAGCAGCAGCAGCAGCAGCAGCAGCAGCAGTAGTGTTTATGGGTGTAGCAGTAGCAGTGTTTGTGTGTGTGTGTGTGGTGTGCTGTTGTGTGTGTGTGTGTGTGTGTATGTGTGTGTGTGTGTGTGTGTGTGTGTGTGTGTGTGTGTGTGTGTGTGTGTGTGTGCATGTGTGTGTGTGTAGAGCTGCAGTGTGTGTGTGTGTGTACACAGGGGGGGTGGCAGTGTGTGAATATAGATACTGTAGCTGCAGTGTAAGTGTACATAGAGGGGGTTTAATGTATTTACCATTTTATTTTAATAAAAAATATCTATATAACTATACAAAAGTGTCTATTATTTATGAAAAAGCCTACATTTAGCCTATAATAGTAATAATCCCCTCAGAATAGGGCTTTACTGGCCAATAAAGCCCTGTCTGGGTTAAAGTCCCTCGGCTTCGCCTCAGGCCTTCAACTGTTCCAGCCAGGGCATTATTGGACAATAACGCCCTGTTCTGAGGGGATTATTACTTAAGTAAAGAGTAGACTTTAGTTGTTATGGAAATAATGATAATACTGTAGCTATTGACCCTGAAAGTGCTAGTACATCCCGGCCATTTAAAAAGACAGTCCCTCCTATGATAACCTAAAGAAAGTGGCATCTTTAAAAGGTTAAATGTAGCTCAATGAACCTTTGTTATAAAAAATAATAATGTATTTTCAGATAATATTTTAACCCCTGGGATGCCCTGTTGACTCCCTTGTATGTCGTGAGTGCTGGCACACCAGGGACCCTAGTGATGTACAGGCTTCATCATGCTATTTGTGTCTGCTTTTTATGGGGAGATCACGGATGAGACCCCTTCACTTCCGTTCATGTCATTGGGGCCGATTGCGACCAAGTGATTGCTACTCGTTTCCGGAATACTGGCAGCACCTTTCTGGTAGTGAAAGGGTTAGTCTTCTAATGTTCCCATGGTAAAATAAATAAATTAGATAAAATTAGGGTTTTTTTACAACCCGTATCTAATGTCTTTCAGTGAGGCGAGTGTATGTCGGTCCTGAAAGCCCCAGGTAAATTGTTAGCTTTTGAAAAATAATAATGGGACCATCATTAGTCAAACAGACAAACACGAGTACATGATATACTTGAATCCAGTGTTCCTGACAAAAAAACGATACAAATTAATTTTTCACAAAATACAAATATTAAGATAGCTATTTTAATGGTGATATAATCTTTGTAAGGAAGCCAATTACACTGAGAAGTTGTTTAGTTATTATTATTTTTTTGACCCGCTATGTTAAACTGTCCTATTAACTTAGCAAAAAGGGTGAGGTTGTATACTGTATGTGTGGCAACAAAGCATTACTACTAAAATGATGGGAATATTAGGTTAATCAAAGCCCTCTTGCTGCAAGCGATCTAAAAAGGAAAAAAAAAAAACATCTTTTAACAAGCAATCCTTGTCACTTTTTTTTCCTCTTGGATACTCTTGCTCTGTCCCATTTGTCTAGCAGTAATCTACATTTCAAATGATTACATGGGAAGCTGAAGTGGTAGTGACAAGGATAAACGAAGCTTGTTAAACTAATAGCTGCACTAATGCCCAAATATGTGAACTTCCAGAGTCAGGCAGCATCCGTGGCTCGTGGAGCTGTCAGCCATGCTCCCCTTGGGCTTGTCCGCCAGCGGCTGCCACATGATGAATGGCCCTGTCGACTAAATTCATCTGGGGCCCAATTAAACAGGCTGAAATGAACTAGAGCTATCAACCAGGGAGAGAGAAAGCAAAAAAAAAAAAAAAAAGAAAGAAAGAGAAAAATTATTACACACGAAGTCAAGGAAGCTCCAAGGCAGTGAAGTCATTCTGTCAGAAAATGGCCATTTAATGCTTTGCCGAGCTCACGACAGATATGTCATCTGAGGAAGCTTTAGAGGAGTCCCTGGGTGATTCATTTATTAATTATCAGTTTCATGTAGGGGATTGGAAGGCTTGTGTTCCGCTCACATTTTTTTTCTACCTGCTCTCTTTCTCCTTAGGCGCTGTCAGATTACAGCCCACTCCTTTCACAGACGGCACGGGATGCCTTTGAGAAAACTCATGTTTTGTCAAGGGAAATATGTTGCAAAACAATTGTCTACTTTTTCTCTAGGCTGATCTGAAAGATTTTTGCTGTAAAACGAAACTTGCTGAAGTATGTTACTATGAGTAGATTTCATACCAGAGTGAACCACTACAGTATATCACCGTTGGTATTTTTTAGACGATTTATTGTGAACATCGGTGACTTTTTTTTTCATTTTCAGTTGACTTCACGGACATTGCTATTGTGTCATTAATAAAGATGTTCAAAACATTGCACATTATCCTTTATATACAGTATAGGTGAAGTGGATTAGACAAGGACTTTAAAATGGGACATACTGTAACAAGCACTTTGCCTGATCATTTTGAAACATTTAGGCACTGATGTTTAATGTGCAATATCTAGTTATTGGTGCGTATATTACACAAATCACAGAACTAATGTATATATTTGTAAATCAATTAATTCACTGATCATAATAAATAAAATAATAATTTTATAATATCTAGATGTAAAAAGAATGAACTTACCCAGTCATCAATACTATCCTTAGAAGGTTGAAGGTAATACTTCTAGTCCTTTACTCAACTTTCTGTCCTGTCTTAACCTTTTTTTTTTTTATTTCTGGGGTATTTTTTTTAAATCAAAGTGTCTCAACTGCAAAATGGAGCAAAAGCAATACATAATTGGCTATATGTTTCAAGCCAAATGCATCGCAATGGTGGAGCGTACGTGTGCGCCGACGGAGTTGCATAAAACATTTAACTTTTTTTCTGTCTGAAATGCGACATATTTATAAAGTGCATTTCTACGGTTTTCTTTTTTTTTTTTTTCAATTTTTTTTATTGTTTTGGAGAGACACAACAAATATTCAACATTGGTACACATATATTGTTCAAGTATTACCAGTTGTGTTTTCTACAGTATTTGTTCTTCTTACAGAATGTAAGCGGCATGTACTATATACTGTAAAAAGATGCCAATTAACGTGCTCATCTACTGTATTTACTAAAGGGATACTAAAGGGATACGGTATCTGTTTAAGTGTTATACCTAGCATACACTCTAGATATTTATTTGCCACCTTACTTTGTATTAGATAATTGTAAACTTTTTTACCCACCATAACTTAATATAACATCGGTGGTTGAAACCTATTCCATCTTAACATTGCAAAGCTGGTCCAGCTCTGGAGACCCCCTGCTTCAATCCTTCTGTATTTATTACAAAAAACAAATGTAATTTTAAAGAGCTTTGCGGGGAGACACAGAGAGGGACCGCTTCTCTCTGTGCAGCTCTTCGAGACTAGTGTTGCCCGCAAGCATTCCATTCAGACGCAGGGACCCCCACTGTCTTAATCCTCATAGGTAATTATTGTACTGAGTTTTTGAGTGTGGGGAAGCTGTGATCAGGCTCCATTCAGCTACAGTTTCCTTGCGCCCAAAATGAACTTAAATAACACTCCATCTGTAACTAGTGTAGCCATGTGTAAAATTGGTGTACATACAGTAGCGGCATACTTTATTCTTACCAATGCCGGCGGCATGCCAGGATCTACTCCGGCTGCCGCCAGTCAAGACCGCGCGCCGCCGCGGTTCCACCACGCACCCCCCCTCCGCTTCGGGCGCATTTTAGCCCCCCTTCCCGACCCCGAACCCGGCTCCTGCTCTGCCCCTCTGCTTCCCCGCACCCCCGCTTACCTCAATTTACACTCCAGGGGTGTCGGGGAAGCCGGGGAAGCCGGGGAAACCGGGCGCGTCACGTGACAGTGACGTCACAGTGCGCCGCAACAAGCCGCGTCACCACGCTTCCCGCACGCATCCTGCCGTGCGGGAAATGTAAGAATAAATAATGTCGCTACAGTATCTCTCTCATGCTGGCAGTAATCCTGGTAAGAAGGCAGGGTTGCCAGTAGTCATCATGGAAGTTTGCCCTCAAACCACTGTGATGTGTCATATGTAGCAAAGGAAGTGACAGCATGCTTTGTGTCCACTGTTAGTGACACAGAGGTGGGTCTTTCTGGAGCCAATATATTGCACAGCACTCCCTAAAGTTAGTAGTACAGAGTGTGTTCATACTGAGTCTGCAGAGTTCAAGGCTGAGTCAAGTGCAGTGAGTTGCAGGGACTGACAAGCAGATTACACACTGTGTCCAGGGCTCTGGCACAGCTGGTGGTCTCCTTTAGGTGAGAGGTGGAAGAACAACTTAATTAGAGGACAGGAGGAATCTTTTGAATGGAGGGCCTCTACAAGATGTGCGGCTAAGTGTCGGCCGCTGTGATGGGCAGTCTGCCAAAAGACATGTCAATAAAGATGCCTATGAAAAGACCCTTCTTGCCTGTGAGTGTAGTTACTCAGGGAGAAGGTGCACCCAGGAGTTCTCCATCAGAAACTCCTCCCTGCTACCGTGGGGATCCTGATGGGGTGGAGGCGCTGTACCAAATGTGAGTAGGACTCAGAACACTAGCTCAGACGCATGTCATGGTGATATCCCCAATCAAAACAAGCGGGAGACTCAGGAGTCCTGTGAGCCAGCAGGTGCACCACACTACACAGACATGTAATTGAGACAGTTTCTCACATATGGTGGTCAGGATCAGAAGGGCCCAGGGAAACATCGTTACACTAGCCTCACACTGAAGAGACCCAAAAGGTTGAAATAGCTGTCTGTGAGTAGGTTATACTGGCTATGCACTTCTTTATGTGCTGAAAAGATGTGTTATGCAGTAGGCATATGTTTTCAGGGGTCCATGTTAAAATGGACATGAAGTAAAAGGTGACAAAGCGCTCATGTTCATGTCATTTCCCAGAATCCCTGGCTGCAGTGCAAGCATTGTATTATGAGATAATGGTGAAAAGCAGGTTTGTAGACCTGTCTGATACATGAGAATATGCTCACAAATGATAGTTGTATTTGCTGCAGAATTGTAAAGCAAACTTTTATTAAGCAATAAGGAAATTTACTTATACAAAATAGACCCAAGGGCCCCACTTCTACCAACATCAAACACCCCCACCCCCCCACACACTACTTCCGCCAATCCCTGTTGTTATGTGTGAACAGAGAAAAAAGCAATTCTGTCTTGGTAATCCAACAATTTTTATATTACTCTTTGTGCACCAAAACAAACTTTCTAACATAGGTGGTTGTGGCAGGATAGCATTGCAGTGTGTCAGGAAGACACCCAAACAGTGAGTAAGGTTTTAACGTCAATGGCTTATTTTCCACAATCAGACAATAAATAGGCACTCCATCCCTTTAAGGAAAAGAAACCATAAAATAAAACTCTACTCCCCCTTGGGAGATTAACTATACAGTAGGTCCCTAGCTATCCCCTGGGTATCTAACCTAATTCCAGTTCAAACAATAATATGCAAACATCTGGCATGAAAATATAAAAGTTCTTATCTATGTTTGGGGAACTCCGTCCCAAAAGAGTCCAAGAAATCCCTTCTGGATACTGCAGCAGCAGCTTTCATTCCTTTGCAGGGTTGTAAGACTGGTTCCCTGTATAAAGGGCTGTGTCCAGCAGGCTTGTCTTTGCTTGTGGCAATCCTCTGTCTGGGGGAGCAGAGCCTCAGCCACACTTCCTGGTTTGGAACAGTCTCCCTCTCTTCCTGCTCAGGTCTGGCACCTTATACAACTACTTGGCAACTGCCTTAACTCAGCCCTGATTGCCCAGGTATCTCTGAGTGTGTTTACCCTCTGACTGCTGGTTTCAGCCATCAGAGGTATGTTTGCCATGCATAATTATCAGCGAATTACTTCCCCCTTTCACAGTTACATTAATTGTTATCCTATCTTAGCAGTGATGGGGTCCTGCATTGTTTGCCTACTGCTGCGTCTGATCCTCGGGTGCTCACACCTCAATGTGTAGGAGACACCAGGGGGGTAGATGGAGAGGTGGTAGCAGGAGTTGTATTAGACACTTTAGGTGTTTCTGTAGGCATGGTTGCTTGTGTTTATGGCCATGGCCTGATTAAATATTTCACACACCTGGTCAATCAAATGTAACTTATGTGGAGATATGTTTTAGGTTGCTTCCCATTTTGACATGGTCTGTGTAGATTTGCTGCAGTATGGTATTATTTTATTTAGTGGCCTGCGGTTGTTTTTTTCTTTCAATTCTTTAATTTGCTGTTCTTTTATCATTTTTAAGCAATAGCTGCTCTTTTCTAGTGACAGCTGTGTGAGCCCTTACACTCTTGTTTACGTGAGATATGTCACAATTAATATTACTTCGCTTCGGCATCAGTTGTTTCCAGTGTGTCGCTTGAGTTAGGTGTAGCTACATGGTTTCCTGGGGAACAGAAATCAAGGTTGGTCATGCAGGTTCATTTGGCTGTTCATGAGGAGCCACTGGTGTTGGTTGAGGCCTCAATTGATAATAGCTCTAAAATTAAGTGATATGAGCTTCAGAATGTTGTGCAGGGGTAATATGTTTATCTGCAGCAGCCTCTGATCAGCTTAATGAGGTAGTATGCATTGCAGTGCATGATGCCACGATGGAACTGTGAATAAAAAAAGTAATTACAAATACTGCTTTGTACAAAGTATAATAACATTATTGAGACCTTGTTTTTAACACGTATACTGATCATTGTTGAAGTATATAAATGATTATTTATTGTAAAAAAAAAAAAAATGTTGATGATACACCTATTGCATAACATTTATACTCCCAATTGTAACTTTCAATAATTTTTCAGTATATTAGCCTGTTTTCTTTTACGTAAGCCCTAAAGATGGGCAACATTTTTTTGTGGATTTGGATTTGCCTCTGTTTTAAGGGAGAAGGATTCTGTTTTTGGGGGAGAGATTCCATTTTGAGGGGGGATAGATTCCGTTTAGGGGGGAGAGATTCCATTGGGGGGCGATTCTGTTTTGGGGGGAGATTCCATTTAGTGTGTGCTGCAGGGGGGTGCTATGTTGTGTGTGCTGCAGGGGTGGTGCTATGTGTGTATGGCAGCTTCACAGCTGCTATTAGCTCCCCTGGGTATTGCTGGTGTGTCCTGTCTCCCTCATTGGTTCTCCCTTGGCCCTCTGACCTGTCCCTCTCTTTTCTCCCCTCCTCCCCACACAGCCTTCTACCCTGGCTTCTTACTACACTCACTTAGGTACCATCCCTTCTACTCTCCTCCCCACCACTCCTCTGCTCACCATCACTCCTCACACTCACTCCACTCCTGCACTTCTCATTCCTCCTCCACCCACAAAATCATTCCTCGCACTTGCTCCACTCCTGCGCTCCTAACTCCTCCTCAGCCCACCATCACTCTGCGCCCTCCCTCCACTTCTGGACTCCTCACCTGGCTTCACAATCCCATCGGTCACTCCACTCCCCCCACTCACTTCAATAGCCACACACTATAGCAAGCAAGCAATCCGATAAAACTACATACACCTCCAATTCCCTGTTGTCAATGTATTCTCTCTACCTCCCTACAACAATGGCAATGTACAGTATATTAGGAAATTAGCGCTTTATTTACTGTGCTACCTAGGAAATTATTGGGCTTTTTCTCTGCCATTTTAGAACAATTAAGCGATGCAGATACCATTTTGACGGCAACGGGATCATTATGTAAAGAAATTAGTAAAGTTTTATTTCCACATCGCACTTTTTTTAAGATGGTACAACTATTACTGAATACTTATATTTGCGGTATTAACGTACGTGTTCAGTATTTTACAGAACGCGATAATTACAGCATTTGTATGGAGCATGATGTATCCGGGCCAAATAGAGATAAAATAGAACTGCTATTATCTGTGTGCCAAATAAATTGGCAAACTTTTTTTTTAATCAAAACTCGTGAATAGAAAATTTGATTTTAAGTTTAAACACAAAATTGCAATGGTGAATGTCATGATGAGGTTAAACCTCCACTAATTTTTTTCAGCTATGTAGCAGGGTATCCCCTGGCTACTATTCTACCCAATGGGCTGGCAGTAAACCCTGGTATTAACAGGTTACCAGAAGTTGTTATGGGGTTTTCCCCTTCACCTTTGGTACTGCACTTGAGAGACAGCAGAGGATGGCACATCCTGTTGTAGCTGGGACAACGGGGTGCTCGCCTTCTGGCTGTACTTAAATATTGTTGTCTTACAAGTTTTGGTAACTTTTGGTAATTTTTTGCAATTTTGGGTAACTAAAACCTATACATTGTTTAAAGCATCATGTTAAATATAATCTAAATTCAATGATATTATTTATTGTTATTTACTGTATGGTCACTATATGTTATATGCACATTATTATAATTCATAATACTATATATTCACACATTTATAAAACACAAAGAAACACACACACAGTTTAATAATAAAGACAAGTATTTATATGTATCAATCACATTTTCCCCAGTTCAAATATATTGCATGGTATATTTGTTTATATATAAGGTAATACTTTATTAGCAGCATAACCTTTATGCACAACATACATATTATAAGGTAATGGGAACACACACATCATATTAATTTCAATCACGCACTTTTCATATGTACAATACACATTTGATTCAAGCACTTTTATCTTGCAATAATAGATAATCCAATAACATATCTAAGCACTAGTATCACTTTCTATACTATCCCTGTATATCAGGTTGTTTTAGATTAGTTATGTATGTTTTATATGTATGTATCAGCTGAGACTGTCAATGCTAGCAGCACGAACACTACTGCTATGGACAAATCAATGCGCATGTGCATAATACCACAGCGCGACCATTGACTGTTTAGACTGTCCATATGCGCATGTGCGGGAAACTGCAGGTGAAAATGTACTAATTAATGGATTCTCTATTTAATGGACACTCGAGGACACATTCAATATAATCCCTGAAGAAGAAAGCAGCCTGCTTTCGAAATGCGTAGGGCGGCAAAGGAGACAATACTGTTTCATTTGGTTGATATTTATCCCCCTCCACGACATTGGTGGCGAATCAGCGTTTGTAAGCTGAATTACACATTGAAGTGCCAGACGAATCTGCCGTAGCTGATCTGGAAGTAGCTGCATGATCTCCCTGGTGTAACGAGCGGGGCTACCAGCCCACACGCCGGCTGGTGTGTGCACCCCCCACGTTTGGAGAAGTTCCGGAGCAGAGGCAGTTTTACTCTAGAGAGGGGATACTCTCAAATTTAGCCACCGCTTGCCTGTATCATCTATCTGGTGAGTGGGCATTTCAACTATCTTCACCATTGTTGCAGTGTGTCAACCTGACATAACTTCATTGTCCTAATCATTTTTTTTTTTTTTCTTATGTTCCATGTTTTACTATATGTTTTATTAAATGTTTTAAATTGTAAATTATAATTTTTCACCTTTTGATCTCTCAGCTGATTGTTATTTGTAATATATGTGGTTTGTTTTGTATGTTCTTTGTCTTTAACCATACAGTATTACGCTATGTATTGTGCTTTTCCCTTATTTTAAGCACATCCACATCAGTTGGAGCCATTTCCTGATCGTCCAACAGGCTTGGTTTTTATATCCTTTTTATTGATATTAGGCGCCTTTAGATACATATTTCCTTTCTCTGAACACTGTTCTGACCAGGGGTCAGTTGTTGTATCTTAGGCAGCCCCTTATGTGTAGATATAACCCACACCTAAGGTTTTATACTGTGGTTCTATATTTGTAGTGGTTAGCGCAGCCTGTTCCTTTTTCTTAATGTGTCACCAATTGCATATGTTTCTATTCTAATGTGATCATTGTTACCTGCTGAGTCTGATTTATAGCTGTCCAATCAGATCTTGGTTGCTTCTATATAGACGTGTCTGCTATCAGAAGAAAAAATGTACTCTTTGATAAAGTCCCATGTCGGGATGAAACGCGTCAGAGTGGTCTTATCCATGATGTCCAGCCTTTTTTTGTAATAAAATTTATTTTTTAATCTATCAAACTTGTGTCGGTACAAGGGAGTAGTGACCATTCATTTTTTCTACCTTATTTACCATGAAACAAAGCTGGAAGTAACGAGATACACTTCCAGAACAAGTACTAAATGAAGGAGGGATGCTAGATGTAGTCGGGAGGAACAGAAACCTTGCAAAGATGACCCTATTGGGTGAATGGTCTGGAGACACGAAGGCTATTGCTGTTCTAAGTCACCATGAGGCGGGTAATTGAGATACCAAGGAAGGGGGTGTACCTGGAAGTCCCAGGAGCCACCGAGGTAAGGGTCTGCGATACCGGCAGCCAAACGGGGCGGCAAAAGGGTACTGCATAGGGAAGAAGCCCAGAGTACTACTAGCCAGTAGCCAGACTATGGAACCACAGAGTGCTTGTAATGGACTGTAATCGTCTGCAGCGTATTGAGATGGAGCTTTGCTAGCCTGGGATACAACCTACTCTTGGTAGACTGCTAATCTATATGTCGCAGAGACTACAAGAAATGAGTTCCCGCCAAAACCACACAGACCACATGGTCCAGTTGCAAACTGAAGAAACCAGTGTTGAAATATGTTGTGGAGTGGCGTGAAAGCCATAACCGCGCCCTTTTTGTGCTGCTTGGGACTTCTGGTTCCACCAGGGGGAGCAGACAGTGAGGACATTGTGATTATGGGGGGGCCTACAGACGATGTGCTGATTTGTTGATGAAATGCGAGGGGCTCAGGAACCATGAGATATACAAAAGAAAAAAAGAAATATATAGTGCAACACTGTATTGAAATATAAACTGATTTATATAAAATTATTGAATATAACACCTATTAAGTCTGCAATCACACTTTCCAGTAAAAAAAAAACAGCGTTTGTGCCCCTCTGGGTTAACCCCTTGGTGTTGGAAAGGTCAAATACTTGACAGTGATGGCAGTCCTCTGTTACCGCCGAGGTTCAGATGGACGTGTAAAATAACAGGGTAGAAACAAAGGAAACGGACTTTAGTGTAGCGAGTAACAATGTATTGGTGACTTAAAATAGAAGTGCAAATGACCACTCTCATGTAGCCCCCATACAAATGTACATGGTATGAAGTCCGCCGTCGTGGATACCGGCAACCGGGTGTGGGTTTTCGGATGGAGGCTTCCCGCATCAGCTGTTGCTGTGCTCACAGCAACCGGTGGGTGTTTTCTCTTCCGCATTCCACAGCAGTGGTCACGGACGCTTCAGGAGACGTCACAGGCAATGATGTCACTTGCCGGTTCCTTCTGGGTTTCACTTAAAGAACAAACTCTACGCATTTCGCAAACTCATTTGCTTCATCAGGAGTGATTTGTGTCCAGTGTCCAGCGGTATAAATAATAATGTATTGTATTGTATGTCTTTATTTATATAGCGCCAAAAGTGTACTCAGCGCTTCACAAAGAATACAGTACAAGGAATTATAATAATACAATAAGTGCATCAAAATCATACAATAGGAAAGGAAATCTTACTTAACAACCAATCAGACCCCTCTTTAAACATCAGTTGGGTATATTAATTACAATGATTAGATATTACTGGTTGGTTAAGATTACAGTGGCGGCCGACCTGAGTCTAAGTCGGCTAGATCTGCAGCTCTCAGATTATCGCGGTTAGGTGCGGTTTTCTGTTTGTTTTATTCTCGCCGTCTGCAATACTGAAATGCCGTGTAAAAACTCAGGGGGGCGTTTGCGAGCTGTTGTCTTGGAAGTCTAATACCTTCGCGGTTCAACCTACGTCAGTACACAGTCTGTGTGTGCGCACGCAGTAATTGTAAATTTGCATATTTAAAGTATACATGCATTTGCAGTGCTGTGTTGCTGTACAGTATGTCTCATTGAAAATTGTTGAAACGCATAGGTGTGTACAGTACTGTAACAGTGTCACATTTTGGCATATACAGCGCTCTCCCCTCGCTCAGGATAATAAACTGCACTGCAGGGTATTTCAACTTCTTATCTTCTCTACAATGCAGTACATCTCTCCCACACCATTCCTTTGAACATGTGTCTGGTTTCAATCACATTCCTTCTTGACAGCAGGGGATTACTACGCATGCGCCTGTTACTTTGCCCACCACTGCTTGCTTGCTTGAGTGAGTGACCAAAAAAAATGAAAAAAATTTTTTTATTGTAATTTTTTCATTTTTATTTTCTCCACAAGACCGCAAAAACCCTCTCACTGTATTACGATATTCAATCTGTGCTGTAGCTTTTGACTGCAACCCTGTGCGTTTGACTGCACATGGTTGATTTGTGTGCTTTTTACGTACTGTATTTGGGGGTGTATTATTATGATGAACTGTCTTTTGAAATTAAAGTATGTCTTTATCTTTGAACTTCATGCAGCTGTACCCTGTATCCCCCTCCCCCACGAACACACACAAGGCTAGCTCAAGGATTTGAAATTCCACAGAGTCGTTAATTTTCTGAATCTTGACATTGTGTTCTCAATCCGTCCATAGCCGAGCTACAAAGCCTCACTGCGCCTGCGTGTAATCCTTTTTGAGATGGGAGCTAACTGCTTACTGCGCATGACTCACCCAACCCTCGCCTCTCCACAGAGTCATTCATTTTCTGAATCTTGACATTGTGTTCTTAATCCATCCATAGCCGAGCTACAAAGCCTCACTGCGCCTGCGTGTAATACTTTTTGAGATGGGAGCTAACTGCTTACTGCGCATGACTCACCCAACCCCCCTCCACAGAGTCGTTAATTTTCTGAATCTTGACATTGTGTTGTTAATCCATCCATAGCCGAGCTACAAAGCCTCACTGCGCCTGCGTGTAATTCTCTTTCAGATGGGAACTTTGAGGCTTTGTTTACGGCAACGCTTTGGAAAATCCCTTCTCGAATTTGATTTTCACAGAGCATCACCTCTCTGTGCGCCTGTGTGTAATCCTCTTTTGGATGGGAGCTAATTGATTCCTGCTCATGCACCTGTAACTTCACCCACCACTGCTTGCTTGAGTGCGCACAAATTTTTTTTTTAATTATGATTTTTTAACTGTTATTTTATCCACAAGCCTGCAAAAACAATCTTGATATTACGATATTCAATCTGTGCGTTTGCCTGAACGTGGTTGATTTGTGTGCTTTTTATGTACTGTATTTGGGGGTGTAGGGATCAAATTACAGTACTATGATGAACTGCCTTTTGAAATTACTGTACTGTACTCCACTCTATGTAATTTCTTTGAACTGCTGCACAACTTATCCTTCATCCCTCCCCCACGCACAAACAAACTCTTATCGACAGACACCTCCACAGAGTCATTAATTTTCTGAAGTTAGTCATTGTGTTTTTAATCTGTCCCTAGCCGAGCGTCAATCGCCTCACAGCGCCTGCGTGTACTCTAATCCTCTTTGAGATGGGAGCAAACTGATTACTGCACATGACTCACCCCACCCCCCCCCAACCCTTTCAGGCTTTGTTTACGGTAACGCTTTGGAAAATCCCTTCTCAAATTTGAAATATAAATCTGATTTGCATAGCATTGTGAGAATTGAGAGTTAAAAAAACCATTAACTGATTCATGTTGTTTGTCATTCATTCTTATTCATTGGTGTACTGTGGGTGTGGGGGAGGGGGTGGGTGGGTGTTGTCAATGATTATGATTAGCAGGAATGTAAATAAATATTTATTTTATTTTATCAGGAACCAAAAAATACAAATAATACATACTGTAATGCAGTCTTTATTAAGTTCTTCTGGCAGATTGAAATTGGATAAACATTTAGAAAACATTTGTAAAACATGGATAAACATGAAAAATGCACATTTATAAGAATATTATTTAATAATATATACTGTAATGTATAATATATATATATATATATAGTAATATTATTTTTTCCGTCTTTGGGGCCTATGCAGAGAGCAGCGAATTTTAAAATTGGCGAATTTATTAAAAAGTAGCTTTTTTGGAGAGTTTTAATCTCCATATGCAGAAAAGTGCGAATTCTGCTATGTTTAACATGGATGCGTGTGGCGAGTTTAAATTGGCGAGATGCGCGCTTCAGAAATGTGTTAAAACAAATTCGCACCTTTTTTTTTCCCTTTGCAATGGCCGCGAGCGGCAGTTTTTTTTTGCGAGGCAAAACGGAGACAATCGCGCCATTTTATTGGCGCGAACAGCCGCTAGATGCCGTTCGCGCCTCTCTGCATTAGGATATTTTTACAACTGGCGAGATTGAGGTTCTCGCCAGCCGCGAGGCGAGTTTTACAAATAGAAAAGAAAAATTGGCGCGTTTTTCGGAACTCGCCATTTTCTGCTGCTTTCTGCGCGATTTTCTCCAAAAAATGGCGAATTTCGAAATAGCGCTGCTCTCTGCATAGGCCCCTTTATCTTTTTCCTCGTTCTGTGTACAGTACAGTAGTTCATTGAGAGAGGAGAGGTTTTGTGTACATCATTACTGCTGTTTATATACTGTACATTTGACTGTACAAACACATTAGACTGGACACAACACCCCACCTCCCCCAAAGCCACCCTTTTTTCCTGAAACGACAAGAAAACAAAAAATTAGTGCAGTTATGTGCGTACTGTTTTATGGCATTGTGTGATGTGTAGTACTACTGTAGATGGCTGGTGCTGCTTTCTCTGGAAAGAAAAAAATTGAGCAGTTAGTAGGCAGTTACTGTTCTACTGTCAAACAAGTCTATACTGGAACTACTGTATACTCTGACTACTGTTAAATATTATGTAACCAGATGGCTGGTGCTGCTCTCTCTGTAAAGAAAAAACTGTAACTACTGTATACTCTGACTATTAGGAAAGAAAAAATCTGTGCCATACTTACCTGTATCATACTGTATTTACAATACTACAGTACAGTACTACTTTCCTGATGCTTGCCCATTATGCGCGATCACAATGGGCAACAAAGTCATAATATGGTCTATATATTTATTGCAGCGTTCCACGGTGAGCACATCGTTCAGAAAACTCATTATGCCTTTCAACAACTCGTCCTTTTTGGAGTGTTTCACCACTTTCCGGATATGGTCCTTCAGCTGATGCCAGACCATTTCGATAGGATTGAAGTCTGGCAATCTGTCATTGGAAAAAAAGGACAATTTGTTTAAGAGATACAGTACACAGTAAAAACAGTGGGGAAAAAATGAGACACGGTTACCGCACTTACTCCGCTGGCGTCTTTACCCAGTTGATACCGCGCTCAAGGATATGCGCTGTTGACGCAGTGTGCTTCGGATCATTGTCCTGGTAGAAACAGTGACCATCCGGGAACTCGCGTGTGCTGTATGTTGTGTGTGATGTATGTTGTCTTGGAAGAAAGCTTTATTCATGATTCCTATAACAAGAAAAGAAAAGTGCTCAAAAAACTGCACACTAGTACAGTACAGTGCATAAGGCTACATTATATTGTATATATTTTACCTTCAAAGATGACAATGCATCCTGGTCCACACCTAGACATGGCACTCCACACATGCAGCTTTACGGGGTGTTTTGGCCGCGGCTTCAAAGATATGCTGCCTTTTTTGTGGAATGCAAAGGTTGCAAATCTCTCCAGCGACACAGTAGACTCGTCAGTGAAGTTGCAATCCTGGAAAGTTTCTCCACTGTTGATCCATGCCTGGGCCTGGACCACTCTTTTTATTTTGTTTATGTCCCGTATCATGGGGTACACTCTGTAATGACAAGGAATATATAATTTTAGCGGTACAGTACAGTTTCCTAAACAACACTTTTACCTCCTGTACTGTCCAGTACTAACCTCACACGTCCATATTTCCATCCAATTCTGCGTCTCATCTTCTTTATGCTGGTCTCGGATACAGTGAGATTGTGATTTTCCTGCAAAGTGTATTTGACCCTTAATGCACTCTTCTCATCATTCTCCTCACTTATTTTGTCAACCAGAAGAGTTGTCTCCCTACAATGTAAAGAAAAACAATCCGGTAAGTAAAAATATTAGAGACAGTAGATCAACAGGATACAATATATTGTTCGATTAATATGCAGCAATATAAAAAATATATATACTGTTGTAATATAAATATAAAATATATATACAGTACTGTTGTAATATAAATATACAAAATATACAAAATATATATACTGCTGTAATATAAATATAAATATTCAAAATATATATACTGTTGTAATATAAATATAAATATACAAAATATATATACTGTTGTAATATAAATATAAATATACAAAATATATATACTGTTGTAATATACATATAAATAGAAAAAATATATATACTGTTGTAATATAAATATAAATAGAAAAAATATATATACTGTTGTAATATAAATATACAGAAATAACAAAAATATTAGATACAGAACTGTAGATCTACAGTACATTATTTGATATAAAAAATTTTTTTAAGTTGTATAAATATACTTACGCGTTTGTTACCCTTGGTGCCCTTTTGCGTTCTCTGTTTTTTCCATGTGCATGATAGCTCACGGTGGTTGCTGGCACAACGAGGCCAGAAGTAGCTAACCAGCGTTGGATTTATTTATAAAATATTTTACCAGGAAGTAATACATTGAGAGTTACCTCTCGTTTTCAAGTATGTCCTGGGCACAGAGTTAAGACAAATAATACATGGTTACAAATACAGTTACATAAATGAACAGGGTATACATTATATACAAGACATTGCCTGCACAGTTAAAGAAAATATATGTTATGGGCGTATGTAACAGTTACAGACCAGATTAAAATGTCAGACTTAGATTTGAAAGAACTTAAACTGGTGGTGGATGTGAGAGTCTCTGGTAGGTTGTTCCAGTTTTGGGGTGCACGGTAAGAGAAGGAGGAACGGCCGGATACTTTATTGAGCCTTGGGACCATGAACAGTCTTTTGGAGACAGATCTCAGGTGATAGGTGCTGCATGTGGTAGAGGTGAGGAGCTTGTTCAGGTAGCTGGGTAGCTTGCCCATAAAGAATTTAAACGCAAGACAGGAAAGGTGAACTTTGCGCCTAGACTCTGTTGACCAATCTAATTCTTCTAGCATTTCGCAGTGATGTGTGTTGTAGTTGCATTGGAGAACAAAACGACAAATTGAATTGTAGAGGGTGTCAAGTTTGCTAAGGTGGGTTTGAGGTGCCGTGCCATATACTATGTCTCAATAGTCAATAATTGGCATTAGCACCTGCTTTGCGATACGCTTTCTGACCAGGAGACTTAGGGAGGATTTGTTCCTGTAAAGTACCCCTAGTTTGGTATAGGTCTTGGTTGTCAGGGTATCAATGTGCATTCCGAATGTTAAGTGGGAGTCCAACCACATGCCCAGGTATTTAAAACTAGTGACAGGGGTTAGGGTGGTGTTAGTGTTGGTTCTAATATGGAGCTCAGTCGCTAGAAGCTTTAAGAATTTAGTCTTGGTCCCAAATACCATTGTTACAGTCTTGTCAGTGTTTAAAAACAGTTTGTTTTGTTAAATCCAGTTCTCAAGTCTCAAAAAGTCAGTCTGAAGTATGTGTTGAAGGTCAGAGAGGCTATGGCTGTGTGCATATAGGATGTCATCTGCATACATGTGTATTAAGGCTTCTTTACAAGCTGTGGGAAGATCATTAATGAACACTGAGAAGAGTAGGGGCCCCAGAACAGAGCCTTGCGGGACACCACAGGTGATATCCAGGGGGTTGGAGTTAGAGCCTGAGATGGACACATGTTGGGATCTTCCTGATAGGTAGGAGTGATACCAGTTTAAAGCATGCTTCGCTATTCCAGAGCTCTGGAGTTTGTTAAGCAGGATAGCATGATCAACTGTATCAAAAGCCTTTGAAAAATCTAGGAATACTGCACCAGTGAGTTGTCCCCGTTCCATTCCACACTGGATTTCATTGCAAACTTTTAGCAGGGTAGTTACGGTAGAGTGTTTGGGACGAAAGCCAGATTGGAATTGGCTAGGGAAATTTGTCTTGGTGTAGTAGTCGTTTAATTGGGAGTGGACACATTTTTCCATGACTTTGGATAGAATTGGGAGAAGTGAGATTGGTCTGTAGTTTGAGACAGTGTTATAGCAGCAATTCGGTGTCCTCTCGTGTACATCTCCTTAGTTCGCATGCTGAGATCCTTGGAAATCTTTTTAACAGGCATTGCTGCGAGTAGAAAGAAATACAAACACAAGAATGTATTTTCGATGTTTAGTCGATGTGTATTCAATGTGCAGTGAATCCACAAAATGGATGGTGTATTTATACGGTAATGACTCACATTAGAGTACGCCCACTTTCAATACCTGTACCTCGCCGCCATGCATAAAAGGTTACACACTTTGCATAGCCCACCACTCGATGATCTTTATCTGAACTTTCCCTTGTCCAGATACAGCATTATGCCATCTGCTTCCATGGATCAACCCCGATTCTACGGACGCAGGAACCCACTCGCCTCTGCCGTGCCTGTCATGCAGAAAAAGCGAAAGGCGGTTGCTGTTTCCACGCCAAGGCAAAAGCGACAGGCTAAGGCCAATAAAGAAAACCTTCTGCTGACCCCAAAGGCTAAGGGTTTTCATAGACGTCAGCCTTATTATGTCAAGAAGAAATACGGTGATGTAATCTCGACGCAAAACGAATGGGAGCCAACCCATCGAACTCGCAGACCACTTCCTCACAAATGCTTCAACGACTCTGCCGCCGCTGTCCCGGAAATCTTCAGCCCGTCTTCTCCACCCCTCGTCCTCGACGCTGCCGCCGCCCTCCTAGAAACCCACAGACCATCTTCTCCAGTTCTATCCGACGACGCTGCCGCTGGTGCCTCTGAAATCCATGGGTCACTTTCTCCTTTGCTCTTAGACGACTCTGCTTCTCGCCCGGAAATCCTAAGGTCATTTTCTCCATCCCTCTTCGACGACGCTGCCGCTTATCCTCTACCGGATATCCACAGGTCACCTCCTCCACCCTTCTTCGACGTCGCTGTCGCTTCTCTCCATGGAACCCCCATCTCATCCTCCGTTGCACCCATCCAGCCAGATGTCCACACGCCATGCACAAGAAGCAGCTTGTTAGACTGGATGCTGAATGTGATAAGTGTGGATATCCCCGGGAACTCTATTGTGCTGGCAAAGATAGATCTGCTTCTGGAGACCATGCTAAATGTGGAGCAACGGATGCTACTTATGGATCAACGGATGGATCGACGGATGGAGGGGCTGACATAGTGGGTATACATCATTTGCTCGGTGTTCATGCCCCTTTTCCCCCGACGCCGGAGCAGCAGGGTGGCATGGATGTGCTGAATGGGAGCATCAATCCCCTTCCATCACCAAGCGCACCCCCTCCACCAGAAGATGTAGTGTACATGTATGCCGTTGAGGAGGACATGACAACCCCATCAAGACCACGCCAGGAGACAACACGGCGACCAAGACTGGAGGAAAGCTTCCTCCCAGACAACCTACCATCGCCCGTCGCCTCAAGCACACCCGCTTGCAGAAGACCTACATTCGCTCGCATCGATACGGTGCCCGACGTCACCCTGTGTGATCTGTCACCGGCGCTCAGGGAGAAGTATAGGGTGATGAGTGCTGGTGCACCCCACAAGTATGCCTTGTTACTTTTTAAGCACCATGTGCCCTACTCTATGTATTGCGACTGGGCCTTCAGAGTTAACTACAAAGGAAATCGCGTAAAAAAGGCGCTTCCTGCCAATTTAAGAAAGACCATTCTGGGGGAATTGCGGCGCTTTTATACAATTACAGATCCTGTAATTAAAGGCGTCCGAGACTGCATTAATGGCATTTTGCGCCATGCAAGGAATCGGCCATGGACGGACAATCTGGTGGACTTTCTGGTTTAATCACAGGTACTGTAAGACCATACTGTTGTGCTGAACTGTACTGTACATATTTTGACCTGTTGTACTTAAATAAAGGAGATGTTGTTGTGTGTTTTTTAACTTGTATTTATACAGAAATGTTTTAACTTGCTGTACACATACACAGGACCTGCACAATTACAGTCCCTGAGGGCCGCAAACAGATCCAGGTTTTCAAGGTTGTCCTGAAAACTGGGCCTGTTTGCTGCCCTCGAGGACTGTAGTGGTGCAGGCCTGACTGACTGTTTTGCACACCATCCCACTGTACTGTATATGTTTCTTTAATAAAGGAGATGTTGCGTTTTGTATACTGTATTTTATGAATAAAGTTTTTTTTAATCATAGGTAAGACCAAACTGGTGTGCTGAACTGTATTGTACATGTTTTGACCTGCTGTACTTAAATAAAGGAGATGTTGTTGTGTGTTTTTTAACTTGTATTTATACAGAAATGTTTTAACTTGCTGTACACACACACAGGACTTCCACAATTCGAGGTCCTGAAGACTTTCATTGTTTTAGAAGTGGAGTTTTGGTTCGTGGAGGAGGTCGCATAGTAGCTGTTTGAGCCGTGGGGGACGGGAAGCGTGTGAGGACACCAGTATCGGGAGGACCGCAGGGTGTGACGTCATATCCGCCTGGAAGTCCCGCAGTTCCTGTAACTCGTGTGGCTCTACCCAACATCCACCTCACGTGGGGACGCCAGTGAGAGAGCTCCGGTCGCCATCTTTAAACTACTAAGTGTGACTCCAGTCTTACTGCTATCAAATATCTTACATCTTGTGAGTAGGGTTACGATTTTACCCCCCCGGATTGGTGTTTGCTAGCTATCCTCCAGTACCCTGCATTAGTTGTTAATAAATAGCTTTTTATTTTAATTTTTAGCCTGGCTTGTGTTGTCGTTAGTCTGTCATGTTTGTTTTGTGTTGTTAGTGTATATATGGTTTTTAGCCTGCATTGACTGGCATACTGCATCATAATCTGTTTCTTTTCTTTTTTCACATATTGATGAGAATCAACAGTCCACTTGCACATCGTTTGTTCATCTAAGGACTACCACTGGACATCCCATCACATGGTTTGGACTTCTTACAATTGACATTATTTTTGGTGCCGATATTTCTCTTTTTTCTTATGGATTTTGACTGACTGTACTGTCAGTATTTGTCCGGCTGCCAGTGTAGTTATATTTTATCTTTTATGTGTTCCCAATGGGGGTTATTTTATGACCATTTGTAGCGCTGTTTTGCACCGTCTTTCTTGTTTTTGTCTACATGATCATAGATACAGGAAAAAGCCGGTGATACACACCAATACCCTCCAACAAATTGTGGCTCAATACGATAAAAACAGGGATCGCTACATAACTTTTTCCTTATTGCACGCTTCCATGTATGAGGAGCTGGCGAAAATTTGTAAAAGTCATAGTTTTTGATAAAATACTGATAAATTTGAATAACTGTTGCCATCTTATCATCTGTTGTATTAATCGCGGCCCATATCAAATACGCATAACTTCTGTCGGGTTTTTGGAAAACGGGCTGCACTTGAACACTCATGGCGACGGCTCTCTGGAGAATACTGTAACAGAAACTGGTTTTTGTCTTTATTTAATATGAAAAGCCTAAATTGATACATTTTTGCAACCTCTTCCTTCAGTCTCAAGGCCAATTTACAATAGCATACTGTGGTATCTTTTTTAAACGAAACACCTGCAAGTCAACATATTACTGAAGCGCATGCGCATTACAATTCATGAATATCTGCCATCTGGTGGACACGCAAAGAATTGAACCTATTAAATCCGAACCATTCTCAATAAATGCATCAACCGTGCGTCAACCGCGCATGACCCGCGCACGACCCACGCACGACCCGTGGCTGAGAACGCAAAATGAATGCGGCATGCTCCCAGTCAAGTGCGTCGCATTCCAGGAAAAAGACAGGGAAAAAACGGCGATGTTTTAGAACAAAATGAGCCGCAGCAGTAATTAAAATTACAATATGAATTTTATTTAAGAATACATATATAAATAACAAGATGAAAATAGCAATAACAATATAATTGACAATACAAATACTATTAAGAACTGGATGTGAGTATTAATTTCTGGAGAGACAAAAAGGGAATACGAATTAGTACTACTCACATCTAGATATGCTCATTCAATCAATAATAGGAGATCAAGCATATTAAACACCCTCAATAGATAATAAATGAAGGGGTGAATATCATGGTGGTCAGTAATCTAATAAATCTAGGAGGGAACGTCCAAAATAAAAATGAATCAATGACACAACATATATACAAATTGTGTATAAAAGTGTTTAAAAATGTTTAAAAATAAGAACTGAGATATAAAAAAAAGTGATAATAAAAATGTATACTGCTGCATTATCAATATCAATTTTAAGACCAAGTGAGGTGAATGTTTTCATTTTAAAAATCCAATAAATTTCTTTACGAATAAGTTTTTTATCTCTATCATCCTCTCTCCAATGATTTTCAACATGTTCAATTGCACAGAATTTAAGACCAGTGGGGTCTGCATTATATGCTTTCAGAAAATGTTTGGGGACACTTTGTGTGAACCTGTTATTTTACACGTCCATCTGAACCTCGGAGGTGACCAGAGGACTGCCACCACGGTCAAGTATTTCACCTTACCAATACCAAGGGGTTAGCCCAGAGGGGCACAAACGCTGTGTTTTTTTCTGGAGAGTGTGATTGCATACCTACTAGGAGTTACATTCAATCATTTAGTTTATTTTTCAATACAGTGTTGCACTATATATTTCTTTTTTTTTCTTTTGTATATCTCACGGTTCAAGAGCTCCCCGCATTTCATCAACAAATCAGCACTATCAAGAATCCAACAGGAGGGTTCAACGTGGATTGAAGCTGAAGAGGAACTGGTTATTAGTGTCATTTTTCTCACATTTATGCACTTCCATATATATATTTAATTATCATAATATTTTATTCTATTAATATAATAGTATATTCACCATTATTTTATCATAAGCATTTTCACAAGAGCGCCAGGTGATTTTTTTCTTCACTTTCACTTTACTCCTAATCACTGTGGGCAGCACTTGTGTAAATTCCACTTAATATGGTTAATACTGTATATCAGACAGTGTGTCAGAAAATGTATTTACAAGAAGGCTACTTAGAAGTAGGGACATTAATATCCTTCTAGCCAAAACAGAATCTCCAAAAGTAGATAAAGATGAACTTTTACAAGCAGAATTTGGAAATGTAGAAAAACTGCTCTTTAAAGAAACAAGGAAATGGTGGGACCTCATATTTCTTGAAAAATATTTAGTGCTAGGAAGAGTCCCCAGGGGTCTGAGACTTTTAAAAAAAAACTTTCTTTTAATTTTGAAAGTGAACAGTTTAATAATGCATTATTAAATAAATGCATAGTTTTAATAAAAGATAATATTGAGCCCTTCGATCAAACTAATACTTTTAAAAAAATTGATAAAGAATTTCAAACTAATATTGATAAACTGGAGATAGAAATATTGGATGTAAAAAAGAAAAAATATGATAGGGATGAAGATCACATAAAACGTAATTATAGACAGTGGAATAGTAAAAATAAAAAAGATTTCAGGATAGAATCAAGAAAAACTGACTATTCAAGAGACCGTAAAACAGAGAAAGTTGGACAGGCCCCTAAAAAATAGGATGAGCATAGATCAGAAATCAAACATATATCTAAAGGACATAGAGATACATATCAGTCAAGGGACTTTAGAAGTAAAGAGGATTTGAATAGAGGGCAATATCACAATGACCAAAAAGCTGCACCCAGGGAATATAGAAAACACTCCACAGAGAGATCATGTTGGAGAAGGGAGAGATCTAGGGAAAGGAGGTCCCCCATTAGGGAATTTAGACAGAGACATAGATCCAGGGAAACAAAAGACGATAAAGTTGGTGTACAGTACCTTGGAGCAAGTCCTCCAAGTATATTCATAGTACTAAGGAAAATCATAGAAATGGTAAGGAGGGAACGTCCAATCACCATTTTT
Organism: Ascaphus truei; assembly: GCA_036426205.1. Lineage (NCBI taxonomy): Eukaryota > Metazoa > Chordata > Amphibia > Anura > Ascaphidae > Ascaphus > Ascaphus truei. The sequence continues at coordinate 151,549,829 of CM071567.1, read as the reverse complement.
TAGGTAAAGACTCTTATTTCAACAAATGGGAGACTTACAACAAATTTTCCGTTTTAGAGAATCAGGAACAGGGAGATCAGACACCAAAACCCGAAAGACAAAGAAAAAGAGGTTATGAGGGAAGCGGGGACAAGGAAGAGATAAAATCAAAAAGACACAACCATTAAATAGTATTTTTAATACAACAAAAAACAAACAAAGATGCCCAAAACTACTTCCAATGTGACAAAAATACACAGTGTAATACCTATATATCTCATGTAAAAGGGTCATTTAGTTTAACCCTTTGGCCAAAGCGTCTTAAGCCTGCTACCACTTACAAGGCATGACCGTAACTGGTCTTAACACTCATCTGGGTTAAAATTCTTATTTACCTGTATAATTACAGGAAGAATGATAGCATTGGATCTGTCGTAACCTGGCAAAATGAAACTAACCTGCCAACTTGGAAAGTGGAGTGGGGCAAGCTTAAACCTTGGGGTGGAGGGGCCACTACCCTCCCATAAGCAGCTGAGACCAGCTGCACACAATTAACAAATCTCAAAGCTTGTTGGGAATCTGTGTATTTTGTTAGTATTTTTAATCTAAGTAAAAAAGTCCTCTCTCATGCACAAAACTCGGTATTAGCAAAATACTTGAACTTTGCTCCAACTACAGGTCCCAGCGCCTTTGAGCTCTTTATAGATGCAAACAAATTTTTAAGGAAACTAATTTTAAAAAGTTTTTTTTCCAATAAGATGTTACAAATATGGAAATATCAATTTAGAATATAAGGGTAGAGGAGAATAAGGCACGGGATAATGGTGCTGATCATTTTACTCATTCTAATCTTAAGAATAAATCCTCCTTTTATCCAAGTTTTTTTAAAGGTAGTTATTTGGATATGTTTTATAATCTTTTAATTAAGGATCTTGAAAAGATTACTAAAAGAGATGATAAACCTTTTGACAATAATTTAAGTCAGAGAGTGAACTTAGATTTACAACAACTTGAGGAAGATAAAGAAATCACAATCAAACAAGCTGACAAAAGAGGTGGGGTCGTAGTGATGAACACTTGCTATTATATACAAGAGGCTAAGAGAATCCTCAATGATGTTAATACCTATGAACAATTGAAATCTGACCCTACCACTATGTTTATGAAAGAATTAAATCTCCTCCTCACGGAGGGGCGGTCAAATAGAATTCTAAGTAATGCAGAATTTAATTATCCGTTAAACCAGTTTTCTGCTTCCTTCCAAAGATCCATAAAAACCTTCAAACACTACCTGACAGACCCATAATTTCGGGCATTAATTCATTAACAGAAAATTTATCTGAATACATTGATTATTTTTTTGCGAAAATATGTGGTTGGTATCAGATCATATTTGAGAGATACCATGCATGTTTTGGAGACCCTTAAAGAAGTTAAATGGGAACATGAATATATATTAGTCAAGTCCGATGTGACCTCACTCTGTACTGTAATCCGCCATATACAAGGTTGTGAGGCAATACGTGGATTTTTAACGAATGATCCTGATATCCCAAAAGAACAAACAACTTTTTTTTTAGTAAACTGCATTTTATTCCTTCTTAATCATAATTATTTTTTATTCGATGGAGATTTCTTCTTGCAAAAATGCGGCACAGCAATGGGGACCAAGTTCGCACCTAATTATGCAAATGTATTTATGGGTATGTGGGAATCAAACTATATTTGGTCCCACAACCCTTTTGGACATCCTTTTTCTTTGGAAGGGCGATCATGCTTTCTTAGAGATGTTTTTGATTTATCTTAATCAAAATCCTTTCAATCTTAAATTTACTAGTCAACGGAGCTCTTTAGAAGTTGTATTCCTCAATTTGGTGATATATATTGAAAATGATATGATTAATACCAAGACTCATTTTAAGAACGTGGACGCTAACAATTACATATTAAAAAATAGCTGCCATTTTCCAAAACGGACCGCTAATATACCATATGGACAGTTCAAACGAATAAAAAGAAACTGTACAAAGGAGTCAAGTAGAGATATTAAGGTCCAAATTTTTGGATAGGAATTATGACTCTGGGGAGATTGATAAAGCTATAAGATGAACTGATAACATGGAAATATGTGACCTTTTGGTCCCTAAGATAACAAAAAAAGGAAATAAGAGTTTTAATACTACATTTATTACAAAATATAATAGGAAAGCAGCACATATCAAAAGCATTATTAATAAACATTGGTATATCCTAAAAGGAGATCCCATTCTAGGAACTATCTTGGACGATAGACCAAGTGTCATTTTTAAAAAGGCACCCAACTTTAAAACTAATTTGGCTCCCAGTGCCTTAAGAAGTAAACACCAACAAGGTAACTGGTTAACTAGACCCGTGAGTTTTTTAAATGCACGGCTTGTAAAGCGTGCCAATATGGTTCTGAAGAAAAAATACATTTTAAATCTAATGTTACTAAGGAGTGTTTTAAAATGAAACAATTTGTAAATTGTAAAACCTACTCTCTAGAATGCCCCTGCGGCTTACAATATATCGGCAAAACATGTAGACCTTTGAGGGTTCGCATTTTAGAACACTTGAGGAACATTAAAAAGAAGTTACTTACACATAGTGTCCCCAAACATTTTCTGAAAGCACATAATGCTGACCCCACTGGTCTTAAATTCCGTGCAATTGAACATGTTGAAAATCATTGGAGAGGGGGCGATAGAGACAAAAAACTTATTTGTAGAGAAAGTTATTGGATTTTTAAAATGAAAACGCTCACCCCACTTGGTCTTAATATTGATATTGATATTGCAGCTTTTTTATAGTATAAATTTTTATTATCACTTTTTTAAATACAGTTGTGTGAAAAAGAAAGAACATCCTCTTTGAATTCTATGGTTTTACATATCAGGACATAATAACAATCATCTGTTTTTTAGCAGGTCTTAAAATTAGGTAAATACAACCTCAGATGAACAACAACACATGACATATTACACCGTTTCATAAATTATTTAACAAAAATAAAGCCAAAATGGAGAAGCCATGTGTGAATGTCACGGTTGTGCTCGCCACAAACGAGGGTCGGACCGCGAGGCTGAGGTGGGGTTGTAAAAGCACCGACCTTAGACCGCGCAGGCTGATCCGGATTGCGCAGTTCGTAGTCATAGGTAGCAGAATCAGGATAGGAGAAGACAGCATCGTCGTTGTACAAGCCAGGGTCAGGACAGGAGACATCAGGATAAACTTTGTTCAAGCAAGAGTTCGGCAACAGGTAGTCAGGAAGGCCCCGCTTCAGCTTAGGAGCGCGGGGTTGGCCTCTGCGCGTGCGGCGACCATGGCCCATGGTACTGGTCTCAGGAGGTGGTAGGCAGACCAGAGTAGCATACCGCCTAGCTGCACAGGTAAACCAGTGCACAGTGCAAGAGTCCTGAGCGGGCTGGGGAATCCTCTGTTACAGCGCAGGAACCAGGACACGGCCTCTCTATATTAGGGAAAGAGTAGGCCCCAGGAACCAGGAAGCTGAAGATGCAGGGGAATCCTCCGTTGCAGCGCAGGAATCAGGACATGGCCTCTCTATATTAGGGAAAGAGTAGATACCAGAGGGAGTGTGTGGCAGTATTGCTTTGGTGAGAGAATCCAGGCTGCAGTAAATAACAGGAGAAATGTTCCAGGACTGCACATGTCTACAAGGTGAGGCAAACCGTAAACCGCGGAGCGGATTCCTTACAGTGAAAAACTAAGTGTACCTTATGATTCAATAGCTTGTAGAACCAACTTTAACAGCAATAACTTGAAGTAATCGTTTTCTGAATGACTTTATCAGTCTCTCACATCGTTGTGTGTAGAAGAAGGAAGGAGCACAGCCATCTGCATCCATGCAGAATGGTGCAAAAAATGAATATGGGCAACTCCAAATGAAATAGAAAAATATTGCTTTATTTGATCAGCTTGGCAATGGAGTAGGACAACGCACCAACGCGTTTCATCCTGCAGGACTTTCTCAAGGTGTAGGGAGATAAGTAACAGCATAGAATTTAACCTAAAATTTTCGCGCCAAAAAAGGCCCATAATGACGTTATCACTGCGCGACCCGGAACTGAGTCGCGTCCTCACTGCGCGTGCCCAACCTAAGTCGCGTCAGTGAGAGACAAGACACATAGGGCAGTACAATTGGTTGTCATAGGATAACATTGAATACAAGAACTTTAATCAAACAGACATGAACAAACAATTAAAAAATCATATAACATGGAGAATTAAAAGCCAAATATAAACTAGAAGGATATACACTGTTAAATAAACCTAGTGGAGACAAATAATAACAAATCTATACAAAAACACATAACACAATGTTACTTAATACATAATATGCATCAAATGCCACAAACACCCATAACAAAAATTGATATAATCAAGAATATTATTAAATCTCTTAATCATATAGGTAGAGTGTAAGCACTGGTGCACAACATATTATCTATTATCTAAGTCCACTAAAGGTATGGAAACCCTCTATCCTACATAAACAAGGGAAATATATGTGTGTCTATAATCAAAAGAAACTGAACTGGATTTTAAAGATCATAAATAGTCCAGTAATATATATATAACCATACTATGACACACATACAAGTATCCCATACAGAAACTGCACAGGACATAGACATTTAAAATAAGTTTAAAAGGGTTGACTTCCGGTGATGTCGAGGAGCATGGTCGAGTAGTTGAGGAGCTCCCGACACCCTCACGAACAACCCGCCAGAACGAGCGACTTACACCACAAAAAATCCCGCAATAAACGCGCGAGCAGCACCCAATAAGGTGAGGAAGATGCCGGCACGGCCAAAAGGAAACCAGAGCCAGGGGGTCACCAAGTATTTTGCCCCTGCGCATCGCCCCTTAGAACAGAGTGGCGACTCCCAAGATGGCGCCAAAGAATCAGCCCACGCTGCCCAAATGGATGTAGCTACAGTACCGATCCAGACACCCTAGAGCTGCAAGAAATCGGCCTCAACAAACACTATTTTGTATCCCTGTTCCACAGGATGCGAAAAGAATTTCAGACAGACCTGAATACAGCCTTAGAGGGCCTGAGAACAGATATAAACGGTCTCATGAAGCGCACTGACGTGCTGGAGCGCAAAATCACAGATGTGATAGGATTACAAACCTCAACGGAAGACAAGGTGATCCGATTAGGCCAAGAAGTTTCTGAATTGAGAGATGCCCTGGAAGACAAAGAAAACAGGGATCGAAGGCAAAATCTAAGAATAAGGAACATACCAGAAACGGTCTCCACCGATATACTCCACACTGACCTTCGTAAATTATTTCTGCTCCTGGTCCCAGATTTATCTGATCACGACCTCCACATAGATCGGGCACACAGGGCACTGGGCCCCAAATACACAGACCCAGATCGACGCAGGGATGTGGTCCCAGATCGACGCAGGGATGTGGTTGTAAAACTCCACATGTATTCAGCCAAGGAGAAAATCATGGCCACAAGCAGAAGGGCAGGAGATCTCCAAATAGAGAATAAGTCACTCCAAATCTTCAGTGACTTGTCGAGGGCCACCATTGAGAAGAGGAGAGGGATGAAGCCCCTCACTAATATTCTAAAAGAACGCGACATCACTTACCGCTGGGGCTTCCCCTTTAAATTGATTGTCCTGAAGAATGGCCGCCATTTTACCATCTCCAGACCTGCGGACTCGCCGTCGTTCTTGAAAGCGCTGGGGCTGAGCCAGCAGCAGGACCGCAGAGTCCCCTCCAAGACAGCACCACACTGCGAGGAGGCGGAGGTTCCACGGGTCTCAGAACGGCTGGCCAATCAAAGGCTTCCGGGGCCACCGACTGAAGCCTAAAACTGCCAACTAAGGCTGCAGCAACTCCCTAGCGCCTACCGAGGAATTATCCTCCGGCTGACCGGCCCCACAAGATATCAGCTTCTCCAACAACTGACCGCGATGCCTCGCTCCCTTCCCCCCCACCCCATGAAGGAAGACCAGCAGAATGAAGGCTGCTGTATCTGCATCTCGCTCCCTCCAGTGTTCCGGTTTCGGAGTACTTCCAAAGCCACCGATCCAGACCCTGGAAACAGATCAGAAAACCTGCCTCCCAACGAAGCATCATCCCCGGAACCAACTCCCTCGCCCCCCGGCCCACCACCCCACCCCCACCCTCTCCTTCCCCCCCCATTCCCTCCACCCCCAGTCCCCCCTCCCGTCCCCCTTCCCCACCTCCCCACGCCCCCCCCAATCCTCCCGCCTAAATCCCCCCCCGCTCTCTCCTCTCCCCCCCCGTCTCCTGCCCTCTCCTCCCCCACCTCGTTTATCCCCCCCCTCCGTACCTGTTCCCCCCCGCTCTTCTCCATCCCTGTTGGCCCTTCCCCCCCGGTACGAATCCCACCCCCTTGCCCTCCCTCCCCTAACCCTCCACACGCTATCATGTATCATAGCGCACGCATACCTACCTTTCTTCCTCTCCCCTGAACGTCCTGCCCAGAAGCTCCAATGGCTCTCGAAGCTGAGATGGCCAGAGTCCCTGGAGCCCATCTCTTTGGACTATCCCCCCTTACAAACAAGAGAGTCTCAACCCTCCTACCCTCCCTCCCCCCCCCCCCCCCCCCCCCCCCACATCGATCCGCCGTAAATGACCCACCTCCCCACGGTTCAAAAACCCCCGGTTTTTTTTTCCTTTCCCCCCCCCCCCCCCCTCCCCAGTTCAGTGAAAACAGGTTACCCTGATAATTTCCACCGTCTCCATCAGAAGCATAACTCTAGAGATTCCCCCTTTCATTAGGGACCCCCCGCCCCCCAGCCGCCCTAGGTGTTCAAGCTCCTTAATTTGAGCTTGCTTCCCTGAGTAGGCATCTACAATACCCCAATTATAACCCACTGAAATGCAATGTATCTCATCAAAGTAATCAGAAGCTAAAGGCTTTAATCAAATGTATAAGCAAAGGGTAAATAATGTAATCAACGGGGGTATCTCTCTGAATCCCTGTACTCCCCCTATGGTCTCAGAACACGCAAATCCCCCCCCCCCCCATTTTCATTCACCACCACCACCCACCACCCCCCTCCCGTCCCTTCCCACCCCCATCCCCTCCCCCCCCCCCCCTTCGGTTTCCATGCCCCACCCCCATCCCCCTGTTCTACCCACAGCTGGCGGAAATAGAGGTTGAGCACCTCTTCTGTATAAAAAAAAGCGATGTCAACACCGCAATTTACTGCTGCTCTGCCCTTAGCCAATAAAGATGGAGGCCATAAGCAGTACCCATACAGAGAAATGCAATGTAAATACTGTAAATTACTGCTACACCCATAAACCCCCCCTTCCCCTCACCCATCCAAATTCCCTTAACCATCCAAATAAAGACTCTGTGGTGGTAATAATTTTTCTTAGTCATTTTTCTTTGGTACTAATGTTTCCTAGTGCAATTGCTGTCTTTTTTCCCCTCAAGTTCTCAAGTGTGTATCACAAAAATATTTATGATTTCCTTTTTGAATTAAAAGTAAATAAAAACTCTAATGTGCGTGTGTGAGGATTACTGACAGACGCTTACCCCATGCTTCCTCTCACGCATGCACACGCGGGGCATCAGTAAGCCATACTCCTTTTCTGGTGCGCACAGCGATGACATCATCTGTCACCACGGACTTAGGCTCCGCCCCCGGATCGCTCCGCACGCTCCCAGCACGCTGCACACGTGCGTGACGCTCCCAAGCTCCGTGGCAACAGTGGATCATCAGCTATAATGGCTGCACCTGCATTGCTATGCCAACCTATCACAGACTCTCATGAAGGCCGCGCCTCTGCTCCACCCCCAGGGGGATTGGCCTGCCTTTCCTATATATGCTCAGCTGTGCCACTGGCACTTTGGCTGAGCATAGATTCACGTTGCACTTTGTTTGCCTCTGCTTACCCTGCCTTGTTCCCTGTCTTGTTGTCTTACTCCTAGTGTTGATCTCCTGTGTACCGACCCGGTTTGCCTTTGGACCATCTGCACCTGGAATACTGAACTCGACTCTCTATGACTCTCCACTCCTCTCCAACCCTGACCACGGCATTGAACTTCGACTATCCTACTCTCTCCAACCCTGACCTCGGCAATAGTACCTTCCATGCTCCGGACCTCTCCTACACTGAACCCGGCAAGTATAACGACTACCCTGACCTCTCCACTCCGGACCTGGCTACCAAGACTATCCTACACTCCGGATGTGGCCCCCGTGATTGTGGCTGGTGTTGTCTATTCCCATCTCAGTACAAGGGTCTTATCTAGTTTGTGGTGAGCACAGCGTAACAGTATGCTCAGCCCCACAAACATAGACCCCGTTGAGGTGGGAGATATGGTGGCATCTCATGCCGATATGTTCTCCAGACTCAAAGTACTTAGAGCTGTCGGACCGTCACATGGACTCCCTGCAGAAGGACCTTCAGACCCTCTCAGTACAGGTGCAACAGACTAATTTACCCACTCTCCCTACATCTCCATCTACTCCTCTGGCTAATCCCATGTCTTCTGAACCGTGACTTCCAGCTCCCAACCGGCACTCTGGAGATCCCTAGAATGTCGTGGGTTCCTCAACCAGTGCTTTATCCAGTTTGAGATGACACCCTCCTGGTTCCTTACATCAAGATCAAAAGTAGCCTACATTGTTTCACTGCTCACAGGTTATGCTTTGGCTTGGGCCTCTCCCATCTGGCAACAGAGAAGGGATCTCACTCAGGATATTGGGCAATTCACTAAAGTGTTCAGATGTGTCTTCGACACCCCGGGTTGTAAAAATACTGCTGCTTCCTCCCTTTTTCACATCATGCAGGGAAATCGTCCAGTGGCCCGGTATGCCTTGGAATTCCGGACAATCGCTTCAGAGACAGGGTGGAACAGTGAGGCTCTATCTTCAGCCTTTTGGCATGGACTTTCAGAACAACTGAAGGATGAACTCGCCGTGCAGGAGTGTCCAGCTGACCTGGAGGAGCTTATTTGCGGTTTGCATTCGGTTGGACCAGCGTCTGCAGGAGAGGAGATCCGAGCGTTCACGTCATCGTCTGGTACCCATCAGGTCACCGCTTGTTCATTCCTCTTTTCCAGAGGTTCCCGCTGCTGATGTTCCGTAACCCATGCAATTAGGCGGCAACAAGCTGTCTCCCTTTGAGAAACAGCATCATCGAGCGTCCGGTCTCTGCCTCTACTGTGGTAATCCAGGCCATCTGGCTCTTCACTGTCCTCTCAAGTCGGGAAATGCTGACTCCCATTAAGGTTCAGAGGAGCCTCCGTGGGAACACTCTCCAACTCCTCTATTACAAAAGAACCTTTACCAAGCAGAATTTCACCCACTGGAGAAGAAGAAAACCCCGGTGGGGCTAGAGGCCATTGGCGGACGTCCTCTACAACCGTCCTTCATTATTCTGCAGACCATCGAACTGTCCCTTCTGATCGAGCAAACCAACCAGGAGGAGATCTCCCTGGATGCCATCCACTCTCCGTCTGTTGAAATCATTTTGGGCCTTCCCTGGCTTCAACGTCATAACCCGCATATTGTTTGGGCCAAACAAAAATCTATCTCTTGGAACCAGCAGTGCTCCACGACCAGCGCAGTACCGCGGCAGACTGTCATGCCTGTATGCCCACAGACCTGGCAAGACCCCAATACTGAGGTGGGAATGGTATTACCACACACCCACAGCAGTGGGGGCAAGCCCGGAGTGTGGTATGGCGTTGCTGGGCCTGTTGGAAGATTAGTTAGTATACTTGCAACGTCTTGATGTTAAGCGTAAGAACAATGGTGTCCGTGCGCCAGAGTCCAGGGATCCAGAGAGTTGAGTAGTCAAGTTCATAAGCCAAGTCCAGGGGTTACAGAGGTCAGCAAGGTAGAGTTCGTAAGCAGGGTTCAAGGGCAACAGAGAGCAGAGTAGTCCAGGACGAGCAGGGGTCAAACCAGGGAAATCCACAGATAAGCAGGAGCAGGAACAGGCTGGAACACAGAGAGAGCAAAGCATAGGACTGCACACACAGGGATAACAGAAACTATGCAGAGCAATGATAGAAAGGACAGACAGGAGTTATAAAGGAGGGAACACCAATGGGAGAGAGAAGAGGAGCAGAGAGTGAAGTGGGAAACAGCAGGGATAGGTGAGGAGGAGAGGAGGAGGAGACCGGGGAACAAATGAGGGAGATTGCCTGCAGGGCATGAGAGGAGGAGTCAGGACATCGGGAATCCCTAGAAGAGGAGCGTGTGCGTGCGCCCTCTGTAATCTAGGGTGCGTGCGCACAGGCTGCGTCACAAGGCGAGCGGAGCGCCGCGCCGCAGGGACACCTGCAGAGGGGAGAAAAGGAATGGGGGGAACCGCCACAGGAGGTAAGGGAATGGGAGTAGCCACCGAGGGGGACTGAGAGCGGGGAACGTCACAGAAGGGACGCGAGGCCTGTGGGGCGCGTGCTGTGGCAACGGAATGGCTTCAGAGACTGCCGGAGGAGGACAGGAGCGGTCACAAGAAGGGAGGTTGTCAGGAGAAGGGGCAGCGAGGGTGACGTCATGGGTACAAGCAGGGGAAGGAATCCCCTGAATCGTCACAGTATCCCCCCCTTGAGGATCAATCTCCAAGCGATCCAGCCACGTTTTTTGCGGAAATGTTTGATGAAATTGTTGGAGTAGTCTAGGGGCATGGATATGACATGCTGGTACCCACGACCGCTCCTCCGGACCATAGCCCTTCCAGTGGACGAGGAACTGGAGTTTGTTCTTAGACCAGCGAGAATCAATGAGGGATTGGACCTCGTACTCTTGTTGTCCTAAGGTGGACACTGGATTGGGTTTACGTGAAGGATCCGGGAAATGCGGGCTGTGTTCACAGGGTTTAAGCAGGGAGACGTGAAACACGGAAGGAATCCTCATGGTGGGGGGTAGATCAAGACGATAAGCGACTGGATTGATTTTCTCTACGATTTTAAATGGACCCAGAAATCTTGGTGATAGTTTAGGCGATGGAGTCTTGAGCCTGATATTCCTCGAGGACAACCACACCCTGTCACCAGGCTTGAAAGAAGGTCCAGGTTGGCAATGCCGATCCGCCTTGGTCTTTTGTTTGGTAACAGCAGATTGTAGGGATTTGAGGATCCTTTTCCAAGAGTTCTGTAGGGTCGTAACATGAGAGTCGGCTGCAGGAACACCAGAAGGGGAAGAAGAGAGAGGAAGGCTACTGGGGTGGAAGCCGAAATTAATAAAAAAGGGAGACGCCTGGGTGGACTCATTTTTGAGAGAGTTGATTGCAAGTTCGGCCCATGGCAAAAGATCCACCCAGTTGTCCTTTGAGTCCGATACGAAACATCTTAGATATTTCTCTAGGGTTTGATTCATCCTCTCGGTCTGACCATTGGTTTGAGGATGGTATCCAGAGGAGAAAAGGAGGGAAATACCGAGTCTCTGGGAGAACGCGCGCCAGAACTTAGAGATTAATTGAGATCCTCGGTCCGAGACAATAGAAATGGGAATGCCATGTAATCTGAAGATCTCCTTGGAAAACACATCGGCCAGAGTAGCAGAATTAGGAAGGCCCTTGAGAGGGATGAAGTGTGAATGTTCAGAGAATCTGTCTACTACGACCAGAATGGTGTGAATTCCTTTGGAATTGAGCAATTCAACAATGAAATCCATCGAGATGTGTTTCCAGGGTTGTTCAGGAATGGGAAGAGGCAAGAGAAGGCCAGAAGGTGTGAGGATCCAGGGGTCGCGACGGCCGCGGCATGACCTCCCTTCACCTCGTGTTCCGCCTGCTACTGCGGGGCGCTCCTGACGTCGTCTCCCTCCGATCTCGGTGGTTGGGGGACTCCCTCCTCATCCCTGGCGGGCGGTTGCCAAGCCGCAAGCAGCTCGAGCTGTGACGGCTGCTGCTGTTCAACGGGCGCGCACCCGTCTCTGTTACAGAGCGCGCGCAGGATCCTTTTAATTTATTCACTGCTCCTGCAGTGAAGCTAAGCCCCCAACACACACACAGAGTTCAATTAGGCTTAAAGACTGCTCACCTGTATCCTCCTTTTGACAACCTATCCAGGACAGCTCCATGCACTCCTCCAGGTCTGCCCCCTCTTCCTACTGGTCAGCCACACTTTATATTGCCTGTCCTGCCACTCATTCATTGCTCAACATAGTCTCCACTGCGGAGGTCTTCTCTGGCACTCTCTCTTTTTATTTGCACAGGACTCTACATGGCTTGGCGGACGTCATCTCCTGGCTCTCTATTCCTGCTTGGACTCCGACCTTCCGGAATTCTCCTACCCCGACCTTGGCTAACGGCAACGACTACGGAACTTCTTTAACCGGTACCGGCAAGTATTGCTAGCAAACACCACCTGGCCTGGCAACGCCTATTCACCACACTCCGGACACGCTCCTTTTGCTGCGGGTGTGTGTTCCTTTACGTCCCCACCTCAGTGTAAGAGTCTGCAGGCAGCACCGGTGTAACAGAAGGTTTGTGGTGGAGCGTTTTACTCTGGGCACATACAGGACAGGCACTAGTAAAGTCGAGAATGTCTTTATTCATCTTCGGCCACCAAAATGTCCGTTTAATAAGATCCACAGTCCTTTTGAAGCCTGGATGGCCGGCAGATCTAGAGAAGTGACCCCAAAGTAGCATTTTGTGGCGAAAGCGTGGAGCTGCGTATAAGCGTCCTTCTGATACCCTGAACCTGCTGGGAATGTGAGCTTGGGCTTTGTTGATTTCGACCAACACATCGAAATTGTTAACGGAGATTATACATTTGGCAGGAAGGATAGGTTCCTGTGAGGACTTGGGAGTCTCGTGGCCCTCCACGCGCTCCCGCAAGACGCCGACGCACGCGCAGTCTCACCCTCTGCTCCGACACCCGTTGCCGTGTCCCTGGAATCCCGCGCACTCACGCGTGCCTCCTCACGCATGCGCATGGCTTCCCCCACTGGAGCGGCACCCTCTAGCTGCACGGCGCGCATGCGCGGTGGGTCAATCCCCGTTCGCATCACGCGCGACGCACGCGCAATGCTCCCAAGCAACCTGTCAAGCAAAAATCAGTTTTTAAACAGCCTCACCTGCCATAACATCTCCTAGCCTATTGCTCCTCCTGCGGAGGCCGCACCTCCGCTCCACCCCCCTGGGGGATTGGTTCGTTCTGCACATATATGCTTACCTGTGCCACTGGCACTTTGGCTGAGCATAGTTCTTGTTCCCTGTGCTTACCTCTCCTGTCTGCTAGTTTCCTGCCTTGCCTTGCCCTGCCTTTTGATTTCCCGTGTACAGATCCGGCTTGCCTTTAGACTACCGCTTCTCTGGACTACTGATCTCGGCTTCCCTCGACCATCCGTCACTCTCCTACCCTGACCTTGGCTTGCCTCCTTCTATGATCTGGACCTCTCCTGCTCAGACCTTGGCAAGTATACGACAACTCTGAGCTCTCCTATCCCGACCAGGCTGCCAAGACCACTCTTCATTCCGGACGCGACCCCTGTGTCTGTGGCTGGTGTTTACCCATTCCCATCTTAGTACCGGGGTCTCGTCTAGTCTGTGGTGAGCACGGCATAACAGTTCAGTGGTTTCCTTAGCTTTGGTTTCCGTGGCGAGCTGAGAGCATCTGCTTTGACATTTTTGGTAACAGGAATGTATGAAATGGTATAGTTAAAGCTGGAGAAGAAGAGAGACCACCGAGCTTGGCGGGATCCCAGTCTTCGGGCCCCCTCGATATACAGCAATTTTTTGTGGTCGGTGAGGATAGCAACAGGTTCCTTGGTACCTTCTAAAAGATGCCTCCATTCTTGGAGAGCCAATTTAATGGCCAAAAGTTCACGATTACCAACATCATAATTCCTTTCGGCAGATGAAAATTTCCGCGAAAAAAAACCACAGGGATGGAGTTTTTCTTGGGGGAAAGACCTCTGGAAAAGAACTGCACCAGCTCCCACGTCTAAAGCGTCGACTTCCAAAGTGAAGGGGAGAGAGGTGTCCGTATGGCGTAGGATGGGTGCGTAGACAAAAGCTTTCTCACCTCAAAAGCAAGAATAGCCTCTGGAGACCAGGAGGTGGTATCGGCGCCTTTCTTGGTCAACGCGATGATGGAAAGAGCAATAGAAGAAATTTTTTTGATGAATTTCCTGTAATAGTTGGAAAAGCCGAGAAAACGCTGCACAGCCTTGAGAGAATTAGGCAGCGGCCAGTCGAGAACAGCTTTTAGTTTTTCTGGATCCATAGAGAAGCCTTGGCTGGAGATGATGTAGCCTAGGAAGGCAGTAGAGATCTGGTGGAACAAACATTTCTCCATCTTGGCATATAGGTGGTTAGAACGGAGCCTAGACAGCACTAGTTTGGTACTGTATGTTGAATGTGTTCCTCCAGGTTTTTAGAAAAATGAGGATGTCATCCAGATATACTATGACAAATGTTCCCAACACATCGTGGAAGATGTCGTTCATGAACTCTTGAAAGACAGCAGGAGCATTGCATAAACCAAATGGCATAACTAGATACTCATAGTGTTCTGATCGTGTATTAAATGCTGTTTTCCACTCGTCCCCCTCCCTTATGCGAATGAGATTATAGGCACCTCTTAAGTCGAGCTTTGAGAAGATAGAGGCCCCCTGGAGATGGTCGAACAGTTCAGAGATTAACGGAAGGAGATACCGATTCTTTACTGTGATCTTATTGAGTCCGCGAAAGTCAATGCACGGCCTAAGCGATCCATCCTTCTTCTTCACAAAGAAGAAGCCAACCCCGGCAGGGGAGGTAGAGTTGCGGATGAATCCATTTTCCAAATTTTATTGAATGTAGGACGTCATGGCCTCAGTCTCTGGAACGGACAGAGGAATCAAATCGATAGGATAATCATACGGGCGATGGGGAGGCAGAACCTCAGCTTGTACCTGGTTGAACACATCCAAGTACTCATGATACACGGTCGGCAGGATCAATAGATTAGAAGTAACGGAATCCAGACCAGAAAGCACCGCAACAGGAGACACCGCAGGGGCAGAATCCGTGGATGAAGGCCACTGGATGGGCAGGGTACTGGCCAAATCAATGCGCGGATTGTGGAGTTGAAGCCAAGGCAATCCTAAAATAAGTTGGACAGTAGGGGATTGAAAAATATCGAAAGTTATTACCTCCTTATGACCGTCGGCCAAGGTCAGTGTGAGAGGAATAGACTCCCAAATGATAAACGCTGGCTGGAGTGGTCGGCCGTCGATGGCCTCGAGACCTATAGGAGTTTTCCTCCTGACCATAGGAATTTGATTCTCTGAAGCGAAGTTCTGGTCCAGGAAGTTACCACCAGATCCAGAGTCAATGAAAGCTTTTACCTGCAGGAAAAGGTTAGGACCCTCCAGAGTGGCAGGAAGCAAAAACTTCTTTGGGAGATTTTCAGGGAGAGAGGGACAAGGAGAGACAGTACCCAGTAGAAGCCCCTCTACCTTTACTGGATGTTCCCATTTCCCGGCTTCAGGGGACAATTCAAGAGATGATGTTCCGGAGAAGCACAGTAGAAGCAAAGTCTATTCAGGTGGCGTCGCGTTCTCTCCGTGGCCCGAAGTTGCTGACTGACAACTTGCATCGGCTCCGGAGCCTCCAGTGCCAGGAGAGGTGTTGCAGGTGACCTCTGAGAGACAACAGAGGAAGAAAGGGAGCGAGAACAGTGCCTCTCGTGCCGTCGCTCCTGAGTACACTGGTCCATGCGTACGCTCAAGGTAATCAACTCCTCCAGGGATGGAGACCGGGCATGAGTAGCAAGATCGTCCTTCATGATGTCTGAGAGTCCGTGCCAGTATGCGGCGGCGAGTGCCTCATCATTCCATTGGGTCTCGGCAGCTAAGAGTAAGGAACTCGATTGCGTACTTGGCTTGCAGATCTTCGGGCCTGTGAAATATGGAAGAGAGAGAATGTGGCTGTCTCGCGCCATGCAGGAGTATGAAACACTTGCTGAAATTCGCATCTGAACAGAGGATAATCCTGAGTTAGTTCGCTTTTACATTCCCAGAGGGGGGAGGCCCAGGCGAGGGCATCTCCGGTAAGCAAGGCGTAGATGTACACCACGTTAGAATGACCAGTGGGAAACAGGGAGGGGGACATCTCGAATTGCACCTCGCATTGGTTTAGGAAACCACGGCAGGCGAGGGGTTCCCCATCATAGCGATTAGGTGAAGGAATACTGGGTCCAGAGATGGCATAGTTTGTGGCCACCGGGGGTGCTGGAGCCATGGGAGTCTCCTGAAGGGAGAGTTTAGCCAATTGCTGGGAGACTGTGGACAGCTGGTT
The DNA here is from genome assembly GCA_036426205.1 of Ascaphus truei. Taxonomy (NCBI): domain Eukaryota; kingdom Metazoa; phylum Chordata; class Amphibia; order Anura; family Ascaphidae; genus Ascaphus; species Ascaphus truei. The sequence goes on along the minus strand of CM071567.1, from coordinate 151,533,563 downwards.
GCTCACAAATTGTAAGGCCTCTATAGAAAGACCTGTACCCACCTCAGGGGGGTCTGCGTTTGTTGGGCTCTGCATAATGTCACGTCTGTATGCCCGCAGACGTGGCAAGACCCCAATACTGAGTTGGGAACGGTATTACCACACACCCACAGCAGTGGGGGCAAGCCCGGAGTGTGGTATGGCGTTGCTGGGTCTGTTGGAAGATTAGTTAGTATACTTGCAACGTCTTGATGGTAAGCGTAAGAATAGTGGTGTCCGTGCACCAGAGTCCAGGGATCCAGAGAGTAGAGTAGAGTAGAGTAGCACATCATGAAGTTCCACCAAAAATACCCCCCTAAAACCTTACAGGGATCGCTCGGAGGTCTCCCTTGAAGGGGGGGGGGTACTGTAGGGATTACTGACAGGTGCTTAGCCCGTGCTTCCTCTCACGCACGCACACATAGGGCATCAGCAAGTCGTACTCTTTCCCTGGTGCGCGCAGCACGCATGCTCGCTGCGATGACGTCATCTGTCACCGCATACTTAGGCTGCGCCCCCAGATCGTGCCGCACGCTTCCAGCACACAGCGTGCGCATGTGACGCGTGAGTGATGCTCCCAAGATCCGTGGCAACAACGGATCATCAGCTATAACGGCTGAACCTGCATTGCTAAGACAGCCTATCACAGACTCCCGCGGAGGCCACACCTCCGCTCCACCCTCAGGGGGATTGGCCTGCCTTGCCTATATATGCTCAGCTGTGCCACTGGCACTTTGGCAGAGCATATATTCACATTGCACTGTGTTTCCCTCTTCTAACCCTGCCTTGTTCCCTGTCCTGTTGTCTTACTCCTAGTGTTGATCTCCTGTATACCGACCCGGCTTGCCTTTGGACCATCCGCACCTCTGCAATACTGAACTCAGCTCAGTATTCAGCGTGAAAGTGTACATATGTTGGCATGCTTGGAGGAGGAAGAAAAAAACTCTAGGGTGGCACTACCACACAGATAATAAAAAAACATCATGAACAGAAACCCAAAATGCCAAACATGGATGACAATAACATACAAACGAATAAATAACGAATGCAAGGGGAATCGCGATCTCACCGCTCCCGCTATTCACGGGTCTGCTGCGATCAAGCGTCTGTCGGCATCACTTCCGGTTACGGCTTCCCTGAAATGAAGACCACACTTCTCCCGATCCTCTCTTGATCCTCTCACTCATTTACACCAGCAAAGACGTGGCTCACCTTGCATTCGGTAGTCTCTGATATTATGTTTTATTGCCAAAAAGACCTTACTTCTGGTAAGTTTTGAATATGGAGTACTTTTATTGATGGATAAAATTACTTTTGAGACTGCTGATAACATCTGCACTATTTGTTGTCTCTCTCTCTCTCTATCTCTCTCTCTCTCTCTCTCTCTCTCTCTCTCTCAACAGAGATCCCCATATCAAAGAGACCACTCGACACATCTCCACCACTTTGCTACTGATTGTGATTTGCCTGATTTAACCATTCTATTGTGAGTAGCACCATTGGAGGTTACTTCATTTTGAATGCACATTTCTCCCTGCAATACTGTTCTATGTTGTTTTTTCTGTGTCTCCTTCTCTCTCGGTGTGGTCCCCCGCTTCCCTTTTCTTTAGAGGAATGCTTGGAGAAAGAACTGGTGTATACATTTCACTTTTATTTTTTTCATTTTTCACCTCTGTCTTAATATATTCATCCATCAAATGGCACCAGTCTCAGTTATATTTCAAACTCAGCCTGTCAAAATAAAATACTTGAATAAAAATAATAGATTTTAAAAACAAAAATAAACATGCTGCCTATTGGGTCAGTTTTGTTGTCATTATTTAATATCTTTCAGAAAAGGATAAATGATCCCTTTCTGTAATAAAGAGCTTTTTGATATGCAGACCGTGACAGATTGACAAATAGGTGTTAGTAAATGGGAAAGTCTAATCAACTCCATCTCAAATTCAGCATGTTTGGCCATTACAGAGTGGCACATTCTCCCAGATCACTATCAAGATAGTTTATGAAATTTAATATAAACAAACTTGATCTTCTTAGATGAAAGTATTTTTCTGCGAAACCAACAATACTGGACACTTGTGATTAAATGTTTATATTTACTTTTTTTTATATAAAGAAGTCTACATGCACCAAAACGTCTTAGATGGAAAGTGTTAACATTTAAAATCTTCACTATATTCTGCTAATCACTCTATGGGCTCTATGCAGTAAGCGCCGAAAAAGTGCTTTCGGTAAGTGTTCCCTATCGGCATGATTTTGGCGATTTGCCCTCGCAGTATTCAGTAAGGGGCGAATCCATGCCGATCCCTGCCGAATCACTGCGAAAGCAAAACTGCCAATGAGACTGTGCCGAAACAGGCTGGCTCCCGATAACCTGCCGATAGGCCTTTTCTGCCGATAGGTGTTTGCAGCAGAGAGAGACCAGCCGCTCTCTCAGCGCAAACATCGGCAAAATATAAAGTATTTATAAACAACTTTTATTTATAGTGTACATGTGCAGGGGGTCTCCGGAGCTGAACCACATTGGTTTGTATCTCGGGAAGCAGGGGGTCCCCGGACCTAAAACCAAAGCGGTTCAGCTCAGGAGACCCTCTGCACATCTACACTATGAGTAAAACACATATATAAATAAACAATCATTCCTTACATTTGTGGCTATGTGCTACGGTAACGAAGCAGCATGAATGTATTTTTAATAATAGTGTAATGTGAGCAGGGGGTCCCCTGAGCTGAACCACGTTGCTTTGTGGACCAGGGACCCCTGCTTCTCGAGTTACAGGCCCCGGTATGTGTCATCGGGTGGCAGTGTCGCCGCCATCTTTATAGCACCCATTCACGCTTTACGCTATAAATATGGCGGCAACACTGTAACCGATGCCCCAAACCGGGGCCTGTAACTCGGGAAGCAGGGGGTCTCTGGGCCACAAATCAATGCGGTTCAGCTCAGGGGACCCCCTGCTTCCGCACAATATTATTTAAATACAGAAATGATGCTTCATTACCATAGCGTATAGCCGCTAAGGCAATGAAGGGGTTAAGGCAGAAAAGCATGTTTATTGGGGACATTTGTCCCCAATAAACATAGCAATAAACAACATACACCCCCTGTGTATTTAAAATACATAAACAACAATAAATACATTAAATACATATAGCACTCACCCATTTCCGGCTGACACGATGAAGGCCATCCTCATCTTCATCACCGTCCATAGCCCCCTCCGCTGCTGCAAAACAGACACAAGAACAACAAAAGCCAATGTAATGTCCCCTAACCCCTTAATCACCATAGCGGTTAGTAACCGCTACAGTCATTAAGGGGTTAACCCACCCTCACGCACCACTCGGGATGCCTACATACCCTCCCACACTAACCCCCCCACCCCGTGAGGCCTAACCACCTCACCCACTACCCACAAGGGAGGCCTACCCACATACCGTTGGGGAAAATACCCCACCCCCACTCCCAGTACCCACAATAAAAACAATACACAGCCCCACAATAAGCTTCATTCTATTTATTAAATACATTACCCACCCCCTGTGCCCCCCCATAAATACATGATTTATCCTTTTACATACAGGGTTCATAACACAGCCCCACGCGAGTCCCCGGCGGGCTGGCGGGGCACCTGACAGACCTACAGGGTACCAGCAGCTCGTTTCAAACAGGTTCTGGAGGCCTGTTGGTGGGTCCCGCCAAGCGCCATGGCCCCCAGGTGGACTCCTTGAGTCACCGTGGGCCACAATTGGGTCCCCACGGTAGGCCCGCGGATGTCTGGGAGCCCCGGGTCAGACCCACAGGTATCTGCGGGGCCTCGGGTTGTTCCCACGGGGGTCTGGGGAACTCATGAGTGCTCACTACGGGTCCGCGGTGCCCCCACGGATGTGGGACCACCGCTTCATCCCCGCACCCATGGGTCGGCGGTGCCCCCACGGATGTGGGACCACCGCTTCATCCCCGCAGACTACGGGTCCGCGGTGCCCCAACAGATGTGAGGCCACCGCTTCATCCCCGCAGGTGTCACCCGTGGAACCACCAGCCTGATACCCGTGAGATACCCGAGGAGACCGCAGGTGGTCTCCAGAGGTCTCATGCAGAACCACAGAACAAACCCTGAATGTAAAAAAAATAAACCTGGCCTATACATTCAATACATACACCCCCCCAACACCTACAGTACAATAATGTGCAAAATAACTATTATCCAGATAGGGATAATAGATTATTTGCCCATTATTAAACACATTACTAGCATATTCAAATAAATAAAGTACTACTGACCTCATCAATAAGAAGCCCCCGTCGCCAGCAACATCCTGGTCTTTCGTTGCCCACAAAATACATAGCCAATACAAAGCCAATACATTGCAATTACATTCAGATATCAATTAACCCCTTAAACACCTTATCGGATAATAACCGCAAAGGTAATTAAGGGATTAAGCCACACTGGCCCGATACCCACCCTTCACCCATTACTTTGTACAGTGGCTTCATCATGCAACTATATATATATATATATATATATATTATATATATATATATATAAATATATATATAGACAGAGAGAGAGAGAGAGATACATACACATGATGAACCAATATACAAATAAATGTAGAAGGGTTATCAAAAACATGCTGTACTACAAATAACACTTCTCCATACAAACACACTACAATAAAATCAATTTCCTTTAATAATCCTATCTCATCTTACAATCAAAATCCTCAAATGCCAATCAAAAACCTCAAATGACAATTAAAACATTGCATTTACATTGTATATATGATGCATACAATCTACAGTATGCACCATATACATTCTGCAAATGAATGTTAACAATAACATTCAAAACAAAATACCAATACCTCCAAACAAGTATACTATTTAAACCAATCCAGTAAACATAAATCAATTAGCATGCATTAATGACATCCCTAAATAATTTACATTCCATCCATAACAATTAAACAATTAACTAATTCAAGCGTTGAACAGAAAAAAGTTATCCTGTGAAAAAATATAAGTACCAACAAGAATACAATATAGAAAAGCAAGCCTCGCCCTGACCTAAACTACCTTTAAGATGACGTCATTAAAAGAAACATGGCCGTCCTCACATGGTACGGTAGCCCATCAGAGCGTGGGATGTCTATTCCTACTCTGCTTGGCTCTAGTACTATGTGACCGGCTTTCAATGACGTCACATCCATTCTCCCCCAAGCCTCTGTCACATGGTATACTAGAGCCAATCAGAGTTGGGATGGTGTTCCCACGCTCTGATTGTCTACCGTACCATGTGAGGACGGCCATGTTTCTTTTCATGACGTCATCTTAAAGGCAATTGAAGCAAAGCCATTCTGATTGGCTGTGCTTTCATTGCCTTTAAGCGACGTCATCATTTTTTTTCTCTCGGCCAAAACACATGATTTTCGCGGCCCAATCAGGGCCGTGGGAACCATGACGAAAATGTGACGTCATAGGCCTTTAAAAGCCTATGTCGTCTCATTTTGAAGCAAGACGCCGAGGAGGAAGGACCTCCTACAGAAGATGAAGGCCAGGGCGTAGCCGTATAAGACAAGACGACCCTGGAAGAGAGCCGCAGATAGAAGAAAGAAGAATACAGATGAAGATGGATTACAAATTGAAGACCCGTGGATTGTTTTGGATTTTTAGTTTAATGTTTATTATTTTATGGTTTCTTATTTTATGGGTTCCTGTGCGTGGATTGGTTCGAGAGTAAGCTGTTCAACGGGAGTCGGTGAGTGGGTCAAGTAATGGTAAGTGACCTAAAGAAATGTATTTTATTTAACTTGTTAATTTTTTTTTAAAGCTTTTTTAACATGTGTATTTCTTTATTTTTGGTATATCATTTCTTGCCACTGTATGTATGTATGTCTTGATCGATATATACATACAGGGTAAGAAATGATGTTGTTTTAAAAGCTTGCTTAGCTGTGTTTTAAATTAATTTGGCTATGCTGCTATGCTTAAATGTGTGTATAATGTATTTTAAAATTAGATAGAAGTAATTGTTGCTATTATATGGTGTAGTTTAGGTCAGCGCGAGGCTTGCTTTTCTATATTGTATTCTTGTTGGTACTTATATTTTTTCACAGGATAAATTGTTCTGTTCAATGCTTGAATTAGTTAATTGTTTCATTATTAGGGATGGAATGTACTGCACCGACACACTTTATTCGAGCAAATACCCAGTATGTACCTGGCAGATACCTGGAATGCGCCGCTCCTCACCTCTGACAAGCCCCGTTGCGTTTGCCTTCCCAGCCTGGGTTCATGCCTGGCTGACGGGCGGCTGATCTGTTAAATGATAATGATTAGGATTTAATAGGCTGCAATGCTTCGCGTGTCTACCAGATGGCATAAATTCATGAATTGTAATGCAGTATATATATATATACTGTGCAGTATTGCAGCCAGCGGGAATAAAATGCTTCAATCCCTGCCTGGAAAATAACCCAATGCACTCGGGCAGAAAACAGTCACAAACCTCAATACACCCGGGTATACCCGAATTCGTGGGACTAGCCGAGCTCGAATAAAGTGTGTCGCCAGTGTAAATTGTTTAGGGATGTCATTAATGAATGCTAATTGATTTATGTTTACTTGATTGGTTTAAATAGTATACTTGTTTGGAGGTATTGGTATTTTGTTTTGAATGTTATTGTTAACATTCATTTGCAGAATGTATATGGTGCATAGATTGTATGCATCATATATACAATGTAAATGCAATGTTTTGATTGTCATTTGATTTTTTTGATTGGCATTTGAGGATTTTGATTGTAAGATGAGATAGGATTATTAAAGGAAATTGATTTTATTGTAGTGTGTCTGTATGGAGAAGTGTTATTTGTAGTACAGCATGTTTTTGATAACCCTTCTACATTTATTTGTATATTGGTTCATCATGTGTGTGTATCTCTCTCTCTCTCTCTCTCTCTCTCTCTCTCTCTCTCTCTCTCTCTGTATATATATATATATATATATATATATAGTTGCATGATGAAGCCACTGTACAACTGAATGGGTGAAGGGTGGGTATCGGGCCAGTGTGGCTTAACCCCTTAATTACCTTTGCGGTTATTATCTGATAAGGTGTTTAAGGGGTTAATTGATATCTGAATGTAATTGCAATGTATTGGCTTTGTGTTGGCTATGTATTTTGTGGGCAAGACAAGGATGTTGCTGGCGACGGACACTTCATATTGATGAGGTCAGTAGTACTTTATTTATTTTAATATGTTAGTTAATGTTTTTAATAACGGGCAATTAATCTATTATCCCTATCTGGATAATAGTTATTTTGCACATTATTGTACTGTAGGTGTTGGGGGGGTGGGAGGGAGTGTATGTATTGAATGTATAGGTCAGGTTTATTTTTTTTACATTCAGGGTTTGTTCCGTGGTTCTGCGTGAGACCTCTGGAGACCACCTGCGGTCTCTTCGGGTATCTCACGGGTATCAGGCTGGTGGTTCCACGGGTGACACCTGCGGGGATGAAGCGGTGGCCTCACATCTGTGGGGGCACCGCGGACCCATGGGTGCAGGGATGAAGCGGTGTTCCCACATCCGTGGGGGCACCAGGGACCCGTAGTGAGCACTTGTGAGTTCCCCAGACCCCGTGGGAACCACCCGAGGCCCAGCAGATACCTGTGGGTCTGACCCGGGGCTCCCAGACATCCACGGGCCTACCGTGGGGCCCAATTGTGGCCCACGGTGACCCAAGGAGAACACTTGGGGGCAATGGCGCTTGGCGGGACCCACCAACAGGCCTCCAGAACCTGTTTGAAATTAGCTGCTGGTTCTCTGTTGGTCTGTCAGGTGCCCCGCCAGCCCGCCAGGGACTCGCGTGGGGCTGTGTTATGAACCCTGTATGTAAAAGGATAAATCATGTATTTATGGGGGGGCACAGGGGGTGGGTAATGTATTTAATAAATAGAATGATGCTTATTGTGGGGCTGTGTATTGTTTTTATTGTGGGTACTTGGGGTGGGGGGGAGGTATTTTCCCCAACGGTATGTGGGTAGGCCTCCCTTGTGGGTAGTGGGTGAGGGTGGTTAGGCCTCACGGGGTGGGGGGTTAGTGTAGGAGGGTATGTAGACGTCCCGAGTGGTGGGTGAGGGTGGGTTAACCCCTTAATGACTGTAGCGGTTACTAACCGCTATGGTGATTAAGGGGTTAGGGAACATTACATTGGATGTTTTTATTCTTGTGTCTGTTTTGCAGCAGCGGAGGGGGCATGGGCAGGATGAAGAGGAGGATGGCCTTCATCGTGGCAGCCGGACATGGTTGAGTACTACATGTGTTTAATGTATTGATTGGTGTTTATGTATTTAAAATGGGAACATTCACTATTATCCATTTGTGGATAATAGTAATTGTGGCCATTACTATACTGTATGTGTTAGGGGGGGTGGTATTTATTTATAAGTTTGTATGTGTTTTGACATTAATTTGGGGGGGGCACATAATTGGTACTGCAGGCCTGCGGGTAACACCCGAGGGCTCCCGCCGGCCTATAGTATCATTGATGTGCATATATGTGTATGTTAGGGGTCATAGGGGTTGTTGGGGTTATATATATATATATATATATATCTATATCTATTTATTTATTTATATTCATTTATTTATTTAGATATATTTATTTATATATTTAGTGTGGGGCTGCAGTGTGTGATTAATTTTTATTGTGGGTAGTGGGTGTGGGTGAAGGGGGTATTAGCCCCAACGGTGGTTGTTTAGGGCTTGCGGGAGGCCTTAACCCATTCATGACCGTAGCGGTATTAACTGCTACGGTCGTGAAGGGGTTAAGCGAACCCGCAACCCCCCCGCAAGCCCTAAACAAACATTAAGGGCCAATTACCCCCTTCACCCACCCCCGCTACCCCCAATAAACCTGGCACGGTTGGTTAAACCCCTTCATTGCCTTAGCAGTTAGCCGCTAAGGTAATGAAGTGGGCTTTAAATGCATTTTTCCTGCCTCGGACGCATGCCGGTGGGCTCCGGTGCTAGTATTAATGGGTATCAGCTCCGGAGACCCCCGGCATCAATCCGAGCCCGGAAAAAGGCCTGATTTTTTCTAAGTGTCGCCCTTGCCAATGCTTCTCCTCCACCAACTTGCCAACTTTAGTTGGCGGGCTGGATTGCCGAAAAACTCTCCATTCTGGAGTGCCGATCAGCAGCGAAAAACTGATTGGGGCTACTTGAATTCCATCGAGTTCAAAAAGTGCCGATAAGTGGCTTATCGGCAGCCGGCTGCCGATAAGTTTTTATCGGTGACAAAACTTGCGGATAATTCCCACTTATCGGCGCTTACTGAATCGGGAGGGCAAATTTGCCGAAAAAATGGCGATAAACAGCTTATCGCCGTTTACTGCATGAGGCCCTATGTTTCGAAACTCAAAAACTTCCTACTGATTAATTTCTTCATAATTATCAGGATCCGTGATCCGCAACGCGCTTGGCGCACGCAGCACTTACCCCAACCCGTATTTGGGCCCTCCGCTTCTTCCGTCATCCGTGATGCGCCCCTTCCTCCACCTGGCATCAGCCACCATCCTAGGGGCGCGCGCGCATCCCGAGCAGAGGTAAATACACTGCCATCTGGTCCTGCCTCCAGGTTGCGCCCACACGGTTACGTAATCAGCACGCAGCGTGCAGACACGGCGCGTAGTCAGCGTGCGCCAGTACCGCGTCACTCACCATCATCACGGTCTCTTTCCACACCTGTCTCCTGCACCGGAACTGCCAATCACAGCAGACGCTGCTGACGTGCCTCCACTCTTCTTCTTCCTGATTGGTGCCTGTCTCCTTTATATGCTCAGCCGTCACACTGGCAATTCGGCTGGGCATAAACCTTTGTTTGTTCGAAGTGTTCACTGCTACCCTTGCCTCCACAGTCTTGTCTTGTTCTCCGGTTCCTAGCTCCTTTGTTCCTGACCTCGGCTACTCTTTTTGACTACCCTCTTCTAATCTCCTGATCACGACTATCAACGACGATCTGCACCTCTCCAATCCTGACCTCGGCAAAGTACCACGACGATCCGCATCTCTCCAATTCTGACCTCGGCTAAGTACCTCCAACGTTCCGCACCTCTCCAACCCTGACCTCGGCAAGTACCCCTGACAATCCTTACCTCTCCAATCCCGACCCAGCTACCTCGACCAATCTACACTCCAGATGCAGCCACACGGCTGTGAGTTGGTGTTGTATATCTATCCTCACCTCGGCCTCGCAGTCACGCCTTGTTTCTGGTGAGCACTCCATTACAGTATGCTCAGCCCCACAAATATGGACACCGTTGAGATGGGGCAAGTCTTGATCACGCACGCCAGCATGTTCTCCAAAATTGAGAAATAACTAGAACAGAATAACCGGCGTATGGACTTATTGCAGCAGAACCTCATGTCTCTTACTGACCAGGTGCAAGCCCCTCTTCCTAGTCCTGTCCCTCTGGGCCTTCTACTGCAATTCCAGATGCTATGTCCATGACCTCTACATCAGAACCCCGACTTCCAACACCCAACCGTTATAGTGGTGACCCCCATGGGTGCCGGGGCTTTTTGAATCAATGCTTCATACAGTTTGAATTAATGCCTTCTCGATTCATTTCTCAAAGATCCAAGGTGGCGTACGTCATATCGCTGCTTGCCAATGATGCCCTGGCCTTGGCCTCTCCCATCTTGGAACGAAGATCGGACCTCACTCAGGATATCGGATGGTTTACACAGGAATTCCGCAGTCTTTGATACGCCTGGTCGCAAGGTAACTGCCGCCTCTTCTCTTTTTCACATTTCCCAGGGAAATCGATCCATGGCTAGATACGCTCTGGAGTTCCGCACTATTGCCACCGAGACCGGATGGAATAACGAGGCGTTGTCAGCCGCCTTCTGGCAAGTTCTGACATTTTAAAGGATGAGCTCGCTGCACATGAACGCCCTACCGATCTCGAAGAACTCATCGCCATATGTATCCGCGTTGATCAACGACTGCAGGAGAGGACGTCTGAAAGATCCCGTCACCGGCAGCTCACTCTGTTAGCCCTTTCTCTCCATGCTGGACACCTGAAACTCTTCCGGCAGATATCCCAGAACCCATGCAACTTAGTGGCAACATGTTGTCTTCCTGTGAGAAACAGGGCAGATGCAACACTGGACTCTGCCTATATTGTGGCAATCCCGGACATCAGGTTCTCAATTGTCCCCACAATTCGGGAAACTCCAGCTCCCAATGAGGTCCAGGGGAATAACATTGGGAACACTTTCTACCTCCGCTACCAAAGAGAAACCATTGCCAAGCAGGATCCTTGTACCTGTTACGCTGACTGACGAGAACTTCCACACCACCACTCTAGCCTTTGTGGATTCCACGTCGGGAGGCAACTTCATTGACCAGGGCTTCGCTGAGAGGAATAACATCCCCTCGTCCGCAAGAAATGCCCTGTATGGTTGGAAGCAATTGATGGTCAACCACTGTAACCAGCTTTCATCTTCTGTGAGACCACTCTCTTTCGTTTACATATGGGTGAGGACAAAATGGAAGAGATCCAGCATGATGCCATTCATACTCCATCAGTTGACGTGATTCTCTGCCTTCCATGGCTCCAACTTCACAATCCACGTATTGATGAGACTGACAAGGAACCTGTCCTGTGGAGTGCTTCTTGTTCTAAGAATTGCTACATGTGTCAAAATGTATATGCGGGGCGGCTGCCCCTAAAGAAGAGAACATAACGTTACCTGAGGTTTACTCCGAATTCCACGATGTTTTTGATAAAGCACGATCAGAGGTTCTGCCCTCTCATTGCTCTTTCGATTGTCCTATTGACCTACTAACCGGTTCAGTACCACCTAGGGGAAGCTTATATCCACTTTCCCTTCCAGAGACTAAAGCCAAGTATATTCATGAAAATCTTCAAAAGGGCTTTATTCGGAAATCTTCTTCCCCAGCCGGAGCAGGCATTCTGTATGAAAAAAAGGATGGATCTCTATGACCCTGTATCAATTATAGAGGTCTTAACAAGATCACCATCAAGAATCGTTATCCCTTACCATTGATTTCAGAGCTCTTTGTCTGCCTCCAAGGGGTCACCATCTTCACCATATTGGATCTGCGTTGGGCCTACAATTTGGTGAGAATTCGCCAGGGAGACAAATGGTAAACAGCTTTCAATACACGAGATGGCCACTATGAATACCTCATCATGCCTTTCAGCCTCTGCAATGCCCCTGCCATATTTCAAGACTTCGTTAATGAGATATTCAGAGACCTGCTTAACCAATTTCTGATTGTCTATTTGGATGACAAAATTATTTTTTAAAAGTCTTCACAGGAACATGTCGCCCATGTCAAACAGGTACTTCTACGCCTAAGGGAAAACCATTTGTTCGCCAAGCTGGAGAATTGTCAGTTACACTCTTAAGGCCATACAACGCTTTCTGTTCTTGCGAATTACTACTGCCAGTTCATTCAAAATTTCTCTTCTGCGGTAGCCCCCATTATGGCCATTATGGTCGCCGTAGGCCACCCAAACCTTTGATCCTTTAAAGACCACCTTCGTTTCTGCTCCTATCCTTATTCACCCAGATCCCAAACTACCATTCACCATGGAAGTAGATGCATCAGACGTCGGGGCCAGAGCTATTCTGTCACAGAGAAGGATTCCCCAAGCCAGACTTCATCCCTGTGCCTTTTTCTCGAAAAAAAATTCTCCAGCCGAACAAAATAATGACGTAGGTAACCGGGAACTTGTAGCCATCAAGTTAGCGCCAGAGGAATGGAGACATCGTTTAGAAGGCACGGATATCCCTATTACTATCCTGACTGACCACAAGAACTTGCTCTACATTTAAGGTGCTCAATGCTTAGGGACTCGAAAAGCCCACTGGTCGCTTTTCTTTTCTCTTTTCAATTATATTATTTCCTTCTTACCGGGTTCGAAGGATGTCAAGGCCGATGCCTTCTCCCGTCAGTTTTTGGTGGATGACAAGTCTTAGGATCACCAGGAGACTATACTCTCCTCCAAGTACATTCTCTCCGCTAACACCTTTGGTGCCTTGAGAGATATTGTACAGGACCAGTCCCACTTCCCTGAAGGTCTCAAAGTTCCAGAGGGGTGATTTTTTACCTCTCCACCTTTTCGGAGGAAGGTTCTGGATGGGGTCACTCTTCCAAATTATCAGGACATCCAGGTACTAGAAGAACCACCGATCTTTTGGAGCTGACTTTTTGATGGCCTGGCATGCAGAAGGATATTAAGGAATTCATTGCTGCGTGCTCGACATGTGCTCATAACAAGACTCCCCAGAACAAACCACCACCAGAACAAACCACCAAGACTTCTTCAACCTCTTGCTATCCCAGACCGTCCATGGACACATCTGTCCATGGACTTCATAGTCGAATTGCCTGTGTCGAAAGGGATGAACATCATATTAGTAGTGGTAGACTGCTTTTCCATGCAGTCTCACTTTATTCCCTTGAAATGGCTTCCCAACTCTCCTAAACTGCCAGGCGTCTTTGTCAAAGAAATTTCCGCCTCCATGGGGTCCCACAAGTTATCGTTTCCGATCGAGGATCCCAGTTTATATCAAAGTTTTGGCGTTCCTTCTCCCAGCAATTGGGTATTGTGCTACATTTCTCCTCAGGTTATCACCCCCAAACCAATGGGCAGACAGAGCGAACCAACCAATCCCTGGTACAATATATTCAATGTTTCGTCTCGGACACCCAGGATGACTGGTCTGACCTTCTTAAACAAAATAATGTTCATGGCGCAAAGTGATAAAACAGTTACTACAGTACAGTATGTGCAAATGAACCCAGTGTTAGTTAGCACTGAAAAACACATAATACTGTAACTCCAAGTAGAAGATTCTCCAGGTCAGCAGACTCTTTGTAGACCCTCATATGAAGAAACACAAATGCAAGGATATAGTGCATTAACATTTACTTTAAGATGACAAACAACACAGAGGGGATAATAACACACTCACACTCTCCCCGCTGGTAAGTAAACAAGAAGTGACTTCGGGCGCACTTCAACCTTCTCCTTAGATAACAGCACCCGATGCGAACCGCTCCACTTCTCAGTCAGGAACAGACCACGATTGCCTCTGCCAGCGTCTCTCACCCGCAGTGGGGGCACTCCGCCACGTCACGGCCGTCTCAGCAGTCTCCTTCCAATCAGGGCTTCTCAGGAGATTGGGTACAGTGGCCTCAAAGCATCAAAAAAGGCCCAACATGTTTCATCCCACCGGACTTCATCTGGGGTCATGTATAATGCTAACTTTAAAGCACTTATATACCAAACTAGGCATCAGAAATAAAGCCAACTCAGCTGGATCCTACATAGTGAGCCAGTGATTAGCAGAGATGGTAATGCTTGTTCTAATAAGCAAAACCTGAGCTGGTATTCTGCACTCCCGCACTAAGAAAGAAAAACAAATACAGAAACAAAAACAAAAAGAGCAAAGATAAAATGGAAGAATGGAGAGAGGGCACAGAGAAAGGCAAATAATGCAGATACAGGAAGCAACCTATTTGTATTGTATAAGACACCACAATAAGGTTTCTATATCGTAAATGTTATTAAAATGATGAAAAACTAAGATCCTCATTGAGTCCTTTAGGGTAGACAGTATCCAGATTGAGGGGGCTATGCCCTAAGCTCAAGGCTTTTGCGCCCGGATGAAAACAAAAAACACGTCCGTTAAAAAGTGAGGCCGGAGACGCGATTCACTAAGGCCTTGAGCCCATTTTCTAACGTACGGGCTCAAAACAGCCACAGCGTACGTGTTGCTTTTTTCCCCCTGCTAGCGTTCTTAAACTTTCCGTTCGCTAGCTGTTAGAAAAAGAAGCCGCTTGGAACATTTGCATGGAGATTTGGCATCTCCATGCAAGACTGTTACAGGCGATCGGACACTAAATAAATACATTTTAATAATAGTGTACATGAGCAGGGGGTCTCCTGAGCTGAACCGCATTGGTTTCGGGTCCAGGGGCCCCCTACTTCAGGAGATACAAGCCCCGTTATGGGGTACCGGTATCCCCTGCACTTTCAAGCTCCCGCGTCACGTGACCGGGATATTTACATTCTGCAGGGGATACCGGCACCCCATAAAGGGGCTTGTCTCCTGAAGTAGGGCGTCCCCGAGGCTGAAACCAATGCGGTTCAGCTCAGGAGACCCCCTACACATCTACACTACTGTCGAATTCCTTACCGTAGCGGCTATCTGCAATGGTAATGAAGCTGCATTAATGTACATTTTAATAATAGTGTGCCAGAGCAGGGGTCCCTTTAGCTGAACCGCATTGGTTTCTGCCTCAGAGACACCCTGCTTCGCGAGTTACAGGGCAAAGTACATTGGCATCGGTGCCAGTGTCGCCGCCATCTTTATAGCGTCCCATACGCGACATGGACGCTGTAAAAGGGCAAGCGACACTGGCACCGATGCCCCATACCTTGCCCTGTAACTCGGGAAGTAGAGCAGGGAGAGGCACGCGTGGGGTGAGGGGGGGGTCACGGAGGCCGGGAGAGATTGGGGTGAGGGGGGGGTGGATGGCCCGATGGGAGGGGGTGGTGGATGGCCCGATGGGAGGGAGGGGGGTTGACAGATGGCCCTGCAGGGACCTGAGGGCAGACAGGCGTGGAAGGGGCTGGCTGGCGGAAGGGGGAGGAGTGGAAGAGCTGAGGAGGGAAAGTTGCTGAGAGGTGGGGGAGGAGCGAAGGCAGTGATCAGAGAGCCGGCTTTTTTTTTTTCTCCAGCGCGAGCGCGGGGAAAACAGGAGCGCGAGCGCGGGAAATTTAAAAAATACACGTGTGCTGCTTGTGCCAATATTTACTCGCCCGGGGGTTAAATTCACCCGCCCCGGGCGAGTAAATGT
Source organism: Ascaphus truei (assembly GCA_036426205.1). NCBI lineage: Eukaryota > Metazoa > Chordata > Amphibia > Anura > Ascaphidae > Ascaphus > Ascaphus truei. Next base: position 151,517,625 of record CM071567.1, on the reverse strand, counting down.
ATATAATTGTCGAACACTGTGTATGTGTATATAACAGTAATTTGTTTTCTCTTATTAATAACTTAATTATTGCATACAGTATCTAACCCATATGTTTGTCTCTTCTCTCCCACATTTCTTTGCGTCACTGTATATCGGGTATCTATTCTCGAGTATAATCTCTGTCTAGTCTGTCTACATACCAACAGGTTTGTCAAAACCATATTTCCTGCTAAATAATTTAGAATATTAGTGTGTCTGAAATAATGGGGATGAGATTCACATATTTTAATTTGTTTCTTATATGGAAACTCCAAATGATTAGAATATAAGATCAACTCCCAGAATATATCCCAAAATTAATTCATGCAATGAAACTAGAAATAGGTCGAATGCCCTTTTTTTGCAATTAGGTAGAGTAATATTTATGAATTTATGATATGAATTTTATCAGTGATGCCAATATTGAATACACAATTTAAGGTTGAATTAAATACTAGTATTAGCACAACTAATATATAATTATTTTGATGCAAGTACGTCTCAACCAGTTCTAAATTGAGGTCACTATGTAAACCTCATAATATTATATAAGGTCACATTGAGCTGACCGAAACGTTGGATGCAGTGCCATGTATTGCTGATATGAATACAGATTTTCTATTTACCTGGCTGTGTGCTGTTTCTGTTTTCCGGATCCACGTCTGGTAACATTTTTGCCTTTATGTGCATCAGCTTTTTTCAAGTTTACAGTGTGCCTTCTGCCCTTCTACATATATATACATATACATATATACATATACATATACATAAAATGGGAATATTACTGTATGCTCCTTTGCATGTCTTAGACAGGTTTGCAACCCCGCCTTTCACCATCCATTATCATACAGCACTTCCACTGCAGCAAGGGAATCTGGGAAATGACATGCAACTATGGTAAACCCTATCCCTTGCTTCATTTTTGCATAGCCAGTATAACCAAACCCATACTGAAGAGACCCATTAAGGTCAAAACAGTCTGTCTGTGGGTGGGTTTACTGGCTATGCCTCTTAACCCTGGCTGTGCTCAAAGCTGTGACCATGCAGCAAGCTTAAGCCTATAGGGAACCATGTTGAATGGTTTTGAAGCAAAAGGTGGCACTGTGTGCTCATTTGCATGTCATATTCCAGAATCCTTTGCTGCAGTGGTGTGTGCTGGGTGATAATGGTGAAAGGCGTGGTTGCAGACCTGTCTAAGACATGCAAATGAGCATACAGTAATATTTCTATTTGCTATATGCTTTGCTGTGGAGGGTTTTTGTCACTTTTTTTTACCCACCATAACATACATACAGTTATCTTTTAGCAACAGCCGGCACACACAAATACTGTTTTAAATCCAGATGCTAGTCCCATAGAGAATAATACAAATAATTACCAGATGTTAGTCCAGCAAGGAGAGACAGCACACAAGGAGTAAACTTTCAAAGTGATATATTGAAGAGATGAACACTCAAAAACCAACGTTTCGGTTCCTCAAACAGAACCTTCCTTGAGGAACCGAAACGTTGGTTTTTGAGTGTTCATCTCTTCAATACATCACTTTGAAAGTTTACTCCTTGTGTGTTGTCTCTCCTTGCTGGACTAACATCTGGTAATTAATAATAATAATAATAATATATAATGCTATAATATAAATAATATCTCTAGGAAAGAAAAACCTTTTTATTCGATGACTACTTATTGTTAAGTGGTTTATTTTCACAATTTAAAAAAGTGAAACAAAAACAGTTCTTGTGACAATATAATTTTCCCATTTATAAAAAATAAACTTGTATTATTGATATATATATATATATATATTAATATATATATATATATATTATTATATATATATATATAGTAATTATATATCTCTATATAACAACTGATACTCTTCACTGTATGGAGTATTGCACTTAGCTATTACACCTCGATGCTATGTAGGTTGCAAATTCACACCACAGGGGTGCCTTTATCTGTATAAAACAAAAACATCATTAGAGATGAAATTGTAATTATTTGAAAAAAAGCCCACTTTCCCTTTTTTCCCAAGTAAAATAAATCAATATACTGTAGGACTGTAATGCAATATATCTTTATGCAGCAAGTCTCTCATCCAAATGTTTTTTGCTCATGTCGAAATCGATATGTTCTCTCTATGTTCTGACTAGTATAATGAACTGTATTAGCGCAGATCTCTATTGCAATCCGCAGCAATTGATGCCACTATAAATATTAGCTTGTGAGGGGGGAGGTACACTCATGACAAAGCTTACTGATAGTGAAACGCGTAGAGTGTTAAACTCCCAATGGATACAGTACCCATTATCCAGCTGAAAACAGAAACCGTAAGTGACGCCGGAAGTACTAGAAGTGACGTCGCAGAGCTCACGAGAGACGCCGGCAGGGCCGAGATGCTGCTCCGGACCCACCAGCATCACCCAAGGAAATGGTGGCGGTGAGAGAACGACATCACATTTCATACACTGTGGTGTTGAATGCTTTTAAACATCGTACACATTGTGAGTGTGATTCTTATACCTTTTTTACATTTAAAGTTTTTATTTTATTTTTTTATCTGCGCAATGATCCTTCTCTCTTTTCTATATTGAGGTACCAACGACTTGACTCAAAAATATAAGAACATACTGCCATAGTTTTGGATACGCAAATATAAACCTATCACACGGTAAGAAGGCACCACATAAGAGCTAAGTTTTCTTGTAATTCACATTGTCAAAATATCTACACAGATATTTCTTTGTGTTCATTTTTGGGTTGAATTCTGCTATGCTCCCCCTGGATTTTGAAGAACACTTGACACATTGTGTGTCATCAACTTTGCTATGTATATTTCCTAGGTGTTCCATAATGCAAACTCTCACAGGTCGCGTGGTTATATCCATGTACTGGAGTCCCCATGAGCACTCTAGTAGGTAGACTACATGATTTGTCCTGAAGTTTATATGTTTCCCAATGTCAAATGAATACCCTGATTTGTTAGATTTAAATGTCAACTTCTCTTTTGAGCAGGACTGGCATGTCTTATATGTTTTACACACATAAAAACCATTATGAAGTCTAAGCCAACTTGAATTAGACTTGTCTAAATTTTTAAGGGCACTAGGGGCCAACTGTTTTTTTAGATTTGGAGCCGTTCTAAAGATCACATTTCTTTTTTGAGGGAATTGCATCTTTGAGAAGAGTCATTCTTTAGGATGTGCCAATGTTTCTTTAATATATTGTTTATTTGATTGGCTTCTCTGTTAAGCGCATAATAAAGGATACATCACATCTTCCAGTATTTTCACATGCATCTATTTTATTGCTGGTAGTTAAAAGATCTCTTCTATCCAAGTTCATTGTTCTATTAATAGCTTCCACTATCGTTGGTCTTTCTAGTCTCGTTCTATGAATCTCTTAGTCAAGGTTCTGGATTGTTGCTCAAACACATCCTAATCTATGCAATTCCTTTTTAGTCTTCTATACTGATCAAATGGAATTATATCCTTCCATCTAGGCTGGTGGTAACTTGACTGTAACATAAAGCTATTGCTGTCCATCAGCTTGAAGTACGTTTTCATCCTAGATTATCGTTCTCTTAATAAATCGTAAAGTCCAAAAAATTATACCTCTTGACAACTATACACTGTAGTAAATTTGAGATGCAGATAATTACAATTAATCTCCAGTATAAACTTGTGTAGACTTTCCAACCCTCCTCTCCAAATGAAAAGGATGTCATCTACATAGCTACGTGTCAAGATTCCCACCCACAATACTTACTGTAGACCTGTAGGGGTGCACAGAGGAGTCCAGTTCCTACCAGTTCTGGGACTGAACTCCCATGAGGCTAGCAGCCAATTTAGCTTAGGTTATATCAATCCCACTCAGCCTGCTAGTTGTTGCTTGTCATCTTTTTAGTCAAGAGCAGCAGTCTGGCCATTCTCTTGCCTCCTGATTTTTTGTATTTCCCTGGCTATGTCACGGGAGACTCCTGTGGCGGGTAAGAGCTCGATAGCCGTAACAGCGGGACAAGGCAAAACTGTTGGGGTAACGGGCTGAGGTCGGTGGTAAGCAGCAAGTCGGATCGTCGTGGGCAAGCAGGGTTTGCTGCCGGAACTCCTGGCGGACCTTGTCCAGCTGCAGCCGGGCCTTCTCATGGGCTGTGAGATCCAACAATTTGCAGGCATCGGCCATTTTTCCCTCATAGCGCAGTGTCAGGCCGGCCACTTGACGGACACCTCCTCTCTCTCCTCCTTTTGGCAAGCTGTGTCTTGAACTTCGCGATCTGTGCCTGCAGCGCTGTGAGTTGCTGGGATGTGTGTTCAGCTGCCAGCTTTAGCTCTTTCATTTTTAGGTGTTGCTGCAATTTCCACTCCTCAGCGAGAGGCCCCTGGTTAAGTGCATCCTGCAATTCTCTTCTCAGGGCTTTAATCTCTTCACTGTGATCATTTTGAGCTTGCTTCCATGCATCCCTCATTATGTCTTGGAGCTCAGCAAATTCCTTTGCTAGGGTCTCAGCAGTTTGCCTTTTCCAGGTCTCTTTCTCCTGGGTGTACTGGCTGTTAGGGATGGAGCAGTGTCTCTGCTCCTCTAACTCTTGCTTCAGTTTCTGGACAGCCTTGTGCTCCCTCTCATACAGGGTTACCTGGGCTCTAAGCTCCTCCTCCAGCAAGGCTCTGGTTATGCTCAGTGTGGCCTTCAGCTCCATATGCTGTTCTTTGGGGATACACTGGGTGCTCAAATACACTTGCAGCATTTTTACTTTGTAGGCAGTCTGGAAACTTTCTTCCTGCAGAACTCGCTGCTTTTCCTCAGCATTCACCCATTTCTCCTTCTAGTCCTGCAGATGTTTACGCGGTTCTTGCAGATGACTTAGCGGCATATTTTCTGCTTGTGTGCGCTGCTCCAGGAAGACACATTCTTCTTGCAGCACTCTCTCTGCATTCTGCAGTGCTGTCTGCACGTCTAACTTTTCCTGGGCCAACTGTTTCTTCTCCTCTCCTAATTCATGGAGTTTCTTATCTCCTTCACTGACTTGGACATAGAGATTCTTGCACTCTTGGGTTACAGTTTCAAAACTGCTATCTAACCCTTTTAAGATCTCTCTCAATGAACATAGTTCTGTGTTGAAGTGGCAACTCGTCTCCTTAGAGGCTTCCAGCTATGTAATAAGCCTGTGAACTTCTTTCTGAGATGCTTCCAGCACTGTGCCAACATGAGCCATGAAACTCTGGTACTGGGCATTACCAACATAGGCCTTCTCCAGCTTACTTGACAAGATCACCCTGTCATTCTCCAACTGATATTTTTCTTTTTCCAAGTCACCTTCTGCTTTTTCCAGTGCTAATTGCATCCATGACTTTTCTTCTATTAATAGTCTCTTCCCATCTTCTAATTCATGGAGTCTTTTATCTCCTTCACTGGCTTGGACAAAAGTTCTTACTCATTTGGTTTATAATTTCAAACCTACTATTTAACTCTTCGGAGGCGACTCTCACAGAACGTATCTCTGTTTTAAAGTAGAAAATCTCCTCCCGGGAGACTTTAAGATCTCTTTTAAGCCTGTGAACTTCCTTCTGAGAGGTTTCCAGCGCTGTGTAAACTTGATCAATTAAACTCTGGTCAAGGGCAGAATCGGCGTATGCCTTCTCCAGTTACGTGAAAGGATCACCCTGTCCCTTTCCAACTGATCTTTTTCTTTCTCCTGGAGAACACACTTAGCAATTGCGGAGGATAGACAGCTTTGTTGTGCAGCTTTGGCTTCTTGCTCTTTATCTAAGCGTCCATGGAGACAATCAATCTCATTCCGTGCAAATTGAAGTGTCTGAGTTAGGGCATCTATTCCTTGATTAAACTATTCTTGGGATAAGTCTGTGAGTTGCCTTAAGCTGCAGCATATCGCTCATCAAATGCAGACTTTCCTGAGGTTAAAGGTTCATCCTTAATTCCTTCTGCAACTTCCACAGTAATACCTCGTCTCCTTTTCTTCTTTTTCCTTGCTTTGAGAAGTTCTGAAGAATCAGTAGTACTGTGTTCACATTTATTGCTCAAGACTGTTTTCAAAATAGGAGCCATAGCTTCAGACATGGGGAAACCAAACTTTCCAAAAAAACAGTAAAGAGAAAATATGTCTTTAAAGCAGGAGCATTAGAATGAACAACAGAAATATTAGACACAGAGAGACATAAGATAGGAGAGCTGACCTTTTGAGACCTTAGCATCAGTCACAGAGATATTATAAATGCAAGGAAAAACATAGACGGAGAAACCTGTAGTTATATCTGAAACTTTAGAATTAAGCATAGAAATATCATAGGTTGCAGAGAAAAGAACTAAAGGGAAACCTGAAAAATGTTCCTGGACATAACTGTATGTAGTGATGGCCCGTTGGAGATCCCACCATCTATAGTAGATATTCATCACTGTTGCAAATACGGCCTCCTAGAAACCTTTTTAATTAACAAACCCGAGTGCGGGGCAAGTATATAATTTTCTGAATGTATAATGGGAACCAAGCCAACAGACAGGTTACCAGAATTCAAAGTAAGCTTCCTAAGGAAATAACACAATTTACCGTCTATCATAAGTTACTAAAAATCATGTGGGCTAACACTAAGTCACGACAATAGAGCTATTAAACAAGGGGCTTATAACATATAACATACAATCAGCAACAGCAAATAAAAAGGGAGGGTAGTTGAAATCTTCTTAGAACTTACAAGAAGTTCAGTTACAGTTCTTATGTGCAGATAGGATTTTTGGGCTGTTGCAGGGACAAGGGGACAACTGCAGAGGCCAAAGTCTTCCAAAGCAAGACAAATGGTTTCCCCAGGTGAATCGAAAAACCAACTTCCAGGCAGAGCTTTTTTTTTTCCAAACATTTTTATTAGGCATTGATACGTAACATTACAGACATTTCAGAATGATCATAATCTAACACCATAATAATTTTTTAACATTTTTGGTTGACAGGGGGAGGGTGGAGAGGGGAGGGGACACTGACTGACCACACTGGCGTGTGGTTGACCTCCAGGATCGTGCAGTAATCCCTAGGAACAGACTCCTGAAAAATAAAAGGGTAATCAGGGGGAAGGAGAAGGAGGGAAGGGGGGGAGGAGGGGAGAGAGGGGGCAGGGGGGGAGGGTAGGAACCGTTAGGACACCCCTTCCTCCCCCGGCGGTGCCTCCCAGTATCAAGCAGTGATCCTTCATGGCAGCCCTTATTGGGCCGAGGATATAGGTTTTGCTATCAACGAGTTATCCACAGTTCCCATATTAAGTAAAACCTCTCTGTCGAGTGGTTGAGAAATGCTGTCAATTTTCCCATTAGCATTAACTTGTTGAGTCTCTTTTTTACCGATTGCTCTGTGGGGGGTAATATCTTCTTCCAAGATGACGCAACTGAGCATCTTGCCGCCGTTAATATAAAGGAGATTAATTTCCATACTGGGCGGTCGATTTCCTCTATCGGCCTGCCCTGTATGTAGGTCAGTGGATCTATATGGATTGTGAGGTCCGAGACCTCTTTTATTAGATTTTGAATTATGAGCCAATATTTCTGAATTTCTGGACATAGCCACCATATATGGGCCATGTCCCCCTTCTGTCCACAGCCTCTCCAGCAAACATCAGAGGCCAGAGGGTAGATTTGTCTCAATCTCACTGGTGTGAGGTACCAGTGGAACAATATCTTGTATATATTTTCCCTAGTTGTGGTACATAAAGAGGTTCCTGTTGCCGAGACCCATATTGCTTCCCAATCCTCTCTGTCTATTTCTGTGTATTTTTCTGCCTCCCACTTGAGCATATAATCATGTGAGGCAGGGTTTGTAGGTTTCTCTAACATCCCGTAGATTTGGGGTATAAGACCTTTTGGTGTGTCTCCTCCCAGCACAACCTCCATTTATGTCCCATCGTTCCTAATTTGAATTTGCCTACCACCCTATCACCTCTGTCCATCGGTTATTTATACATTTTTTCAATAGGGCTGGTTAGACATATCTTTTCTGTTATCTCATTTTTTATATTGAGGCTGTGTGGACTCATTCTCTGAGGCTAAAACGAAGGCATTAACTTGGAGGCAGCAAGAATTTACAGGGGTTAATGCAGACAATGCCTGAGAGTAAAACATAGGTAATCTTCTCTCTGTATTAGGAGAGACCAGGAATCTCTCGTCTGAAGCTAGGGGCGTGACCATGGCTAACAGAGAACAGGGATTTACCAAAGGAAACTCAGAGAGCTGCCCCACAGAGGTTAATACAGAAATAACCCTGGGAACAGAACTTAGGGATTCTTTCTCTGACGGGGAAAGCGCACAGGACTGCCTAGCAGAGTTTAAAGCTGGAAAACCCTCAAGAGCTGGAGTGACAGATTCGGAGTTAGAAATAGGGGAACAAAGGGACTTATTCTCTGATAGTAGAACCTTAGTGTTGGCTAGTGAAACATATGTATTCTCCAGGGGGACCTCACAGGACTGCTCGGCAGGGGTTAAAGCTGGAAAACCCTCAAGACCTAGAGAAAGGACTTCTGAGCTAGAAATAGGAGAACTAATGAACTTATTCTCTGATACAAGAACATTAGTGCTGGGTAGAGCAACATATGTATTCTCCAGGTGGACCTCACAGGACTGATCGGCAGGGGTTAACGAAAACATATCATTGGTGTCAGGGAACCCGGCCATACACTCAGGGCAAGGATCCGTGGTAGACCAGGGATACAGCCAAGCGGCAGCGAAGCTGGCGAGGGGAGGATCCTGTTCCTTTATGCAAATGTCCAATGTCATGGAAAGGATATGGAGTGTTTTTTGGGAGACGGCGGGAGACCCTGCACACGGAGCTCCATTTCCAGCAGCCAGTCCCCATTTACCGGGTTACCGTATTCTCGGCTGAGGAGGTTACTTAACCCCATTTAACAGCAATCGGTGGGGATGAGTGTTATCCATCGGCGTGGCGAGACTTCTCCTACGGCAGCATTCAGGTGAGGTGGGGGTTTCCAGGCACGCACACACCATCGGCTCACCCATTGGATTCCATAATCCAAGTATCATTTATTTTGTATTATACCGTTTTATGGACATATATTTTTCTTCCTATATGGACTTCCTTGTTTGGTGAGAGCATCACCGGGGGGTAGTTACCCCTATTTTCTACCTATGGACTGTTCAAATGGTTGGTAGCTCATACTAACAAGGCATTTAGAATGTTATTTATACATTTTTTCAATAGGGCAGGTTAGACATATCTTTTCTGTTATCTCATTTTTTATATTGAGGCTGTAAATCACACACCTTAACCCTTTTTTAGACTTCAATTATATACTTATACTAAGCTTTTGTTCTTGGCTATCATGGAGGATATAGAACAATCTGAAAATGAAGATATTCAAAGCAATCTCTATGTGCAGACTTGCAATGATAATACTAGGAGGATCAAGAGAGCTGAATATGTGTTTGACAATTCGATTGAATTTGTATGTGAAGAAAATTCAGACTTAACAGCACATTTCCTCAAATTAGAAAAATTGTTATCAGACAACATCAGGTTATGGTGGGATATCACCACCCTAGAGAACTACACTAAAGCCAAAAGAATCCCAAGGGGACTGAGAATAAAAAAGGCACCCACTTTTGGCTTTAGCAGTAGAGAATTTGAGGAAAAATGGAAAACTACATTAAATGATTGCTCATTCAAACTCATGAATCTAATTGTCGAACACAAGATGTCTGAGAGGGTTTCATTGGGTACTGAGATAAAGTCTCTACAAAATAAACTCAAAACATATGAAAAAATTGAACATTTTTCAAACAATGACAAAACTTTGTTGTCCAATATAGAAGCTATTGAAGATACAATCATGGAAAAAAAGCAGTCCAAATTCGACCGGGACCGCTTAGACTATGAGAGAAACCAGGTATACACCTGGGAAAGACCTGGGAACTCTAACACCAATAGAGGTAGATCTAGAACCCCTGCACACGCACAGGCACATAGAGACAAGACATCCAGTACACCAAAGAAATCAATCTTAAAATCTAAATATGCGGACACCTCCAGTTATGAGTCTGATACTTCCGAAAATGAGACAAAATATCCATCAGTATCCTTTGATATTACATCAGACACATGGAGAGGAAACAGTTCCTCGGGTCATATATCACGGGACGCGCCTATGTCTGGCACATCGGGTTACTTCTCACATCCTAACAAATCACAGGAGTCAAAAAACTATCAAGGACAAGGAGGTCAAAGAGGAAGAGGGGGAACAAGAGGGGCAACAAAGAGGAAAAAGTATTCTTAACATCCGAAAATTGCAATGTCATTAACATCTCACAAAAGACATTATCCACAGGACAATTATCCCTACTTAATCGAGGGTTGAATTTTGCCCCTCAAAGTGACTTCAACCTCTTTGATACTTACATTGACCTACAGCGATTTACCCGTAAATTGACTTTAAAAAAATTCTTTGCCAACAGGTCTGAAAATATTGTACCGATATATGATGCAGCTGAGATGTCCATAGCTAATGGGGATGATGAGTCAATAGAACCAGTCTGCTCTGATTTTTCATTTAAAGAATTGTGTGTGATTTCTGATTTAGAAGACTTGCGCTTAGAACAGGAAATGGAGGATACAGTAGAAGAGGTGTCTCTTTCTGATTTTCTTAGCTTCGAACACACTACATTTAGGAAGAAATCCACCTTTTGTCCCTATGGCTCTAAAAGTGCATTTATTACCACATTTGAGAAATTAGTGGAAAAGGATCTGAGGATCTTGGCAGATAACTGTAAACATGACTCTTTTCGTTGCAGCAATCTCACAGCCCTTGAACTGCAAGAATTACAAACTTTAAAACAAGACAAAACCATAGTGATTAAAAATGCAGACAAGGGTGGTGCGATTGTTGTACAATCTGCAGATAGTTATAGATTGGAGGCTTTAAGACAATTGTCTGATCATCAAGCCTATAGAAAATTACCCTCAGACCCCACCACTAATTTCTCTCATGCGTTGGATGATTTACTGGAACTGGGCAGAGAACTTTACGTGCTTAGTAAAAAGGAATTTGAATTCTTATGCGCCCCTAACCCCATAGTTCCCATCTTTCACCATCTCCCAAAGATCCATAAGTCTCTCACAAATCCTCCGGGACGTCCCATTGTGGCTAGCATTGGATCTTTGGGAGATGGGCTCTCCCGCTTTATAGATGCTTATTTGCAACCCATTGTACAGTCATTGCCATCTTTTTTAAAGGACTCTAATCAATTGATTTTTGATCTCAACAAAGTACAGTGGCGAGAGAGTTACAGGTGGGTAACTATGGACGTTACCTCACTCTACAACATCATTAAACATGAACAGGGCATTTTCGCCATACAGCATTTTCTCACACTTTCTCACTTATCACCAGCACTTTGCACGTTTTTATTAGACTCTATCACGTTTTTACTCACGCACAATTATTTTTCTTTTGATTCACAATTTTATTTACAAATTCGAGGCACTGCTATGGGCACTTCTTTCGCACCCTCATATGCGAATCTTTTTATGGGGTTGTGGGAGTCTGATTTTATTTTTAGCGACAAAAATTCTTTTAGACACCAAATAAAATTCTACAAACGATATATAGATGATCTTCTATTTATCTGGGATGGTGACCTCACCTCACTCCAAACCTTTATACACTCACTCAACACTAATGATCAGAATTTACATTTCACTTATCAGGAAAATATTAATCACATTTATTATTTGGACCTAATGCTGTATGTCGACATGCGGGGTGACATCCAAACTGATATCTATAGGAAATCCAATGCACGAAATTCCTACCTCAGAGCGGACAGTAATCATTCCAAGTCTCTCAAAAAGGGCATTCTTAAGGGGCAATTTACAAGATTAAAAAGGTTGTGTTCGACTAAAGAATCTTTTGACATACAATCGAATGATCTCATTACAAGATTTTCAACTAGAGGGTACAAGATGCATGACATCATAGAAGCCCATAATATGGTTAAGGATTTAGACAGAAGAGATCTTCTATTATCTTCCAAAAAGAGATCCAAACAAGATGAAGTGACAGCTCCATTATTTATCACCCAACAGAGCAGGCAGTCAGATCGCATACGTTCCATCATTTATAAACATTGGGACACTTTAAAATTGGATAAAGATCTGACTCCAATTCTTGAGAACAAGCCAAAATTGGTTTTCAGGAAGGCTAAATCATTGGGCACATTCCTCTCCCCTAGTCTGTTTGATTCAAAAACAAAAAACAATAGCATTACGACTATACCAAAAGGTTTTTTCCCATGTGGACATTGCGGGATTTGTAAGTTTGCTAGAAAAATAAAAAAACTCACTTGTATAAATCCCAAGAAAGAGCAAATTATACATACTTTCATTAATTGTAACTCGAGTTACACTGTATATCTCTTGAGATGTGGGTGTGAGAAAGGTTATGTGGGTCGTACCATACGACCCTTAAAGAACAGAATCATGGAACATGTCCGTGCAATAAACAAAAAAGATCTAACACACCCAGTATCAAGACATTTTACAAATTGCCCACAGGGTACTATCAAAAATTTCTCATTTTCTGGAATAGACCACATACATGCCCCTATCAGGGGAGGAGACAGGTTGGGCATATTGAATAGAAAAGAAATGTTCTGGATTTACAGCTTAGATACTATGCAACCCTCAGGCATTAATATTGATTGGGAACTAAAGCATTTTTTATAACATTATATGTATTTAATAGTTCTTGCCTTCTTTGTGATTTATATTTATTATTGACTTACATGTATTTTATTTTATGTACATGTTTTCATATATCTGTTTGATAATCTGTTTTCTAGATTTGTTCATTTAACATTTTATTATTATGTATCATTGATAATTATTATATTTGTATAAACTGTTTATATAGCTGTATCATATATCCTTATCATTTACTGCTTTGAATTTATGCTTTAAAATATGTCACCATAATATGTCACCATATTATGATATTAGTTCATATGTGGCGAAATTGGCAGATTAATACCTCTACCAATATACACGTTCCTTATATTATAATTCATTATATATATATTATCATATATATTACTTTATTTTTTCATATATTTATTAGAATTTGTTGTTCATTTCTTTGATATGATTTTCTTATCTACCTGGTGACTATTAAATCATACACTATGTGTTAGATTAGGGTTTTTTAATATCTTTTTTGGTTTTAATTTACACATTTTTGTTATTTACCCTTAAGACTATTGTCCATCAGTTTAAGTTATTCTTTTTTCTTTTTTCTTTTTTTATATTCATTAAACACATAAATACTCGTTTTATATCATTTATCATTTTTTATTATCACATTCATTATACATACACATACATTGTTCTCTATTTAACACTTAACAGGTCACACTCACATCATTCTCCTTCAATTAAGGGGCTGATGAAATATAATTATCATGTTTTATAAATATACATATTTCTTATACACCAAGACACATTATTGTTTGATATAATATTCTTTATTTATTTATAATTCCTTTGGACACTGTACTGTTTTTGTTTTTGTATAGACATTAGTCTTTTGCTTGTTTTTTAAAATATATGTTTATATGTCTATTGTGATAGATTGGTTCACCTCACCGGATTGGTGTCATGCTCAGAGATGAGGGCGCTCCTCTTACTTGCATGAGGATACAGCTGATTGCATATTTCATTAACCTTACCTAATTGTGGGCGTATACTTACCTCTGACCATTATATAATCTGATGTGAGTAGAACAACTAGTACTCTTTGATAAAGCGCCTCCACGGCGGGAAACGCGTCAGAGTTTTAAATGTTAGTGTGTCTGTCCCCTTATTTTGGCTTATATGCCTAATAAATAAACAATCATTTTGCAACTGGCCCTTTTTCTTATTTTTATTAGCAGTGCTCTACTTTTTTCCTCCCTGTTCCTGATTTTTTGGGCATCAGCCAACATGAGGAGAGGGTCCTCTTTTGCTATATAAATGTCTAAAGACAAGGCCAGGGAAGCAGGATCAGGAAAGGAGAAGACAGCGTCGTCGTTGTACAAGCCAGTTATAATTCATTATATATATATTATCATATATATTACTTTATTTTTTTCATATATTTATTAGAATTTGTTGTTCATTTCTTTGATATGATTTTCTTATCTACCTGGTGACTATTAAATCATACACTATGTGTTAGATTAGGGTTTTTTAATATCTTTTTTGGTTTTAATTTACACATTTTTGTTATTTACCCTTAAGACTATTGTCCATCAGTTTAAGTTATTCTTTTTTCTTTTTTCTTTTTTTATATTCATTAAACACATAAATACTCGTTTTATATCATTTATCATTTTTTATTATCACATTCATTATACATACACATACATTGTTCTCTATTTAACACTTAACAGGTCACACTCACATCATTCTCCTTCAATTAAGGGGCTGATGAAATATAATTATCATGTTTTATAAATATACATATTTCTTATACACCAAGACACATTATTGTTTGATATAATATTCTTTATTTATTTATAATTCCTTTGGACACTGTACTGTTTTTGTTTTTGTATAGACATTAGTCTTTTGCTTGTTTTTTAAAATATATGTTTATATGTCTATTGTGATAGATTGGTTCACCTCACCGGATTGGTGTCATGCTCAGAGATGAGGGCGCTCCTCTTACTTGCATGAGGATACAGCTGATTGCATATTTCATTAACCTTACCTAATTGTGGGCGTATACTTACCTCTGACCATTATATAATCTGATGTGAGTAGAACAACTAGTACTCTTTGATAAAGCGCCTCCACGGCGGGAAACGCGTCAGAGTTTTAAATGTTAGTGTGTCTGTCCCCTTTTTTTGGCTTATATGCCTAATAAATAAACAATCATTTTGCAACTGGCCCTTTTTCTTATTTTTATTAGCAGTGCTCTACTTTTTTCCTCCCTGTTCCAAACTTTGTGAAAGGTGGGAATTCTAATGTAGGGGACACTTTTTGTAAGAAATGTCAAATTTGGAGGAATTTGAATGTGTCTAATTCTGGGGTATGAAATTTGTTGCGCAGTTCTTGGAAGCCCAGGAACCTCTTGTCACTTAACAGGTTGCCCACCGCTCTGATCCCTTTGTTTTTGATTTTATCGAATTGTTTTGTCTCACAACCTGGTGGGAACTCTGGATTATTGTACAGTGGGGTGAGTTGTGAACCGGGACTCGAGAGCTGGAATTTGGTTTTGGTCTTTTGCCAAATGCTCCATTTATGTCCCATCGTTCCTAATTTGAATTTGCCTACCACCCTATCACCTCTGTCCATCGCCCCTGTCCATCGCCCATAGACACGCTTGCAGAGAAAGCAATTTGGCATATTGAGACTCAATCTCGAACCAGCAAAGCTGGTCCGGGTCCGAATTCCACTCAACAGCTTGTTTTAATTGGGCTGCGAGGTAGTATCTCAGGATGTCTGGCACACCCATACCCCTCTCGCCTTTAGCACTGATCTTGCAACCCTTGGTCTTTTTCCTTGCCAGATAAATTTAAATATTCTATTTTGGATATCTTTCAATTCTGACACAGGAACTCGGATCGGGAGTGTCTGAAAAAAATATAATAATCTAGGGAGTTTGTTCATCTTAACTGAAATCATCCTCCCGATCCACGAAATTTGGTATTCATGCCACTTATCCAATTCTTTTTTATTTTTTTCAGAGGGGTGGATAGTTACATCTGTATAGAGAATGGTAGTCCTTTGATACATTTACTCCCAAGTACTTTATGTATGAAGGACTCCACCAGTAGTAAAAATTTAGTTTTAATAGTTGTATCTCTGATTCTGATAAATTAAGATTCAGGGCTTCTGATTTGTCACTGTTTATCTTGTAACCTGATATCTTTCCAAATTCAGTTAATTCCTTTTGTAAATTGGGGAGAGAGGTATGGGGATGCGACAGCGTAAAGATAATATCATCAGCGAATAGCGAGATTTTGTAGTTGTTTTTTCCAATTAGGATGCCTTGAATATCTACGTTATCCCTTATTCTTGATGCTAGAGGTTCAATTGTTAAAGCAAAAAGAAGAGGGGATAGGGGGCAACCCTGTCTTGTGCCGTTTTTTATCTCAAATGTTTTCGCGAGTCCCCCCCGGTAGTTTAACCATCGCTGAGGGGCTGCGATAGAGTGCACGAACTCCTTCTAGGAATGAGTTAGTGAAGCCAAATTTTTGCATTGTTTGATCGAGAAAAAGCCAATCAATTCTGTCGAACACCTTCTCTGCATCAAGGCTTAACAAGATTACCTTGGAGCCTGTTAGGTGAACATGGTCGACTATGTCTATAATTTTACGCGTGTTATCGGATGCCTGTCGATTCTGGACAAAGCCCACATGGTCGATATTTATCAAGCTTGGTAACATTGAGTTCAGCCGGTTGGCAAGGATCTTACTGTATAGTTTTAAATCATTGTTTAGCAAGGAGATAGGATGGGTGCGTCCCGCATTGTTGAGGATCTCTCCCGTCTTTGTGTATTACGGCTAAGCTGGCGCTGGTCATAGACGGAGGAATTGGGGAGCCTTCCATGAAGGAATTAAATAATGTTAAGAGATGGGTGGATAGAATTGGGAGGAACCGCTTATAGTAGGCATTGGAGAAGCCATCTGGGCCAGGGATCTTGGATATCTTTGATATTTTTACTGCCTCCGCCAGTTCTTTTTTTGTTATTTTTGCATTGAGTGCTTGGGTTTCTTCTTCCGTAAGTTTTGGAAGTTTACAGTTAGAAAGGTAGCGCTTGATTATTTCGGCTTTTGCATCGGCCGAATTACCGCCTTGAGTTTTAAGATTATATAACTCTGCGGTGAATTCCTCTGCGATTTTTTTATCGCTATATAGTACCTCACCAGACCTGCCTTTAATGGCTGTAATCTGGGATCTTTTCTGTATACCTCTCAATTTGCTAGCCTTATTACCCTTATCGTAATATTTTTGGTCGGTCCATCGTAGTGATTTTTCTACATCCTCTAATTGTATCTGTTTAAGTTCCTCTCTTGTGGAGGTTAATATTTTATATAGTTTTTTTGAGGGGTTAGCTTTGTGCTGGCGTTCTAGCTCTATTATTTTATTCGTTAAGTCTTTAAGAGACTTTGTTTTGGCTTTTTTTTCTATGGTCCGCCATTGAGATGAAGGTTCCTCTGATTGTTAACAAAACACAGAACCCCAGCAAGCTCTTTTTGGAAACCCCTGAGCCCCCACAAAATATTTATATGTATATGTGTCAAAATGGAGTGCTATTGAGCGTGGCATATGTATACAACAGACGACAGAGAAGCCCAATGCTACATTCAACATGACAGAAATACACAGTAAAATACCTATATATTCTCTTGAAATAGGGTCATTTAGTTTAACCATTTGGCCCAAACATTGTAAGCTTGCGAGCCACGTCATTGGATGTAGCATTGGGCTTCTCTGTCGTCCTCTGATTGTTGCCTTATGGCATTGTTGGGGAGGAGACCGAGTCAATATTGAGAGCAAAGTATTTTCTGAGTGCCGTTTTTATTTCTCTTTCAATCTTGGGGTAGTTTAATAGTCCATCGTTAAGTTTCCAATTGTAGGATCTAGTTTTAACAAAGGGGGTTGAAAGAGTCACAATTACTGGGGCGTGGTCTGACCATGTGATTGGGCCCATATTCGTCGATGCCGAGGCTTCTAGGATGTTTTTGGTAGCAAAGAGGTAGTCTATAGGAGAGTAGGTCTGGTGTGGTGGAGAGAAGAAGGTATAGTCTCTCTGTCCCTGATGTTGCACTCTCCAAATATCCAACAAAGAATATTCTCCCATAAAATCTTTAAACTTTTTTCCGAGTCTTTGGGAGGCTTTTGCCTGTGGTCTATTTAGTAGACTCGACCTGTCCTCCATGGGATTCAGTGCCATATTAAAGTCGCCCCCCATCATCATTGAAGATAAATAGGTAGGGTCGATCTTGTCGAGCCCCGCTCTCAGAAATTCGGTTTGATTTTCATTTGGCGCGTAGATGTTCATCAGAGCGTTTGGCGAACCTGCGAGTGAACCATATACCACCAGGAATCTACCCTCTGGGTCTGTGGTTATTTTAGTCAGATTGAATGGAGTTCCCTGACGGATTAGAATTGCGACTCCCCGCTTTTTACTGTTAAATGACGAAAAATAACCCGTGGGGAAGTCCTTACTGAATAGTTTGGGTAGCTCCTGAGAGGTAAAGTGTGTCTCTTGGAGGAATACGATGTCCCCTTTGCACCTTTTCATCTCTTGGAGGGCTAATCTCCTATGTTTATTACTGTTTAAGCCTTTCACATTTAGCAATATGAAGTGAATTGGGGTTAGGCTAGCCATTGGTGCAGTGCTTTTGTTACTCTTCCTGGTCTAACTCCCTTCCCAATAGGGAGAGTATGTTGGGTCCCCATTTGAGTTCTCTTCCTTAAAGGTGAGATAGACTTTCTGACATAGGGATACGGATCGGCGCGCCAGAAGAGGGAGGGTTCCAGGCAGGGCTTTTTAAAGATTTTCTCCCCCATTATTCTCTATGGAATTTTGGACCAATCTGGAATGTTTGGGGAGGATTTGAATCTTCACCCAATCACAGGGCTATCTCGTGTAACGGTGTTTGCCCAGGCCCATCTCATATTGACTCCCTTCTGTGGACCCTGACCCCTGTTACATGAAGTGTAGTGTGGTGCACCTGTTGGCTTACAGAATCCCTGAGTCTCCCGCGATGGTGTGGGGGATGGCATCAGGACTGGCTTATGAAGTAGTGCTGAGTTATACTCACTCATGGTACAGCGCCTCCATCTCTTCCAGCGTGGTAGGGAGGAGTCTCTGAAAGAGAACCTCTTTGTGCACCTTCTTCTCAAATGACTCAACAATCAGGACGTTCTTTATCTTTGGCATCCTTCATTATCATCAGACATGGACAGCCGTCCATCAAAACGGCCGGTCTTCTAGCTGCTCATCTCAGGTTGCCAACCCAAAGGAAGTCCCTGGACACTCACTCCTAGTGAGGGCCCTAGAAGCTATCCTTGCTCTTCCCTTACTCCCTGATGGAGTAAGAGGAATAGCTTCCCACACCTCTCCCCTAAGGGAGGGCCACAAAAGCTGCCAAAGCCTTGACAGTTTGCTGGGTCAGACCAGTCTCACTCAGGTGGGGTGAGATACTAACTAAATACAGGAAATGCTGTGCACTAAATAGCTCCAATAGGCACCACCCCTGTGTCACTGTAATTGGTCACAGAGCCTGATGACACTACCTTCACCAGATACTACACAGCACAGGAGTGTGAGGGCAAACCCCATGATTACTCCTGGCAAACCTGCCCTTAACATGGGATTATTGCACAGGAGGAGAAAGGCATGTAACCCCAAAACTACCCAGGGCTACACTCGGATTCCACAGGTATTTGAAAATAGGAAAATATGCAGACCCACAATATATTCCTTCTTCGGCAGTTTGACACCTCTGCCAGGCTAGTACAGAGAAACCACAGGAGACATCTGCTGGATGTGACATTGAGGGGGGGAGGGGGGTAGAACTGTCACAGTATATACAATAAGCTGCACACTATTGTAGCTTGTGGTAGGAATAATCTGGCAATCTTGGTCCTAGCTGGTATTAATGACAAAGACAGAGAGAGAAGAAACATTGTAAATTATTTCAGCAATTTGGGCTTTAAATTGAATGCTGCAAACATTTACTATAACTATATTCTCAGAAATACTACAGTACCAGATCCATGCATAAATCCAGGTAAGCAGTTAGAGTTGAGGGAGGTTAAAGCATGCCTGATACCATATTCAGGAAAGGGTACGGTAAGACTGGACAACAAAATAGGTCTGACCAAAAGGAATGTCAGTAGTCTAAAACATGTACTGTATGTTTTGTTGTTAACAGGCAGGAAATTGCTGGAGTCCGAAGTGCAGAGCAAACATATATCAGATAATTCACTAACTTCAGCAGCACCCTGGGTTAAACACTGCAATCTTTACAGAGAAGTAATTTTACAATGCAGTTTAGACTGAACCTGAACAAGGTGGGTGATAATATAATTTGTCACTTGAATCACCCTCTAGCAAGCTGGTCCTATAAAGTATACAGAAGGTTAGAGTACTTGACACCATACTATAGACAGAAATTGTACAGTATAAGTAGTAAAAGTGCAACAACAAAAAAACACCAACAAATTGATAAGAATTGGAACATTCTACTAAACAGGAAACACTATCCAGGTTAGGATTGTTCTATTTGGGGAAAACATTGGATTCCTATTAAGAAATGTTTTCAGGCTCAATGTAATGATCATGCAAAACAACTAGTGCATTTATAGCATACGTTTTGTACTACTGTTACATATTACTACACTATAAATAAACTGTCTTTTGTTTCAGATTAGATCTTAGCTAAAATGAAAATCACAGAATAGTGCATAGAGAAAAAAAATATTCTGTTATAGTAGGATCCTGCAAAAGGCTTGTTTCTGAGCTATAATTTGTTTAACATGTAAAATCAGCATGGAATTTTTGCAGAAATGTTACATTCTGTCAAGAGGATCTCTTTGCTCCCCAGGTAGTTGAAAGGCTGATGAGGCAAGACTATGCAAATAACCCCCATTGCTTGATGCGAAACAATCACAATAAAAAATGTGATCCTCTATATTCAAATTTCTAGCATAAGACCGGGGACTCTAATTCATCAGTCTAAAATTGCTCTTTGATCAGTTCTGCCTTGCTAGCTCCATGCTGGCAGAACCTCATAGACAGACAAGTTCCAAGGCTTAATTCTCTTAGTCATCCACATCTGCATGTAAATGAAACAAACTTGGCAGCATCCTGCTGGTTAGGAGATACCAACTGCTGACACTGCCAAAGCAAGATGAAAAGCTGCTGTTCTGTGCAAGAACAAATGGAGGAGAGAGGGAACATAGCAAGAAAGACTAGATAAAATGAGAGATGAAAATGTAAGGTAAGGAAAGGTATAAGCACATTTTAAAAAAATCCAGTATTAGAGAAGAGACTGATTCTCCTCAGTTCTAAAAATACTTATTGTTACCACCATTTGAAAGTCTTTTTATAAGCAACTGTATAATTCTTCATTCATTCATTTTTAAATAGGTCCGTCATGCAAAATTACTTATGTATTTTTGTTAATACATAGGGCCATATTTACTCAACTTTGCCATAGGATAGTGTCATATGAATGGGCCATACCAGGTCTTTCAGCATCTGAAAGTGTCCTATGGTAGAGCACCTCTTAGTAAATATTGTCCTTATTACTATTGAGAACCTAAAAGCCTATTTCCTTATGGATATTGGAAATCCCAGTATTACTATTGTGACAATTGTGTGCACAGAACAATAGTAGAAATTAGAGGCATGATCAATTATGCGGATCCGCATATATAACGCGGTTTGAGCGTGGACCCCGAATTTAAAAAAAAAATGTTTGTTTTTTTTGCACACACACTGTACACACTGTCTGCACACTGCATACATTCACAGCCCACTGCATACACTCACAGCACACTGCACACACTCACAAAAAAACACCAACAAATTGATAAGAATTGGAACATTCTACTAAACAGGAAACACTATCCAGGTTAGGATTGTTCTATTTGGGGAAAACATTGGATTCCTATTAAGAAATGTTTACTGCACACACTCACAGCACACTGCACACACTCACAGCACACTGCACACACTCACAGCATACTGCACACACTCACAGCACAGTGCACACACTCACAGCACACTGCGCACACTCACAGCACACTGCACACACTCACAGCACACTGCACCACTCAACACGCACACTGCATACACTCCACACACACTGTATACACTCACAGCCACTGCACACACCACACCACACTACACACCACACACACCACACTCAAAGCACACTGCACCACACACACACACCCACACACTGACACACACACACGCACACTGCATACACTATAGCACACACTCACAGCACACTGTATACACTCACAGCACACTGCACACACTCACAGCACACTGCACACACTCAGCACCACACACACTGCTACACTCGCAGCACAACTGGGCATCACCACCACAGCACACTGCACACACACACACACCACACACACACACATACACAAACACACACACACACACACACACCCACACACACACACACACCACACACACACACACACACACACACACACACACACACACACACACACACACACACACACACACCACACTAACACACACACACAATGTCATACACTCATAAAGCACACACTACACTCACACTGCAACACACTCACAGCACACACTCACAGCACACTGCATCACTCACAAGCACACTGCATACCTCACCGCCAAACACACACACACCCACAACACAGTCTCACACATGTCCAAATACCACACACTACACACACACCACGACACACTGTCTCTTAAAGGGAGCTTGCTCTCGCAAGACGGAATGCAGAAGCAGGAAGCAAGACAGGGAAGAATGACTGCGAGATGCGGTAAGTGCTGTTGTTCGTTGCCGCTGCCCACCTGGTCCGGGAACGCTGGGAGAGTTCTCAGTTTTCTCCCTCCTCGGACCGGTACCACCACAAAAAAAACTTAAACCCCGAGACCCGCTATAAACGGTTAAGCTGTATTTGGAATTTGAATGCTAAGTAATTCTCGTTCTTAGAGCCGATTGCTGTTTCTTAAAGCCCTTGTATAAAGGGGAACCCACAAGATCAATTTTTAAGGCTACGTCAAAATTAGTTCGATTTACATTGAGAACTGCTATTTGCATCAGCATTTTTAGAAAAAGGTTTATAAAGAAAGTGAATTTGAGAGACCACTTTAGATGTACCTTTCCCTCCTCCAAACACAACAAACGTTATATACAGTACCATTAGTCAAAACAGGAAGCTTGACCCACCTGTCTCTTTATTCTCCAAGCTTTTTTGCCTCTCACTATACACTCTTGCCTTATTGCTTGACCACTTCTGAGTCCCCTTTGATATTGTGGACTACTCTTCATCTTCCCATTCCCCATACTCTTAGTATCTGTAACAAAGCTCTATTCAAGATTTCCTCTCACCTCTCCCATCCTACTTTCAGTGTCTCCTTTGCTAACAACTCCTCCTTCGATCTCTCTGTGGGGTGCCCCAGGTGTCTGTTCTGGGACCTCTTCTCTTTTCACATTCTCTCTGGGTGACCAAATCACATCTCTAGGGTTTAAATATCACCTCTATCCTGATGACACACTGATTTACTTTTCAGCTCCTGACCTTTCACCTGCTGTACAGACCAACTTCTGAATGTCTCTCCAGTATATCATCCTGAATCACTGGAAAAGGGCCTCAACCCTTGTCTAAATGAGGCTTTAATAGAAAACCTGTATTGGTCTGAGGAATCCAGCAGGGAGCTGGTTAAGCAAAATATACACTATTTTGCGCTACTTTATTGATACTATATATCTTAGTATAGATATATATAATATCATTATATATATATGTATATATATACACCGATGCATGCATAGCAAATGGATATATTACTGTGAGCTCATTTGCAGTATTAGACATATAAAAAAAAAAAATATATAATATATATACACACACACAACACACACACACACACAACACACACACACACACACCACGACACACACACACACCACACACACACACACACACAACACACACACACACACACAACCACACACAGCACACACACACACCACAGCACATTATATATATATAATATATATATATATATAAAACACACACACACCAATATACATATAAATATATCTATAATATATAATATATATATAAAAACACACACCACACATATATACATATATATACATATACAGGTTCGAAAACCTATACATTGCTCGCCCGGGGGAGTGGATTTAACCCCCGGGCGAGTAAATATTGGCCCAAGCAGCACACGTTTGGTACTAGGGGCGAGTAGTATTTGAGTTTTTTTCTGGGCGAGTAGATTTTTTGGTGATTTGTGCAACCACTGCATATAATATTATATATATATATATATATAGATATATCATATATAGATATATCTATATATATAAATATATCTATATATATATATATATATATATATATATAATAATATAATAAACAATATATATATAAATAATATAGTGTGAACCGGGAAACCAGGTAACAAAGAGAAAGCACACATACAATAAATGAAGTAAATAAAGTGTATTAACAAACACAGGCAGCCAAACGTTTCGGTCTCAGAGTGGGTCCCTTCCTCAGGCAAAGCACCAGGACAATCCAGACCCTTAATAACCCCCACCAGTGACTAAAAACACACCCACCAAAATGAAAAACAATCAATGAAAATTAACTACCACGTGTGAGCACCGCCTACTCAGGCCAGCAGACATGGAAAGGCAAATGCACTTACTGACAGCCAGACAGTCCAATGCGAGCAGCTCTGTCATGTAGGCATCATGTGTATGCAAATGTCCAATAGTTGAGCGGCTCGATATCCTAGTGGCCAAACCACAGAGCTTGGTAAGGCACAGGCGTGCCGCCACCACAGTAAAAACACACGGTACCCCCTTTATACTAGCAGGACAGAACATAATAGGAGCTAAATGAGAGAGAGAGACAGCAAATGTCCAACACTGGAGGTTAACCCCCCCAAAATTGGCCTACAAAATGGCCCGAGTATAATACAAAGAAAAACCTATAGTATAAATAGGTTAACAATACTTATGGGGTTTACCATAAAAAGAAGGCTGTGGACATGGCGTACCACACACAAATAGACATTGGGAAAACACTCGGGTCGGCGGGTCAGTAAAACGCTGACCAATGGAAACTTTAAACTGTAGTGGTTTATTAGCCACCCACAACCAAAATAAAGTACGGGTGATGTCCCTTAAGAAAACTCGCTTTCCTAGAAAAATAAAGCTATTTCCCATTAGGGAAACTAACTCTCTTACACGGCCGCAAGCCCAGCTAATCTGGTTCATTGCCCACCAAAAACATGTGCTCTAACAACAGTATAACAAAAAGTATAACATAAAGGAATTAAAAGCTTTATCCACTCATTAAAATATGGATACCATGTAAGGCTGTCAACAGCAACGGGAACCGGGTCTACGCTGTGTACCTCATGCAATCTTATGGGTTGTGGGGTCACAGTGGTCCAGCAGCAAAGCTCCTCACGGATGTTGGGGTATCCAGAGCAACAGCTAACCGGCTTTCCTAGCGAGAGTCGCTCCAGACTCTCCTGGGAAATAAAACCAAGCTCACCCCTTGGTGTGAGCAACTCACTGCTTTTAAAGCATGTTCATGATGAGTTCAGCCTCCCTGTCTAATTCCAGTCGTGCGCGTGGCCATTTTCACTTTTTAGGGCGCTGTGATACGGGCTTAACCCTTCCCTGCTGTACCTGGCCTGCACCGTGTGTCTCTCCATCACTGTTCCAGCCAATGATGCCAGGATCGAAGTAAAAAGAACCACCACACCACACCCGCACCTTTGCTGACTAAGGATATTGTGCTTGACAAGTGAAAAATGTGGAATATAAAAAAATCATTAATAAAATGGAATGATAAACCCTATACAAATGTAAACAATATCCTCTGTGCATAAAAATGAAAATAAAAAATGAAGGTGAATAATGTTAGACTAAATAAAAAATCACTACATATATAAACAGTGTACAAAGTGAAAAGAAGTTATAGAACCAGTCCTTTTCAGAAAAGTCCTTCAATGATAGAACAATTGGTGCTGGTGTGGGGGTCTTTGGCAGCTCTCAAACAGGATGAACCACATCCAATGGATACCTACAGGAAAAAAAGAAGAGAGCGCACGCCCCATAGCGTAAAAAGGTACTTTTAATTGGATTAAAGAAGGAGGGGGGGTGTGGAAAATAACTCACAAGTGTAAGTAATATAAAAGCAATTTGTGATAACTATCACCGCCAATCTGGTCAATCTGCATCCAGAATCCACAGTTCAACTTGCTCTTGATGCTGCAGAGATGGTAGCTGGTGCAGAGATCCACAGACTCCTTAAAACAGTCAAAACCAATTGCTGGAGTTCCAGAGAGTCTCTCCTATGGTAGCTGGCCAAAATTCTAATCCGCGCTCGATACGGCACATACAAGCGACTTTCTCAAAGGGAAAATGATTGTGTGTATAGGCTGTGTATTTAAGTCCTCCAGGTTGCCTGGGCAACCCGTTTCAGCCTTGTTATTGGTTAAAATACGTGAGTGATTACCCAATGGACTTGGACCAAACAATGCATAATAATGTTGGAAGGGTAATTGAACTGAAAGGACATAAATACATGAGAATGCTTGGAAATGACATAGAATGAATATGAAAGCATATATAAAAACCGCATAAATAAAACTGATAATGCAAATTAAAAACAAAACTTGACTAAATTGTAAGGAATCCGCTCCTCGGTTTACTGTTTGCCTTACTTACCTTGCAGACCTGTGCAGTCCTGGAACACTTCCCCTTATATTTACAGCAGCCTGGATTCACTCACCAAAGCAATACTGTCACACGCCCCTTCTGCCATTGGTTCACTGACCTTTAAATACTGCTTTCCCCACAATGCTCCCTGCCGAGCATAGTCCTTTCTGGATGTCACTAACTGTTCTGCCACAAGCCCCAGGCTTGTTCTCCTGGTTTCCTGAGACCGGCTGCTATTGTCCTGCAGCGGTCTGTTCCTGTCTCCTGTGCTGAAGCTGAGTACTCTCCTTGTTGTCTGCAGCTCCAGGTTTCCTAAGGCCGGCTGCTATTGTCATGCAGCGGTCTGCTCCAGTCTCCTGTGCTGTAGCTGAGTACTCTCCTTGTTGACTTCAGCTCCTTGTTTCCTGTTACCGGCTGCTATATTCACGCAGCGGTCTGTTCCTGTCGCCTGTGCTTAAGCGGAGGTTTCCCCTGTGTTTCTTCAGCTTCCTGGTTCCTGGGGCCTGCTGCTCTTTCCCTATTGCAGAGGCCGTGTCCTGGTTCCTGCGCTGAAACGGAGGATTCCCCAGCCCGCTCATGACTCTTGCGCTGAAGCACTGGTTTCCCAGTGCAGCTAGGCGGTGTGCTACTCTGGTCTGCCTACCACCTCCTGAGACCAGTACCATGGGCCATGGTCGCCGCACGCGCAGAGGCCACTCCCGCGCTCCTAAGCTGAAGCGGGGCTCTCCTGACTACCTGTTGCCAAACTCCTGCTTGAACAACGTTTACCCTGATGTCTCCTGTCCTGACCCTGGCTTGTCCAGCGACGATGCTGTCTTCTCCTATCCTGATCCTGCTACGTACGACTACGAACTGCGCAATCCGGATCAGCCTGCGCGGTCTATGGTCGGTGCTTTTACAACCCCACCTAAGCCCCGCGGTCCGACCCAGGTTTGTGGCGAGCACAAGCGTGACAGTATGTTCGGCCCCACAAACTCGGACCGCCCTGTGGTGAGGGTTGGTAAGTTTTTTCCTAAAAACCTGTCCCGGTCTGTAGACCAGTCCCAGTTTGAAAACGAATATCTGTGCGATATACTACCCCTGATGGAAGATCCGTTTATGTTTGAAGGTTTAACCCCTTTGCAAAAGAAATGCCGTAATGATCTCTTTAGTAAGGCTTACTGCCTCAAGGACTTAAAACAGTATCTGGCCACTTGTGTTCTCTCTCCTGATTCCCCTTTAACCTGGGATAAGGTGAATCCTGTGGAACTGGCCAACGCCCATATTACACTCAATGCCCTGTCCTTATCATTGGACATTCACATAGTACAACCGGACCCTTTCTTCATGTTGGCTCACGCTCAGGAAACGCTGCTTGTACTTTCCCTGACATTGGACATGTGTATGATAAAACAGGATCCCCTCCTGGCCGCCTACGCTGCCGCTTGGCAGTCCCCCTCTGCTGCCAGTCCTGTCGCTAAACCTGGGGACGTATCCCTCTCTCCAGGGAATGTCCAAACTGTCCCACTATCACTGCCCCCTAATGCAGAAGCTGCCACGGTCCCTAGCCCTGATTGTATGCCCGGGTACTCTGACACCAATGATATGTCTACGTTAACCCCTGCCGATCAGTCCTGTGTGGCTCCTCTGGAGTATATGTATGTTTCTCTAGCCAACACTAAGGTTCAAGTGTCAGAGAACAAGTCCCTTTTTCCCTCTATTTCTAACTCTGAATCCCTCACTCCAGCCCTTGAGGGTTTTCCAGCTTTAACCACTGCTAGGCAGTCCTGTGCGCTTTCCCCGTCAGAGAAAGAATCCCTTCTACTTCCACATTTTAAGCTTGAATCCCTAAGTTCTGTTCCCAGGGTCAATTCTGTATTAACCCCTGTGGGGCAGCTCTCTGAGTCTCCTTTGGTAATTCCCTGTTCTCTGTCAGCCATGGTCACGTCCCTAGCTCCAGAGGAGAGATCCCTTGTCTCCCCTAATACAGAGAGAAGACTCCCTATGTTCTACTCTCAGGTACTGTCTGCATTAACCCCTGTAGTTACTCCCTTAGTACAGTCTGAGACCACCCTGCCTATATTACTAGTCCTGGTGTTTAAATCTGAGCTATTTAGTTTTCCTGCCCTTGCTAAAACTCAGTCCCTCAGCACTGCGTCTAAATATTCCCCAGCAACAGTTGGGTTACTCGAGGAAGAAATTAAAGCTCCTGTCTTAAAGGGTATTTTTTCACACATGTCCAGCAAATCTAGAACCTCAGTAATTGATTCTAAGTCACTTACCAAAACATCTGATTTTTTCACTGGTCAAACCCAGACACCCTCACTACTGGCTAGGAATCCTGTTACCAGAATCTTTGCACTAGAAAACATGCCTATTCATGTTTTTGTCAGGTTAAGTACCCCTGTTGTTAGGGTCCTTGCAGTTTCGGATAAGACTCCTTGTGCTCCTAAGGTGTCTGTCATTAAGAGTTTTCATAGTTCCTAATTGCTGCTTGTTTTCCCCCAGGTCCCTGTCACTGAAGTACAGACTTCAGCTTCTGATGTTAGCTTCCCTCCCGCCACTACCCTGGCTCTGCCCTTTTCTCAAGCTCCTGATATGAAAATCCCAAAGCCTATTCCTGATTCCCAGACAGTACTATCTCCCACTGAGGATTTCCCAGTATTTGAGAGCTCCACTGATGATTGCTTCTCTGCCCCCGCTAAACCATGGTTTTCTCCCTCGGAACCTTCTGTTGCCCCTGTTAATTCCTCTCAGTTGGAAATACTCTGTATGTATCCCAAGTTTTCGGTCTCTATGCCTGGTTTACTGCTTGCCTTGTCACCTTCCATACCAATACCGGGAAATGCTCCCTTCCACCCTATACCCTCGCTGACCACTACCTGGGAGACCTCTGGAGGAGAACTCCCTGTCAAATTCCTACATGCAGAGGCCAGCCAAGACTTTGTCTGTCCCAAAGGTCGCCCTGGTATATTCGATCAACTATCAAGGCCGCTTATCCTAAATTCTGGTCCCTTTACTAAAGACTGGGCTTCCAGTGGGGGTTGTTCTGCCGTTTCTGCTCTGGAACCCTCTGGTTCTTCACAGCCCTGGATTTCCAAGCCTTTTTGCGGGGTGAGCCATGTACCAATGATGTCTCTACCACCACTCTCATATCCTAGAACAGTACTCACCAAGGAACTGCTCGTTTACGGATCCCCTTTCCGCCTAAAAAACTTTAGGAACAACTCAGTGTCCCCGAGACCCATGGATGGGCCTGTCTGGCCGCAGTTCTCACCGGTGGGTGGGGGTACACAAAGGAGTGACCACGAGACCCTGGACCACAACTCTACCCCCAATCCTAGACGGTTCAGGAACAATTCCTGGTCCCCCAACTCTATGAGTTGTCTTGTTCGCCCGGAGGTCTCGCGTGAAGGGGGGGGTACTGTAAGGAATCCGCTCCTCGGTTTACTGTTTGCCTTACCTTGCAGACTTGTGCAGTCCTGGAACACTTCTCCTGATATTTACAGCAGCCTGGATTCACTCACCAAAGCAATACTGTCACACGCCCCTTCTGCCATTGGTTCACTGACCTTTAAGTACTGCTTTCCCACAATGCTCCCTGCCGAGCATAGTCCTTTCTGGATGTCACTGACTGTTCTGCCACAAGCCCCTGGCTTGTTCTCCTGGTTTTCTGAGACCGGCTGCTATTGTCCTGCAGCGGTCTGTTCCTGTCTCCTGTGCTGTAGCTGAGTACTCTCCTTGTTGTCTGCAGCTCCAGGTTTCCTAAGGCTGGCTGCTATTGTCATGCAGCGGTCTGCTCCAGTCTCCTGTGCTGTAGCTGAGTACTCTCCTTGTTGACTTCAGCTCCTTGTTTCCTGTGACCGGCTGCTATATTCACGCAGCGGTCTGTTCCTGTTGCCTGTGCTGAAGCGGAGGTTTCCCCTGTGTTTCTTCAGCTTCCTGGTTCCTGGGGCCTGCTGCTCTTTCCCTATTGCAGAGGCCATGTCCTGGTTCCTGCGCTGAAACGGAGGATTCCCCAGCCCGCTCAGGACGCTTGCGCTGAAGCACTGGTTTCCCAGTGCAGCTAGGCGGTGTGCTACTCTGGTCTGCCTACCACCTCCTGAGACCAGTACCATGGGCCATGGTCGCCACACGCGCAGAGGCCACTCCCGCACTCCTAAGCTGAAGCGGAGCTCTCCTGACTACCTGTTGCCGAACTCCTGCTTGAACAACGTTTACCCTGATGTCTCCTGTCCTGATTGTTGTAGTGTGAAGATAGTCAGCGCAAACCTCACGGGCCTCCCGATTGTAGAGGAACCAATGAATGAAATAAAAGGATATGGATATAAAAAAGAATTAAAATCTCAGTGTATTAGATACACATGTGGGGGATAGGGAAGAGGTGGGGAAGGGAAGGGGAGGGGGGTGGTAAGGGCAGGGGGTGGGGCAAGGAGGAGGATAATGCTGGAGGGGTTGATAATGGTTTTCCACTTAACTAATCAAGAAACAT
Organism: Ascaphus truei; assembly: GCA_036426205.1. NCBI lineage: Eukaryota > Metazoa > Chordata > Amphibia > Anura > Ascaphidae > Ascaphus > Ascaphus truei. The sequence continues at coordinate 151,486,640 of CM071567.1, read as the reverse complement.
AAAATTAGGATTCAGTGACTCACACGGACTTGGGTGGTGTCTCTCCCTCAACGCTGACTGTAGTGGATTTATTACAGACTCATATGCTGGAGTCTCAATATACATAAAACTCAAACGGCCTGATGTGAGTCCTGTCCTCAGAGGGTGATGTCCTGTATGGATGGTGTTGGGTTGCTCAGCAGAATTATCCCCGATGGTGTGTGTAGTGTGTGAGTGTCTCCTCCCTCTCCGTTTCAGATGACAAAAGAGTGTATGCCAACAAGGGTTAACAACAATAAAAAGGTCTTTAATGGGTATACAGTGGAGACATAAGCATATGAAATGCAAAAAGTGGTGAACCATAAAATGTATAGAACCAATCTATGACACAATGAAATACATAATAAAAAGACACAATGAAATAAAATGAAATAAAGCAAACACAAGGACTACACTCACACTTGAAGTCAAATAAAATGGCCCCAGCTTCAGCCGCTCGGTACACTCCTGCACGGTCTCCTCCTCCGTTCTTGTTCCCACTGGCGCGTCCGGCAGTGGGAACGGAAGAGGGGATCTGCACCGGATGTCCGCAGTGTGCTGGGTCCCTCTCTCAATGAGCTCCGGCAGGGAAAAACATGTTTCGCAATAAGCTTCGTCCGGAACCTGACTTCATATGAGAAACCTAAAAGTGATTTTTAATGGAGAGTAATTTAAACATACAGCAATTAAAGCAGAAGTCTTTATTTATCCAACATATTATAAAGGGAAACACCTGGAGGTGTCTATGATTGATTGTAAAAGATTTTGAGATTCTAAAAAAATACTAAATCTTCAATTAGAAACAACTGACGCTAGAGGAAAGAAAAGCATTAGAAGAAATTACTAAAAATGAGAATTTGTAATTAACAGGCCGACAAAGGCGGGGGACGTCATAATGAACAAAGAGGACTATTTGAAGGAAGCCTACCGCCTTTAGGCGATGACATTACTTATGGTATTCTAAAGAAAAACCCTACTGAAGAATTTAACATAGACGCTCAAATCTTATTGGAAAGGGTAAAAACTTAGGTATTCTAACAGAATCTGAATACAAATTTTATGCATAAAAAACAGCCAAATTCCTATTTTTTACATCTTGCCTAAAATTCATAAGTGCCTTCAAAATCCGCCTGGAGGCCAATAATTTCAGGCATTAATTCACTTACGTCCACCTGTCGGCCTATATTGATAGCTTCCTCCAGGGCTTGTTAAAGTATGCAATCATATTAAAGGATACCTCTGATATTATTAATATACTGGACAAATTGTGTGATGGAAGGAAAATTACTTATTAGCTACTATAGATGTGGAGCTCATTATTACATCCATCGCCACACAATTAGGACTACAAGCTGTGGAGCACTTCTTAAAATGATCCAGAGTACATGAATCTAGATCAAGTTCCTTTTAGATAGTATTTCATTATTTTACAGAAAAATTTCTTTTTGAATAACACATTTTATGTTCAGAAATGTGGCACCGCCATGGGAACAAAATTTGCCCCCAGCTACGCTAATCTCTTCATGGGTTATTGGGAGGGACCGCACCATCTGGTCCGAGGGCGAGGCTGGGGGAGAATCTCATCCTATGGCGGCGCTACATGATGACATTATTCTTATTTGGCAGGGAGACAAAGAGGTTTAGAGCAATTTATTTTGAATCTTAATAAAAACAATTTTAATCTAAATTTACATATACTATAAGTGAGATTTTATTGAATATCTAGACTTGAATTATACATAGAGGGAGGCATTATAAAAAAACTAAGACACATTTTAAAAATGTGTGACCGCAATAATTTATTTTGAGATCCAGCTGTCATCACATCATTGGATGGACGGAGTCCCCTAAGTCAGTATAGAAGACTCCGTAGGAACTGCACCGAAGACAATATTTTCAAAGATCAGTGCAAAATTTTGGAGACAAGATTTGAGGAGAAAAATTATAGTAAAGACATTTTAGATAAGGCTTTGACAAAGGCTAAAAATTTAGATAGAAAGGAAACTTTTACAGCCTAAAAGAAGAACGAATCTCACAATTCAGTGAATCCTTATGATACAGCATTCCTGACGACTTTCAATAAAGAATCTAAAAATAGAAAGGATCTTGCGTAAACACTGGCATGTTCTAAAATCTGATAATATATAAGGGATATTTACCAGATAATCCAAAAATAATTTTTAAGAAGGCACAGAACATAAAAAATATTATTGCACCGAGGCGCTTTAAAAAGCACAAGAGAGACCAAACAAGGGTGGTTAAAAAACTGACTGGATTTTATGGTTGTGCAACATGCAAGGCCTGTCAGCATAAACTGAAAATAAGAGCCATCTCATCAGCTGCAGCTGCTTTGAAGAGAAGACTCCAGATTTCAGCCGTTGAATTCACCGCGATTCCTCTCCCAGCGCGCCACAGCCTATCTCTTGGACACGATCAGCCGTTCAGAGGGACGTGAAGTCACACGCCATTGCCGGCAGCAGGACTGGGGATAGAGGAGGAGGGGCGGGGGAGGAAGAGAGACAGCGGGCGCACACAGCGCTAAAGATACCCTTATGTGCATTATATACATGTACAGAGTGTGAGTACATGTCTTTAAACTTGCTATTTATAAAATCCTGTTCTACAACCTACACCATCGGTCTGTTTCTCTGCTCTTTGTCCACATATACCTTATGGGAATTTGAATCTTACCAACTCTGAGCTTATCCACATGTGTCAAGACCAAGTGGGGATATAAGTACACCTTAAAGAAACCTCATCATTTCTCCACTACCTGACAGAGTCAGACAAATGCGAATTTTTTTCTATGTTGCTGTAAGTAGGTTTTCCCCAAGAGCCAAGATTCTTGAACAAGCCAAAAAATAATCACAATACTGCACAATTATTGCTTTATATGTTTTTTATTTACATGTTGTATTCCTGACGGGGTCGCTCACTTTCCACAAACAACTACGATAAATCCACTACAGTCAGCGTTGAGGGAGAGACACCACACAAGTCCGTGTGAGTCACTGAATCCAATAATTTATGTATTCTTGATTAGTTAAAGTGGAAAACCAATTATCAACCCTCCAGCATTATCCTCCTCCTTGCTCCCACCCCTGCCCTTACCCCCCTCCCCCTTTCCCCACCTCTTCCCTATCCCCACATGTGTATCTAATACACTGAGATTTAATTCTTTTTTATCCCTACCTTTTATTTCATTCGGGTCCATCGACATCGGGAGGCCCGTGAGGTTTGCGCTGACTATCTTCACACTACAACTGCCACGCTAAGAAGGAGACGGGATTCCCTTCTCCGAAGTCAAGCAGCAACCAGGAAATCATCAAAAAAAAAAAAGGGCCAGTAAATATTTTTTATACTCTTTTACACTTCGTACACAATCACATATCTATATTCCAATTTATTTGAATAGCTTAGGCGTTGCAGCACTTTCTCCGCCACAAATCCTAGGGAGCGCCCCAGTTCAAACAACCTCCAGTCTCCTGTCCTGACCCTGGCTTGTCCAGCGACAATGCTGTCTTCTCCTATCCTGATCCTGCTACGTACGACTACGAACTGCGCAATCCGGATCAGCCTGCGCGGTCTAAGGTCGGTGCTTTTACAACCCCACCTCAGCCCCGCGGTCCGACCCATGTTTGTGGCGAGCACAAGCGTGACATAAATGAATCAATTAAAAAAGGGGAAATTAAACTAATAAACGTGTTGTATTATAACATTTGTACCAATTACAATATATAACAATTATATACCACAAAAAAAGATATAAAAATAAATTTATAAGTATACTATATGAATAATAAATTAAAAATAATTGTCAATATATGAAAATGAAAATAATATAAATAATATACATGGATAAATGAAATAAACATGTTTATATGATGAATAAAAAGAATTGAATAATGAATTAAAAGAACACCAGACAAAAATTGAGTAGCTGCATGTAGATAAAACACTTATCAGTGCCTGAATACAAAATATGTATGTAGATAAGTATACTAAATGAATGAAAATAAATAAGTACAAATATTATAATGCATTATATAGGATGTTTGGGGTACTAATGTCCCCAAAGAGCATCTAAATTACTGATACTAATGCATAACGACCATGCTAAATATGTGTAAAAGAACCACGAGGGAGAAGGAATCATAAGAGAAAAGAGCAAACTATCCTGCTCAATTGTGATAACAATAATAAATATTGTGAATATAAATGTAACACTTCTGTATGTGAAAAATCTTGGAGGGAATAAAGGGATGGATAGGAGCAACCACAAATGACTTTGTGATGAGCCTAGTACTGAAATCCAGATAAAAATCTGGAATTCAATAAACAGAGTGAGGACAGCCCAAAAAGGAAGAAGGAGACTAAACCAAAGTGCTAACATCTAGACATTCGTTCAGTCCACCAGGGGCAAGTGTGCCCAACTGGTAGATCCAAAAGGTCTCTTGTCGGCAGAGAATTTTGAATCTGTCACCACCCAGAGCACAAGGAGAAATATGTCCCAACCCCATAAGGGTCATAGACTGGGGTTCTGATTATGTGCTGTTTTGAAATGACGGGGAATACTATGCATATTAATCCCCTTTATAATATTTCTCCTGTGCTCTAGGAAGCTAACATGAAGTGGATGCGTGGTGCGGCCAACATACTGTTGGCCACAACCACACTGAATCAAATAAACTACAAAGGAGGTAAGACAATTTACAAAACCCCTGACAAGATGATTGGTACCCCTACTGTAGGAGCTGAACAGAGATTTAAGGATCAAATGTTTGCAAGTAATACAACGACCTCGTCCACACCTGTGATTACCCTTAGTACCCACAGTGGTGGACGAGGTGGGCAAACCCGCTGATTTGAGCTTGGTGGGTGCTAGAATGTGCTCAATACTCCTAGCTTTCCTATATATTATAGAGGCTCTCTCTGGAAGAACAGATTTCAAATGCGGATCACATTTGAGGATGCTCCAATGATCATTAAGAATTTTATTTATGCTTCTGTATGATTGGTTATATGTGGTAATAAACCGTACAGCAGAAGAACCGGTTCTTTCCATAGCTCTTGGAGCATCATAACTCAAACGTGAAACCCTCCTATTCTTAGATATTTATATATATATCCTATCCAGAGACTTTACTTTAATGAAAGAATCAGAGACTAATTTAGTATCATAGCCGTTCTCCAAATTATTTTGGCTAAGTGTATCTGACTGAAGAAGAAAGTCACTCTCTCTGGTGCAGTTTCTTTTGAGTCGGTGAAACTGCCCCAGAGGGATGTTTCTGAGCCACTGTTGATGGTGATTGCTGGACGCATGAACATAATTGTTTACAGATACTGATTTGAAATGAGTGGAGGTTATAATATTGGATTCTGAATCTGAAGTGAGTTCTAAATCTAAGAAAACCATAGAAACAGCATCTATACTAAATGTACATTTCAATCCTAAAGGATTGTTATCAAAAGAACTTAAAATGTTGGTTAAATCAGCCTCCTCTCCATCCCAAATAATAATGTCATCTATGAAACAGCCATAGTACACGAGGCCCACCCTAAGAGCCTTATTTTGCCATACAAATCTCTCCTCTCAAAATCCCATGAAGAGATTTGCATAGCTGGGGGCGAACCTCATGCCTATGGCCGTTCCGCAGATCTGCAAATAATATATATGCTCAAACAAAAAATAGTTATGGGTTAAAATGAATTGGACACTATCCAAGATGAAATTATTGTGACTATCAGGAATAGACAAGTCCTTATGAAGCCAGTATCTTAAAGCTTCATACCCCATGGCATGGTCTATACAGGTGTAAAGCGAGGCCACATCACATGTGGCACAAAGATAAGTGGATTTCCACTTCACATCCGAGATGGAGTCGATGACGTGGAGCGTATCCCTAATATGTGACCTGAGCTGAGCTACAAAGGGTGGAAGATAATAATCTACATATATTGGGATAGGCCCGACGTCATGGACTCCACCCCGGATATGATAGGCCTGCCAGGGGGATTGATTAAGGACTTGTGTACCTTGGTATAGTATTGGAGTGTGTGGGTGTAAATTAAATAGAAATTTAAATTCAACCTTGGATATGATATCATCTATATGTGCCTGATGAAGAAATTCTTTCAACAAATTTTGATAACAGGCGACCGGGTCAGATTCCAAAATGGAATAGGAGGTTGAGTCATCCAGGAGTCTGAGTGCCTCAATGAGATATGCAGATACTGTAGGTCCTGGATGACTAGGCCCCCTCCCTTGTCAGTCTGTCTAATGACAATGTTGTGATTGTTTTTTTAATGTGTTCAATGCGTCCAGTTCACTTTTTGAAAGGTTTTTATTTATTTTAACTTGTTTGGAACATAATGCCTCAAAATCTTTGAGTACCAGATTATAAAAGGCATCCACAAATCCCCCCTTAAATTGATAAGGGAAGAAAACAGACCTAGGTCTGAAAGGTGAATGGATGATATCCAAATTATCTTCCAAACATAACTCAACAGTATCTGAAGAATGGATAGTCCATTCGAGATTTTCAATTGGTTCCTGTAACATACTAGAGGCCGTTCCAGACTCCATCAAAAGAGAAGTAAGAGCCTGGAATCATATTTGTTCTTGCGTACTATTAACAATAGTTGGATCAGCCAATTTTTTGTTTGTCTCTTGAATCATAAAATATCTCTTAAGAGTTATTTTCCTTACAAAGCTATTCAAATCTATAAAAATTGAAAAACATTAGGGCCTGTATTCGCAGCAAAAGACAGACCTCTTTCTAGTAAAGATATGTAATAAATGGACAATGGAAGGGAAGAAAGATTTGAATATACTACTAGCCTTAGATGTGACTAATCTTCCTCGGTTCTCTTCTTCCTTTGTACGACTCGCCCCACTCTAGTTCCTCTGCTCCTCTTTTTCCCTGACCATGTGGTTTGTTTGGGGCCTCGCGGTCCCATAGGGGATAATGTTTGTCTTTTTCTCTTTCCTTCTCCCTCATCTTCTCCTGTCTCGGTGTCCTGTATAAAAAATAAGGGGAGGTTGTGTAGAAAGCCTGTGCATCAGAAAAAGCAAGTCCTGTTTGGCAGAATAAACTGAGGTTTAGGATAAACTCCTTCAATGTAAGCATATAGCATAATGAAGCACTAATAGGGTTAGGGGACTAGTACCTAATGCCAGCGGCACCGTAAGTAAATAGTACAGACCAACGTCCCATATATCAGAGAAAAAAGGGGTACAGTGACCCACAAAGTGAACTCACACAGTTTCTCCTGGAGTATCCAATCTCAGAATCTTCATAGGCATGCAATCTCCCAGGTGATGGCAGGAACAAATAGAAAAATAAGGCAGTGCACTGCCCAATGTAACAGAAGGAGGCTCAAGGTTTTTAGCAACAAAAAACAGATTTATTACATAAAAAGTGGACAAAAGGGTCCCCCCTAGGCCGCAGCAGGAGTCCACCAACTAGTTTCAGGTAAAAATGCCCTTTATCAAGGTGTACAGAACATCCCAAAAAGCCCCAATTTATAATACAGCACTGATAGTGCTATCACGTGACGTCACGACCAATCAGAAAGCAGCACCTATTAGATGTGTCCCAATTGGCCATTGCGATCACATCAATACACTAAACTTTATTAGACCTCACATGTCTGCAAATACAAGGCAATGATTATGGGCAAACAGGTAGTGCGCTCTCATTGGTGCACTGACTTCTGGAACAATTATAACTTTATTAAACTGACATTTAAAAACGTCCATGACAACAAAAAAGGGCTTCTTAAACCTTAGTGCAAAGATAAAAAAAACAACAAAATATAGAGAACAGACATTTTACATAAGGACTAACATTAATAATAGACTTAAAAAAAAATATTAATAACAATTACAGCTTAAAATTTAAAACATAAACATATGTACTGTATAAAGTGCTATTAATAAAAATTGTGAGAGAGATAATAATACATTAACTCCCATGGGGAATTTTAACTATGTCCTAGATGGCATGAATATTAAAAATTGACAAAAATAGCACAGTTGCACACAGAACATTTGCAAGACCAGGAGGGCACAAAATAAATTCATACATAATTGTTAAATGTTACTTAATCATTTATCCCCTATTTCCTTTAAGATTACTAAGCACAAAGACCAGAAATTAACCCTAAAATATAAAAGAGAAGGGGAGAATCCCCTAAGTATGGAATCAATAATGGTCATACACTGCCGACACGCTTTATTGCGCATCGGCCAGATCTGCAAGCCGGGAGATTTCCCGGCTTGCTAGTGGCCGCCCCTCGGCGTGCCGCGCGTCATAGACGCGCGGTCACGCGTCTTCGGGAGCCTGCGCCCCCTGCACGCGCGTCCAGCGATCGCGGGACGGCGGCAGGGGGTTCCGGGGGACCCGGCGGACCCGGCAGCGGTAGGGAGAGCGCCCCGATCGGAGGGCGCTCTTCCGCTGCTTCGGCGCGCGCCCGTCACTGTCGGGCGCGCGCCAGGCTACTGCTGCGGCCAAGAACGGGCAAATGCTCGAATAAACTTGGCCGCAGCAGTATGTGATCTTAGGTTTATCCAAAGGGAAGGGAGAAAGGTCAACATTTGAATACTCCAAAGAACAATAAACACTTGAATGTGAAAAGATTAGGTATATGTTAATTTCACAAAGGAACATGATGATTTCAAAAGACCAATAGTCTATTACAGAATATTATTTACTTGAGGAAAATCAATCACCTCAGAAAATGTCTATAATAGAAGATAACATATTTTTATCTTTATATCTACTAGGGAACCTTCCTAGAAAATCCCTAAAAACTTGATAAAAAAAATATATATATATATATATACACAAACACAAAAGAAAAAATATGGCGCCAACCTAAACCCACTATATGTATACAAAACAAACAATGATGAAAACTATATTGTACAGGACTATTACACAAAAATAAAATAAAAAATGAAAAGTAAAGAATATATAAAAAGTATAAACTGTGTAATAAAATAATAATACGAAAATAAAAAATAAAGTCCAGATCAAATTCAAATCCAAATGTAACTCCAAATGCTATCCAATAGAGTCTCTGTAACCTGAATATAGGGAACACCACTTCCTTGAAGATATCTAAAAAGACAGACAAAAAACAGGCGCACTCATAGCGTAGAAAAGTATAACAAAATATTTATGGAGTAGATGGTTAAAAACACACTCACAAACAAAACGGAATTAAAGCAGTTATGAGTTATACTCAATCGCCAGCCAGAAGCAGGAACCAGGTAACCAGGTGACTCCGGTGAAGTCCTCCGGTGTAGAGGGATTGCAGCAACCTCAACAGTGTGCTCCATGTACCGGAGAAGGTAAGGAACGCCGCTCTAATCCAGATACGACATCACTGCAGTAAGTCTCGGATCCAAATCCCGCGAGAACTCAATGATGTGAAAGGATTCACCATACGAATGGTAGCAGTCCCCGTAGAAAAAGCAAGTGGCCGGCTAGGATCAGTATATATAACACAATATAAACAGTCCCGTAAGTAGTCACCTGAACCCGTGTGAGAATTTTTCCTTACATCCGGTTCAGTATTCGTATCTGGCCTTGGACTTCAAGCACTCACCTTTTCATCCTATTTCTACCTATTTCCCATATCATTCAAAAGGGAATTTCATTGAAACTTTCTACACCATTCTGAGAGATCTTGAACAGTTATGTCAGACTAATACTCGTCTTGTACATAGAAATCTGAGCAAAGGAGAAGAATTGGATTTAAATAATCTCAAAGAGAACACAGATATTGTTGTGAGACAAGCCGACAAAGGAGGGGCTATTGTTTTGCAGAACAGACAGGACTATGTGTCTGAGGCTAGTCGCCTTTTAATGGACAGTTCATCCTATCGTATACTGGAAAAAGATCCAGTTATGGAATTTCAGTTGGTCTTTAAAGATTTGATTCACCAAGCACTTAGCACGGGTATTATCACTAAAGCAGAGAGCACTTTTTTGTTTATTAGACACCCTAGAACACCAGTTTTTTATCATTTGCCCAAATTGCACAAATACACTGTACACCCCCCTGGTAGACCCATTATATTGGGGGTGGGGTTGATGACCTCGAACGTGTCCCAATATGTTGATTATTTTTTGCAACCTTATGTAAATTCATTACCTTCTCACATTAGGGACACGTTGCACATCATTGACTCCACCTCCGACATTATTTGAAAAGACAAATTTTGTTGGGCTTCCTGTGATGTATGCTCACTCTACACCTGTATAGATCACACCAAGGGTTTAGATGCCATCAATCACTTTTTACAACTAGATTTAAATTTGCATGTCACAAAAAGATTTTATTTTATCTTGCATCGAGTTTATTTTGACACATAATTACTTTACTTTTGACGGCACTTTTTATTTACAAACATGTGGAACGGCCATGGGACCAGATTCGCCCCCAGTTATGCTAACCTCTTCATGGGGTTGTGGGAGAACATCCATATATGGGGCGATGTACGGCTGGTGGCGGGTCTGGTTTTCTATGGTCGTTTCATCGATGATATTATTATGATTTGGGATGGTGAGAGGGACCAACTGAAAGAAATATTAGATTCATTCAATGTGAATGATATGGGTCTAAGATTTACCCATTCCATACATCCGGATACGATAGTATTTTTAGATCTTGAACTGTTCATTGATGTTATGCCGGTGCTGCCCGCAGACCAGACCCGTTCCCTGTGCTGAGGTAGGGATACACGCACCCGCAGCAAAGGGAGCGCATCCGGAGTGTGGTGTTAGTGTTGCCAGGCCAGATATAGTAAGGAAGACAATACTTGCCGGTACCGGTAGTAGAGGAGGAGTAGTTATTGCAGTTGCCAAGGTCAGGGATTGGAGAGTTGTGGAAGGTCGAAGGTATAAGCCGTGTGTCAGGGATGCCAGAAATCACGAAGTCCAAGTAGAGCCGAAGTCGAGAGCCAGAAGGGGTAGTCGTCCAATCCGCGTCAATACCTGAGGAGTCACTGAGAGAGTATTCAAATGCTTCCATACAGAACTATGTCGAGCGACGAGTGATGGGAAGCACAGGCATAATAAGGCTGGGCAGGCAAATGGGAAGAGGGGGCAGGCCTGGAGGAGTGCAAGGAGTCCTCCCTGATAGGAGGGAGGTGTTACAGCCCAGCTGAGTGTAGTCATTGATTTGCATGGAAATGTGTGAAGCTTGGGGGCGACACCTCATTGCAGGAGCAGTGGTTAAAAGTGCTCTGTTAGGCATGTGTTCTGTAAGCTGGGAATGCATGCGCATAACGTCTGGGGCTGGCGTGCGTGTGTGCGTATATTCGATGACTGACGCGCGTATGCGCATGGGGTCAGTGACAGACGCACGTGTGCGCATAGAGCGCGGAGCCGGAGACACACGCAGAGGCTGCGGTTCAACAGGCACCTCTTCGGTTGGTGCAATCCTGTGATGGCGAGGAGCCTGAGTGTCAGTGGCAGACAACGGAGGTATGTGGGAATTGCGCTGCAGGCGCTTGGACGCATGAGTACCGACGGGGGGTGAGCATTGGTCGCGCTGACGGCGCTGAGACACCAGATTCCTTACAATTGATAAGGCTGACATGTGGATACATAGCAAAACACACTTTAAACCTAACTCTACTAATAGCTACCTGCAATACGGTAGCAACCACTATAAGAAGTGGCTAAATAACATCCCAAGAAGTCAATTATTTAGGATTCGTCGAAATTGCTCCCTGAACTTGGATTTCTGTGCCCAAGGAGAGGCTTTAACCAATAAGTTTCTCCAAAAGGGTTGTGATAGAACGGTGGTGCAGAGGGCATTTGATGATGCAAAATCTATTGATAGAAGTGCCTTACTTGAGAGGTCCAAGACCAGATCTGATCATGATGGACTCGATTCATTGATGGACAGATCTAGTGGGAATCCTTTACATTAATTTCCTAAGTTTATTACCCAGTACAATAAATTGGCCTATCTGGTTAAACACATTATTAATAGACACTGGAGTATTATTCAAAATGACCCTGTTATAGGCTCTAAAGTACCAACGCGAGCTCCTATTGTCTTTAAAAAAGCAATGTGTCTGAAGAACATTGTAGCCCCAAGTAGATTTAAACCTGTCACTGACTCACATTCTGTTGCATCTAGTAATATCTGTTGGAGCAGAGCTGGCATCGGGAGGGGGGTGTCGGAGTGGAGCTGGCATCGGTAGGGGGGTGTCGAGCAGAGCTGCCATCGGGAGGGGAGGTGTCAGAGCGGAGCTGGCTGGGGGGTTGCTCGCGCTGGTCTGGCTGGGTTGTGGTCGGAGTGGTCTGGGGGCGGGGGCGGAGCGGAGCTGCGGTCAGAGTGGCACTGGCTGGGGGGGTTGCTTGGAGCGGGCTGGCAGGGGGAGTTGATCGGAGCATGCTGGTGGGGGGGGGGATCATGTTGACTCTGGGGAATGGATGCTGCTAGGGGAAGTTACGGTGGCTGTTTGGGATGTGTAGGGCTGCCGGCCACCTCTTCCCTCCCTCCTCCTGATAGGACGCGCGGCGGCCTTTTTTTAAAAAACATTAGCATGGCTTCGGTAATAGCGAGGTCGGTTCGGGTGGCCCCCGAGGACAGCGCTATAACGGAGTTGGGCTGTGTATGTATGATGAACAACACAAAAAAACCTGCGACTGACCAAAATATAACAAAACCTAAATCAGTAAATAAAACTATTAAACAATAAGTTAATGACATTGCTGGGGATAATGTAAGATGTAAACAAAAAGGCAGAAGGCAAATTGTTTGCCTAATTACTCTGAGTTTAGTGTGTTATATTTTACAAAGGGAATCTTATACATATTTTTGCTATACGGCATTTACTATACCAAGGTTTATATGTGGTTTTTGGACCACAGTAGGAGGATTTGAGAGTGCTTTATTATATTTTTTGTGACGTTTTTTCTAATGTTGTTATATTTCGTGTACATCTGAGTGCTTTATGTGAGATACTCTTCTTTCTCTTTTTTTTTGTTTAAACACACATATATATATACTAGCGTTGCCCAGGATTGAATTTTCCCGACGACCCAATATTATATAGGCTCATAACATATAGTAGCAGAGTTGACCACACGATAGAGATAACCAGTCACACTAAGGGGAAAAAAGCGCGCCCCTAAGAGAGGAGAACAAGTAAAAGGGGAGAAAAAAGGAAAAAGATGGGAGAAAAAAGGAAAAGAGCAGACCAATTTCCTACTATCCCGAGCCCTCTCATCGAAAAAATGAAAAACCCCTCCCCCTTTTCTCCCCTTCCCCTTCTCCCCCTTTCTGTTTCTCCCTCATTCAAAGCAATCCGGACCCCCCTCTGCACATGAATGTGCCACCCCGTTCACTGCTCCCGCCCCTCCTCCGTTCACAGCTCCTTCCCCCCCCCATTCATAGCGCCGGCCTCCCCTTCTTACAAGCTCGGCTCCCCCCTTACATCTGTGCTTTCCCCCCTCCTTGACAGCTCGGTTCCTCCCTTCACAGGTCTGTTCCCCCCCATTCATAGCTCCATTCCCCCCTTCACAGCTCCACACCCCCCCTTCACAGCTGCACTTCCACCCTTCACATCTCCGAACCCCCCCCCTTTCACAGCTTTATTCCCCCCCATTAACAGTGCAGTCCCCCCCCCTTCACAGCTCAGTTCCACTCCGTTCACAGCTCCAATTTCCCTCCTCTGGTCATGGCCCTGTCCCCCCCCCCTTCACATCTTCAATCCCCCCCTTCAGAGCTCGCTGGCGGCTGCACACGGGGGGGCTCACATGGGTTGTGATTTCCCCCCTTCAGAGCTTGCCGACGGCGGCTCACGGGGGGTTGTGCGGCATTGGCTCACTGCGGGCAGGGGGTTACTGATGGGGGCCGATCGTGCGCTGCGGGGGTGGCCGCGGGAGTTTATCTGTGGCGGCTGATTTTGGGAGCTGTGTGTGACGGGGGTGGGTGGCAGCAGCTTACTGTGGGGTGGGCGGGTTGTTACTTGGTGGCTGTCCGCTGCAGTGGCGGGTGAGAGGGTTGTGCGGCGGCTGGCTCTGTTTCCCCCCCAGGTCCGAACATGCGTGACGTCACCCTGCCTAGCCCTCAGAGACCGTGAGAGCCAAGGCCCCCCCCATAGTCAGGCAATGGGAGTCAATGAGAGCCAAGGCCCGCCCCGCAGTCAGCCAAAGAGTGAGCTTGACAGGCAATGACAGCCAATGAGTTTGCACACAAACACACAGACAAACATACTTTTGAGTATATATATATATATTGGGGAGATGTATTTTTTGTATGTATTTGGGGTGGTTGGGATTTTTTATATGTATTTGGGGGTGGGTAAGTGTTTGCATTGGGGGTGTTTTTTATTTTGGTATATATTCTGTGGGGGGAATTGTGTGAGGGGGAGGGAATGAGTGCGAGGAAGGGGATTGAGTTAGAGTGGGGTAATTGATGGAGGGGGGGGAGAGTGAGAGGAGAGAGGGGGTGAGTGAGGAAAAGAGGAGTAAGAGTGAGACACAGGGGAGGGAAATACATGTGAGGGAGGGCAGGGATTGAGTGAGAGTGGGGTAATTGATGGAGGGAGAGATGGAGGGAAGAGAAATACATGGGAAGAAAGAGGGAAATAGGACAGTCTTGCGAGGTGTGAAATGGGGCTCACAACACTGCTGATGGGGTGATGCCCTGGTGGAGGGGGGGGGCATAACTGTAGTCTTGGGCCCTGGGAAATATATCTGCAGCCCTGTGCTGGAGGGAGGGACTAATGAGATCCAGGGGATCTTTGAAGTGTCTCTTTTCCTCATACTGTTAACCTCTGGACAGGGACAGTGAAGGCATATTGGGGAGTCTCTCTTGGGGAGATGCCTTTGGGGCCACTTAGGTGTTATTTCCCAGAGATTCTTTGGTAGAATGCACAGTAAGTAGTAAGTTTGAAATAATATTAAAATGTCCTCAGACATTTGTTTGCACATTTTAATTCATGACCATTTTATTCTGAACGGAACAATGCAAAATATTACTGTCTGTGCTCCTGTGGTGTTAGAATTTATAGATAACTATCAATAAGAACCTGTTTTTAAATATCCACAATATTTGATTGTTTTGGGGGTTTTTGAGGAAGAAGGTAAAATGTTAGATTCTTATAAATGAAGGGTTTATAGGCCATGTATAGTATACGAAGATGAATAATGTATCGTGTACAGACGAATCTGCACAGAGGTGGTTTTTGCAACAAAATTAATTAATGAGGTTACTCAGTGAGAGTTTATATTGATACAATAGGAGAGGTCTCAAAACAGTGTCAGCCTCAGTGCAACAGACAATGAGAATGTGTTATCATTGTGTGGGACAATGAAGGAATAATGGCACAGGTAAAGGATACAAATAAATAACTTCTCAATTTACATAAAAATACTGAAAGCACATACAACTGTAATTTAAAATAAGAAAAAAAACTCAAAATTGCAGACCAAGACAAATATGGCACAATTAGCCCCATATATTGACAGAAAATAACTTCAATGGGACACCAGCTCATTTCTCTCTTCCCCATGTAAATTTTGTCCTTTGATCTATGATACAAGCATTCAGTTAAAGCAGATGCAAATGAAAGAAAAAAGAATATCCTTCTAAATTGTGCTGTTAGCATTGAACATATTTTTTTGCAACATTCTGAAAACAATTAGAATAATTCATAATTTATATATGCTTTTTAAACAATGTCTTCATTACATTTTAACCTTTTAACATTGTCTTGTGGTTCTAAACAAAGATATATACCCTATATATATTGTCTAGATAATATATATATATATAGATAGATATATTTATATATTATATATATATATATTTTATAGATATAATGTGTTTAATAGACAAAATCTGTGAAGAAAAACAATGTAGCTGTGGCTGTTAGCAGAGCATGCTTCTCTAAAACATATCTGTCAGCATCCATTCTCACCTCCCCTCCCTTCAAACATTTTGTTGCCATGGAAACTGCTAAGCATCAAAGCATTGCAGCAATTAATTTCCCTTTCTGGTACAGTGCAAAACATTTTCTTACCCACTACAGGCACTAATCAATGTTTTTAAAACGTAAATCTCCCAATAAGTAACTTTTTGCTCTAGGTTTAAATAGTACATGCTTTTCAGCCTTTAGCCAAGAAATATCCTAATTTCTAAGTATTCCACATGTACAAACAATAAAGGCGAGAAAGAACCCCTATGTGAGAGCACTCAAGAGAATCTAGTTAGGCTGCCTTTCCACATGACTTTCCTACAGAACTCTTTTGAAATACTGGTGCCAGCATAATAGTTCTTTATACATATAGGAAAACATGATATACGGAGGCTAAAGTTGCCAGGTGGCTTGTCCAAAAATACTGGACAAAATGGTGAAAGGTACGACGCATACAAGAATTGTTGGTGAGGAAGAATGTTATTTAGAAATGACTGGCTGCGATGTCATTTTTTCTAAATTTCACTCCAAGTATTCACCAATTTGCACCAATTTATATTCTGTTTTGTACAAAATCTGGGGAGGAGTCTTGGGAGGGAGTGCCGTTTCGCGGAATTTTTTTTTAGGAAATAGAATATGAAATACAGATGCAATGGCCATTATCTGATCATGTCTCTGAGCCGTTGCCGTAAAGTCTGCTTTATTCCACGTGGGATTCACTTGTTATTCTTCCGTGAATGCTGCTGTAAACGCTGCCAATCACACCTGTGTTTACCCTTCTTGATTTCCTTGATTTACGTGGATTCTTCTTTGTTTGGGTTCAGTTCGTCGCATATCCGCCAGACGGCAAAAGTGAATTCCCTTTGCACTATTCAGTGGATAGTACAGTTATGTACTGTAGTCAATTTGCAGGTGTTCAAAATCAGATAAATACAGTGTACCACAGTGATTCATTGTTAATTGACCTTTGTCGCTCTTGACATTATCAAATGTAGGCGTTTTCATAATTTAAATAAATAAACACAATGTTTTGTACATTATTCTTAATTGCTATGCCAACACAATTGCTGAATAGACATACTGTGACACAGTCCCAGGATAGAAGGCAGCTTTCTGTCTGATTTATAACAGAATGTGCAGATATAGTGTGGATGTGATCCACCCCACAGATTCACAGTCACTAAGGCTAGTAGATAGGAAATCCGTACCAGAGTTTACAATGGCTCTGGTTTCCCTCACCTGCTCTCCTAATTGAGGAACAGAAATATATTGCAGTGAAGTTTGCTGCTTCAGTCTCCCTCCTAGAGCCTGTAAACATTGAGGAAAACTGCTGCTCCCCAGTATCCAGTTTGGGGTAGACGTTCCCCCCCCCCCACATGTTGCAGCATGTGAGGATCTAATGGGATGCTGTCCCCATTTCACAGTTAAGGACTCAATGTTACTATACCTGTGTGTTATTTAAAGTTGGTAACTGACTTAGCCAGCCAATATTGCAGATAGGTATATGCATGTGAGTTAGACTCCTGACAGGAGTAGATGTTTCCTTTTATGATTTATTTTATTCTTAAAGTGACGGTGTTTAAAAATGTGTTGTGTCACTAATAGAAGAATAAACCACTGAAGGTTGAGGGCTGAGTGCCCCTTGTGTGTATACGTGTGTTTGTCATACAAACAAACCCTAGAAGACTGTGTCAGGGAGAGCCTGGGCAAGCGGCAGCGCTACATAAAGGGAGCAGTTTGGCACAATACGTACACTGAACATCATGTCAAGTCCTTATACTAAACCAAATTGTAGTTATGCATATTTAATATTTTCTGCAATTAATGCTGGAACAGATAAGAAGCCGAATTTAGCAGAGATATATGATTATATAATTAAGAACTATGATTTTTTTCAAATTATCACCGAACCATCGTGGAAAGCATTCGATAAGGCAAACTGTAACTGAAACTGTAATGAGGATTGCTTTTTTCGCACAGCCCCTCCTCCGGGAATTACAAAAGGTTATTGGTCTGTGCTCCAAGCCTTTGCCGATATGTTTACTCATGGCGATTTCAAAAGGTGAAAGGTCAAGTTTAATCCATTTAGGATTCGTACTTCCTGACCCTGCAATGTAAGGTACCAACACCAGCTTACCAATACTATTGCAATAATGGGCTGACCGTCCCTGTAAACCTGGTGAACCACAATCATTGCTACCTGGCCCCACCTGATTACCAGCTTCAGCAGGCACCTGTCAACTTTAATGCAGACTACATGATTGATCCCAGCTTGTACTCACAATACACCTCTGAGATAGGCTCATCTCCACTCGGTTGGCAAAGTTAATAATGAAGGTAAATATAATGTATGATACAGTATTAACTTTAATTCCCAATGATACTACAGTAGTGTATGCCTGCCATATCAATGCTTGTACACATGCACATTAGAGCGCGACTTGACGCATGCGGACTACCGTAAATACTAGCATTATTTTTTTTTTCTCCAGAAATGAAACTTTGAATTCGAGCGTCAATAGATAAGGATGATGTTTCATGGAACTCTAATATTGCTTTTTTAAAACGTTGCCTTTTTTTTTTTTTTTTTTAACTTTTATACAGTCAGTATTACCAGCTTCATGCTTTTAAAACTTTGCCACGCTATTATTTTGGACAAAACACTATGCACTGTACAGTACTGTAGTATGTGATCGATTCAATTACATGTCATATTCTGTACTAAAATTTCACAACGAGATGTTTCTTGCTTTTATTCCACTTCCTTTTTAATGGAAAACATCATATTCATATTTAATCAATTATAACAGTTGTGACAATTTAATTTTTCTTGAGAATGAGAGAATAATAGTGAGCTTAAAAAAAAACCCTTATATGATGCAATGTTTTCATAGTCAATCAATTTTTACATTGTTAAAATCACAGCATTTTTATTTTATCAATGATGTTGCATTTTGCAGTATAATTAAACTGATTAGAATTGGGGGAGGAATTCTATACAATATTCTATTCCATACACACACACACAAACATTGTCTCTGGGAGTGACTTTTTATTACATTTTAAAACAGTTCCAACAGTTGTTTATTAATCCTTCACGATAATCTATGCAGCACTCTAAAACAGACCAATTCAGTTGCATCTCACCACCCCCCATGGTTTCATTATTTGGCTGCTGGTAGAGAAATTTCCATTTCCTTGTTCCACGCACATGTGCATTATTAATCGGACTTAGAAATCCAACAGAAACCAAAAATGTTTTAAAGGGATAGTCTCTTTTTTTTTCTTGAGAAGGAGAGAATAAGTGTGAGCTTTATACAAAACCTTATATGATGCTATGTCATATTCAATCAATTTCTTAATTATTAAAATCACAACATTTTTATTTTATCAATGGTGTTGCATTTTGCAATATAATTAGACTTTGCATGTGTAATTAGTGTAAAAAAAATATTAATACATTTTATGCTATATTTATTATTTATTATTCAATACCTTCAACTTTTGCTAGGCGTGGTCTGCTTTTCATACAGTTTATGGAAATATCACACACACACAAACATGTTCTCAAGGGAGTGATAACTTTTATTATATTTTGAAACAGTTCCAAGGATTTATTTCTACTGTAATCCTGCACGCTCATCACAGGCAAACAAAGTGAGATTAATCTTGGAAAAATACTGGAGCATCCTACGTCTTGATCCGATTTTGGGACAACCCCAAAAACCTTAATTGGTATTTAAAAAGGCTAAAACTATATCAGATTCTCTCTCACCTAGTTTATTTACACACGACTTGGGCAGACAAAGCTCCTTTACTAAAGGCTCATACAGGTGTGGCTCCTGTAAGATTTGAACCCTATTATCTCCTACTAAATCTTTTGAGAGTACATATACTAAGGCTGTTTTTAATATACGTAGCTTTATCAATTGTAAAACCACGTTCGTGATCTACCTCCTCACCTGTGGTTGTGGGAAACAGTATGTGGGCCGAACTACGAGGAATCTTAAAACAAGAATTATGGAGCATGTTAGACTCATCAAAAAAAGAGACCTCAATCATCCGGTGCCACTACACTGTACCCATTGCCCCAGGGGGGATGGTAGATTACTTAACGTATGTGGGATTGAGTTTGTTCCTTGTCATGTAAGAGGAGGTAATCGTATCAAAAGGCTAGACCAAAGGGAGGCCTTTAGGATATTTACATTAAAAACCCAAGTCCCGTTTGGTCTTAACACAGACTGGGACCTTGGCCATTTTCTCTGATTCCATTTTCATTTTATTTGAGTCACTGATAAACCCCTTCTAATTAAATTACGGAATATTAACAATTTGAATAATAAGGTTTTTCTTTCCTCTTTTTTCTATTTAACATGTTCATTTTTATGTAAAACTAGCTGATGTACCCAGCATTGACCGGGATGTAAATGTGACAATTTTTATGAGTGACACTGTAAAGTTAGGAGAATAATTTTGTACAGTGGCGACCGTCTTTAGTCTAAATCGGCTAGATCCGCGCTTTTCAGATTATCCCGGTTATGTGCGGTTTTGTGTCATTTTCGCCCGGAGTGAACTGCGTTATTTTCGCGCTCGTGATATTAGCATTTTATTCTCGCTCTCTGCAATACTGCAATGCCGTGTAAAAACTCAGGGGGGCGTTTGCGAGCTGTTGTCTTGGAAGTCTAATACTTTCGTGGTTCAACCTACGTCAGTACACAGTCTGTGTGTGCGCGCGCAGTAATTGTAAATTTGCATATTTAAAGTATACATGCATTTGCAGTGCTGTTCTGCAGTACAGTACAGTATGTCTCATTTGAAAATTGTTGAAACACATAGGCGTGTACTGTACTGTAACAGTGTCACATTTCAGCATATACAGCGCTCTCCCCTCACTCGGGATAATTAACTGCACTGCAGGGTATTTCAACTTCTTATCTTCTGTGCAATGCAGTACATCTCTCCCACACCATTCCTTTGAACGTGTGTCTGGTTTCAATCACATTCTTGCTTGACAGGAGGAATATACTGCGCATGCGACTGTAACTTCGCCCAACACTGCTTGCTTGAGTGAGTGAAAAAAAATTTTTATTGTAATTTTTTTTATTATTTTCTCCACAAGCCTGCAAAAACCATCTTACTGTATTACGATATTCAATCTGTGCTGTACAGTAACTTTTGTCTGCGACCCTGTGCGTTTGACTGCACATGGTTGATTTGTGTTCTTTTTACGTACTGTATTTGGGGGTGTATTATTATGATGAACTGCCTTTTCAAATTAAAGTATGTCTTTAGCTTTGAACTTCATGCGGCTGTCTTTAATTTTTGGAATCTTGCCATTGTGTTTTGAATCCGTCCATAGCCGAGCTTTAAAGCCTCACTGCGCCTGCGTGTAATCCTTGTTCAGATGGGAGCTATTTAGCTGCTTAGCTGCTTAGCTGCCTACTGCGCATATGTCACCCAATCGCCCCCCCTCTCCACAGAGTCATTCACTTTCTGAAGTTAGTCATTGTGTTTTTAATCTGTCCCTAGCCGAGCGTCAATCGCCTCACTGCGCCTGCGTGTACTTTAAGCCTCTTTGAGATGGGAGCTAGCTGCTTACTGCGCATGAGTCACCCAACCCCCCCCCTCTCCACAGAGTCGTTCATTTTCAGAATCTTGCCATTGTGTTTTTAATCCGTCCATAGCCGAGCTTCAAAGCCGCACTGCACATGCGTGTGATCCTTTTTCAGATGGGAGCTATTTAGCTGCTTAGCTGCTTACTGCGCATGAGTCACCCAACCCCCCCTCTCCACAGAGTCGTTAATTTTCTGAATCTTGCCATTGTGTTCTTAATCCATCCATAGCCGAGCTACAGTACAAAGCCTCACTGCGCCTGTGTGTAATTCTCTTTGAGACGGAAAATCCCTTCTCGAATTTGATTTGCACAGAGCATCACCTTGATATTATAATAATAATAATAGCATGTTTTTGTATTGCGCTGTTAGTTACAGTATACGTAGCGCTTTCCAGAGACATTTTGCAGGCACAGGTCCCTCCCTGTCCCGTGGAGCTCACAATCTACTGTATGTTTTTGGTGCCTGAGGCACAGGGAGATAAAGTGACTTGCTTTTTATGTACTGTATTTGGGGGTTGTATTTGGGGGTTTATTGATCAAATTATTATGATGAACTGCCTTTTGAAATTACTGTACTCTACTCTACAGTATGTAATTTCTTTGAAATGAAGCACAACTAATCCTTCATCCCTCCCCCACACATACACAAACTCTTTTCGACAGGCACCTCCACAGAGTCATTCATTTTCTGAAGTTAGTCATTGTCTTTTTAATCCGTCCCTAGCCGAGCATCAATCGCCACACTGCACCTGCGTGTACCCTAAGCCTCTTTGAAATGGGAGATAGCTGATTACAGCACATGACTCACCCAACCCCCCCCCCCAACCCTTTGAGGCTTTGTTTATGGTAACGCTTTGGAAAATCCCTTCTCGAATTTGAAATGTAAATCTGATTTGCACAGCATTGTGAGAATTGAGAGTAAAAAAAACCATTAACTGATTCATGTTGTTTTGTCATTCATTCTTATACTGTAGGGGTGGGGGGGGGGTGTTGTTGTTGTCAATGATTATGATTTCCAGGAATGGGGAATAAATATTTATTTTATTTCATCAGGAACAAAAAAATACAAATATAAAAATAATCATGAATCTATCTATATATTTGTCAAACCGTTGTATGCGTGTCTGGTTATCCTGTCCCTAGGGGAAATCACATTGGACCTTCGGACTGTCACTCCGCCTCAGGCCAATGAGATGGCTCCCTTGGCCTGCCCGCCCCCGCACACCTCTCTTTGGCCTGAGGCGGAGTGACGGGCCAAAGGACACACACACATACACTCACACTCACACACACACTCTCACACACACACTCTCACACTTCTCACCTCACATCCACGTGGGAGCGGCCGGACGGGTGAGTGAGGTAGCAGCCGGACGGGTGAGGGAGCGGCCGGACGGGTGAGGGAGCGGACAGGTGAGTGAGTGAGGGAGCGGCCAGACGGGTGAGTGAGTGAGGGAGCGGCCGGACGGGTGAGTGAGCGGCCCACAACAGGCAGGATGTTTCGGGGGGATGGGGACAGACGACCGGCAGACACTGGGGGAAGGGGGAGCAAGCGGCCACATGATACATTGTCACTTACCTCCCCCCCTCACCTCCCGCACCCCCCCCACTTCCCCCCCACTTCCCTTCCTCCCCCCCCCCCACTCCCGTCCTCCCCCCCCAGTCCCTTCCTCTCCCCCACTCCTCCCTTTCCCTCGCTCCCCCACTTCCCTTCCACCCCCCACTTCCCTTCGCTCCCCCCCCTTACTTCCTTCCTCATGCCCCCACTTTCCCTTCTCCCCCCCTCTCCCTTCTCCCCTTCTCCTCCCCGCTCCATCCCCCCCTCACCCCCTTCCCCTCCCCCAGTCCCCGGCCCTCCGTTCTCGCTTTCCCTCCCCTTCCCGCCCCGTCACCCCCGCACCCACCGAGTTCCCGTTCAACCCTGCCTCCTCCCTCTACTTCCCATCCCCCACACCCCGCCTCCCTTCACCTTCCCTCAAACCACCACCCACCCCCCTCCTTTCACTTCCCGTCACACCCTCCCTCCAATTCCCCGTCACCCCCCCCTCCCTTCACTTCCCGTCACCCCCCCCCCTTCACCTCCTGTCACCCCCCCTCCCTTCACTTCTCGTCACCCCCCCCTCCCTTCACCTCCCTCCCCACCACCAACCGTCTTCACTTCTTCCCATCCCCCTCGCCTTCACTGCCCGTCCCCCCCCACCCGCCCATCGCTTCCTCCCCATCACCCTCCTCACTTCCCTGCACCCTCCCCCCCCCTCCCCCTCTTCTTTCCCATCACCACCCCTCCCCCTCACTTCATTCCTGTCCCACCCCCCCTTCCTTCATCCTCCCCCCCCCCGTCACCTTTCACCCTCCCGTCACCCCCCTCCCTTCACCTCCTCGTCACCCCCCCTTCACCCCCCATCCACCTCCCTTCACCTCCCCCTCCCCCTCTGAAAAAATACCACTCACATCCTCAACACCCTTCAAACCTCCCCCTCCACCCCCCCCACCTTCACACACGCCCCCTTCCCTCCCTCCCCCCCCCTTCGACTACCCCCGTCACCCACGTCACCCCCTTCCCACCTCCACTCCCCCCCAGCCCCCTTCCTCCCCCCTTCCCACCTACCCCCTCCGCCTCCCCTCCACCCCCTTTGCCCCCCCTTCACCTCCCCTCCACCCCCCCCATCACCTCCCCTCCGCCCCCCCTATTCTACAGTATGTTACAGTATTTCTTTGAACTGCAGCACAACTAATCCTTCAGCCCTCCCCCACCACACACAAACTATTTAGCCACACCTTCCAGAGTCATTCATTTTCTGCAGTTCTATCTTAGTCATTGTGTTTTTAATCCATCCCTAGCCAAGCGTCAACGCGACTCGGCCTGCATGTACTCTAATCCTTTAAAGATGGGAGCTTGCTACCTACGCGCATGAGTCGCCCAACCCCCTCTCCACAGATCGTTAATTTTCTGAATTTGCCATTGTGTTCTTAATCCGTGTGGTTCTTAATCCGTCCATAGCCGAGCTAACAAAGCCTCACAGTGCGCCTGCGTGTAATCACACCCCCCCCCCCAACCCGTAAGGCTTTGTGTTTTACGGAACGCTTTGGAAAATCCCCTCTCCGAATTTGGAATTAATCTGGATGTGTGCACAGCATTGTGAGAATTGAGAGTAAAAAACAAAACCATTAACTGATTCAAGTTTTTTCATTCATTCTATACTTCAAGGGGGGGGAGGGGAGGGTGTGGTTGTTGTCAATGATTACGATAACCAGGAATGTGAATAAATATTTATTGTATTTCATTCAGGGACAACATACAAAGATAAAATAATCATGAATAATAATACCTGCGCCTTTATTAAATTCTTCTGGCAGATTGAAATCGGGAGAAACATTTACAAAACCTTTTGTAAAACATGGAGATAGAAATGAAAAATGGACATTTATGAGAATATTAATTATAATACATACTGTAATGTACTGGTATAATGATATATCTGTAACTTGCTGCACCGACACACCTTTTATTCGAGCAAATACCCCAGTATGTTACCTCGCAGATACCTGGAATGCGCTGCTCCTCACGCTGACAAGCCCCCGTTGCACATTGCCTTCCAGCCTGGGTTCATGCCGGCTGACGGGCGGCTGATCTGTTAAATGATAATGATTAGGATTAATAGGCTGCAATTCTTCGCGTGTCTACCAGATGGCATAATTCATGAATTGTAAATGCAAGTATATCTTATATATATGTGCGTTGGCAGTCTTGCAAAGCCCAGGAATAAAATGCTTTAATCCCTGCCTGGAAAATAACCCAATGCACTCGGGCAGAAAACAGTCACAAACCTCAATACACCCGGGTATAACCGAATTCGTGGGACTAGCCGAGCTCGAATAAAGTGTGTCGCCAGTGTATATAGAAATATTATTTTTTTCCGTCTGTACAGTATCTTGTTCCTCATTCTGTGAACAGTACAGTACTTCATTGAGAGAGGAGAGGTTTTGTGTAGAGTTTATGTGGCGCTTTGCATATACATTTTGCAGGCACAGGTCCCTGCTCGTCCGGTGGAGCTACTGTAACAATCTACTGTTTGTTTTTGGTGCCTGAGGCACAGGGAGATAAAGTGACTTGCTTTTTATGTACTGTGTTTCAATATGATGAAAACAGGGATCGCTACATAACCTTTTCCTTACTGCACGCTTCCACGTATGAGGAGTTGGCGAAAATTTGTAAAAGTCATAGTTTTCGATAAAATACTTATAAATTTGAACAACTGTTGCCATCTTATCCTCTGTTGCATTAATCGCGGCACATATCAAATACGCTTAATTTCTGTCGGGTTTTTGGAAAGCGGGCTGCACTTGAACACTCATGGCGGGCGGGTCTGTGGAGAATACTGTAACCGAAACTGGTCTTTGTCTTTCTTAAATATGAGAAGCCTAAATTGATAAATTTTTGCAACCTCTTCCTTCAGTCTCAAGGCCAAGTTACAATGGCACACTGTGGTACAGTATCTTTTTAAACGAAACAACTGCAAGCCGACACATTACTGAAGCGCATGCAACTTACAATTCATGAATATCTGCCATCTGGCAGACACGCGAAGCATTTCAGCCTATTAAATCCGAACCATTATCAATAAACGCATGACCCGTGGCTGGTTACGCAAAATGAACGCGGCATGCGCCAGATGAAGAGCTTCGCATTCCAGGAACAAGCCAGGTAAAAACCGGTGATTTGTTAGAATAAAAGCTGCCGCAGCAGTACATCACTGTATGTCTTCTTGACATAATAAGGCTGACGTCTCTGAAAACCCTTAGCCTTTGGGGTCAGCAGAAGGTTTTCTTTATTGGCCTTAGCCTGTCGCTTTTGCCTTGGTGTGGAAACGGCAACCGCCTTTCGCTTTTTCTGCTTGACAGGCACGGCAAAGGCGAGTGGCATCCTGCGTCCATAGAATCGGGGTTGCTCCATGGAAGCAGGTGGCACAATGCAGTATCTGGACAAGGGCAAGTTCAGATAAAGATCATCAAGTGGTGGGCTATGCAAAGTGTGTAACCTTTTATGCATGGCGACCAGGTACAGGTGTTGAAAGTGGGCGTACTCTAATGTGAGTCATTACCGTATAAATACACCATCCATTTTGTGGATTCACTGCACATTGAATACTGCACCGACACACTTTATTCGAGCAAATACCCAGTATGTACCTGGCAGATACCTGGAATGCGCCGCTCCTCACCTCTGACAAGCCCCGTTGCGTTTGCCTTCCCAGCCTGGGTTCATGCCTGGCTGACGGGCGGCTAATCTGTTAAATGATAATGATAAGGATTTAATAGGCTGCAATGCTTCGCGTGTCTACCAGATGGCATAAATTCATGAATTGTAATGCAGTATATATATATATATACTGTGCAGTATTGCAGCCAGCGGGAATAAAATGCTTAAATCCCTGCATGGAAAATACCTCCAATGCACTCGGGCAAGAAAACAGTCACAAACCTCAATACACCCGGGTATACCCGAATTCGTGGGATAGCCAAGCTCGAATAAAGTGTGTCGCCAGTGTACACATCGACTAAACATCGATAACATTCTTGTGTTTGTATTTCTTTCTACTCGCAGCAATGCCTGTTAAAAAGATTTCCAAGGAGCTCAGCATGCGAATTAAGGACATGTACCCAGAGCGGACACCGAATTGCTGCTATCCAGCGCTGGTTAGTACTTCGGACCTCGTTGTGCCATCAACCCACGTGGGCTATCATGCATACGGAAAAAAACAGAGACCGCAAAAGGGCACCAAGGGTAACTAACGCGGAAGTATATTTATAAAACTAACAAAAAAAAATGATAAAATGTACGTCTGTACTGTTCATACCGTACAGTACACTATAGTACAGTTCTGTATCTACTGTAATACTGTTGTTATTTCTGTTGATTTATATTACAACATAGTTTGTATATTTATAGTTCAACAGTATATATTTTTTGTATATTCTAGTTATCGTACAACGGTTATATAGGATGAATATTTTTATATTATATACAACAGTATATATATTTGTATATTATATTATAGTACAACAGTATATATATTTTGTATATTTATATTTATAGTACAACAGTATACATTTTTTGTATTTTTCTATTTATCGTACAACGATATACAGCAGCGGCAGCTCTTATTCGAGCAAATGCCGCTGGCTGTATGAGGCTGGGAAGCGGGTAGCCGCGCGCGTGGCGGCGCCACTGTGACGTCACAGTCACAAGCGCGCCCCGGCTTCCCCGTCTTCCCCGGCTTCCCCAGGCTTCCCCGACACCCCTGGAGTTCAAATCTAGGTAAGCGGGGGGTGCGGGGAAGCAGAGGGGGGGGAGTAGAAGCCGGGTTCGGGGTGTCTTTGGGGGGGTAATTGGCGCGACGATGTGAGGAGGGGGGGTGGGGGGGAAACGCGGCGGCGCGCGTTTTTGACTGGCGGCAGCTGGGGTAGATCCCGGCATGCCGCCGGCATTTTACTTTAATAAAGTATGTCGCTACTGTATATAGGGTGATATTTTATTTATATTACAACAGTATATATTTTTAGTATTTATATTATATACAACATTATATTATATACATTATATTGCTGCATATTAATAAAACAATATATTTTCTTTGCATTGTAGGGAGACAACTCTTCAGGTGGACAAAAAAGTGAGGAGAATGATGAGAGGAGTGCATTAAGGGGTTAAAAAAACACTATGCAGGAAAGCACAATCTGACTGTATCCGAGAGCCGATAAAGAAGATGAGACGCAGCATTGGATGGAAATATGGACGTGTGAGGTGTTAGTACTGGACAGTAGGGAAAAGTGGTTGTTAGCAAACTGTACTGTACTGTACTGTGCCGCTAAATTTTTTATTCCTTGTCATACAGAGCGTACCCATGATACGGGACACAAACAAAATCAAAAGAGTGGTCCAGGCCCAGGCATGGATCGACAGTGGGGAGACTTTCCAGGGATTGCATCTTCACTGATGAGTCTACTGATGTCGCTGGAGAGATTTGCAAGCTTTGCATTCCACAAAAAAGGCCGATATCTTTTGAAGCACACGGCCAAAAACACCTGTGAAGCTGCATTGTGTGGGGTGGCCATCTCTAGGCGTGGACCAGGTTGGCATTGTCATCTTTGAAGGTAAAATTTATCAAAATAATGTCGCCTAATGCACTGTACTTACTAGGTTGCCTTACTGTATGCACTGTACTGTACTATTGTGCAGTTTTTTGAGCACTTTTCTTTTCTTGCATAGATCAGAAGAATGAATAAAGCTTTCTTCCAAGACAACATTGTGCATCACACGCAAGTTCCCCAATGGTCACCGCTTCTACCAGGACAACGATCCGAAGCACACCGCGTCAACGGCGCATATCCTTGAGTGCGCATATGCCGCGCATATTCTTGAGCACGGCATCAACTGGGTGAAGACGCCAGCGGAGTAAGTGCAGTAGACCGTGTCCAATTTTTGTTTCCCACTGTTTTTAGCTCTAAACCAATTGTCCTTTTTTTCCAATGACAGATCGCCAGACTTCAATCCGATCCAAAGTCTGGCATCAGCTGAAGGACCATATCTGGAAAGTGGGCGAAACCCTCCAAAAAAGGGACGAGTTGTTGAAAAGGCATAATGAGTTTTGGAACGATGTTGTACTCACGTGGAACGCTTTGCAATAAATATATAGACCATTTTCCACTGTGTTGCCCATTGTCAGGCGCGTAATGGGCAAAGCATCAGGAAAGTAGTACTGTGCGGTAGTATTGTAAGTTACAGGTTATGATACAGGTAAGTATGGCACAGATTTTTCTTTCCAGATAGTCAGAGTATACAGTAGTTAGTTTTTTCTTTACAGAGAGAGCAGCACCAGCCATCAGGTTACAGAACATAGAATTTAACGGTAGTCAGAGTATATATTAGTTCCAGTATACAGTAGACTAGTTTGACAGTACTACAGTAACTGCCTACTAACAGCACTAGCAGCACCAGCCACTTACAGTAGTTCTACACATCACACAATGCCATAATACAGTACACACATACAGTACAGTACAGTAACTGCACTAATTTTTTGTTTTCTTGTCGTTTCAGGAAAAAAGGGTGGCCTGGGGGGAGTTGGGTTTTTGTGTCCAGTTTAATCTGTTTGTACAGTAAAATGTACAGTGTATAAACAGCAGTAATGATGTACACAAAACCTTCCTCTCTCAATGAACTACTGTACTGTAGACAGAATGAGGAAAAGATAAAGACGGAAAAAAATAATATTACTATACAGTATTACAGTATACAGTATATATATATTATATATTACATTACAGTATAATTATTAAATAATTCTTATAAATGTGCTTATTCATGTTTCCCATGTTTTACAAATGTTTTCTAAATGGTTATCCATTTCCATCGCCAAAAAAACTTAATAAAAATGCATTATGTATTATTCATGTTTTTTTTATATTTGTATTTTTGGGTCTGACAAAATAAAATAAATATTTATTACTTTCCTGCTAATCATCATAATTGACAACAACCCCCCCCCCCCGACAGTATAAGAATGAATGACAAACAACATGAATCAGTTAATGGTTTTTTTTTTTACTCAATTTCACAATGCTGTGCACATCAGATTTACATTTCAAATTCGAGAGGGGATTTTCCAAAGCGTTAACGAAAACAAAGCCTCTAAGGGTTGGGGGGGGGGATGGTGTGATTACACGCAGGCGCACTGAGGCTTTTTTGCTCGGCTATGGACGGATTAAGAACACAATGGCAATATTCAGAAGATTAACGACTCTGTGGAGAGAGGGGGTTGGTAGGGTAGGGTGACTCATGCGCTGTAAGCAGCAAGCTCCCATCTCTAAAAGGATTAGAGTACACGCAGGCGCAGTCAGCCGATTGACGCTTTGCTAGGGACGGATTAAAAACACAATGACTAAAGTAACTGCAGAAAATGAATGACTCTGGAGGTGTGTGGCTAAAATAGTTAACAGTACTGTAATTTCAAAAGGCAGTTCATCATAATAATTTGATCAATAAACCCTCAAATACAACCCCCAAATACAGTACATAAAAAGCAAGTCACTTTAACTCCCTGTGCTTCAGGCACCAAAAACAAACAGTAGATTTTCTATATATATATATTATTAATTAATATTCATATAAATGTCCATTTTTCATGTATCTCCATGTTTTACAAATGTTTTGTAAATGTTTCTCCGATTTCAATCTGCCAGAAGAATTTAATAAAGGCTGCAGTATGTATTATTCATGATTATTTTTATCTTTGTATTTCATCAGATTTACAGTACATTTCAAATTCGAGAGAGGATTTCCCAAAGCGTTACCGGAAACAAAGCCTCTAAGGGTTGGTGGGGGATGGTGTGATTACACGCAGGCGCACTGAGGCTTTGTAGCTCGGCTATGGACGGATTAAGAACACAATGGCAATATTCAGAAGATTAACGACTCTGTGGAGAGAGGGGGTTGGTAGGTTAGGGTGACTCATGCGCTGTAAGCAGCAAGCTCCCATCTCTAAAAGGATTAGAGTACACGCAGGCGCAGTCAGCCGATTGACGCTTGGCTAGGGACGGATAAAAACACAATGACTACAGTAACTGCATAAAATGAGCAAAGCGTTGTTGTGTGTTTTTTTACACAGGACATGCACGACTCCAGTCCCTGAAGGCCGCAAACAGGCACGGTTTTCAAGGTTGCCCTGAAAACCTGCCCTGTTTGTTGCCCTCTAGGACTGTACTGGTGCAATTTCAACCTGCTCAGACCCACAGAACGGATTATTTTAAATTATATTTATATATTTTTATATTTATATTTTAAAGATATTAAAGAATGTACTGTATTGTATTTAAAACATGTGACTGTAAACCATACTGACTGACAAATGTTTTCACACATGTACTGTAGCAGTAAACCATACACCTGTTGATGTTTTGAATTGCTGTGCACTTAACATGTTTCAACATTGTACAGTATTTGTAAATAAATGTTTTTGTACTGACTCCACCAATAAAAGAACATGTTGATTTGTCTTACATTGTTTCCATTTGCTCCTTTGACAGTGTAACAAATGTCGAGGCTTACTGCACTGTTTTTTACTACCAGACCGCAAAGCCGCAAGATCGGCAACATTGTCAAAAAAGAGCAATGATCGCGCAATTGGTGTGGGAACTAGGGCAATTGGCGTGGGAACTTCTGTTCTAGGGCACCTAGAAATAAATAGAAAATTTTGCCTGTAGATGTTAGGAACCCCCTAACTTGACCCCAACAGGGTCCGACCAGTAATGGTGGCGAGAAAGGGTCACGCCGGCGAGGAGGGTCCTATCATTGACTGTAATGGCGGAGAAAGCCGCGCTGCTTTGAAACGGCTAAGTCAGAATGAGCAGAAACCTGGAACCCATAACTCCGGTTCTGTTCAACCGAGAGGGCTCAGATTCGGTCACCATGTAGTCCCAGTTCTGGCAGGATTGCATGGCAAATAGCGACCCTCTCGTGGCAACAGAATGGAGTCAGGGTAATCGCGCAATTGGCATGGGAACTAGGGCCTCGGTCAAGTTCACGGCCAATTGGCGTGGGAACTTCTGTTCTAGGGCACCTAGAAATAAAATTCATTTTGCCCATAGATGTTAGGAACCCTCTCACTTGACCCCAACAGGGTCCGACCAGTAATGGCGACGAGAAAGGGTCACGCCGGCGAGGAGGGTCCTATCATTGACCGTAATGGCGGAGAAAGCCATTTCAAATCAGCGCGGCTATGTCAGAATGTACAGAAGGTATTAGACTTCAAAGACAACAGCTCGCAAACGCCCCCATGAGTTTTTACACGGCATTGCAGTATTGCAGACAGTGAGAATAAAATGCCCACGAAGGACAATAAAACCCACAGGCCATCTTCTCCAGTTCTATCTGACGCCGATGCCTCTGAAATCAACGGGTCACTTTCTCCTTTGCTCTTAGACGACTCTGCTTCTCGCCCGGAAATCCAAAGGTCACTTTCTCCATCCCTCTTCGACGACGCTGCCGCTTCTCCTCTACCAGATATCCACAGGTCACCTCCTCCACTCTTCTTCGATGTCGCTGCCGCTTCTCTCCATGGAACCCCCATCTCATCCTCCGTTGCACCCATCCACCCAGATGTTCACACGCCATGCACAAGAAGCAGTTCGTTAGACCGGATGCTGAATGGGATAAGTGTGGATCTCCCCGGGAACTCTATTGTGCAAGCAAAGATAGATCTGCTTCTGGAGACAATGCTAAATGTGGAGCAACGGATGCTACGAATGGATCAACGGATGATACATATGGATCAACGGATGCTAGATATGGATCAACGGATGCAACATATGAATCAACGGATGGATCGACGGATGGAGAAGATAGAGGCTGACATAGCGGGCATACATTATTTGCTCGGTGTTAATGCCCCTGTTTCCCCGACGCTGGAGCAAGGGGGTGACATGGATGTGATGAATGGGACCTTCGACCCCCTTCCATCACCAAGTGCACCCCCTCCACCAGAAGATGTAGTGTACATGTATGCCGTTGAGGAGGACATGACAACCCTGTCAAGACCACGCCAGGAGACAACACGTCGACCAAGACCGGAGGAAAGCTTCCTCCCTGACAACCTACCATCGCCTGTCGCCTCAAGCACACCCGCTCCCAAAAAACCTACAGTCGCTCGCATCGAAACGGTGCCCGACATCACCCTGTGCGATCTGCCACCGGCGCTCAGGGTGAAGTATAGGGTGAAGAGTGCTGGTGCACCCCACAAGTATGCCTTGTTACTTTTTAAGCACCATGTTCCCTACTCGTTGTACTGCGACTGGGCCTTCAGAGTGAACTACGAAGGAAATCGCGTTAAAAAGGCGCTTCCTGCCAATTTAAGAAAGAACATTGTGGATGAAATGCGGCGCTTTTATCCAATTACAGATCCTGTAATAAAACACGTTCGAGACTGCATTAATGGCGTTTTGCGCCATGCAAGAAATCGGCCATGGACGGACAATGTGGAGGACTTTCTGTAAGACCATACTGTTGTGCTGAACTGTATTGTACTCTACATGTTTTGACCTGCTGTACTTAAATAAAGGAGATGTTGTTGTGTGGTTTTTTACTTGTATTTATACAGAAATGTTTTAACTTGCTGTCCACACACACAGGACATGGACAATTCCAGTCCCTGGGGGCCGCAAATAGGCACGGTTTTAAAAGGTTACCCTGAAAACCCGCCCTGTTTGCTGCCCTCAAGGACTGTAATGGTGCAGACTGTTTTGCACACCATCCCACTGTACAGTATATGTTTTGACTTGTCGTTCTTTAATAAAGGAGATGTTGCATTTTGCTTATTTTATGAATAAAGAATTTGTTTTTAAAACATGTGACTGTAAACCATACTGACTGACATAAATGTTTTCACAAATGCAGCAGTAAACCATACACCTGTTGATGTTTTGAATTGCTGTGCACTTAAAATGTTTCTACATTGTACAGTATTTGTAAATAAATGTTTTTGTACTTACTCCACCAATAAAAGATCATGTTGATTTGTTTTACATTGTTCCATTTGCTCCTTTGCTACTGTAACAAAATACAGTGTTTCTAGAATGTAGAGGCATACTGCACTGTATACTGTAGACATGCTCAGTATAAGAGTATTAAAAAAACTAGAAGACACAACTGTACTGTACTGTATGTACTGGCACTGTATACTGTAGAAGACACATAATGTAAGGGATACATGTAGAATAAATGCATAGTTTTTATTTTTTCGGGTTTATTATACAGTATACTGTACTGTATATAAAAAGGTATTGTACAGTATACTGTACGGTCGGAAAACATCAGCATACTGTTTCAGGTACAGTATTCTATCCTAATCAATAACAACGGTCACTAAACTGTAGACTCCGGTACGTGGGTTTTTCAATCCGATTCAGCAATGTGCAGGCATTGTTACACAAAGCGATATTATCCATCGAAATCCCTCCATTAGCCGTTTTCTTTTCTGAGGAAAAACAAAAAGAAAAGTTTTACTATAATGGTCAGTCCCCTAAAGAAGTTTCCAGCCAGTCCCACCAATAATTTTCTCGGGGGGTGTCTCCTGTTCACATGCGCATGCACCTACCATCAATGTAATGACACGCATACTGTATGCGTTTCAAGAAGGTTCCAATGCGCATGCGCCTAGCGTTCCACCAATAGTTCAGTATCTGCAGTACAGTACTGTAGAAGCCGCTCAGCCAATAATATTGCTTACAGGAGAATCGCTTGACTTTTGAATCGCACCGATATTGATACTGTATTGTCAAAATAAAAAAAACACAGAAAATAATACGGCAACAATACTCATCATAGAATTTCCCATTCAGCTGGCGCCAGCGCTGGTCCACTGCCAGTCCAGCGTTCTTGATCATCCACGTTGATAGTTTGCAGCGTGACTAGTCCACCTGTAGTCAGCTGATGAGGCTGGAAATTGCTTAGGTACATGCAACCTTGATCGAAACTGCACGCGAAATCTGGCTCAGGCCACAGGGTTGACACTGACGGCGGGACATTGGAAGCCGGTGCTCGTGCATTGCTTGGCAGCGACTGTCGTTTCTTAGTTGGTTTTAACACGACCCTTCGCCTTTTGCCGTCATCATGATCATAGATACAGGAAAAAGCTGGTGATACACACCAATACCCTCCAACAAATTGTGGCTCAATACGATAAAAACAGGGATCGCTACATAACCTTTTCCTTATTGCACGCTTCCACGTATGTGGAGCTGGCGAAAAATTTTAAAAGTCATAGTTTTCGACAAAATACTGATAAATTTGAACAACTGTTGCCATTTTATCCTCTGTTGCATTAATCGCGGCCCATATCAAATACGCGTAACTTCTGTCGGGTTTTTGGAAAGCGGGCTGCACTTGAACACTCATGGTGAGCGGGTCTCTGGAGAATACTGTAACCGAAACTGGTCTTTGTCTTTCTTCAATATGAAATGCCTAAATTGATACATTTTTGCAACCTATTCCTTCAGTCTCAAGGCCAAGTTACAATAGCACACTGTGGAATCTTTTTTAAACGAAACACTTGCAAGTCGACACATTACTGAAGCGCATTACAATTCATGAATATCTGCCATCTGGCGGACACGCGAAGAATTGCAATCTATTAAATCCAAACCATTCTCAATAAACGCATCAACCGCGCGTCAGCCGCGCATGACCCGTGGCTGGGAACGCAAAATGAACGCGGCATGCGCCAGGTGAAGTGCGTCGCATTCCAGGAAAAAGCCAGGGAAAAAACGGCGATGTGTTAGAATAAAAGCTGCCATAGCAGTATAAAGGTTTGTGATGTTTAGAGTGCGTAGTCAGTGCATGTTGTAATGTGTGAAGAGATGTTTTTCTGTGTGAGTGTAAAGTGAATGTGTGCAGGCATGTGTATACACATAATGAAGTGATGAGAGTAAATGTTAGAAACATGGCAAGACAGTGGATGTTGTCAGTTGTGAAGAGCTAAGGCACGTTGCACAGTGCCGTGCGCGTGCTATGCCGTGTGCGCGCGTGGATTTATAGTTTGCTGACGTCCTTGCGCCTTTTCTATATAAGTGGCGCTTCCGTGCACGGCAGGGAGAGCGGAGGCGACAGGCAGGGTGTAAGAGGAATAATTTAATATTTTAGCGGTGCTTCGTGTGGTGCAATGTATGTCTTGGTGTGTATGTGTGTATGTGTGTATGTATGTATGCATGTATGCGTTTCTGTATGGATGTGTGTGTGTATGTGTGTGCGGGGGTGGTGTGGTTAAATAAATGCACAGACCCCCACAAAAAGTTTTTATTTTTTGTTGTACTGTAAAAAGGCGTCCATGGCTAATGACACAGGGGGAACACAGGGCCAATCACATAGGGGTAAGAAATACACACACAAACATTATTTCAGACTTATAGATATAGATATCCCTTTTCAGTAGTTTTTTGGTTTTATATTTTCTTTTTCTTTTTGTGACCATTATATATCTTTTGTTGGTTAAATCATTAAGACATGCGGTAGAATTACAAAGAAATGTCTTAAAATCATAATACAATTGACTTAAAAGAAGTAAGTGTGTCCGGTTTGCTTAATGCATATTCTGAATTAATATATTAATATTTCCTTTCCCCCCTTTATATATCCCAGTTCTCTGACCTTACATCGGTACATTTTGAGTCATTTATACTTAAATATATGGATGAAAGTTCTTTCGCTGCTCTCTATGATTATTATGCGTATACTTGCTCTTTTGAGTTCTGGGTATGTAAAGGAGTAAAACTTCTTAAATCTATTTTTATTTTTATATATATATTTTTGCCTTTTTTATATGTGTGTTGTTTTTGTGCAAATGTGCCATTCTCTGATGATCTGTTTTTCTATTGCTTGGAAGTTATATATATAATTTGTGTTTTAATCATTAGACTAATGGTACTTTTTAACTATTTTCTATAAAATTTGTTTTTGTTGTTAATTTTTGATAAAGTATGTTGATACAGTTTTTTTCTTTTAAACTTATGTCTGCACCGGGTGAGGAAGCCATGTTGAAGACATCACAGACGATTAGGTAATCAGATGCTCATGTCGGCCGTAATAAAGTTATGTTTGGTGATATGTTAAGTGAGTCAATCGGATGGCTTCTCCTAGAGCTCCATATCCCTCTAATGGATGAAGGGGCCTGTTTGTTACTAATAAAGTTGTTTGAATATGACGCGATCCACTTAACCAATAGGGATCCGTCTAAAGGGAGATGCCACCCGATTGATCAGCTCGTCTGTGACGTCACTCGGTAGCGCGTTTGGCGCTACGGTATAAATATTGGCTCCCTAATGGGGTAAGGTACACCTTGAGAAAGGGAATAGAGCCCAAAATGCATTGGTGGACCACTGCTGTGGCTACGGGGGACATTTAGTCCATTTTTTTTTTATAACTTTGGTTTTATTTTGTTTTTCAAAAGTATACATATACAGGCAAAACATCTGAAATATTTTTACCAATACATTTCATTCCAAATAAACACGTATTCAAAGAGAGTGGGGAAAAAAAAAGGGGAAGACAAGAAGGAAGGGGGGGGGGGGGGGGGGTTGGGGAGGGAAGTGGTGTGGCGCGGGTCCACCTTTCGCCGGGTCAAACCGTATGTGATGTTCTTGGTTCCTAACGTCACCATAACCTTGCTCCTGTCTGGTCTGTCTCACCGGATGAGGGAACTATTTTTCCTGTTTAGCTATTCACAGAGGGTGTCTGAGTCTCAAATACAGCCAAGAGCGCCCGCTTCAGACCACTATCAAGGGAGAACGCATCTGCACCTATCAAAGCAAGATGGTATCCCTCTCCACTCCCGGGATGTCCATCTGGGCCAATCAAGGCGTCCAGGTTTTTAGGAAAATTTCACCAGTGTCATTAACTAAACTCGTTAATTTTTCCATCTGGCATACAAACCAAATTCTGTTCCGAATCTTGGGAATTGATGGAATTTCGGGTTGTTTCCATAATGCTGCGATCTCACACCGTGTTGCTGTTGCGAAATATGCAACCAATCTATTTCTCGCTTTGTTCAGACCCAGTGTCGGACGGTTCAGGAGGAACCGCCACGGGTCCAAGGGAATTTTGAGGTCTAGAATCCTCTGGAGCCAATCTCTAATCTCTCACCATAGCGGTCTAACTTCTTACCACTAAAAGGTGTTGTGTGTACGTCAGGAAATAATGTGTACTAAATCTATATTTTCTGTACATGCTATTCATACTTCCGCTTTAGCGTAGCCACCATTTTATCAGATTGGCTCTGCTTTTCATCCATGGCGGAAATAGTAGCATTTGCAGTATCTAGCTCAGTCTTGAGATCGTCCAATTCTGTCCTGGCTAAAGAGTAAATTGTGAGCACATCTTTTTGTACCTTCACGTTATTTTTCTGTAGCTCTGTGTAACCATCTTCCTTTTGTTTCAATTGTTCACGGAGCATATCACAGTCATGCTTGGCATTTTCCAGGGCATTTTCAGGGCTGGTCAAGGGAGCGTCACTCACTGGTTCTGGCTCCACTTCCCTGGGATGGTTGGTTGAGGGTTCCTCACTGTTGGCACTGGACAGACACTTCTTTGGGGTACACGACTTCTGCCTTGGGCCCTCTGGATATTCCGTTATCCGCGGGATAAATTCTCCATTTTCTCTAGGCTGCAGGGCAACTCAGTCCCCCTTTTCCTCAACAGGATCTGCGGACGTGTCTGTTCCTTCCACGGTAAGTGAAGAACCGCTTTTCTTTTTCTTTTTCCGCCTTTTTGTTTTGGATGACTCCGTCCCATCAGGAATACTGGGGTCTCCTTTATTTGAAATTTTAGCAGCGTCACTGGATCCACCCGGCTTTTCTTGCAACTGTAATAGCTGACGGAAATATTCGGTGATCCACTGCTCCTGCTCTGTCTCCTTCTGATCATATTCATCATCAAAGGGAGCGGTCTTTTCTGTTCGTGCCGAGTTCAGGCACCCCCACCATTTTTGGGGTGTTTTGTGGGTGTGACTCGGTTCGGGTTCCCCGTAAGAGATGTCTTCCTCTTTATTGGACTGGAAGGGCCACTCTTCCGTGGGGTAGAGTTCATTACAGGAACGCTGCATCTTGTCCTCCATTTTTAGGCTATCAGGTGTAATTTTCTTCCTGACCTCAGGAGATGCTATTGCAGCTGTTGTATTTGCTAGAACCCCCAATTGTGGTAGTCTACAGGTGGGCATATTTTGCGTGTAGAGGTCGTAGCTCTCACAGGCATCTCTGTAGATTTTTTCTTTCTTGGATAAGTTTTACAATATCAGCAGTACTGTGCATGCATTATCTCTAATCAGGTATACAAGATGTGCAGTTGCTAGGTAAAAACGTCTATTTGCTTTACACCATTTACTTGCTAGGTTTAATCTCTCATTAGGTATGCTGAAAGTGTGGTTGCTAGGTAAAAACTTCTGTTTGCTTTACACCATTTACTTGCTAGGTACAATCCCTTCGCTTCAGCAACAGAATTTGGTTTTCTGCCTGAGTTTAGTAATTTTCATTCTCATCTTGGCTATTATGGCATTCACACTTCACACTTTGGGTGTCTGTTTTGCTCCCAAGATATATATAGGCAGACTTTTTTACTTGCAGAAAAAAAACATTCTTTGCAGTGGACTATTTCTTTCATTCCCGGCAGGGTGACTCAACACTCAATTGGCTTTGAAATACCTTTTACACAGTTCAGCAATCCCTTTTTACCCTATAGGGCATTTGTTTGCTAAAAATTCCCCTGCTTCAGCAAAGTCTTGTATCAATTTTCACACTTTTCTGCATATACTCCATTCACAGCTGGTAGCCCTATGCGGTGTGGCAACCTTTATTTGCAAAATCAGTACCACTCGTGGGTCACCATCTGTATTCACTGCTTCAGCGAAACTTTTGAAAACAACACCTATCCCTTTTTAAGGGCTGACTCACTTCTTGAACCCTGACTATGGCTGGAAGGCAAAACCCCTATTTCAATGACCATATTACACTTTGTGATAGGCAAATAAGGTTTAGCAGCTTCAGCAGTCTCTCTCCTCTTGAAATTGGGGAAAAGAGTCCATCTGTGGTTTTGTAAGTTTCAGTGGTGTGTATCCCATTAACTCTGGTCTCTGCTGCATGAGATTGTTTATTAATTGACTACCAGCAGTTAACCACCACACTGCTAGATTAAAGGCACATTACTTGAACAGGGATTACTCCCCTGTTACAGTGACCAAAAAAAATAAAATATTTTTTTCTCATTTTTTATTTTCTCCACAAGCCTGCCTAAACCATCTTGATATTATGATATTCAATCTGTGCTGTAGCTTTTGACTGTGACACTGTGCATTTGACTGCACATGGTTGATTTGTGTGCTTTTTATGTATTTGGAGGTGTAGGGATCAAATTATTATGATGAACTGCCTTTTGAAAATATGCCATTTCTTTGAACTGCAGAACAGCTAATCCTTCATGCAGCTGTACCCTGTACCCCCTCTCCCCCCCCATACACACAAGGCTCGCTCAAGCAAGGATTTGAACCTCTTATCGACAGACACCTTTCTAGAGCTATTCCGTTTCTAAAGCTTGCCATTGTGTTTTTAATCATCCGTCCCTAGCCAAGCATCACCTCTCTGCGCCTGCGTGCCTAATTTTCCTATTGTTGGCTTTGAGTCACCTCTCTGTAATCCTCTTTGGGAAGGGAGCTAGCTGATGATTACTGCGTATGACTCACCCACCCATTACCCCAACGCTTTGAGGCTTTGTTTACGGTAACGCTTTTGATAATCCCTTTTCGAATTTGATATGTAAATCGGATTTGCACAGCACTGTGAAATTGAGAGATAAAAAAATCATGAATAATGCACATTGTGATTATACTATTAATTAATAATATATTATATATATATAATTATATATATATATATATATAATTTTTTCCGTCTTTATCTTCTTCTTCATTCTGAGTACAGTAGTTCATTGAGAGAGGAGAGGTTTTGTGTACATCATGACTGCAGTTTAGATACTGTACACTTAACTGTACAAACAGTTCACAAACTTTACACGATACCCCCCCCCCCCCCCAGTCCATCCTTTTTTTCTGAAAAGACAAGAAAACAAAAAATTAGTGCAGTTATGTGCATACTGTATTATGGCATTGTGTGCTGTTTAGTACTGTCAAACTAGTCTATACTGGAACTACTGTATACTGTAACTTCTGTTAAATACTTCGCAACCAGATAGCTGGTGCTGCTCTCTCAGGAAAGAAAAAAATTGAGCAGTTAGGTGCAAATTATGGCATTGTGTACTGTATAGCTACTTCATATTGGACAACAGTATGCAGTTAGTATTGTCAAACTAGTCTATACTGGAACTACTGTTAATTACTTTGTAACCAGATGGCTGGTGCTGCTCTCTCAGGAAATATTTTTTTTTAGCAGTTAGGTGCATATTATGGCATTGTGTACTGTATAGCTACTCCATATTGGTCAACAGTATGCAGTTAGTACTGTCAAACTAGTTTATACTGGAATTACTGTATACTGTGACTACTGTTAAATACTTTGTAACCAGATGGCTGGTGCTGCTCTCACAGGGAAAAAAAATCTGTGCCATACTTACCTGAATCATACTGTACTTACAATATTACAGTACAGTACTATACCATACTACCTTCCTGATGCTTGCACATTACGCGCGATCAGAATGGGCAATATGGTCAATATATTTATTGCATCGTTCCACGGTGAGAACATCGTTACAAAAACTCAGTATACCTTGCGCCAACTCATACTTTTTGGAGGGTTTCACGACTTTTCGGATATGGTCCTTCAGCAGATGCCAGACCATTTTGATAGGATTGAAGTCTGGCGATCTGTCATTGGAGGGGGAAAAAGGACAATTAGCTAAAGAGATACAGTACACAGTAAAACAGTGGGAAAAAATGAGACACGGTTATTGCACTTACTCCGCTGGCGTCTTCACCCAGTTGATTCCGCGCTCAAGAATATGCACTGTTGACGCAGTGTGCTTCGGATCGTTGTCCTGGTAGAAACGGTGACCATCTGGGAACTCATGTGTGATGTATTCCACAATCTCAGGCACAATTGTCTCTTGGAAAAAAGCTTTATTCATGATTCCTATAACAAGAAAAGAAAAGTGCTCAAAAAACTGCACACTAGCACAGTACAGTGCAAAAGGCAAAAGCGTGTGACATACAATTTACTGTATCTTCAAAGATGCTGATGCATCCTGGTCCACGCCTAGAGATGGCACCCCACACATGCATCTTCACTGGGTGTTTCGGCTTCATAGATATGCGACCTTTTTTGTGGAATGCAAAGGTGGCAAATCTCTCCAGCGAAACAGTAGACTCGTCAGTGAAGATTCAATCCTGGAAAGTTTCTCCACTGTCGATCCATGCCTGGGCCTGGACCACTCTCTTGATCTTGTTAACGTCCCTTATCATAGGGTACACTCTGTAATGACAAGGAATAATTTTATAGGTACAGTACAGTTTCTTAAACAACACTTTAACCTCCTGTACTGTCCAGTACTAACCTCACACGTCCATATTTCCATCCAATTCTGCGTCTCATCTTCTTTATGCTGGCCTCGGATACAGTGAGATTGTGATTTTGCTGCAGAGTGTATTTGACCCTTAAGGCACTCTACTCATAATTCTCTTCACTTATTTTGTCAACTAGAATAGTTGCCTCCCTACAGTGTACAGAAAAACAACAATCCGGTAAGTTACAGTGCAGTAGGCCACAAGTAGAGCACATCATGTACAGTAAAAAATAGTATAAAATTAGATAGATCTACACAATATATAGTTCAATTAATATGCAGCAATATAAACAATAATAGATATACTCAATTATATACTGTAGTTATATAAATATACCGAAATAACTTTAAAATGAGAGAAATCTACACAATATATTGTTCTTTTAATATGCAGCAATATAAACAATATATATACTGTAGTTATATAAATATACCGAAATAACTATAAAATTAGAGAGATCTACACAATATATTGTTCTATTAATATGCAGCAATATAAACAATATATATACTGTAGTTATATAAATATACCAAAATAACTATAAATTTAGATAGATCTACACAATATACAGTTCAATTAATATGCAGAAATATAAACAATAGATATACTGTATTATATACTGTAGTTATATAAATATACCGAAATAACTATAAAATGAGATAAAGCTACACAATATATAGTTCTATTACTATGCAGCAATATAAACAATAATAGATATACTGTATTATATAGTTATATAAATATACTTACGCGTTAGTTACCGTTGGTGTCCTCGTGCTTTGTTTGTTTTTTCCGTGTGCATAATAGCACACGGTGGTTGATGGCACAACGAGGCCAGAAGCAGCTAACCAGTGTTGGATATCTGCAATTCGTTGTCCGCTCATGTACATCTCCTTAATTCTCATGCTGAGATCCTTTTAAATCTTTTTAACAGGCATTGCTGCGAGTAGAAAGAAATACAAACACAAGAATGTATATTCAATGTTTAGTCTGTGTATTCACTGTGCAGTGAATCCACAAAATGGATGGTGTATTTATACGTTAATGACTCACATTAGAGTACTCCCACTTTCAACACCTGTACCTTATCGCCATGCATAAAAGGTTACACACTTTGCATAGCCTCCCACTCGATGATCTGTATCTGAACTTGCCCTTGTCCAGATACTGCATTGTGTCATCTGCTTCCATGGATCAACACCGATTCTACGGACGCAAGAAGCCACTCGCCTCTGCCGTGCCTATCACACAGAAAAAGCGAAAGGCGGCAGCCGTTTCTAAGCCAAGGCCAAAGCGACAGGCTCAGGCTAAAAAAGAAAACCTTCTGCTGACCCCAAAGGCTAAGGGTTTTAATACACGTAAGCCTTATTATGTAAATAAAAATTCGGTGATGTACACTCAACGCAAAACAAATGGCAGCCAACCCATCGAACCCGCAGGCCACTACCTTCGATGACTCTGCCGCCGCTCTCCTGGAAATCTACAGCCCATCTTCTCCACTACTCGTCCGTGACGCTGCCGCCGCTCTCCCGGAAACCCACAGCCCATCTTCTCCACTGCTCTTCGACGATGCTGCCGCTGGTGTCCCTGAAATCCACGGGTCACTTTCTCCATTACGCTTAGACGACTCTGCCGCTTCTCACCCGGAAATCCACAGGTCGCTTTCTCCATCTCTCTTCCACGACGCTGCCGCTTCTCTCCCGTAAATCCACAGGTCACCTCCTCCATCCTTCTTCGACGACGCTGCCGCTTCTCTCCATGGAACCCCATCTCATCCTCCGTAGCACCCATCCACCCAGATGTCCACAGCACGCCATGCACAAGAACCAGCTCGTTAGACCGCATGCTGAATGGGTTAAGTGTGAATATCCCCAGGAACTCTACTGTGCTGGTAAAGATAGATCTGCTTTTAGAGACCATGCTAAATATGGATGAACGGATGCAGAAGATGGATCAACGGATGGAGAAGATGGATCGACGGATGGAGAAGATAGAGACTGACATAGCGGGGATACATAATTTGCTCTATGTTCATGCCCCTGTATCCCCGACGCCGGAGCAGGAGCGTGGCATGGATGTGATGAATGGGACCTTCGACCCCCTTCCAACACCAAGCGCATCCCCTCCACCAGAATAATTTGTGTACATGTATGCCGTTGAGGAGGAGAATAACATGACAACCCCAT
This sequence comes from Ascaphus truei, assembly GCA_036426205.1. Classification (NCBI taxonomy): domain Eukaryota; kingdom Metazoa; phylum Chordata; class Amphibia; order Anura; family Ascaphidae; genus Ascaphus; species Ascaphus truei. The sequence continues at coordinate 151,441,757 of CM071567.1, read as the reverse complement.
CAAGACCACGCCATGAGACAACACAGCGACCAAGACAGGAGGAAAGCTTCCTCCCAAACAACCTACCCTCGCCTGCCGCCACAAGCACACCCGCTCCCAGAAGAACACCCGCTCCTAGAACCCAACCTACATACGCTTGCATCGATACGGTTCCCGACATCAACCTGCGTGAGCTGCCACCGGCACTCAGGGAGAAGTATAGAGTGATGAGTGCTGATTTACCTCAGAAGTAAGGCATTTTAATTTTTAAGCACACGTGTCCTACTTGGTGTACTGCGGGTGGGCCAACAATGTAAACTACGAAGGAAATCGCGAAAAAAGGGCGCTTCCTAAAAATTTAAGAAGGACTATTGTGGAGGAATTGCGGCGCTATTTTACAATTTCAGATCCTTTAATGAAAATCATTTGAGTCTCCATTTATGGCATTTTGCGCCATACAAGGCATCAGCCCTGGAAGGACAATCTGGTGGGGATCGAATTTGCGTGACTGTTCAACTGTTGTTTATTTTTTGTAAATGTTTTTGTAAATGTTTTGACTTTCTGTACTTTAATAAAGGACATGATGCATTTTTTTAATTTTATGAATAAAGATTTTTTTTAATAACACCATACTGTTGTGCTGTACTGTACATGTTTTGACTTTCTGTACTTTAATAAAGGAGATGTTACGTGTTTTAACTTGTATTAATAAAGAAATGTTTTTCCTTACTGTACACAGGACCTGCACAATTCCAGTCCCTGAGGGCCGCCAACAGGCCCGGTTTTCAAGGTTATCCTTAAAACCTTGGCTGTTTGCGGCCCTCGAGGACTGGAGTTGTGCAGGTCTGACTGGCTGTAAATGTTTTGACTTTCTGTACATAAATGTTTACACTAGCAATAAACCATACACCTGTTGATGTTTTGAATGCTGTACACTTAAAATGTTTTTACATTGTATTTGTAAATAAATGTTTTTGCACTTACTCCACCAATAAAAGAAAATATTGATTTGTTTTAAATTGTTCCATTGTCTCCTTTTATACTGTAACAAAATACAGTGTTTCTAGAACATACTGTACAGTACTGTCCAGGCATACTGTACTGTATACTGTAGGCATGCTCAGTACTGTACATCACAAGAGTATTAAAACAATACATGCTGTACGGGTATAGAATACACATATGTACTGGAATACATGTAGAATAAATGCATACTTTTTATTTTTCGGGTTTATTATACAGTATATAAAAAAGTACTGTATACGGTCTGAAAACAACAGCATACTGTTTCAGGTTTTCTATGAAGCTCTCAGTTACAGTATTCTATCATAATCAATAACAATGGCCACTAAACTGTAGACTCCGGTACGTGTTTTTTTTAAATCAGATTCAGCAATGTGCAGGCCTTGTAACACAAAGCGATATTATCCATCGAAATCCCATCATTTGCCGTTTTCCGCATGAGATGACAAAAATTTTCTTTTCTGAGGAACAAAAAAAAAGTAAAAGTTTTACTGGAATGGTCAGTCAGTCCCCTAAAGAAGTTCCCAAAGTCAGTCCCACCAATAATTTTCTCGGGGGGCGTTTCCTGTTCACATGCGCATGCGCCTACCGTCGATGTGATGACACACATATGCGTTTCAAGAAGGTTCCTAGCTTTCCACCAATTGTTCAGTATCTACTGTAGAAGATGCTCAGCCAATGATATTGCTTACAGGAGACTCGCTTGACTGTGCATTGATATTTCAAAAACAGAATAAAATACGGCAACATTACTCACCCTAGACTTTGCCAATCAGCTGGCGCCAAGCCACTGCCAGTCCCGTATTCTTGATCATACTGTACACGTCATTGACAGGCGACAGCGGGACTACTACACCTGTAGTCAGCTGATGAGGCTGGAAATTGCTTAGGTACATGCAAGCTTGCTGGAATCTGTATGCGAAATCCGGCTCAGGCTGCAGGTATCCGGGCGGGGACAGACAGCAAGGGATGCCTGTCACCAGGTTTTCACTGACGGTCGGACCATTATTGGAAGCTGTCGCTGTCGCATTGCTTGCCAGCGACTGACGTTTCTTAGTTGGTTTTAACATGACCTTTCGCCTTTTGCAGTCTCCATGATCATAGATACGGGAAAAACCCGTTGATACACACCAATACCCTCCAATAACATCGGGATCAATACGAAAAAAACATGGATTGCTACCTAACGTTTTCCTTATTGCTCGCTTCCACACATGAGCATCTGGCGAAAATTTGTAAAAGTCATAGTTTTCGATAAAATACTGATAAATTTGAACAACTGTTGCCATCTTATCATCTGTTGCATTAATCGCGGCCCATATTAAATAAGCGTATGTTCTGTCGGGTTTTTGGAACACGGACTGCAGTTGTGCACTCATCTCGGAACTCTCTGGACAAAAGAACACCAGACACTGCGCATTTAGTTTTAATATGAAAAGCCTAAATTGATACATTATTGTAACTTCTTCAGTCCCAAGGCCAATTTACAATGGACCACTGTGGTATTCTTTTAAACACCTGCAAGTCGACACATTACTGAAGTGCATGCGCATTACAATTCATGAATATCTGCCATCGCGGATATGCGAAGAATTGCAACCAATTAAATCCGAACCATTATCAATAAACACATCAACCGCGCATCAACCGCGGGTGTGAATGCAACATGAATGCGGTATGAATGCGGAGGAGGAAAAAGCTGTCCTGCGCTTCGGTAGTCAGTAATTAGCACCTATGGTGTCAATATAGTCATATATGGCTGGGAATGAGGGAGCAACGCATGGCCACTAAGTTGACCGGAGTACGAGGGAAAATATAATAACCCTTACCTATATTGCAACTCCGGTCTGGGTCCTGCTCTCCTCTGTTCCTCAGCTCCTGCGTGCAGCCTTCAGTGTAGATACAAGAAATGGAAGGGCTCCGGCACAACTGCGCATGACAAAAGTCCAGACTGCTTCCGGATGAATATGGCAAAACTTTATTGGCACATAACACACTTGGGCTACACCACGATCTCCCACTCTACGCGTTTCATGCTCTAGTACAGCGCTTCGTCTCGGAGTGGGGAGACGTGGTATGAGCCTGAACACCCCCAGGTATTGGACCCCCAGGTGAGCACCTTTCTCAGTATATAGATCACTTTCTACAACCACTTGTGCACTCCTTAATTTTGAGTGCTATGGTTATTTCTATATACCTATCTTTAATTTAGCATTCCTAAAATATGTTATATTAAAAATAACGGTTTTTATAAACTTCCAGATCAGAGATAACATGCAATTTTATTACTTTAGGTAAAGTTTTGCCTTACTAAACACTTTCTACAAACAGGAAAATTACATTGACTATGAAAACATGTAAGTACCTGTAATATGTGTTTGTTGCAAACCATAAATAAGAAAAAATATAACAGAGTATAACATTAAATACATACATGCAAGTTTTATTTAGCAGAGTAAAGCTATTATGATATTTGTGTATTCTCAGTACATTTTGATAAGTATATTACATTTATCCAAATTATTCAATGGAAACAATATATAATAGGCCTCATGATTCCAGATTTCTAGGATCTATTTTTGTTCTCCTCTGTATATTTTGATGATGTGGAGGAAGCTGTTCCAGAGCCAAGAAAAACCCGTGTAGTTGGTCCACGTGCCCCTTTAAAAAAAATAGATCAGTGTCATTTAAATGAAAAAAAAAAAAAAATTATATATATATATATATATATATATATAGTGTGTGTGTGTCCGTGTGTGTGTGTAGTGTGTAGTGTGTGTGTCTCTGTGTAGTGTTGTGTAAGGTTGTGTGTTGTGTGTGTGTGTGTGTGTCGTGTCCGTGTGTCGTGTGTTGTCAACAATATCAGTCAGCTCGGAATAAAGTTATAAAAATTACACACACTTTGTGATCAACAGGAAACAATGAACCCATCTCTCATTGTGGTAGCTAACCCCTTCAAATACCCTTAGGGTTATACTTTTTCTGCATCGACTTTGCCTTACCATCTTAATCACTGATTACAATTTGAGTGCATGTTCACTGTCAGTTGCTAATTACTTCAGTTTAAAAAAAAAACAAAGAAGAAGAAATATCTGTGGCTATATCCTGCAACTCACAATATCCATAAAAATGTATCTATTGTTGCTTTACTGCCAATTTATCAAGACCCGATTAATACATAAAGAATACCAAATTGTATCATATTTGGTGCCTTTTGGCCATAAGTGATCTGTTTAATTAAGTACAAATACACACTGTGCATCACACACATATTGCAAGTTTATTTCAATGCAAATGTTCTTTTATATTGTAGCCCTGCTTCCTAGCGAACACAGGCCACTACCATATGCTGTATTACCTATAGGCTCACAGGGTCTGAGCCTCTGCCACGGAGAGCCTGGGGTACACCCAATACCTAGAACTTGGTGCAGCGCCTACACCTGTGACAGCTTCCGCCCGAGGGGAAGTGGGTCTTCGCAGGACTTACAGTATGTACTGCACCGACACACTTTATTCGAGCAAATACCCAGTATGTACCTGGCAGATACCTGGAATGCGCCACTCCTCACCTCTGACAAGCCCCGTTGCGTTTGCCTTCCCAGCCTGGGTTCATGCCTGGCTGACGGGCGGCTAATCTGTTAAATGATAATGATAAGGATTTAATAGGCTGCAATGCTTCGCGTGTCTACCAGATGGCATAAATTCATGAATTGTAATGCAGTATATATATATATATATATACTGTGCAGTATTGCAGCCAGTGGGAATAAAATGCCTTAAAAATCCCTGCATGGAAAATACCTCAATGCACTCGGGCAGAAAACAGTCACAAACCTCAATACACCCGGGTATACCCGAATTCGTGGGACTAGCCAAGCTCGAATAAAGTGTGTCGCCAGTGTATATAACACACACACACAGCAATATCCCTTAACCAATTAACTTTACTTGCAGTAACCATATATGTTATACCAACAGGTGTCCCTCCCTAGAGGAGACACTATATTCTGCGTCTCGCCGAACGCTCACCCTCCCTTCTCCCTTCACCGGGTGATCCCATCCCGTGTCCAGTTCCCCTTGGGAATAGTTCTCCCACCCTCAAGTGAGTCAATGAATGTGTATGTGTGACTGCGCAGCCACTGTGTCCTGAATGAATGATGGTACCGTTGGTGCACTTTAGATTTACCTGCCGGGCACTCCAGTACCCGGTGCAGCTACAATCTTCACAAAGGATCAGCGAGGTATAGATGACATCACCCGTAGGTGTCTAGGGCAATCCCACCCAGACACGCTGCGGCTTGATAGCGGGGTGTGCGCCCAGACCTCCCTCCAACTTAGAACTGTCCCGGTGGTGATAGTGTGGCAATAAAGGGAACCTAACTATCGCCAGTCCCTAGCTCCGCTTGTCTCTACGGGGACTCAGGGCCTAACTGGGCCTGGGGATGCAGCCTAGGTAGGGCGTTGTCTGCCTCTCCACACCGAAGCTCCTTCTCCTCTCCTCTCCAACCAACTCTGAACTCAATGTGCACGCAACCACTTCCTTTTCCTCCTGGCCTTGCACCTCATTGGTCCAGGCGCATAACGGGGACCCGCGGGGGCTGCTGGGACCCGTCGTCCTCTACCTCCTTCGCGGGCTTTTCCTCACCCTCGCTCTGCGCATGCGCAACCTCTGCTAGGCTAAGTCTGCACTGATGCCAACCACAACATGGCGGCTCCCTTATGCGGAACCTCCGTTATCTGTTCACTCACTGCAGCATACCCACCCATAACAACAAAAAGGGTGGAAAGAGGGTCCCGGCTACAATATAAATATTCTTCACATCTCTTAGTGTGTAAATTTTTTCCAACACAAGATAACTCCATCCCCCAGAATCATCAAGCTCCGTTACAGGTTTACTCACCCGAATGGGCAATGACTCCTATTGAATTGAAAGAGAGATTGTATTGTATTGTATGTCTTTATTTATATAGCGCCATACAGTAAATGTACATAGCGCTTCACAGTAGTGATACATGTTGTAATCATATAAATAACAAATAATATAAATAACAGATCATGGGAATAAGTGTTTCAGACATAAAAGTAACATTAAGGAAGAGGAGTCTCTGCTCCGAGGAGCTTATAATCTAATTGGTAGGTAGGGGAACGTATAGAGACAGTAGGAGGGAATTCTAGTAAGTGCGTCTGCAGGGGGCCAAGATTTATGTATCATGTGCCCAGGGTTATCCACAGTGCTATTCATATGCTTCTTTAAGCACGTGTCTTAAGGTGGGTCTTAAAGGTGGATAGAGAGGGTGCTAGTCGGGTATTGAGGGGAAGGGCATTCCAGAGGTGCGGGGCAGTCAGTGGGAAAGGTTTAAGGCGGGAGAGGGTTTTAGATACAAAGGGGGTAGAAAGAAGACATCCTTGAGAAGAACGCAAGAGTTGGGATGGTGCATAGCGAGATATTAGGGCTGAGATGTAAGGAGGGGTAGAAGAGTGTAAAGCTTTAAAAGTGAGGGGGAGAATTGAGTGTGAGATGTGGGATTTGATCGGAAACCAGGAGAGGGATTTCATGAGGGGAGACTCGGAGACAGATTTAGGAAAGAGTAGAGTGATTTTGGCAGCAGTGTTTAGGATAGATTGTAGGGGAGACAGGTGAGAGGCAGGGAGGCCGGACAGCAGGAGGTTGCAGTAATCGAGACGGGAGAGAATGAGGGCCTGAGTCAGAGTTTTATCAGTCAAGTAATAGAGGAAAGGGCATGTCTTTGTGATATTGCGGAGGAAAGAGCGACAAGTTTTAGAAACGTTTTGAATGTGAGAGGAGAATGTGAGAGAGGAATCGAGTGTGACCCCTAGGCAGCGTGCTTGGGCTACTGGGTGAATGATCGTATTTCCAACAGTAATGTGGAAGAAGGTAGTAGGGCCAGGTTTGGGAGGAAGTATAAGGAGCTCTGTTTTTGCCATGTTAAGTTTCAGTCGGCGGATGGCCATCCATGATGATTTTCCAGAGAGACATTCAGAAACTTTGGTCTGTATAGCAGGTGTAAGGTCAGGGGTTGAAAGGTAAATGTGTGTGTCGACAGCATAGAGGTTATAATTAAACCCAAAATATGTGATTAGGTCACCTAGAGAGAGTGTGTAAAGAGAAAAGAGAAGGGGTCCCAGGACAGAGCCCTGGGGTACATCCACTGAGAGATCATAGAGGAGGAGGAGGTTAGCAAAAGAGACACTGAGTACGATGGAGAGATGAGAGGAGATCCAGAATAGAGCTTTGTTATGAATACCAAGAATGTGGAGGAGAAGAGGGTGGTCCACGGTGTCAAATGCTGCAGAGAGATCGAGTAAAATGAGCAGAGTGTAATGACCTCTATCTTTGGCAGCATGGAGGTTGTCGGTTATTTTAGTGAGGGCTGTTTCAGTAGAGTGAGCAGTGCGGAAACCAGATTGTAGAGGGTCTAGGAGAGAATGGGTGTTGAGAAAGTGGAGCAAGCAAGAGAAAACAAGACGTTCAAGTAGTTTGGAGGCAAAAGGCAGGAGGGAGACAGGTCGATAGTTAGAAGGACAGGTAGGTTCAAATTGCTGTTTTTGAGTAATGGTATAATGGTTGCATGCTTGAAGGAGGATGGAAAGGTACCAGAGTAGATGGAAGAGTTAAAAATCTGTGTGAGCATAGGGATTATAGAAGGAGCAAGAGGTTGTAGGAGATGGGAAGGAATGGGATCAAGAGGGCAGGTGGTAGAGGGAGAAGAGGAGACCAGCAGGGACACATCCTCCTCTGAGATAGCAGAAAAAGAGTCAAGAAAGGCAGGAGGAGAGTTGGGAAGCAGTGTGGGATGGGAGGAGGCAACAGATGGGATGTTCTGCCGTATGGATTCCACCTTATCTTTTAAAAAGTCAGCAAAGTCCTGAGATGAGATGGATGAAGAAAAGGAGGCAGCCGAGGGTGGTTTGAGTAGAGAATCAAAGACAGAAAAGAGTCGGCGTGGGTTAGACTTGTGTGTGTTGATTAGTGATGAAAAGTAGGTTTGTTTAACCTGAGAGAGGGCAGAGTTGAAACAGGACAGCATAAAGTGAAGGAAGTCTGCGAGAGTATGAGATTTCCTCCAGAGGCATTCAGAGGAGCGAGTAGAGGAACGCAGCATGCGTGTGTGTGAATTTAGCCAGGGTCTGGGGTCAGAAGGACGAGGACGGCAGAGAGGAAGCGGGGCATGTAGATCAAGAGAGGAGGATAAGGCAGAGTTGTAGTTCCTGACCAGGTTGTCAGGGTCTGAAGCAGAACTGAGAGAGGAGAAGGAGGAGCGTATAGTGTAATCAAAAGCTGGTAGGTTAATAGAGTGCAGGTTTCTGCAGAAACGAGGGCGAGATGGAGATGGAGAGGGGGAGAAGCGAGAGAGAGAAAATGAGACGAGGTGATGGTCAGAGAGAGGAAATGGAGAAATCGGTGAGAGAAAAGTTTTTAGTGAAAACCAGGTCTAGGTAGTGGCCATAACACCAGTTCAGGAGTGTGAACCCATAATTGAGCATCATGAATAACCTCCTATGGGCCAGATTCGCAAAGCTCTGTTAACTCCGGGCTCATTATGTGACTTTTCCTAAAACAGTAACGGCTGTTATTTTCCCTTAGGTTAATGCGTATGCAAATTTAAATTATTTGCAAAAACAGCTGTTTTATATCTCATTAGCAAAGTTTTAATGTCACATTAAGTTACGTAGCACAACATTGCATTAGCTTCCAATAACGGGGCATTAAAGATGTCTTACCAAATGGTGGTGTTACTCTTGTCCAGACCCTGAAATATGGGTTTTACTGGAGTCTATTTTATTACAGTTCCCAGTGAATTACATAGCTCGCTAAACACTCCTGTTTACAAGATGTGGAGAGAAATCTGTGAACAAAACTGAGCATACCTGGAAAATATGCAAATCTAAACCATTTGGATACACTTTGTATATCAAAATTAGCATATGTTCCAGGTATCTGAGGCACATCTCAGGTTTATTCCCAGGTTTCTCCCCATTTATTGTATAAAAAAGTGTTCGTGGAGGTACACTGTATGTAAGTCACTAGGTACTCTAATAAAATAGACTCTTTCTCCCTCTTCTCCAGCAAACCCCATATTTCAGTGTCTAATGGAAATGCTCTTTCTGGCTGAAAATATGAATTAGAGGCTAATTCTATATATGTCATCACTTAATGGAGCTTTGTGGTTCTGAACCGAATACTCAACATTTATTTTTAACGCTCCACTGAAAACGTTTCAGTGTTGCTACAAAAATATTTGGTGCATCTTTCAGCAAGTACATACATACAGTATCAAAATCTACCTACAGTACATGTTAAAAAAGGATGTTGCCACCTTAACCAATAGGATATCCGTAATTCTAACAAGTTTAACTGAGCATGGACATTTTATGAATCATAAAATATGGATAATCATTGATTTTCAGTACTAAACAAAACTCATCAAAGGAAAGGTTAACAATGCAATAGTTTTCTTCAGATTACATAAGTTAGGAGAAACACCACTGACAAACGTATTTAACCACGATGTTGATAGCAAGGGAAGATTAAAGTGGATGAACAAATGTTCACTGTAGAAGCAAGGGTGATACTTCCAATGAAGGCTCATACTCATGCTACAGATGCAGCGGCTGTTATTGAAAAACTTCACGCGGTGTATACCTCGGAATACCCATCTCATGGCGTGGGATTTCTTCCACACATTACTGCGGCGCAGGCGAGTGCTGAAAACTGTATTTTAGTGTTCTGGCTTTTAAACACCTGATGTTGACACAGTAGCACAGTACTGTACACATTACAATTCATTAATTTCCATTGCATTTAATTGCACACAATCCATGAAATTCAAACAACCGCAATAAACACGAGTGCCTGGGGTGATTGGCACGTGAATGCCGCGTGGAGTACAGCAGCGGACACAAAAAAAAAAACGGCGCCGTTATTTGTTCGACTAACGTCCGCTGCATTTGTAAGTACATTTTAAATGGGGTTAAGGTGCACTAAAGTTTAGCACTCTTTATTGAATCTGGACCTGAAGGAAAACATTTGTGAAAACAAACCTTATAGAAAAACCAATGGAGTAATCTGTTACATGGATGCCCTCTAGGGATTGTTAGAGATTGAGGAAGATATTAATTATACGGTGCTATGCTATGACACCTTGTGACACAAAAAAATGTGCACTACAGTATATGGAAAACAATAGGATTTTTCAATGATACTGTACATCTGGAACAATTTGATGCCCCAGAATTGCACCACTTTTTCCTTGATACGTAGACTCCTTGGATCAATGATGTAATCCACCAAACCTTTTACATTGATAGCAGATAGTTTATTTCTTGAGATATGGATATTTTAATTATACACAATTGTCCCCCTACCTTTCCCAGCTATATAAATGATTCACACTTCTGTTACATTTTCTGAAGGTAAATACACTTGAGAAGCATAAAAAAAAACTTGTAACTTTACCTCTCGGTCCAAAATGAAGAAGATAGCAGTAGTTACAATATGGTTTATCATCATACTGAAAAATAAAAATAGTTCAATAGTACAGTAGTTTTGAGCATACATGTTGTCATTCACCAAAATCCCCTGCTCAAAGCGGCTCCAAATGTGATACTCTGGATTTCATTAGTATTTGGCTTTATTAAACAGATATACAAGCAGGCTCACATGCCATTGAGGCATTTCTGATTAGGTTTACAGTTCCTACCAACCTTTGTAACAGCAGTGGCTTTTGATGATTTACTACCAAACTTTGGCCCAGCAGTATTTTTGATGATTCTTTGTCTGTAGGAATTCCAGCAGTGACTGCAGGGTAGAAAATACAATTCATGCTGCTTGATTAATGTTTTAATATATCATTGAACTCAATATCTTTTGTGGCACGGCTATACCTTTCTTACCACCTGAATCCCACAATTTAGGATATAATCACATCACTACATCCACATTTTTGGGATATTAAAATGACCATTAACAGAAGGCTGATTTAAAGTAACTATCACTTGCTGTGACCTTTGAGGTCACTTCTTATCGGCTTGCAGGCAATAAGATATCCAGTGAGCTGCCCAGTTGCAATCTTGGAAACTCGTAAATGTATTTTAAATATAATAACAATTCTGTAGAAGCAGGGGATCTCTGGATATAGGTTTGCCACAGTCCTATATTAGAAGACCTTATTTCAGCCTCAGATTCCTCCCAAAAAGGCGGAGTCAAAGAAGTGTATTGCTGCTTTAAAGTGTTGTGTTGATGGAAGAAAACATCGGATTTGTTGCAATACCCTGCCTCAGTGCTCAGTGAATCCTGGCGTACGGTACGTGTCTGACTCAAATGTTAACAGATGTGAAGAATATTGATATCCTAATCATATCATTAAAGATACACTGGCGACACACTTTATTCGAGCTCGGCTAGTCCCACGAATTCGGGTATACCCGGGTGTATTGAGGTTTGTGACTGTTTTCTGCCCGAGTGCATTGAGGTATTTTCCAGGCAGGGATTGAAGCATTTTATTCCCGCTGGCTGCAATACTGCACAGTATATATATATATACTGCATTACAATTCATGAATTTATGCCATCTGGTAGACACGCGAAGCATTGCAGCCTATTAAATCCTAATCATTATCATTTAACAGATCAGCCGCCCGTCAGCCAGGCATGAACCCAGGCTGGGAAGACAAACGCAACGGGGCTTGTCAGAGGTGAGGAGCGGCGCATTCCAGGTATCTGCCAGGTACATACTGGGTATTTGCTCGAATAAAGTGTGTCGGTGCAGTACCTCAATAAATAATAATTGAGGGATAATAAATTACCCCTCAATAAAAAGCACGCCCTCAAATCCTCTATTCACACCCTCTATCTATCTACTCCTTCCTGCTGCTGGGGATATCTCTTAATCGTGGACCCAGCCATATACACACCTGCTCTCACCCACGCCTCCCTGCCACCTCTTCCCCTGCTAATTGTGTTAATAAAGACTAACCTTTAAAACTTGCCTCACAAATCAAGCATCCCTGCACTCATTTAGTAAATGCATCTTGTAACAATCTAGGTAAAAAAAACATATTTGAATCCTGTCTCCAATCACCCATTGATGTGTCTCTTAATTAAATTCAGATTTTACACTTAGGCAGGACAACACCCTGTTTAGAAAAGCCATCTGTTTTTTTTTTTGTTCCAATCTTTTATATTGTTTTCACAACGCAACAACATCACTTTAGAAATTGATCTTCGCATCATCAGGTATATGTTCAATGGAACATTTGTAGATTTTTTAACATACTAAGAAGCATTGCAGTTCTAATACAGAGCATGTGTTATAGCAGCTTTGTGAACACATCCTGTGGGGCATGCTTATAGTACCTATAAAATAGGTAGAGTTAAAGAAAAGGTAAGGTAAGAAGGAAGAGGAGAACCTGAGGAGGGGGGGGGGGGGGAGAAAGGGGAATCAACCTAATTCCTCAGAGCTAAGGTTTTTAGAGGGGATTCTCTAGATATCGTTCCACTTCGGTCATCTACAGTATGTACAGTATTGTCTTATTTCTTTCTCAAGGGTAGTGGGTATTTTACTATAGGGACCAGGGTTCCCATATCTTGTCGAACTTGTCAAGGGAGTGGTTTTAATGTGCCTCACATGTGCTAATTAAGGTGGCTGGGCTGAACTTAATTCAGTCAGGTGACTTATTAGGCCTTTATAACTGCAGACATAGCAGCCAAGTTTAAAGTAGCATGCAGTGCTAGAGTTTAAAAGGGTGTTCAAAAGGAGTAAACAAGTGGACAACACCTACTGGCCCTGATTCCTGAATTTGATCTACGCTGGAAAGGAGGATATTATCTATCCAGACTGTACATCTCAGCATTTTTCTACAGCGGTGATGCCACCTTTACTATTTATATTTGCTATGGCCTCACTTTTCAAACTATGCACTTCTTTCTACTGTACCATCCTCATTATGTCTCTAACTCTATTCATATCTTCATCTCCCGTTCCTTTGCCACTTCTCAGTTCACATGAACTCCTTTCTTACCTGTGCCCTCTGACACCACACAGCTATATCCCCTGCACTAAAACACACCCCTACAAATCATCCTCACACATTCTCTTTCTATCCATGTTTCTCCTTGCTTCTGGGACTATCTCTCCTAATTCTGGTCCCTGCCTTATTTCTACATGCTCTTGTCCTCGCCTGCCAAATGCAACTTACTTAACTACTCCTTCTGGTGTCAACCCCTCCAACCTCTTACCAATCCCTTGCCACCCTCCCTTCTCTCTCCCTTTCTCCTGTGCCCTTTGGAATGCTTGCTCCCTTTTGAACAATTTCCTCTCTGTGCATGACTTCTTTCTTTCTCACTCTCTGCTCCTATTTGCTATAATTGAGACCTTGCTCACTCAGTTTAACTCTGCTCTGGAGCTGCCCCCTCTTATGGTGGCCTTTCTTTCTCCTACACTCTGAGCCCTGATGGCAGGGGTGGAGGTGTGGGGTTCCTGCTCGCCTCTCTCTGCCATTACCGAACCCTTCCTATTCCTCCCCCTCTTGCTTTTCCCTCCTTTGAGGCTCACACTGTCCAGATCATCTCTCCTCTCCCTGTCCATGTGGCTGTCATGTATCGCCCATCCTACCTCTACTCATCCACCTTCTGCCTTCCTCTCTCACTTTGAATCCTGACTCTCTTTCTTTCTTTCCTCAGACTCTCCTGTTCTTCTCCTTGGGGACTTCAATTGCCACATTGATAACCCCTCTCTCCCTTGGGCTTCCCGCATTCTCTCTCTAACCTCTTCTTTTCACCTTCAACAGTGGACTGCAGCCAGAACTCACAAGGATGGCCACAAACTACACCTGTTTTCACTAAACTTTTCTCTCTCTGATTTCTCCATTTCCCCCTTTCCTCTCTCTGATCATCACCTCCTCTCATTTTCTCTCTCTCGCTTCTCCCCTTCTCCATCTCCACTTACCCTTCGTTTCTGCAGAAACCTGCGCTCTATTAACCTACCAGCTTTTGATTCCACTTTACACTCCTGCCTCTCCTGCCTCTCAGTTCTGCTCCAGACCCTGACAACCTTGTCAGGAACTACAACTCTGCCTTATCCTCCTCTCTACATACATGCCCCACTTTCTCTCTGCCGACCTCACCCTTCTAACCCCAGACCCTGGCTAAATTCCAATACGTGCATGCTGTGTTCCACCACTCGTTCCTATGAATGCCTCTGGAGGAAATATCACACTCTCGCAGACTTCCTTCACTACAAATTTATGCTATCCTGTTTCAACTCTGCCCTCTCTCAGGCTAAACAAACCTTTTCTCTTCACTAATCAACACGCACAAGTCTAACCCACGCCAACTTTTCCTACATCTCACCTCAGGACTTTGCTGACTATTTTAAGGAAAAGGTGGAATCTATAAGTCAGAACATACCCTCTGTTTCTTCCTCCCATCCTAGACTGCTTCCTAACTCTCCTCCTGCCTTCTTTGACTCTTTCCGCTGTCTCAGAGGAGGATGTGTCACTGCTGATCTCCTCTTCTCCCTCTACCACTTGCCCTCTTGACCCTATTCCCACCCATCTATTACAGCCTCTTGCTCCTACTGTAATTCCTATGCTCACACAGATTTTTAACTCCTTCCTCTTCTCTGGTACCTACCCTACTCCTTCAAACATGCAACAGTTATACCATTACTCAAAAACAGCAAGCTTGACCCTACTGTTTTTCTAACTATCGACCTGTCTCCCTCCAGCCTTTTGCCTCTAAACTCCTTGAACATTATGTATTCTCTTGCTTGCTCCACTTTCTCAACACCTATTCTCTGCTAGACCCTCTACAATCTGGCTTCTGCGCTGCTCAATCCACGGAAACAGCACTCACTAAAATAACTGATGACCTCCATGCTGCCAAAGACAGAGGTCATTACACTCTGCTCATATTACTCGAACTCTCTGCAGTATTTGACACAGAGGATCACCCTCTTCTCCTTCACATTCTCCATACTCTTGATATTCATAGCAAAGCTCTACCCTGGATCTCCTCTTAACTCTCCCATTGTACTTTCAGTGTCTCCTCTGCTAACACCTCCTCCTCTATCGATCTATCTGTGGGGGTACTCCAAGGCTCTGTCCTGGGACCTCTTCTCTTTTCTCTGTACACACTTTCTCTAGGTGACTTAATCACATCTCTTGAGTTGAAATATCACCTCTATGCTGACGACACACAAATGTACTTTTCAACCCGTGACCTTACACCTGCTGTACAGACCAAAGTTTCTGAATGTCTCGCTGCGATATCATCCTGGGTGGCCCTCCGCCGCCTTAAACTTAACATGGCAAAAACAGAGCTCCTCATACTTCCTCCCAAACCTGGCCTTACTATCTCCTTCCACATTACTGTTGGAAGTACTATCATTTACCCAGTATCCCAAGCACGCTGCTGTGGGGTCACACTCCACTCCTCTCTCACATTCTCCTCTCACTTTCAAGATGTATTTAAAACCTGTCGCTTTCTGTTCCACAATATTACGAGATATACCCTTTTGACTTCTAAAACTATGACATTTTCTCCAATTCGCTCCGCCAACAAAAGTTGGCAAAACTCTGGTGCTGAGCTGCGATACATAGAAAAAATCAGGCACTTTCCCTGGCTCGGATTGATGCCGGGGGTCTC
Organism: Ascaphus truei; assembly: GCA_036426205.1. Lineage (NCBI taxonomy): Eukaryota > Metazoa > Chordata > Amphibia > Anura > Ascaphidae > Ascaphus > Ascaphus truei. Next base: position 151,426,086 of record CM071567.1, on the reverse strand, counting down.
CAGAGCTGATACCCATTAAAACCAGCACCGGAGGCCCCCGGCATGCATCCGAGGCAGGAAAAATGCATTTAAAGGCCACTTCATTACCTTAGCGGCTAACCGCTAAGGCAATGAAGGGGTTAACCAGCCGTGCCAGGTTTATTGTGGGTAGCGGGGGTGGGTGAAGGGGGTATTTGGCCCTTGGTGGCTGTTTAGGGCTTGCGGGGGGGTTGTGGGTGGACTTAACCCCTTCATGACCGTAGCGGTTAATACCGCTAAGGTCATGAAGGGGTTAAGCCCTCCCGCTACCCACCCACAAGCCCTAAACAACCACCGTTGGGGCTAATACCCACATCGCCCACCCCCGCTACCCACAATAAAAAAAAATACACGTATTCCCTGTGAATACAGATGCTACTGGTGCTCATTTACCTGTGTGGCCATCAGGAGCCTAAACCTCTGTATGGAGAGCCTGAGGTACATATATATATTACAATATCTGGTGGTGCAACGCCTCCACCAGGGAAGGATCCCGACGGAGCGGGAGGAGTCCCTCTCAGGACCTAACACAATAACACTCACTGGTATAAACAGAATGGCCGTTACTGAACACAAGCACATAAGTATACTTATACTCTATATGAATCACACAATACTTGCTCTCGTTGAAAGTATTATCCTTCCCAACCACCGTGTACCCCTACACCATGTCCAACTGTACAATAGAGGGCCCTTAGCCACTCTACCATGCAAGTGTCCCCAAGTGATACCCCCACCCTTTTGGCATGCTTCTTGCGTTGCTGTACAGGGATTTAGTCCGGTCCGACGTCGTCATCTGCCACTGCGTGGGGTGAATTCCGGCGTGGATAATATCACCTTAAGTCTCTGAACCCACCTCGCAGGGCTGCACTGCTTAGCACTGTGTCCCTGGCTACCAAACAGATAATGGGGCAGAGTCCCTACCTAGGGCCTGTCCCTATAGCACAACAAGCTATCAATGTGGCTCAGGACCTAACTGGGGCCTAGGGGGCTGCTGGCCTAATGCAGTGGGTCACAGACCCCTGCATTCACCTCCTACCCCTAGCTCTTCCTGGTCCTGATTAACGTGGGCTCCGCGCGTGAAATGTATCAATCCCTGAGAGCAGGGAGATACTACAGCCCTATTGGCTCCCTGGCATCATGTGGTGCGCTCGTGGGCTCATGGGACATGTAGTCCCTTCCAAGAGCCTTCCCTGGTAGGCTAGTGCGGCACGCGATCACTGCGCATGCGCAATGCCTCTGATCGCTGCCGCATCTCCTTCTGCACTGCGCATGCGCGAAGTACAACATGGCGGCACCCTGCACTGTCGGGTCGCTGCGGGGCCTCCGGAGCACCGGAGCGCTCCCTGTTTGGCCCCCACCCTCCAGAAGTGCCAGCGGGTCCGCCGCTTGGCTCCGGCGGCACTCACCCTTGTCCCGGAGAGCGGAGGTAATGGGGGTCTGGTGCTACACACTCCCACTGGTAAAAACCCCAATGACCTCGCTTAGGCCACAACTTAAGCAACTACATACAGAAGTTATATAATAAAAATGCTTATCAATAAGAATACAACTTAACACATCGAATGGCTTTAAACGATGTTACACAATTCTGTGAGCATTACAATTACAGATTGTATTTTGCTACGAGACCACTGCTGAGCCTCATAGTGGGGTGCCCCAACTTGATCATAGGTTACCCAATTTGGAGGGTACCTAACTCTTTGGCTCCTTCAGAGCTGTTCTTCAGCAACTCCCTCGGGGGAGTAATAAGTACAGTCCGGAGGCTCAGCCTCTTCCCTTGAGGGGAGAAATGTCACTTAACAGTCTCTGTTTGATATAAACCACAGGCTTTGTGGATCCAAAGGCTAGCCCGCTGGAGCCACCTTAGTAGGCGTTGGCCAACGGGGCTCTTTACCCGGAGCTCCTCTGGGAGATGCCCCTTTAGTGGGAGAGTTCCTTTGAGAGGGCCCTTCCATAGGATCATCAGGAGTTTCAGCGTTGGTATTATTAAGTACAGTCTCTTGACCAATCTCTGACGAATCTGGCTCACCGTTCAGCGGTGTGGCCAGTATTTCTGCTTCCTCGTCTCCCACTTGCGGAATGGGGAGAAGATGATTACGATGCCAGACCTTTACCCGGCCTTCAGTGTCTTTGATGTGATAGACTGGGAGGCCAGGCATCTGTGACTCTACCTCATATACACCATCTCTCCAACGGTCAACTAATTTATGTTTCCCTGGGACTCCCAGATTGCGAAGAAACACAGCATCCCCAGGACGAAGCTCCCGATATTTGACCTTATGGTCGTATCATCTTTTATTGTCGGCATTCAGCTTAGCTGTAGACTTCTATGCCTGTTGGTAAGCCTGTTGCAAACTGTCCTTAAGTCTCTGCACATATTTGAAATTGGTAGCATTGTGTATCCCATCCGTCGAGACTCGAAGACGTACATCCACTGGCAGTCTCGCCACTCATCCAAACATAAGGAAGTATGGAGAGAATCCAGTTGAGTCGTGGCGGGTACAATTGTACGCATGGACCAGGGCCTCCACGTGTTGACTCCATTCAGTCTTCTGAGCACCCTCTAGTGTTCCAAGCATGTCCAATAAGGTCCGATTAAATCGTTCTGGCAAAGCGTCTCCTTCGGGATGATACGGAGACGTCCGTGATTTAGCAATGTTCAGCATTTTGAGCAATTCCCGTATCAGAGTGCTCTCAAAATCTCGACCTTGGTCTGAGTGAAGTCGGTTCGGAAGACCGTAGTGGACGAAGTACTTCTCCCATAGTATCTTTGCCCCTGTGATGGCTTTCTGGTCTTTTGTGGGTAAGGCCTTAGCGTACCGGGTGTAATGGTCCGTGATGACCAGCCCGTTGCAGATTCCTCGGCTATCGGGCTCAATGTACAGAAAGTCCATACACACAAGGTACATTGGGCCAGAACTCTTCAGATGGCCCATGGGTGCCGCTCTGGTAGACAGTGTCTTGTGTTGTACACACCGAGAACAACGGCGACAGTGGTGTTCGATGGCTTCTCGCATCTTGGAGACAAGAGAAAGGGATGGGGGAGCATCCCTTTCTCTTGTCTCCTTTACTTTGAAGGATCCTGGGTAGATCCTTTTCTGGGGTCGTTTGAGTCACAGGAGGAAAAGAAGCAGAGGGATACCTTGCCTACTACCAAGGTTGCTATTATACCCTTATCCCACACTTACCATCCTTACAGGTAGCGCCCGGGTATTTTGTTCTCTAGAAACGTTCTCGCATCTTGGGCCAGAAAAAGCGGTCCCTGACCAACCCAAATGTCTTCTCCTCACCGAGATGTCCATGTTAATCATGTAGGGACTTTAACACCATGTACTGCAAGTTCCTAGGTAGAACTAGTTGTCGTCTATCCGGGTGGTTGTGGTATTGCACCACCCGATAGAGTAAGCAGTTATCGATTTCAAATTTGTCCGACTCCCGCATGAGCAAAGCCACCAAGTCTCTGGGAGGGCTGGGTTCTTCTTTTCAACGGCTTGCCTAATAATACTAATCATGGGATCTTGTATTTTGTAGTCTACCAGATCTTTCCACCATATTACTTTGTCGTGAGTTATGTTCATCCCCTTTGGATCGCAGTAGACAGCTGGGATAGCCTGTGACTGGCATCCTAAGGAGTCTGCAACCCGTAGTTCTGAGAAGGCCACTTGATCGTTGATGATGGCGGCGGTGCTACACATAGCTCGCATCCCTGGTCCTGGGATTTCTTCCCACTCATCATCATCTGGAGTAGCACTTAGTCCTGGTCGTCGGGATAGAGCATCAGCTCTGACGTTCAAAGGCCCCAGCTTGTATTTCAGAGAGAATTGGTAATTGTTTAGGGCTGCCAGCCATCGGTGACCTGATGCATCCAATTTGGCGGAGGTCTGAATGTACGTGAGGGGATTGTTGTCCGTCCTTACCTCAAACGTCACACCGTAAAGGTAATCATGGAGTTTTTCCGTGATTGCCCATTTGAGAGCCAAGAACTCTAACTTGTGCACGGGGTATTTTTGTTCACTGGGTGTCAGACTGCGGCTGATGTAGGCCACGGGCCGAAGAACCTCGGGGTGCTTCTGATGTAAGACTGCGCCCAGTCCATTGAGACTGGCATCCAAGTGCAGCATGTAGGGCTGTTCTGGATCAGCGTATGCAAGCGCCAGGGCTTCCGTCAGACTTTACTTCAAATTCAGGAAGGCCTGTTCACACTCAGGCATCCACTTATCGCCAAACGGCTGACGGGCCGAAGTGACCTTTCGTCCCGTATCTTCGGGATATATCTTCAATAGATTGTTGAGGGGTTTAGCTCGACTGGAGTACCCTTCCACGAAACAACTGTAATACCCACAGAAACCCAAGAACGATCGCAGCTCCGTGACATTCTCGGGACGAGACCAGTTCACTACCGCTTCTACTTTGGCCGGATCGGTGGCAATTCCTTGGGCAGACACAATGTGCCCCACGTAAGTCACAGAGGTGTGACAGAATCGACACTTGTCGAGCGACAACTTCAACCCTTCTTTTCCAAGACAGTCTATCACCTTAAGTAGCCTCTCTTCGTGCTCCTCCGGGGTCTTCCCGAAGACAATGATGTCGTCCAGGTAGACTAGACACTCCCGAGGGTTCATGTCTCCGATAGTTTTCTCCATCAGTCGCTGGAAGGTAGCAGGGGCCCCACATATACCGTGGGGCATACGCGTAAATTGGTAGAGACCTAGGGGGCAGACGAAGGCTGTCTTTTCCTGGTCCTCTGCACTCATAGGTACCTGGTAGTACCCAGATGTTAAGTCGAGAACACTGAACCATTGGCTGCCAGTTAGAGCATTCAGAATCTCTTCAATGCGAGGGAGTTGGTATTGGTCGGGTACCGTACGATTATTCAGGGTTCGATCATCAACACACAGTCTTACGGATCCATTATTCTTCCTTCCCACCACTATGGGTGAGGCGTAAGGACTCCGAGACTCGGTCAAAATTCCAGCGGTCTCCATTTCTTTCAGGACGTTCCTTACATCGTCACATCCCTGGGGACGATGCGACGAGAGCGCTCACGGAACGGAGTGGCGTCACTCAATCTAATGGTGTGTTGGGCGCTGCGACTGCAACCCACATCCATGTCACTGGTGGAAAACACCGTCCTTCGATCATTCAATTTGGCTGTCAGTCGACTCTTCCACTCAGTTGGCAGTGGCGAATCTCCGAAGTTGAAATCCAGGATGATTAACTGCTCATCCACTGCAGCGGCGTTCACCTGTGGCACTGTTTCCACAGGGCTGACCGGATATATGTGGCCCAAACTTCGTCCTGCATCAAGGTTCATCGGGAAGGGGGAGATATTCTGAACATATATGTAGGTTCGTAGAGGAATTTTAGTCGTCCACTCTCTCACTTCGTGTATTACCCTATACCCTTTCTGAACATCTTCCTCAGGGGTGCTCTCCAGAGAGAAAAGATGGTCGGTCTCATCTCGATCGGGATAGCAGCACCAGACTGCCATACGTTGCACTCCCCCTGGTAAAATTGTCGTCAGTCCGCGTTGACGATTGTAGAGGTCCCCGTGACGCTCCATGGCATATACCCGGTTGCATTCCTCCCATAGTACAGGGTCAAGGCGTGGATTGGCCATGGGTAATTCGTTGGTCTCTTTCAAGTATGCTCTGATTACAGCTCGCACTATATCAGTATTCGTTCCCAAGATGATCGGGTACTGGCACTGTTCTTGAGGCTCAGGACATACCATTGTTTTCATATGCATGGGGTGTTTCTTGCCGGTGTTCAGTTGGAGTTTTTCCAGTTGAACCCTTACAATCCCATTGATGGGGTAATCCTCGTTACTTAATCCCCTCACCTTCATATGTTCCGCCGACCGCGAGGGGCAGTGTTTGAGGTGTTGCTCGTAGAATTTTCGGTATAATTATGGTCACCTGGGAACCGATGTCCAATAAGGCAGAAGCATAGATCCCTTCTAGTACGACACGCACTATAGCAGATGGGCCTACCTGGCTGTAAGCATCCGATGGTGAGGCTCCATCGTTGGGGCTTGGTTCAGGAGGGATTTCGGAGAACTCAGAAGACTCCGGGGAGGTCTTAGGCCGAGTCCATAGACGGACAGGCCGAGCTGAGGCGTGCGGACGCTCCGCGCTGAGCCCCTGCATCCTCAATGAGGATGCCTTGAGAGGGGGCTCAGGCGAGCGTCCGCAGGCGTGCTAATGAGATGGAGGTTTCAGCCGAGCGCCAAGCTGTTTTTCAGCGCGCTGTCGGCTGAAAACCTCCAATCACAGCACAGCAGTGTCGACGTCAGTGCGTCGTGGGCGATTGGCCCAGCGATGTCACTGCCCCGCCTCCAACCACCTCCCCCCGTCTCCGATCGCGCCCGCTGGCTCGCCTGTATGGGCATGAAATCGCCCAGATTTCAGCAGGTGAGCCTCAGCATTAGCGCGGCTCGGATCGCCTCACCCCTCTATGGCCTAGTCTGTACTTCAGCAATCTGTAAGCGGCAGATCATTGACCTAGCAGAGCCTCCCTTACTTAGGTTTTCGTTTTCTAGGTCGTCTTTCTCGGGGCATTTCCTGGAGAAATGGCCCTTCTGTCTGCAGCCACAGCATACAACATCCGGGAGGTCGAATCGTCTTTTGTATGTGGGTGACGGTCTCTCGAAGGTACGGCCCTTCCCGGCAGGCGACTTGTGTGTCACCTCCTCCTCCCTGTTGGAAGATTTCTTAGCCTTTGGGGTTGAGGCTACGGGGGCGTCACTCTTGAGGGGTTCCTTGGTCTTTTTGGAGTCATGAAAATGTAGCTGTACCTCATGTCTTCTTATATGCTGCAGTAATTCCATATAGCTATGTGGTACAGCAGTGATCGGGGCAGCCCGCATCACAATAGCTATGGGGTGGCTAGGCAATGAACCCTTTAGTAGCTGTTTGAGTCGGTACCGGTCCACTTCAGCGACTGAAACAATGTTTTTGGACAGGAGGTTCCCCAACGACAGCTGAATTTTGCGGACGAAGGCAGACAAATCCTTTCCTTTTTGGCGAAGAGCCTTGAACTGTGCCATCCGCTCATCCTCGTCGTCTTCTCCCGTATAGGACTTGGTGAGCTTTTCCACCAGCTCCTGTGTCGTAACTTCTCCTTCCACTTCACGATGCATCCGTACCAGTTGGGAGGCTGGGGTTCGGAGACACTCAACCAATCTCTGTCTTTTGCTGGCTCCGGAGCACGACCACTCCGCTATTACTTGGAGGGTATGTTCCCGCCATGTCTCGATCCCTTCTTCTCCTGAAGGCGTCGGTAGAATTCCAGAAAAGACTTTTAGTTTCCGGTAGTTCTGTGTTTGAGACGAGATGGTTATAGCTTCCACTAGTTGGGGTATAGTCATATTCAAGGAAGGGCCTCCACTAAGGGGCTGACTACTAGCTCGAGGCCCGACGCTAGACATGGGTGGGAGACTTTTTGACAGTTTATCAGGAGCGGGCGATGGGGGTGGGCTCCCAGCCCAGCTGGTGGCTTCTCCTAAAGCGTTCGGGCTGAAGGAGACCTTGGGGAGGCCTACCCTGTAAGGAGTAATGGTCACCGGTGGGCAGTGGATGGCCAAGTACTGGTGGACAGTTCGTCGGGAACCTGGGCGTCGGGATATATCATGAGGCAGTCCTATGCGGAGGGCTCCAGGAGGTTTAATACATGGGTAACAGTCTCTGAGCATATGTCACGTTCTGTGGCCAGGAGGTAGGTAGTCCCCCGGCCGTCAGCATCAAGTTTAAAGTCTACCACCTGGGCGGTGGCCAGTCCCGGACAATTTCTTACTTGTCTGCGCACTGCGTATATGTCCGTGTCATTGGATACTCCCGCCACTGCAACCACGCGCCTTGGGGACATGCGGCGCGCTAAGGCCCAGTCATTGACCTCCTGTTTTGATGGCACGGACATGATGGAAATTAGATCGGACAATTTGATACGGAATAGGGCACCCCAGGTCTGAACTCAGCAGCACCTCCAAATGTAACGGGTATTACCTTTGAATACAGACGCTACTGGTGCTCATTTACCTGTGTGGCCATCCGGAGCCTAAGCCTCTGCATGGAGAGCCTGCGGTACATATATATATCACAATATCTCGTGGTACAACGCCTCCATTGGTATAAACAGAATGGCCGTTACTGAACACAAGCACATAAGTATACTTATACTCTATATGAATCACACAATATTTGCTCTCGTTGAAAGTATTATCCTTCCAAACCACCGTATACCCCTACACCGTGTCCAACTGTACTATACAGGGCCCTTGGCCACTCTACCACGTAAGTGTCCCCAAGTGATACCCCCACCCTTTAGGCGTGCTTCTTGCGTTGCTGTACAGTGTTGGTGCACTTGTAGAATGATACCTGCCCGGGGCTCCGACTCCAGGTTCCGCAGACTACGACAGGGATTTCGTTCGGTCCGACATCGTCATCTGCCACCACGTGAGGTGAATTCCGGCGTGGATAATATCACCTTAAGTCTCTGTGTCTTTGGTGGCATTCTGAGCCCAGAACCCACCTCACAGGGCTGCACTGCTTAGCATTGTGTCCCTGACTACCAAACAGATAACGGGGCAGAGTCCCTACCTAGGGCCTGTCCCTATCGCACAACAAGCTATCAATGTTGCTCACGACCTAACTGGGGCCTAGGAGGCTGCTGGTCTAATGCAGTGGGTCACAGACCCCTACACTCACCTCCTACCCCTAGCTCTTCCTGGTCCTGACTAACGTGGGCTCCGCGCGCGAAATGTATCAATCTCTGAGAGCAGGGAGATACTACAGCCCTATTGGCTCCTTGGTGTCATGTGGTGCGCTCCTGGGCTCATGGGACATGTATTCTCTTCCAAGAGCCTTCTCTGGTAGGCAAGTGCAGTGCGCGCGATCACTGCGCATGCGCAATGCCTCTGATTGCCGCCGCATCTCCTTCTGCACTGCGCATGCGCGAAGTACAACATGGGCGCACCCTGCACTTCATTTACGGCGCCCTGCAATTCATTTACCTTTAACATGACTGTCAGAAAACCAAAATGGCGCCGTCACATGGGACTAGCTATGGATCGTTGATTTAGTTCCGACGATCTCATTGGCTTAAGTCCCATTGTGACGGCGCCATTTTGGTTTTCTTGACGTCATGTTAAGGTAAATGAAGCAAAGCCATTCTGATTGGCTGGCTTGTTTCCTTTAAATGACGTCAGCATTTTTTTTTTCCTTAACCAAAATCACATGCTTTTCACGGACCAATCAGGACCGTGAGACAACCATTGATGCAAAATTTAACATCATAGGCCTATAAAAGCCTATGTCGTCTCATTTTACAGCTAGACGCCGTGGGGAGAGGACCTCCCCTCAGAAGAAGATGGCCAGTGCGTCGCAGAAGAAGAAGATGAAGATGCCAGATGACCCGAACACCCTGCAGACGGCAAAGAAAACCCGAAAAGAAGGCCACAGACGGTATAAATAAATAAATAGATAGAAATAAATATAATATGTCAATGATGAAGCCACTCTACAAATGAATGGGTGCCAGGTGGCTTAACCCATTAATAACTTTAGCGCTTATTAAGCGTTATTGTTATTAAGGTGTTAAGTAACACCACAATATATTTGCAATATGTTGTGGGTGGGTTATGTATAGCTTTTTAATAATTGTTATGTTTATTGCGGGTGTGTGTATTGTTTTGAATGTGGGTACTGGGGGTAGGGGGTTTTGTCCCCAAGGGACGGAGGGTAGGCCTCCTAGTGTGTAGGGGTGATGGTGCTTATGCCTCACGGGGGTGAGTAGTGGGGTGGGGGGTGGTGGTGTATTTATGTTGAAGTATTTGTGTTTTTAAATTATTTTTTTGGGGCACAGACTTGATACTGCAGGCAAGCGGGGACCCCTGCGGAAACACCCGAGTGCCACCGCCAGCCTATAGTACCATTCCTGTGCCTAAAATTAACTATGGGTTATGTATATAAGGGGGGTTTAGGGGTTGTTGGGGGCACAGAGGCATTATTATGTTTTGTTTTGCTATGTTTATTGGGGGCAATTGTCCCCAATAAACATGCTACTGTCACTTAACCCCTTCATTGCCTTAAGGGATAGCCGCTAAGGTAATGAAGCAGCATTACTGTATTTTTATTAATAGTGTACATGTGCAGAGGGTCTCCGGACATGAATCGTGTTGGTTTTATGTTCGGGGACCCCCTGCTTCCCGAGATACAGGCACCTTTATGGGGTGCCGGTATCTCCTATGAATAGAAATGTCCCGCGTCATGTGATCGGGCTATCTCCATGCATAGGAGATACTGGCACCTCATAACGGGGTCTGTATCTCGGGAAACAGGGGTCCCCGGACATAAAACCAATGCTGTTCATCTCCGGAGACCCCCTGCACATGTACAATAGTAATAGATTTGTTATGTAAAAATTGTTTATTTGCCGGTGAGATTTGTGCAGGGAGAGGCGGATCTCGCTCTCTGCTGACAGATCTCGCCAGCGGAGCCCTTCTCACCAGGGCTCGCCATCTGTCTGCCGGATGAAGACATCATTACGTCGAGACGCGCGAGTCCGGCTTGTCAGTCATCTTGGAGGAGAGAAGCAGTGGGATTTTCGGCGGTGTCCTGTGTTTCGGTGAGCCGTGACGTCATGATCCGGAAGTGACGTACCTGGCAGTCGCTGCAGTGTGTACCGGGCGAGGAGAGCTGCGACGCATGTTCCTATGCTTTTATTTCTCCGATTGCCATAAGCCTCCATTTGTGATCTTTCGATTGATAAATCTGTCATTTTTTATCTGCACTATGGTTGTTTTCTCTTCTCTCTGAGATTGCTGACCCATATACCATACCTCCAGACCGGGATGTACTATAGTTCCAGACTGGCACCAATGCTCCTTTTCCTACTGTGTTTGTGAGTAGGAATTTGGTAGCTCTTCATTTATTTATTTCACACTGCTTGACTTTATTACACTATCCACTTTTTTTCTTTTTTTGGGCACTCGGCAACGCTCCCCTGGAATTCCATCAACAGTTCATCTTCAAGAATTTTGAAACAGTCTTTCTACAGGGTCGAGTGATAAGTTGTTTTTGCCTTTTTTTATTGATTATTTCATTTGTTTTATTCACTGTGCAATGTTGTTTAAACATTTTGTTTATTTATTCTTTATTGATATGTTCACATCACTGTTTTTGGATGTAGTAGAGCGCCATCTAGCGTTTTTTATTTACTGCCTCGCCAGCGGAGCCCTCCTCGCCAGGGCTTGCCATCTCTCTGCCGGATTCCTCTCCCAGATATGCGCACTTTCCTGCATGCTGCAAGGGGAATCCGCCAAAAACATGGAGAGTTCTAAGTCTGGCGAATGGCCATTCTCGCAGTTCTCTGCATAGGCCCCATAGTCTGTTTCACTAGAACCGTTGGCACAATTGATTGAAGATGTTAATGTTTTAAAACATTTGGGGGGCGGGGAAACTTCGATCGAAACGGCAACAAACCGAATGTTGGTAGGTTGGCACATCTCTATGAAAGAGTACTATTGGTCAGCATTTAAAAGAGTTAGGGGGCTATGTATCATTGCAAAAGTAGTGCAATTACGGGGCAAAGCAAACGACACCAAATGTATCAAAGAAAATAATCCTATTGTTTTTAATACAATACAATTCAGTGTGTTGCAAATTGTTTGCCCCATAATGGCACCACTTTGCCTTGATACATACTGTATGCAAAATGTAAATCTCTCAGTATAACCAAAATTAAAGATATTTTGTCCTTATAATACAATATAATAAAGTCTGTGCTACATATGGAGTTACAGAAGTAGTGGGCTACGTTGTCCCCTCTAATGCCTCTTGATGAGATACTGTATGTGAAATTCTGCATTAACAACACTGCCATGAAATCTTATGTAAACTCTGTGATATTTAAGTAATAATCCCGAAGAACAGGGCATTACTGGCCAATAATGCCGGCTGGAAAAGTGAAGCCCGAGGCGAAGCCGAGGGACTTTAACTCCAGCCAGGGCATTATTGGCCAGTATGCCCTGTCCTGAGGGGATTATTACTCTTATATCTAAATGTAACTTTTTCATAATAATAGACACTTTTGTACGTTAATGATTTTTTTTATTACAGCACACACACACACCACACACACACCCACACACACACACACACACACACACACCACACACACACACACACACACACACACACACACACCACACACACACACACACACCACACACACACACACCACACACACACACACACCACTCTCTCTACACACATGCTACACCATAAACAATTCTCTGACACTACACACACACACACCACAACACACACACACTCTGGAGCTCTATCACACATACCAGCAACAACCCACCACACACTAGCCACAATAAAAAATGCACACTTACTAAACTTTCACTCTCCCCCCCCACCTCTACACACAACACAGCACAACACCTCACCTCTACACTCACCCCACACACACACCACGCTCAGACCTCTATACACAACACAACACCTCTACACAACAACATACAAATACACACCCACACACCACCACACAGCACCTCTATACACACACTCTACACCAACACAGCACCTCACAACCACCACACACAACCAACACACAAACTGCTGCTACATACACATGCTACACCCATAAACACTGCTGCTGACACTGACACACTGGAGCTCTATACACACACAAGCCCCTCTACACAGATATACAACACCAAGCACACCCATACTCTACTGACACACTCACAACAAACTGCAGCCACAAAAAAAATTCAGAAAGCCACTTACTTATTTGCAGACCTCCCCCCAATTCAACTGAATCTGCTTAGATAATCTCAGTCAGCTCGGGGGGGAGGAGTCAACCCGTGGCTGATACTTCCTGACCAATCCCTGCCCTGTCTCGAGCTGTTACTTTCATTCAGACGAATCCCCTGCCTTGTCTCAGCTGTTTTGAAAGCTGATTGGCTGGAAATAAAACACATTCAAACTACACATTGCAAGCTGCTAAATTCCAGGCATCACTGATTGGATAATCCCGGAATTTAACCAATCAGAAGCAGGGTTTCAATAATGCCCGGAATTTTACTGCTTTAGCCTATAATCTGTGTTATACCCAGGATATGTTGTGCAATCTACTGTAGGGGTAGATACAGTATAGGCAAACTTTTCTCACACTTAGCAACAAGTTGGCTAACACTACAAATCAATGGGCATTACATGTTCGATAAACTTTGTTTACTTTCTTCTTTAAAATTGATTGAACTTCAAAAAAATATATTTATTTAAGTCACAGGGCTGCAATTTTGCCATTTAAAAATACAAATAGTAATTGGCGCAAAAAAAAATTGTGTGTTTGCTGACACGCGCATTTTAAGTGAAACTTCTTGTCTTTTGTCACGTTTGTTTGGTCACAGAAATTGTATTCATAATGATGATGTTTTTAATTAAATAAAAACACATTTACGGCCAAAATGCAAAAAAGTTTAACTTAGAACGTGTTTTTAGCTATTGCACTTCTATATTTATAGTAGCTGAATTTCGTCTGTGTGTCAGTCAGTGTGTGTGTTCATTGTGTGTGTGTGAATCAGTCAGTGTGTGTCAGTCATTGTGTCAGGGCGCAACAGGGGGGGGGACATAAGGTACTGGCGTCCCAACCCCTGTGAGTTAGGTGGCCGGCTGCCCGGGCCCCCTGCGCACCGTGCCCGTTATATTAAAAAAGTATTTTTTTTTAATGGCGGTGATTCTCCGGCGCGCATGCACAGGGCTAGCAGGGTTCCCGCTGCTGCCTGTGGGCCCGCTCCCCCCCACTCCCAATGTGGGACCGGGGGAGTGCCAATTGAGATCCCCCGCGCGCATGCCAACCCAGCTTCCCCCGCGCGCATGCCAACCCAGCTTCCCTGCGCAACAGCCGCAGGATTAGCCCCCCCAGTCCTTGCCCCCCCCCAGTCACTGTCACCCACCCAGTCCCTCACCCACCCCGTCACTGTCACCCACCCAGTCCCTGTCACCCCACCCAGTCACTGTAACCCACCCAGTCACTGTCACCCACCCAGTCACTCAACCCACCCACCCAGTCACTCAACCCAGTCACTCAACCCAGTCACTCACACACCCAGTCACCCACCCAGTCACTCACCCACCAGTCACTCACCCACCAGTCACTCACCCACCCAGTCACTCACCCAAACCAGTCACTCACCCAAACCAGTCACTCACCCAAACCAGTCACTCACCCAATCCAGTCACTCACCCAAACCAGTCAGTCTCACCCACCCAGTCACTCAAAAGTCACTCAAAGTCACTCAAAATCTAGTCACTCTCACCCACCCACCCAGTCACTGTCACCCACCCAGTCATTCAACCCACCCAGTCACTGTCACCCACCCACCCAGTCACTGTCACCCACCCACCCACCCAGTCACTGTCACCCAAGTCATTGTCACCCACCCAGTCACTGTCACGCACCTGGTCACCCACCCGGTCACCCCACCCAGTCATTCACCCAGCCAGTCACTCAAAGTCACTGCCCCACCCACCCAGTCACTCACTCACCCAACCAGTCACTCACTCACCCACCCACCCACCACTCACTCATTCACCCAGTCACTCACTCATCCACCCAGTCACTCACCCACCCAGTCAATCACCAACCCAGTCACTCACTCACTCACCCACCCAGTCACTCACTCACTCACCCACTCACTCACTCACCCACCCAGTCACTCCCCCACCAGTCAATCAATCACCCACCCAGTCAGTCAGTCACCCACCCAGTCAGTCACCCACCCAGTCAGTCACCCACCCAGCCACCCACCCAGTCACTCACCCACCCAGTCACTCACCCACCAAGTCACTCACCCCCCCAGTCACTCACCCACCTACCCAGTCACTCAAAGTCACTCACCCACTGACCCAGTCACTCACCCACCCAGTCACTAACCCCCCCACCCAGTCACTAATGGTCACCCAGTCACTAACCCACCCACCCACCCAGTCACAAACCCACCCTGTCACCCAGTCACTAAAAGTCACTATCCCAACCACCCAGTCACTAATGGTCACCCAGTAACTAAAGTCACTAACCCCACACACCCACAAACCCAGTCACCTAGTCACTAACCCACCCAGTCACTAACCAACCCACTAAAGTCACCCACCCAATCAACCCCTCCTAACCCACGCCAGTCACCAACCCACCAACCCAACCAATGAACCCACCCAGTCACTAAAACCCAGTCACCCAGTCACTAAGTAGAAAAAGAGTGGTGGAGCACTGCTGGAAAAAGTAAAGGGCTGGAGGCTAATAGCAAGTAAAAATGCTTTAATTTATTGCATGAGTAGACCGGGCTACAAACAAAGAAGGTATCTCTAACGCGTTTCGCGCTGTCAAAGCGCTTTGTCAAAGAGTAACCTTAGTGTGGGTAAGTGACTCATTTATAGATGCAGGAATGCGGAAGTATGTTCGCGCCAAATCGAACACCCCCCGATCACGTGGTCCTTTACTTTTTCCAGCAGTTCTCCACCATTCTTTTTCTACTTGGACTTACCTTTACCGGAAGGAGGCACGCTGCATCTATCCAGGACTTGATGATTCGTGAGTTTATTCAATATATTTTTATTGCAGTTATATTGTATATGGCTATACATTGACTCATGCCTAGGGATTGAGGTGTGCTGTCCCATTAGTGGGTGTGGGGTGTGCTCTCTTCAGTGAGTGCACATTTCACACACCCACTGTGGAGCCTTCATACACTGGCGACACACTTTATTGCAGTGTGGCCAGTACCGCAAGCCGGGAGATTTCCCGGCTTGCAAGTGGCAGCCCCTCGGCATGCCGCGCGTCTCCGATGCGCGGTCACGCGTCATCGGGTGCCTGCGCCCCCTGCACGCACGTCCAGTCACTAATGGTCACCCAGTCACTAACCCACCCATCCCGCGATGTGGGGGACGGCGGCAGGGGGTTCCGGGGACCCGGCGGACCCGGAGAGGAGAGGGGGAAGCCGCGGTCGGCGGGCCTCTCCTCCGCTGCTTCGGCGCGCGCCCGGCACCCTCTGGCGCGCGCCAGGTAACTGCTGCGGCCGAGAACGGGCAAATGCTCGAATAAACTCGGCCGCAGCAGTACCATTATATATATATATGTGGCTATCAAGTGAGCATCTAAGCCTTTTACTGCATATGAAGTTAACTCTTTCCTGGATTTCAATGCTATACTGCACAATATCACTAAGACATTAGTAGCACCTACTGGGTATTCATTTCCCATATCCACACCCAGTCACTAAAGTCACCCAGTCACTAAGACCCAGTCACCCACCCAAGTCACCCAAAAGTCAAACCCAGTCACCCAGCCACTAATCCACCCACCCAGTTACCCAGTCACTAAAAACCAGTCACCCAGTCACTAACCTACCCAGTCACCCACCCAGTCACTAACACACCCAGTCACTCACTCACCCACCCAGTCACTCACTCACTCACCCACCCATCCAATCACTCACCCACCCACCCAGGCAGTCAGTCACCCACCCACCCAGGCAGGCAGTCACCTGTCTTTTATTGAAAAAATAAAAATAAACAGGTTGCATTATAATGTTTTTTTTCCATATTACAATAAGAAAACAGTTAAGTAGGGGGGCGTGGCCAGGGGACTGAGCGTGCTAGTCACAGCTTGCTCGGCTCCTAATGAAACTGACAGCTAAACCCGATCAAACCCGAAGATCGGGAGGCAAAACACCCCAAAAACACTTCCCACGGTCTGGCACAAGTTAGAACTCCTTTGGGCTCCCCCCAGTGTGGTTGGACCTGGCCCCGCAACTGCCAAATCGACCGCGGGTTCCCCCTCTGCCTCCAAGCTGAACCTAAGATGGCCACCGGGACCGGGAGGCTGCATTAGAAACAGCCGATTCCGGACTCACGGAAAGAGGTAAGGGAAGTCCCTGCGCTTCACCGAGCTAGGCGGAGGTGCGCCGTTGCAGTAGGGGGGTTGCCGCCCGCCCCCCCCTCACATAACCCTCTCTAATAAACTTATCCCCACACGCCCGAGCCCGTGCCCTGCCGGAGCAGCAAGATGGCGCCGGCCAAAGTGTGAGGCGCCGATAGCTGCCGATCGGAGGCGCGGCGGAGCCGGAGTGGGTGCCTTCCCTTGTGGCTCCAGGGCCCTGTGAGCTCTGTGGGAGGAGGGGGGGGCGATCCACCCAGAGAGGGGAAGACTAACTACTCGGCGCGGCCCTGTTTGAGTGGTGGCCGGCGGCCATCTTGGTTCACCCATCCGGCACATCACTTCTGGGAGTAGCTGGCAGCCATCTTGGTCCACCCAACCAACACAGACACTGTTAAGAGGTGGTTGGCGGCCATCTTGCTCCTCCCAAACAGCACAAACTGCATCTAAATAAATAAAAGATAAAGTGACACTGAAAATAAAGAGCTGGAAGAAAGTGTTAATGAAAATTCACCCACTCTCCCTCCCCTACAATTTATCTTCACTGGGAGTCCCAACATCCTCCATTAACTTTCCACTGGGCCCAGTACAGTCTCTAAAATCTGCCCAGATGAGAAGGGGGAGATCAAAATCACATGGAACAAAGGCTCAATTAAAAGCAATCATGGAACTGCTTCCAATGTGTGTGTGATCAGGTTTCCATAGGAATGAGGGGGCTTATTCCAACTTAACTATTCTCTCTTCTTTTTTTTTTGTGTGTGTTACATCACCTAAATATACTCAGCTCTATTCAAAGTCAAAAACTTACTAAGAAAAAACAACAAACATGCCATCCACTAAACAAAAAAAACCGGTGGCCAGGCGTGAGGCATCCCTTTTCTTCAAAAAACAAAATACCAAAGATCAAGAAGCGTCTACCGCAGGCGGAGACACAGATTCAGATCTAGACTCTGGAGAAGAGACGGACGCTCCACTTACCCGCAAAGAAATGATGGGGTTTGTACAAGAACTAAAAAGCTCTTTCCACTCTGAGATGCAGAGCTTCCGCCGCAGCATCAGAGAGGAGATTGCGTCCATAGGTGACCGCATTGTGGACTTGGAGGAGAAAGTGGATAACACCGCTCTTGCACAGGAGACCCAAACGCAAGACATCGAGGAATTAAAAACTCAAGTCAAAACTATCTTCGAAAAACTGGAAGATACGGAAAACCGGTCAAGACGCAATAACCTGCGGATCAGAGGTATCCCGGAAGAAGTGGACAATGCCCAATTGGATGCATATCTCACTCGGCTTTTCATGTCCCTGTTATCCGAAACATCGGATGAAAATCTTCAGATGGACAGAGCCCATAGGCTTCCTAGACCGAAAGGCCTAGACCCAGCAAAGCCACGAGATGTGATCACTCGCCTACACTATTTCCGTTTAAAAGAAGAAATACTGAGAGCCGCTAGAACCACCCCAAAGATAGAGCAGGATAATGTTCCACTCCTCATCTTCCCGGACTTGGCTCAAACCACGCTGAATAAACGGAGAATGTTCACGCAGATCACCAACTCACTGCGGAACAATAAAATCCGCTATCGCTGGCGTTTCCTGTGCAAAATTTTGTTCACTCATCAAGAGACAATGTACATTCTACTCTCACCAGAAGAAGGTTAGGAAAAACTACGATCATTGGGCTTACTCAAACCAGAGGATCCGGAGGCCTCTCAAAAGCCTCGTCATTCACCTAAGGCACAACGCCAGGCATGGGTGAAAACACCAACCTCTTGGCGAGCAAATACCCAACCCACTTGAAGAACTAGAGCTGGATACTTACTTAACACCCATTTAAGATGGCAGACAAGCTAAAACGTGGTCTGGACTTAAGGTACTCACCGAGACGTGGCCCACTCCAGTAACCCACCTAAAAACTAACCAACAGTTGAGGTACCTGGAACACATCGACCAACTCGGTCAAGCCACAATGACCACGACAACCTGCACATCAAGAAGTTACTGAGTTATTAGTTCCTAAGTTTCTTGAACGTACAAGTCCCAAAATCTAGGTTATTTCCTTGTTCATTGTGAAACTATTTTCCCAAGTTACCCACAAGTTCGATAATCAGTTTGAACTAACCCGAACACTTAAAGGGACTGAGATACAATGTTTGTTTTGAACTGTTTTCTAGACAAAAGTGTATTTGTAAAATAAGTTTATATGTTGTCTATAATAGAATTGGTCTCCCAAAGTTCAGCTACCAATTCTCTATTACAGGTTAAAATATTAAAGGTTACGTTTTAGGTAATTTTTCCATGTTATTTATCCCTCTCCCCCTGTAAACTACGAATGCAGAGTCTGCCAAACTATAGCTGCCAGTCAACCCTACTCAATGCTTCTAAAATTGAGAAAAGACATGTTGCTGTAAACAGTTATAACGTTTAATGCCCCCCATTCTTGCTTTTATTTCCCTGATGTGTAAGATCACACACACAACCCACCCCGTACTCTTTGGGGTGATTTTGTTTTCCCTTTTCGAAAGCTTAGCTCCTAAACAAAGGAGCACTGCGGTGTCGAGCCGCTGGGCCACTGCCCGCCCCCCTCACGTTCATTTAACCTGTGAGTGCAAGAGACTCGCACCACGGGTCCAACTATGGCTGATCCCCCCAAACAATGTTTGGAATCCGGGGTCCTCGGTTTACCCCTCCCCTCCCTCTCTATCCCTCCCCTCCTCCAAGTTCTGGATGGGTTGCCAGGATGAGCTGAGGAGATGATGGGGGGCCAGGATGAGCTGTGGTGATGATGGGGGGCCAGGATGAGCTGTGGTGATGATGGGGGGGGAGGGGGAGTGGGGATATATTTTATATGTATTGGGGAGGTGGGGGTATTTTTTAAATGTATTGGGGTGGTGGGGGTATTTTTTATATGTATTCGGGGGGCGTAGGTGTATTTTTTTATATGTATTTGGGGGGTAATGGGGGGATTTTTTATATGTATTCGAGGGGCGTGGGGGTATTTTTTATATGTATTTGGGGGGTGTGGGGGTATTTTTTTATATGTATTCGAGGGGCATGGGGGTCCAGTATTGTGTCCAGTATTTTTGGACAAGCAACCTGGCAACCCTACAGAGGTCGATGCTGCAAGTTGGACCCGATTGGCCCGGGACACCTGTCCCTTCTGCCTCCCCCTGTCGGCAGCCCTGCTTATAGCACTAGAGGTGTGGAAACAGAACCTACAAGAACCTAATATTGCAAAATCAAATACAAAACCAGAACATGAAGCCAAGTGCCTATCTCTAGGTGTTTCTCATCATATCTTTTTTCATTTATTTTAAATCATATTTTTTATTCCCGTTCTATTTATTTTATGATTTTATACCTGCTCTAAGCAATTTTCAAGCTTAATTATACTATTCTAGCATTTTTCAGCTTATTATTTCCACATAAGAAATGTATAAAACCATAATCATGTTCAAAACCAAACCACAGAATTTCTTTAGACCCCAAAACCCATATGAAAGTGTGCATCCTTACTGTATACACTGTCCATGCTATTTTTTTAAAATTATAATTATCCTTAAAAACAACACCCTTGATCATTTATATCTGAAAGAATGACAACTGTCCTAGCTCTGTTTCTTTTTTATCTTGGGTTTCAGGAATCAGCAGTGTTGCAGCAGCTTGATGTTTGTAGCTTTTCTGCTGCTTAGATAACTCTCTAGCAGTGTCTCACCTGCTGCTTATAAAGCAAACATACAGAACATACATCTCACACAAACATATCCAAAATCTCCACCCGCCTTTCTCTTCCTTAGATGGCTTGCTTATCAGTGTTTTTGTCCATTTTCACCAAGGGTTATTCTTCACTCTGCTATTCTTGCATTTCAGCTGTTGTTCCAGACTCAAGATTGCTAATTCTTGGTCACTAAGGGACAACTGGTCATTAGCTCTTTCTCAGCCTTTTGATACTAACCCCTTAATCACCAGTAATACACAGACTGCATTGTATGTTTCAAGTCAAGATACTGGGGTTCCATGAATAAGACCTTCATAATCATACTTCCCCCTATAATGATGACCCTGTCTCTTTCCTGCATTTAGACTCCAAGCTTCTTGTACTGTATGTCTTGTCTATTCACGCTTGCTCAATTTCCTCAACACTCACTACATCTTACACCAGAGGCCGGCAACCTGTGGCTCTTTACGCACTTATATGCGGCTCTCCTCTGTCCGCAGTTTGCCACTCCCTAGCTGCTGCCTCTCTCCCTCACTGAGCTGCTCTTGGCTGTAAAGGAGGGGGGAGGGGTCAGCACTGCTCGGGCCTCTTGTTGCATCGCCTGAGCTGCTGGCATGCCTCCTGCACTGTCCCACATCAGGCCTCTCAGATGCCGGCGCTCACCAGAAGTGTGTGTCTCAACATCCGGTGAGCGCTGATGTCACAGAGAGGCCCAGAGTGGGACAGTGTAGGAGGCTTGCCAGCAGCCGGGGAGATGCCAGGCGGCAACAAGAGGCCCGACCAGTGCCGGCCACAATGCAGCTACCGGCAGCACAGGGCGGGAGAGAGGCAGCACCTGGGGAGCGGCAACTCAGGACAGTGCAGGAGACAGGCAGGCCCAAAGAAAGTGTGTCTGTCTGTCTGTATACATATGTGTGTATATGTATATATATGTGTGTGTTTGTATATGTGTGTGTATATGTATGTATGTATGTATGTATGTATGTATGTATGTATGTATGTATGTATATATATATATATATATATATATATATATATATATATATATAAACCCCTTCATGACCGTAGCGGTATTAACTGCTACGGTCGTGAAGGGGTTAAGTGCACCCGCAACCCCCCCGCAAGTCCTAAACAAGCACCGTTGGGGCTAATACCCCATTCACCCATCCCCACCCACTACCCACAATAAAAAAAATAAACACACACAGCACAGCACAGCACAGCAGGCGCCAAAAAATAAATAAATAATTCACAGCACAGCACAGCAGGCGCCAAAAAAATAAATAAATAATTATAAATAAATAAATAAATAAATGACAATATTTTACAATATAAAACATAACATTCCAATCCACACAGTACATTGCATTTACATTGTATAAATGATGCATAAAATCTATGCACCATATACATTCTGCAAATGAATGTTAACAATATACGTAATTGCAAGCTACAGTACTCTACCAGTAAATACAAACACTTCCAAACAATTCAACTATTTTAACCACTCAAGTATACAAAAATCAATATATACTGTAAGTACCAACCAGAAAACACAATTTAAAACTAAATCTAACACTTACAATACCAAGGATTACATCTATCTAATTGTAAAAAACCTTATACATTATACACAGCATTGTTTAAAGCCCCCTCCCCCCTAATGTTTCTGTTAAGCAGATTACATTGAAGGGAGAGAGATGTAAAGGCCTAAAGCCCCCTCCCCCCTAATGTGTCTGTTAAACAGATTACATTGAAGGGAGAGAGATGTAAAGGCCTAAAGCCCCCTCCCCCCTAATGTTTCTGTTTAACAGATTACATTGAAGGGAGAGAGATTTTACAGAAACACACATTAGGGGGGAGGGGGCTTTAAACAGATTACATTGAAGGGAGAGAGATGTTTCTGTTACCAGTAAATCTCCCTCCCTGCATTGCTAACCACCCTCACCCCCTGCAAAAAAGAGACAAAAATTAAAACATACAAAGTAATGTCCCCTAACCCCTTAATCACCATAGCGGTTATTAACCCTTCATCATGCAACTATATATATATACTGTATATATATATATACACAGAGAGACAGAGAGAAAGAGAGAGAGAGAGAGAGATATATATACAGTATATATGTATATTATGTATATATATATATATATATATATACACACACGTTATATACACACCCATATATATATATATATATATATACATAATATACATATATACTGTATATATATCTCTCTCTCTCTCTTTCTCTCTGTCTCTCTGTGTATATATATATATACAGTATATATATATAGTTGCATGATGAAGCCACAGTCTCTGTCTCTCACCCTCTCTCTGTCTCTGTCTCTCACCCTCTCTCTCTCTCTGTCTCTCACCCTGTCTCTTTCTCTGTCTCTCACCCTGTCTCTGTCTCTCTCTCTCACCCACTCTCTGCCTCTCTCTCTCATCCTCTCTCTTTCTCTGTCTCTCACCCTGTCTCTGTCTCTCTCTCTCACACCCTCTCTGTGTCTCTCACCCACACTCTGTCTCACACTCTGGATCTGAACATCTTATTTACCCTATATATCTTAACTGCCCTATACCTTCACCGAAATAACCTATACTGCTTTCTTCCAGATCTAACTCTTGAGCTTCACATGGAAGACATCGGAATCCCCCCTAACCCAAAAGACAGGTAGGGAACACCTCCCCTCCAATGTATAACATTGCGGGAATGAGGGTACATGGACATTGAGGGACTGCGGATCAGGTAAGATCCCAGGCGGGATTGGTGCTTTAGAAATTGTGAAGCGGGGGCATCCAGACACTGGTTAAGGGGTTCAGGAAACTAGTCATTCACATCTGGGTTTTTGTTCTACATCCGACATTTACACACACACACACACACACACACACACACACACACACACACACAACACACACACACACACACACACACACACACACACACACACACACACACACACACACACACACCACACACACACACACACACACACACACACACACACACACACACACACGTAACATAATTGTAGTATAAGTACACTGGCGACACGCTTATTGCGCATCGGCCAGATCCGCAAGCCGGGAGATTTCCCGGCCTGCTAGTGGCCGCCCCTCGCGTGCGCGCGGTCATAGAAGCGCGGTCACGCGTCTTCTGTCGGAGCGTGGCCCCCTGCAGCCGCGTCCAGGGGCTCCCCGGGAGCCCTGGTGTCCGCGATGCGGGACAGCGGCAGGGGGTTCCGGGGGGACCGGCGGACCCGGCAGCGTAGGGAGAGCGCCCCGATCGGAGGGCGCTCTTCCGCTGCTTCGGCCGCGCGCCGTCACTCGGGCGCGCGCCAGGCTATGCTGCGGCACAGAACGGGCAAATGCTCGATAAAACTGTGCCGCAGCAGTAATACAATAAATAAACTTATGTCAAAATTAATGTTCTTACTAGGAATTTATTCAATTTATGTTTTTTTTAAAGCAGGGTTGGGGGCGGGCCTGGGGGTGGGGCTGGGGGCGTGGCTAGGTGGCGAGTAGATTTTGTGGTTCGGCGAGTAGATTTTTGGGTGATTTGTCAAGCACTGTATTATATATAATTTATATAGCTGTTATATTTATATAACTATTATATATATATATTTATATATATATATATATATATATATTTTTTTTTTTTTTAATCGTAGTATAGTTTGAATATATATTATAATATATTATATATATATTATAATTTATATAGCTGTATATTTGTATGTACTTACAGTAGCCTACTGTAACTAATTGTTGTTTTTCCTTTACACTGTAGGGCGACAACTCTTCTGGTTGACCAAATAAGTGAAGAGAATGATGAGAGGTGTGCCACAAGGGTCAAGTACGCTCTTGAGCAAAATCACAATATAACCGCATCTCAGAGCAGCATCAAAGTGATGAGAAACAGATTGGGATGGAAATATGGACGTGTAAGGTTATTACTGGACAGTACAGTAGGTAAAACTGTGGTTTAACTGTACAGTACCTCTAAAATTACTCCTTGTCAATACAGAGCATATCCTATGATTAGGAACGCCAACAAGATCAAAAGAGTGGACCAGGCATGGGCATGGATCGAAAGTGGCGAGACTTTTCAGGATTGCATCTTTACTGGCGAGTCAACTGTATCGCTTGAGAGATTTTCCACTTTGCATTCCACAAAAAAGGACGCTCATCTATGAAGCCGCGTCCAAAACACCCAGTGAAGCTGCATGTGTGGGGTGCGATCTCTAGACATGGACCAGGATGCATCATCAACTTTGACTGTAAAATAATGCACAAAGTCACATGCTGTTGCCTTATGCACTGTACTGTACAAGTGTGCAGTATTTGGAGCACTTTTCTTTTCTTGTTACAGGAATCATGAATAAAGCATTTTTACAAGAGGAAATAGTGCCCGAGATTGTGGAATACATTACACATGAATTCCCAGATGGTCACCGGTTCTACCAGGACAATGATCCAAAACAAACCGCGTCTATGGCGCATATGCTTGCGAGCGGTATCAACTGGGTTAAGATGCCAGCGGAGTAAGTACGGTAATCGTTTCTCATTTTTTTTAAAAATGTTTATCTCTGTGTATCTCTTTAACTAATTCTCCTTCTTTCCCCCCTCCAATTCCAGATCGGCATATTTCAATCCTGTTGAAATGGTATGGCATCAGCTCAAGGATCATATCAGAAAAGTGGTGAAACCGTCAAAAAAGGATGAATTGGCGGATGGCATAATGAGTTTTTGGAATAACATACTCACCGTAGAAAGATGTAATAAATATTTAGATCATATTGCGACCGTGTTGCCCATTGTGATACAGCGTAATGGGCAGGCATCCGGAAAGTAGTAAGGTATAGTACAGTACTGTAGTATGGTAAGTACAGGTACACCAAGTATGATACAGGTAAGTATGGCACAGATTGTTTTATATGCACTTTATTGCACCCATTTTTTGTTTTGTTTTCAGAGATGCTGCACTAAAAATCTTGTTATAAAGTAGTTATACAGTGTGCAATGCCATTAAATGCACTTAACTGCACTCATTTTTTCTTTTCTTTTCAGACAGAGCTGCACTAAAAAAGGAAGGGCTGGGCGAGGGGGCGTATCATGTGTAAAATTAGCGAACTGTGTGTATTGTGTAGCAACAGTCATAATTTACACAACCCCCCCGTCCCCCCTCTTACTCTACTAAATAAGGAATTTCTGCTGCTTGGTGCTGGTGATTCCCCATGGAGCTTGGCAAGTTCCAGGTGGTGCATTAGGATCGCAGCATATCTTGCGCTTTCTCTTTCTGCTCCACATTATGCAACATATCTTGCAGCTTATCCTTGTCACCAGTGCACATTGCCAGTGCCTCCAAGTTGGCGCTTCAATTCAGCATTAGTCATTCACTGAGGACTTTTCAAAGCACAGCTTGTACAAGATGTGCTTAGCTTTCTCAACCCTGTGGAGAACATGTTGCTTAAGCTCACTTTTCCATCTTACCAGCTCTTCTTTAACTCACTTGGCAATGAGTTTTTTCACACTTCGTGAAATCTTTTCTTCCCTGTAACTAGCGTGACCACCTGCTTCTGGCACAGCATCATTGATCTTGAGCAGCTCAACTTAGTTAGAGTTCTCATTAACTCTGATTGAAACCCATGGCATCTCTCTTTAGCAGTTGGCAGACATTTTCTTGGTCCTCTCTTCCTCGATGCATTATTTATCCAGTCTGTCCGCTTCTCCAATGGGTGAGAAAGTCAAAAGGGATGTTTGGCTGGGTATCTACACTACAGTTGCACCATTTTGAAGCTCCTTCAGTTATCAGGGGCCCCCGGCCTATAGCTTCATCATCCATCATGGGCTTATCCGCAAAAATCATGACCCCCTATCAGTAGAAAGGTTATTTGCATCTGGATCCTTAAACTCCAGTATATCAATATTGCTGCAGTTCTCCTGACACCTAATTGTCATCTGTTGCCTCTCTTTTTTGCAGTTGGCAAACCTGTATTTTTGTGCCTTTTTACCTTGCAAAGACGAGCAGACAACTAGTGTTGAATCTTTATGGGCATGATCACAAATACAGTTCTGTCTATTCCAACCAGAGACTGAATCTTTATAGTGGCTGTTTCCATCGTGAAGAATCTGGTTTGGGGCACGTGGGCACAGTAGCGTGACTGGATTTGGATTGTACTCAGTCGTACTTTGGTTCTTTCCTGGATTTTGTGGAATGCCGGTTGTAGCACTGAGATGGCATTGCGGATGTGCTAAAGCAACACACAGCTTATTTGTCGCGTAAGACCTATATCTGGATTGAATCAACCATGCAGATTCCTTCATTTTCCTGTAGCATTTTTGCTGCAGATACTTCCTAACTTTTGACTGGACCACAATTACACATTGCTTCAAATGTTCGTACTTCGTTCTTTGTCATTGTATTCTCCATATTGTTTGGAGAAGGCAGGCGGCTCTATTCTGGTGATAAAGCTGAAGAGCTTTTCGTTCCTCCCTAGGCAGCAGTACGGCAACAGTGTGTTTGCACAGATAACTTTCTCTCATCAGCTTCCCTGGATAAGAGCTCAGAAGTATTTCTGGAGTGTTAGAATGTTTCTCTTCACTGCACATTCATCTTTTCTTGTTCCTCCATTTCTTTCTCCGCCGTTTTTTGCCTTGTTAATCTTCTAATTTACTCTACTGACTTTACAGATCTGAAACCTCCTCTTTCAGGTTTCTGTACTCTCTTTTTACATTTCTCAAACAAGCAGGACCTTTTCGTAGCCATCCTTCCAATTACACACATCTGTGATGAGTTCAGATTTCCTGATGCAAGACTTTTAGCTGTGTTGAGAGTGTGCAGTTCTTGCTGAGAGACTGCCAGATCAGTACGGAGACAGCAAACCTCTTTTTGATAAACTTCCAGCTCTCTACCAAGACTGCAAATCACTTACTGAGAGACTCCCAGGGTCTGCACTGAGATTGCAAAACTCCTTTTGAGAGATTTCCAGCTCTATGCTGAGATTTGCAAGACTTCTTCTGAGAAAGTTCAAGCTCTATACTGAGACTAGGGGTCTTCCAAGAGAGTTTCAGCTCTGCCTGAGCCTCTTCATAATTCAGCTTCCAGTCAGCAATAATTTTGTCGGAGCGGCTCTGTTTCTGTCCATGGCAGTAATAATAGTGTTCGCCATCTCCAGCTTAGTCATCTCAAAGTCACTATGCAAGCGACGCTCTGTGTTCTTCAAAGTCCTACACGCAAAGGCGGCTGAGTACAGACCCCTCTTGAGCACCGTGTGAGCTACGATCTCCTTTTCCAATAATTCACAGAGGAGATCATCGTCATTTCTGGCATTTTGCAGTGCATCTTCAGGGTTGGTCAAGGGATTGTCACTTACTGTATTTGTTCAGACTCTGCTTCCGTGGAACTGTTTGTTAAGGTTTCTCACTGTCAGAACTGGACAGAAACTTATTTGGGGAATATGACTTCTGCTTTGGGCCTTCTGGAGATTCTGCCATTTCCAGGATGAATATGCGAGTTTCTCTAGGCTGCAGGTCATCTCAGCCCCCTTCTGATATTGTAGAGTCATCTGCAGACATGTCTGCAATTTCCACGGTCAGTTGAGAACCTCTTTTCTTTTGTCTTTCTTTTCTGCTTTACTTTGGAAGACTCTAGCACATCAGGGATACTGAGGTCCCCTTCTTGCTTTGAAGCTTCTGCAATTTCACTGCACCCACCATGCTTTTCTTGCAGTTGCAGTAGCAAGCGGAAATATTCGATGTTCAGCTGGTCCTACCCTTGCTGCCGGCAATCATGTTCAAGGACATAGGGACACGACTCTTTTGTTACCCAGGGTCCAAGCACCCCAACATCTTAGAGGCATTTCACTGGTGCATCTGGTTTTTGGGACCATATAGGAGGCATAATTATAAAGCCCAAGGGGACACTTTTCGTGTGGTTGGGTTAATTACAGAAAAAACATGTATTACCCTCCATTCTTTCACTTTCAGGTGTATTCTTCACACTGACTTCAGGATGTGCTATTGCATCAATATTTTCTTTTATATGCTAGTAGTCATACAGGTGTGGCAGAATGTGCTTGCAGAGTTCTTAACTCTCGCAGGCATCTCTGTAAACTTTTTAATTTTGCAGAGCAAACATTTTAAAAACCCATGTGGTTTTTTTTTTCCGCACACGTGATGGAGTAGACGTTATTTACAGAATCAGAACCTTATGTGGGTCAAAGTCTGTAGCAGTCCCCCAGACAGACTCTGGTGTTTGTGGCTAGGTTTTCTGCCTGGATTTGTAGACCTTTGTTATTGTCACCGCTGCATGTGGTTCTTCTGCTTTTACTCCTGTTGCAGAAACTGTTGGAAACAAAGGCACAAAAATATTTCCGTGACGATCCCCTTTTAAAGCTGCAGTTCAAGTAATATCATACATGTGTGTCCTACATTTTTTTTTTAGTAAATCAGTTCTGTACATTGAGAAAATACTTGCAGCATTTAAAAAAAAATTAAAGACACTTTTAATGTATTAAAAAGTAACAAGCATTTTTTTGTTTCTATAACAACCATTTACAAAGTCATATACCCCCCATGTTTGAGCCCTGCCCTCTCTCTGCCCTCTCATGGACATACAACATGCGCACACCAACATGTTTACACCTTGATAAAGCACACTTGGGGCGCGAAACATGTTGGTGTGCGCATGTTGTATGTCCACGAGACTATAATAAATACATTTTATGGGGCCACCTTCTGACTCCCACTTCATAAACCATATGTAGGTTTAAAACAGGAGACGGATTTAGGGGGAAAACTATATATATATATATATATATATATATATATATATATATATATATAGGCTTTTAATTAGCCAATCTTTTAACAACAACAATACAGCTTGTGTCAGCAAACAAAAAGGAGCAGCTGAAATAAACTTACCTAGCTCTGTGTGGAGCACTAACTAGAACAAGACCTGTCCCTCTCTGTGGGTCAGAGGGCTAAGCCCCTTACCAACAATAATACAAAGTTCAGTGTGGGCCAAGGTTTACATTCGGGGCCCTCGAATTCCTCCTGCACATATAGGGGTGGGAAAATTCAAGGACGGCATACTCTCCACAGTAGCCCAGGGGTCTGACTGTCTTGTGCAGCGTAGTCCCTCTTGTGCAGTCCAGGTGAAATAAGCTTTCTGGATCAGAAAGGTCTATTCAATCGCTTTCTCCTTCAGAACTTGCTGACATGGAACATATCCATTGAAGACAGGAGCAGTGTCCAGTACCCGCCCCTCAAGCTGGGGCATGCTATTCTAATAAAGCAATCATTAAGGCTTAAATTGTGTCAAATAGAATTCTTCCAGCCTGTTTTGTTGTTGTTGTAGAATGTGTACTGATAGATCTCAGAGAGTGTTACCCTCTTATCTGTACATTCTTGAATGGCACAATATATTTTAAAAAGTTACTCTACGGCAGGCCCGTCAATGACAGTTCATTACATTTATGTGGCATGTTAAAAAGGTCTGAGACAAACTGTAGCTTTGAGACAAGTGTGAACCTGCTACTTTTTATGAAAATATTCAAAGCATAAGGTCATTTTAAGCAAAGAAAAGCAGTGTTTGTATAGAGACATTTCTACATTGTATCTTGTATCGAAACACATGTGAAGTTCTTGGCATGCATATGCAAAGATACTATACTGTATTCAATGCGCCATCTGCTGTAATCAATCAATAAATCCTACAGGTCAGATTTTTTTCTTTTAGTCTTTGATACAGGCACTGTTTTTGGTGCCGTGCAAACCCTGGCATTTATTTGAAATTTGCGGCATCATGACCGCTACTGAGTATCAAAATCATACTGTACAGTACTTTTCGGCTCATTACACATTTTCCCTCTATTCTCTAGTAGGTCCCACGATCTAGGAACCATTGCACACTTTAAGTTATATATTTTTTTTAAAAGTTGGAATTCTTTGTATTTTATAATAAATTATTTATTTAACGGCCCTCTTGTTGGTTGGTGGAAGTCCTGGAGTGGATGTGTTGTGGGTGTGTAGTTGTGCGGGCATAGGCAAAGATATTCAGTGTGCCATCTGCCGGACACATATTGTACTGAATTGCAATTACTTAAATAACCCCACAAATAATTCTGCTGACTGACCATAGATGAGCCCCGGTGAAGAAAGGGTTAACACGGCTGTAATTTCGCATGTAAATCTGCTGCTTTATATCATGTTGGAGGTCGTTATAAAAAATAGCTGTTTTATGTGCTTATCATTAATCTGCTGTTTAATGTGGGTTTAAGATATGTGTGAGCATGTTTTAATCCAGTTACATATGTTTCACAATGCTCTTCTGAGGAATGAGAAGCACTTCACTTAATTGATGGAAGGACCCCTGTGGATAAGGCTTTCATCACTGAGTGCTTATTTAAAAAACCTATTCTGTCAAGTGAATATAAAATAGATTGCATAACTGCTATCCTGGGGGTTAATATTTTATATGAACTGCCCTTTACTGCCAAATATGCCCTTCTGCGAATATACAACAGACTTGTACTTTTGTTTTGCCTGGCCCTGGATGCAACACATTACATACTGTAGATATTACAATTTATCAACGTTATTGGACTGAAAAATTAGGGGCTGAATTTAGGAGTTTGTGATGGGAAATTATTCTTGTTAACTTGGGTCAATGAGACTAGGTTTACTGTGTGTCTGAGTCAGAACAAGCGATTTCAAAAGTGGGATGGACATTAATGCTTCTCACAAATCACTTTAGTGTCTGAGGGATCAGATGCATCATGTTACAAAGTTAAATAGTTACATAATTACATAGTAGATGAGGTTGAAAAAATACATACTGTATGTCCAAGTTCAACCTATGTGAAATGTAGATACTTATGCCATATTTCTATTTACAGTATATTGATCCAGAGAAAGGCAAACAAACAACCCCAGTTAAATATCATCCAATGCTGTCTCATAAGGGGAAAATTCAATTCCTCCCTGACTCCAAATAATGGAAATCATATTACTGTCTATATAAACATCCTTCCCACGTTTACTTATTTTGTACAGTATATCCCTGTATACCTTTCCATTCTAAAAATATGTCCAACTTCTTTTTTAAAGATCTCTACTGTATCTGCCGTCACATTATCCATGGGTAATACATTCCACATTTTAACTGCCCTTACTGTAAAGGACCCTTTCCTTTGTTGCTGGGGAAAACTCCTTTCCTCCAATCTTAAGGGATGACCCTGTGTCATTTGTACTGCTCTTGGGAAGAATAGTCATTTTGAAAACTCCTTGTACTGTCCCCGAATATATTTGTATATACGGTTTTGCCAGATTATAAGGCAAGGTTTTTTTAATTTAACTTTATTGAAAAGTCCATACTCACCTTATAATCTGGTTATGCAAATTTTGCTGCTGACAGTCTTGTCCTGTGTAAGGTAGGAACACAGCAGCCGGCATATTACCTATTTTTCCATTTAGCAGAGGCTGGGATCAAGGGGTCACCTTATATTAACGGTCGCCCTATAATCGAGCAAATACGGTAGTTATCATATCTCCGCTTACAGGCCTCATTTCTAATATAAACAAATCTAAATTAACTACCCTCTACTCATAAGTCAGAATATCCATCCCCTTTAGTAATTTGGTGGCTCTTCTCTACACTCTCTCTAGTTCCATAATGTCTTTTTTTATGGAGTGGTGCCCAGTTTTAGACTTTCATTGTATGTTTAGAATTTGGTGCAGTGTTCTTTTTCTGCTACCTGACTTAACAGCCCTCTGTGTTTGACTCATGAGTTTGTTTACCAGTTGCTTTGGTGTTGAACTTACTGGTTTCCTGATAAACAAAATGAACCTGCCCCAATCTCCACCAGCGCCTTACAGATGGTAACGGTACATAAGTGCTTGTGATTTATGTATATTTTTTTGCAATATTTACTATGAGAGTTGACGCTTTTTCTGCCAATATTTGAAAATGGTCCTTATAATGTCCCAAAAGAAAAACAGCAGAGGAGGATCACATATTTTTATGATCATATCCCCCAAAATCTAAGAGTTTAATCACTGCATACAGTATGGCAGTGGAGGAGAAGTCTTGTTAATATCCTTTATAGCCAATGTGGGGGTTGCTCTTTTGCATTTTAATTATTTGTATGACTTTTTCTGAGGCTAATCCATATTTTTATTTGATTATTTTATTGCATATCCATTGAATTTAAGTTTTAACTGGAAATTATGGGGAATTTGACGAACTTTATCTGTTGAGGGATAATACAATTAATATAATAAGAGGATCTGAGTGCTATAGATGGTGCAGGTGGTAATTTATATTATAATATTTTCAAAATAGCCTAGCCTAGGTCTTTCAATGTATATCATTGTCTATACCAAATGTAAATTTACAAGTAACAAAATTAATCTAAGACACATTCACAAGCATGGCAGCTTCCTGTGTCTGTTTTAAAAGACTTCCTTTTTCATTCAGACCAGGCTAATTAGCTGCACCTGAGGGTAGCTTATCCAAGGAAAATTAACTCCATGTATGCTGGAAAGTCCCATAGCTATTAGCTTTCTAGTCCATAAGGACAGTGACTCCGTTACAATTTACAATAATGTTCTTATAACGTTGACTAATAATCTGTCCATACACATTAAAACCTATGCTTCTCAATTTAGTTTGCATGTATACTGTAGTAGGAGCATTTCCAAGGGAAGCAAGACTTCATATTTGTTCTAAATTGCTAAAATTTACACACCAAATTATGCCTAAAAATATTGCTTACGTTTTTATTAAAATAAATGTATCTAGCTTTGACAGTGTACATATTAGTGAACCTAGAATTTAGACAAAATAAATTACTTCTCCAAATATAAATGATCAATTTCTAATACTAATCTAAACAAAAAAAAGTATCTAATAATAAAACACAAGCTAATCTATAGTGTGTTCTTTACCATTAATACTGAACATATAGTTTTATAGTTTCTGTCCCATGCATTGGTAATTTTTCATGTCTACTTAGTAGCTTAGTTTCTCGATTTGCTATTTTTGGTTGTAAGATAAGAACAGGTCAATTTACATGCAGCCCCAAGGTTCTCTGCCATATTAGAAGCTTTGACACAGAATGATTTTTTTGCTCTTTAATTAAAATCAGTGCAGTTAAACGTCTAGCTAAGGTGGCTAATATTTTAATTCAGCAATTATCTGCAAGTAGGTTTGGCATGAACTGTGAAATTAACTCAGCTGCGCTGCATCTTGATATACTGTATAATGCAATCTATTTATTTCAATGATTAATTGGTGTACGAATAGAGACTTTATTTCCAAAGAATAAAAAACAAATGGTGTGAACAGCTGATTAAGGACAGGACATTGTTGGAGTATGTAAGTTGGATGTGATCACAGACAAGTGTACCTTTCTTTATTGGCCAGAATTTGAATTTATTGTTTTAAATTTTTATTTCAAGTTTAGTGAATTAGTATAAATACTGTAGGTCCACAAATTTTATTTAAGCCTTTTTCCAGAGCCCTATTGCGTTTTTCAGTGAATATGCAGCAGAAACTCTAATTACAATTCATTTGTGTGTGCCATAAAGCAACTGCAGAAGTACTACTACAGTACATTGAACTCTATAAGAAAACCTTGAAAGTGTTTCCATAATTTGATCTTCTGATAATCTAGAAATATCACCTAATGAGCAGCAGGTGCAATGTATGAAGCTCATATGGTGTGTTTTTTTTTTTTTTAAATAAAATCACTAATTAGCCTGATCTTCTTTCATAGACCCTTGTTCTATGGAATATAGTATGCTGATACTCAACCACTCAACAACAAAAAATATAATTTCCATGTGCATTTATAGGGGCCTATTTATTAAACTGCAAGAATGCTGTTTCCTGTGCAACATTGTACATTTCTTTACACGCACACATCTTGCAGCATTCATTCAACAATTCTCGCATGTCCAGATTATGCAAAAATGGCATCTTAACTTGTCAGTTGGTTCCAACTGTGCAAATGCGTGTGGTATACATATTTTTTATGCACATAAAGAAATCTTTAAAAAATAAGATATTCACTTGCTACAGTATTCATTAAGCTGCATGACTGCATTTCACACAGAAAGGTTAGCCTACAAATCTTGCCTCCGCCAGGCAGGTGAGATTGTTGATTTTGGACATGGAGAAGGAGGAAGATAGAAAGAGATTAATTAAAAATTTATTAATAATTCTTGCCTATTTTTTAGGCTGCGAAAATGGTGAGCCTTAAGGGAGAGATTTAAGTTATACAACTCAGGGTGAGAATCAAATAGTTGAAATAGTTGCATATTTTTGCATATATCTGCATGATTATTGCATATATTTTTCAAACCCTAGTTGAACAGGGTTAGGTATTTGAGATAGATACCCCTTTTCCACAATCTTGCCTATCTGCGGGAGACAAGTGATAGAAACTGTATCATACATGGCATACATTTAACATGGAAAGTTCCTGCAAGTAATGTGTTTTCGTAGAACTATCCCTGTATGGTTTTTTTTAATAATACAGAGAAAACTCCAAATGTTGCCACATCAAATTGGTGTATTTCTTTTCATGCCATTATGCATGTCAAAATGTGGTTATAACAGCCCAAAGTATGAATCCAGAGATTATTAAAGACGAAACTTTATAATGTGAGGTTTGTTCTTACTTCTCTGTTTGCAGGTTTGGTATCTAGAACAGTCACTACAAGTTCTGTTCTTAAGAGTCACCATCATGCCATGCATTACGGACAACTTGGAGAGCTCTAAACTGGAGAATGGAGGCCCATTCATCGGAAGTTGGCTTAGAAATCTAGAAAACAAACATCATAGGTTCATGTGAGGGGAATACAGGCGGTCCTCGTTTTACGACGCTTCGTTTTACGACGAACGGCTTATCCGACGCTTGTCAATGCATCCCTATGGCCCGTTTTACGACGCCCGAACGGCTTATCCGACGCTCTTACGACGCTTTAAAAAATTGCTACAAATGAACAACCAGACGGCTGCAGGCTAAGGAGATCATTCTGAACAGTCTGTGTGAAGGTTTGGTGGTGTATTTTAGGCCCTAAACCATGGCTGATCAAAGCAAAAAGCAAAGTGCTGTTACTCCAAAAAGGAATAGAAAATCTATAACTTTGGAGACCAAGCACAACATCATAAAGCGCTCTGAGAAAGGAGAGACGAACACAGAAATTGGACGTTCCTTGGATATACCTCGCACAACTATTGTGACTATAATAAAAGACAAGGCAAGAATCCTGGAACAGATCAAGGGCTCAGCACCTATGCAAGGTACGACAATAAAGCAACGTGCTGGGCATATTGCTGAGGTAGAAAAACTCCTCATCATATGGCTGGAAGATCAATCCCAGCGTCATGTGCCCATTAGTTTAGCCTTAATTCAGGCCAAGGCTTTGAGTCTGTATGAGGACATTAAGCAACAGCATGGAGAAGGGGCCACTGAGGAAACGTTCACTGCAAGTAAGGGCTGGTTTATGCGGTTTAAAGAGAGGGCAAACTTGCATAACATTAAAGTGACCGGTGAAGCTGATAGTGCTGATGAGGAGGCAGCTAAAACCTTCCCTGTTACATTGGCCAAAATTATAGAGGACGGTGGCTATTGCGCACGTCAAGTGTTCAATGTTGATGAGACTGGGCTCTACTGGAAGAAAATGCCCAGTAGAAGCTACATTGCAAGAGAGGAAAAATCTATGCCCGGGTTTAAAGTTGCAAAGGACAGGCTGACTCTTCTGCTTGGTTCAAATGCTGCAGGTGATTTCAAGCTAAAACCTTTGCTTGTTTATCATGCAGAAAACCCTAGGGCATTCAAGGGTTATGCAAAGCACACACTTCCAGTGATTTGGAAGTCCAACCGTAAAGCATGGGTAACAGGGAGCCTTTTTGAGGACTGGTTCCAGCATCAATTTGTTCCGACTGTGCAATTATATTGCATGAACCAGAACCTCGATTTCAAAGCGTTGCTGCTCCTGGACAATGCTCCTGGCCATCCCGTGTACCTGGATGACCATCATCCAAACATCATGGTGGTGTTCATGCCCCCCAACACCACCTCACTGATACAGCCGATGGACCAGGGTGTTATCGCTTCCTTCAAGGCCTACTATCTTAGGCGAACATTTGCCCAGGCCATCAGAGCAACCGATGTGGAAGGTGGTCCAACCCTAAAAGAATTTTGGAAGGGTTACAACATTCTTCATGCAGTGAGAAACATCGGAGAGGCATGGAATGAGGTGAAACAATCCAATCTAAACGGAGTTTGGCGTAATTTGTGCCCGGATTTTGTGTCTGATGTCCAAGGCCTTACAGAGACTGTTGCAGAAGTTACAGAAACTGTTGTGCAAATGGCCAGAGATCTCAACTTGGAGGTGGAAACCGAGGATATTGAGGAGTTGCTCGCCTCACATTCTAACGAGTTGAGCAATGAAGACCTCATGCAATTAGAGGAGCAAAAAATTGCTGAAGAGGAGGCCCACCAATCTGCTGATGTGGCACAGCCACAGCCACGTACATCTTTGTCTAGCAAAATGTTGGCTGCGGCATTCAAGCACATTGATAGCGCACTGGCCATATTTGAGGACAATGACCCTAACATTGAACGGAGTTCAACAGTCAGTCGTGGGGTGTCTAACCAAATCAGCTGCTATAGAGAGATCTACACGCAGAAAAGGAAAGGATCTGTCCAGACTTCAATGAAGAGGTTCTTCAAGAGGCCGAAACCTTCAACCGCACCTACATCACCTCCAAAAAGTCCGTTGTCTATTGAAGATTCCCCCCCCCCATCATCTTCCTCCAATAATTGATGTGTTTTTTTTTTTGCTCGTGTACATTTCTGTACAGAATACAGCATAGTTTTATTTTTATAGTTTTATTTTACAGTTCTGTAATCAATAAATATAATGTTTACATCATAATCTATGTGTGTGCTGCATATCTTATTGCTTGAGTAACATTTTCTGTGTATTTTAGCATTAAAAATGCCTTCAGGAACGGAACGTTTAATTTAAACTGTGTTCCTATGGGAAAACGGGTTTCGCTTTACGACGCTTCGCTATCCGACGCCATTTTGAGTAACGCATTGCGTCGGATAACCGAGGACCGCCTGTAATTATTCAGTACTTCATGAAAAGAAGGAGGATATCCATGCCCCCATGCTTTATGCTTAAACCTTATAAATATCAGCCAAATAATACCAATTTTGTAACTTGTTCCTTATTATAATGTGTATATATATATAAACAAACGAAAAAGAAGCACCAGCTCCATAGCATAATACTGTTGTAAAAAACACAAATTTATTCAAATTCAAGAGAGGCCGCCAGGACATGCACTCACTTCAAGTATTTAAAAACATTCATGGGAGACAATCTGTAAGCTTCCAGGAACTGTGGGAAGGGAAAGGTACAGCCAGGGTGTAGTCAGAGCAATGATGCTATGCTGTGGGTGTACAAGGCAGATACTTATCAGTATAAGATGTCATCAAGGCAGGAGAGGGGAGGGATGAGGTTTTCCACTTCAGTGGTGGTGTAGCTAATTCAAGAGGACTGGCACTAGTGGCGCTTGGATGGAACCCTCAGCTACACAGAAGGAATGTCCACACAACACAATGTAGGAGCGCCACCCCAGCAATGCAGTTAAAACTGCCTCTCTCCTCTCACTCTGTATTCGACAGAAACGCCGATTCTAACCCACATGTAGCTGCTGCAGATTACACATGCACACTTCCTGGTTAGCGGATGATGTCAGTGCGTCATGCGTCACGACGTCCGACGCGTTTCGTCACGTGATTGACTTCTTCCCTTGAAGTCATTGCTCTGACTATACCCTGGCTGCACCTTCCCCTTCCCACATTTCCTGGAAGCTTACAGATTGTCTCCCATGAATGTTTTATATACTTGAAGTGAGTGCATGTCCTGGCGGCCTGTCTTGAATTTGAATAAATTTGTGTTTTTTACAACAGTATTATGCTATGGAGCTGGCGCTTCTTTTTCTTTTGTTCTTGTAGATTTCGTTGATCTGGCTAGATCATATAGAAGCTTGCCTCCCCATACAGTGACTGGAACATCTTTCTGGACTTGTTTTCATCTACCATATTGGACTGGTCTGTTCTATTTTTATTTTTTCACTGGAAAACCGTGAGCACCGTGCAGAAAACCATTAGTTGCTTTGCCATTGTAGGGGTCTAAGGCAATCCGTCATAGCTAAGTCTTTGAAAAATGGTGAAAGAAACGGGATACTATGATATTTTCGGAGTGAAACCCAGTGTCACTCAGGAGGAACTCAAAAAAGCTTATCGAAAGTTTGCCCTAAAGTACCATCCAGACAAGAATCCCAATGAAGGTGAAAAGTTTAAACAGTTCTATTTATATACTTTGTGTTATTTTTATATATAACTCATTTTTGTTATATATACATTATTATATCTATTTTTTAATTTATCTCACACCACTACACATTTTTTACAACACAAATTGTTATTGCACTATTTTAGAACACACTAACACTTACACACTGATAGCGCTACTCTCTTTTCTGTATGTATATAATATATATATATATATATATATATATATACACCGACACACTTATTCGAGTCAAATACCCAGTATGTACCTGGCAGATACCTGGAATGCGCCGCTCCTCACCTCTGACAAGCCCGTTGTGTTTGCCTTCCCAGCCTGGGTTCATGCCTGGCTGACGGCGGCGCTGTCTGTTAATGATAATGATTAGGATTTAATAGGCTGCAATGCTTCGCGTGTCAGATGGCATAAATTCATGAATTGTAATGCAGTATATATATATACTGTGCAGTATTGCAGCCAGCGGGAATAAAATGCTTCAATCCCTGCCTGAAAAATAACCCAATGCACTCGGGCAGAAAACAGTCACAAACCTCAATACACCCGGGTATACCCGAATTCGTGGGACTAGCCGAGCTCGAATAAAGTGTGTCGCCAGTGTATATATATATATATATATATATATATATATATATATATATATATATGTGCAGCATAGCCTCCGGCCGCTACTTATTTTCCTGGGCCCTACCAGGGTAAGTCCTGTTAGGTGCAGGCAGTGGATGGGTTAATTCCTTCAGAAAGGCCTTGTGTGCTTTTGCAGCCTTAGGCATCGAACACGCTTACCGCTGGCGTGCTGAGGCTCAGGGAAAGCGGGTGCTTTCCCTGGCCTTGCGGTTGCTTACCGCAAGCGCTCTCAGCAGGCCATTAGGGGGCGGTCCGGGGGCGGTCCGGGGGCAGGTGTGTCACTGGCCGGGGGCGGGCCAGTGACGTCATGGAGCTGGTTCGCCCTCATTGGGTGAACCGCTCACGTGACCGGCCTGTCTCGCCGGCAAGCGGGAGAATTTTAAATTCCCCTAAGACCTGCGCTTCCGCAAGCGCGCGGAAGCGCAGGTGAGCCCCTACTAAAGCCGATCTAATTGCGGCTGTAAGGGCTCAGTGCTGAGCGAGAGCGCACGTCAGCGCGCTTCTGCCAGCAAGCAAGGAACATGGCCGAGGCCTTAGATGCATTTGATGTATCCAAGGGCGGGCCTAGTAACAGCCAGAAAGTGTCAGCCTGAGGGGTGGATACTGATTGGGTCACATGCTGGATGTGATGGCCTGTCAGTATCCAGACCTGCCCTGTTATAGGGCAGGGTTACAAGCAAAACCCCAGGGTATAAATACTGGCACTTTCCCAAAAGTGAAGTGGGTGTGTCTCTTTCCTCTCGGTGTGGAGTGAACAACAACTTCCCTGGTCTCACAAGGAGACTCAGGAGGAGCACCATGCAGGAGGAAACTTGTATGGTCCTCAAGCCTTGAAGTGACCTTCTTAGGGGAAGCAAGAGATGTACCTGATGTGTAAGATCTTGATCATTGCAATAAATACCATAGAACAAGAAGTGGAACAAGAAGTGGAATTCACTGTCTTGGGTTAAAGAAAAGTGTCAGTCTGGGCCATCCTACTTCTATCCAGAGGATCCAAGCTACAAAAGTACAAAGTACCCGGTGAACCTGTCCTGATGATTCCCCACACCACCGCGGAAGTGCTCACCCCTCCTGTTACCTCACAGGTATGCACCACACCACAGCACAAATGTAGTAGCACACCTAATCTCACTTAGGGTGGGGGTAAAGGGGCTATATAGCGACACAGAAAGAACATGGAGGTTATATGCAAAGTTACACAAACAAGAAGTTAAACTAAATAAATTAGGGAGTCCCTGCCCTGCAGAGCTAACAATCTCATTGGAATTACTGACTTACTGAAAACAATAGTAACAAGTGCACTAGAGAACATGTTTAAGGAGCATGTACTGTAAGTGCATAAGTAGTGCAAAAGTAGCGTTAGGCCTAAATTAACCAAGTGCTTTGCTGAGGAGGTTTTCGATTTTAGGCTTGGCATGAAGGGGAGGAAAGAGAATTGACAAATGCTGAGGGGAGGGTGTTACACGGGAAAGCAGCCAAATGAGAAAAAGGTTTGAGATGTGAGAAGGCTGTAGAAACAAAGCCGAGATGAGACAGCCTTCGGCAGAGAGTAAGAGACAGAAAGGGTTTTACTATAGCAGGAGATTAGAGCTATGATGCAAGGTAAAATATTATAGAGCCTTGAAAGAGAGATGTAGAATGAGTTTTATGTG
This sequence comes from Ascaphus truei, assembly GCA_036426205.1. Taxonomy (NCBI): domain Eukaryota; kingdom Metazoa; phylum Chordata; class Amphibia; order Anura; family Ascaphidae; genus Ascaphus; species Ascaphus truei. The sequence goes on along the minus strand of CM071567.1, from coordinate 151,384,711 downwards.
GATCCATGGTTGTGATTTTGAGAAGGAGAGTTGCAGAATATGGGGTTGGGAAGCAGGGAGGAGAAGGTTGTAATAGTCGTCTGGAGATAATTAGGGTATGTATGAGAGTTTTAGTTGTGGAGCAAAGGGCAGATTTTGGCAGGGTTGCCGAGGAAAAATCGGTATGAATGTGAGCAAAGATTGAGAGGAAGGAGTCTAACATTATGTCTAGGCAGTGTGCTTCCCGAGTGGACCTCCCGACCAAGTACGGTGTTACGAAACGCGTTGAGGTTACGTGGGGTTATCTGACGTGCTTGCTGTCAGGGTTCTGCTCGCCACAAACCAGGGTCGGACCGCGAGGCTGTTATCATTTAACAGATCAGCCGCCCGTCAGCCAGGCATGAACCGTGGCTGGGAAGGCAAACGCAACGGGGCTTGTTAGAGGTGAGGAGCGGCGCATTCCAGGTTTCTGCCAGGTACATACTGGGTATTTGCTCGAATAAAGTGTGTCGGTGCAGTAGTGACTAGTGTAGAATTAAAAAGCTACAGTAGTGATTAATTCTCAGAATATCAAGAACTGTTATGCAAGCCCATGTCGAGAAACGAAAAAAGTTTTTTTTTCAGACTTGAAACTCACATTGAATGAGAAGTCATACACGCATGCGCCTAAATGTGATGAAACACATACTGCACCGACACACTTTATTCGAGCAAATACCCAGTATGTACCTGGCAGATACCTGGAATGCGCCGCTCCTCACCTCTGACAAGCCCCGTTGCGTTTGCCTTTCCAGCCTGGGTTCATGCCTGGCTGACGGGCGGCTGATCTGTTAAATGATAATGATTAGGATTTAATAGGCTGCAATGCTTCGCGTGTCTACCAGATGGCATAAATTCATGAATTGTAATGCAGTATATATATATATATACTGTGCAGTATTGCAGCCAGTGGGAATAAAATGCTTCAATCCCTGCTTGGAAAATAACCCAATGCACTCGGGCAGAAAACAGTCACAAACCTCAATACACCCGGGTATACCCGAATTCGTGGGACTAGCCGAGCTCGAATAAAGTGTGTCGCCAGTGTATGCGTTTCAACAAGTTTCCAATGAGACATACATGCATGCGCATAAATGTGATAACACGCATATGCGTTTCAACAAGGTTCCAATGAGACATGTCGTCAAAATGTTTTGAACCCCACACCCCCAAACAAAAATCACAGTATGCCTTTAGTAGTGTAGAATTGAAAAGCTACAATAGTGATTGATCCTCAGAATATCAAAAATTGTTATGCAAGCCCATGTCGAGAAACCAAAAAAGGGATTTTTTTTTTCAGACTTGAAATTCAAATTGAATGAGAAGTCATACACGCATGCGTATTAAATCAAAACAATATTAAAACAAAACATATATAATACTGTACATATAATGTAGAATAAATACATACTGTATAGAATAAAAGATTATAACTTTTTATTTTGGGGTTTCTTATAAGAGTCACAGTGTGCCACCCACCTCGTACATGACTAGTGTAGAATTAAAAAGCTACAGTAGTGATTGAATCTCAGAATAGCCAAAATTGTTATGCAAGCCCTGTAACGTAAATAGGGTTAATCAGCGCATTAATAAAGGGAATATGCTCGGCTGGTTAACCCTATTTCGCACTGGGGAATGAAGGGGTTAATTTTATATGCATTACCCATGTATTATTTTCCCTTCTATGCATTTTTGTCCCCCTTTTGCAGGTTGGTGTGTGCCTGCAGTGTTAAAGTACTGTATATCTTGTGCCTGCATACTATTTTTTAGGCACAAGATGGCGCTGCTGTAGCCGAGCCGCAAGTTAATGGAATGAGTTAGAACCCTGATTTTTTTGTATGCAACCCTAGAATAACATTCCAAACACACACATATGAAAAATGTAACGGTAGCATAGGTAGAACATGTATTTTTAATAAAGTGCTGTTATGCTGCAGGTTTTAAACGACAGGAGGAAACTATTTTTCCTGCTGCCTTTGAAGTGTACATGTGCACATATGTTCCAGTGCATTTATGAGCTGGGTGTATTTTTTCTGCAACCTTCAGAGACCTCCTGTGGTGGCAGTGCCACTGAGTCTTCAAATGTGTTGCAGTTAAAAGACCCAGACCCGCCAAGGTGCAAGGTGGCCAGGATGCTGGCTGAATAGAAATCATGTTAGCTAGCAGGGCTAGTTCACACCTTGGGGACAAACCCTAGCCAGGGTGACGCTGGCTATGGGTTGGAGTATCCTTATTCTAAAGAGGCCAGGTGTCAGGTTGGCACAGGCTCAGTAGCAACAGGAAATCCCGGATGTGTCCACACTGCAAGGTATGGGCAAGGTGGTGATTGGGGAAATGATTTTTCCCACGCCTGGGGTTGGAGGCCTATGTTGGAGATAGGCTATCAGGCCCTATATACATGCTCCCCAAGCTATCCCCATCTGATTTTTCTTGTAACATCTGAAGAAACTTTCCAAAGTTTTGTGTCCAAGTCCAGCAGCCTGCAATTCCAGAAGACAACGAATTCTTTCCAGCGTAACAAGAAGTACATCCCCTCTTCAGGAATTCGTTTGTGCTGAGGGTTCTCTAACTAACCCCACAGACTCAGAAGGGACATTTCGTTTTCTAAGGATTTATGGGCTTTGTTTTTTGCGCCCCGTGCAAACGGACAGCAAGTTTAAAAGATATTTTCCTGTGGTTTCCGTTCACTGGACAATTTCCCCTATTTCTATACCAGTAAGTGTAATTATTATGTATATTCTGCAGTTTTCGTGTATTTGCCTATCAAGGGAATACATCTCAGTTTATTTTGGTCAACTTGTTCTGCTCAATTGGGATCCACAAAATATAAATTTGTTAATAAGTGCGTCCATCGTGACAAGCCCATGTCGAGAAACGAAAAAAAGTTTGAAATTCAAATTGAATGAGAAGTCATACACGCATGCACCAATTTTTTATGTGTATTGCTAAGGAGCCTCAGACTACAGTATACAGTATGAACTCATAACGTTAATCTCTGCTTCAAATATAAATCTTCAAATTACAATTTAATTACACACACACAGACTTGCAGAACTGTACGGCTCCACTGTACGTAGGTTGAAGTGCTATTAGACTTTCAAGACAACAGCTCGCGATCGCCCACTTGAGTTTCTAGACGGTAGTGCAAACAACGCTAAAATGCAATTTTCAGCGCCCGATAAATGGATTCTGCGCATGCTAAAAACGATTGAAAACCGAGTCAATTGCTTTATGGTTGGAAAACATAGCGCGTCATGACCCGGTATTCAGAGCGGTACGGCGTTCGAGGCTTTAGAATAAAAGCTGGCGCAGCTGTACAATACAACCATTCAGTGTCCCTGTATGTATGTATATCCATAGGGACATGCATAAATCCAGGGCCAATAAATGGACATTCAAAAAAATCACATTTAAAGCCAATGTCGTCTCATTTTTCAGCCAGACGCAGTGGAGGGAGGACCTCCCCTCCCAAGAAGAGGACCAGGGCGTGGCAGAAGAAGACCCCAGAAGTTTTTTATTTAATGGTTACCTGGTTCCTGTGCATGGATTGGTTCGAGAGCATGCGGTTTCCCGGGAGTCGTGAGTGGGCCATCTAATGGTAAATAAACAAAAGAAATGTATTTTATTTTTACAGGTTTGTGAAAAAAAATTTAATGTGATTTTTTTTTTATGTCCATTTATTGGCCCTGGATTTATACATGTCCCTATGGATATACATACATACAGGTACACTGAATGGTTGTATTGTATTTTAATTTTTGATGTAATGTAATTGATTTTTATGCTCATTTATTGCTCCTGTATGTAATGTATATCTATATGGCTAGACATGCAAGGATAATAAATGATTGTTTTGCAAATGTTTCTTTAGGATCTTTTTAAAATGTATTTTGCAGCTTTCTTTAGAAATTGGTGTGTGTAATGTAATTTTTATTTAGTTACATGTAATTTTTTATGGTCTTTGCAATAGTTTATTTCAGGGGCTTGATTTTAATATTGGCTTATTTTTGGTAGTTAGATTTTGTATGATGGTGGTTACTTTGAAGTTGAATTTTTTTTCACAATGATTTGGTTTTAGGAATTGAATATTGAATTATGTAATTGATTTGGTTTGGATTTTAATTGATTTTTGATTTGATTAATTGATTGATGGTACATTTTTGTATGTTTACTTGTTTAGTTTTTATTTGATTGTTTGGGTGGCATTGTATCTTGTTAGTAATTATTTATTTTATTTTGAACATTGATTTGGCATAGTGTTACATGATGCACAGATTAATTGCATCATGTACACACTAAAATGCAATTTTTTGATTGCCATTTGGTATATATGTATTTGTCTAGGTGCTGTTTTGTTGGGAAATTAGATATAATTTATTTTGCAATGTGCTGATTTTATTTTCAGATGCAATGTGCTGTTTTTGAGATTGAGATTTCATGTATTTATTTCTGCATGTTTGTGTAATCCTTAACCATTTATTTGCATATTGGTGTTATATATATATATATATAAATATGAAAGAATGACCTAGGAGAGAGAGAAAAAAAGAGAAAAAGAACCATCATAGGGTAGTATATCCAATAATCAGAATAACAATTTTGGTGAGATATGCACTTACAGTAAGTTTGATCAGTGTCAGCTTTTTATCCACTCTGGGATCAGGAGCTCAGCTTGGTGATTTCTTATATTTCTGCCAGGATCTCTCTGTACTTCCAAGCAACTGGTTTCACAGTGCTTCACAGCAGTCGCGGTGGACCTGTATGCTTGATTCCGTCTTGCAGACGGATCCCATACAGGGATAAGGTAAGGAAAAAAAGGGGAACAGTATAGTGTAAAACCTTTTATTCAAAATTGGTAAAGAACCTAAATAAGTATTCAACTCACACTTTGTGAGTTGTAAAAAAGCATTTGAGAGTTTCACATATGAGTCTCTCACACTCAGTGGTGGATTGACGCCGGCTCCGAGTACGGCAAACTCATGCAGTCCCATCCGCGTCACGTGACCTCTGTCTCACGAGATCTTCTCTCTGTTGCTAAAATTCACTGCTCCGGCTCCGTGATGGAAGATCAGCTTGTCAGCTCGTCTCTCTCTGCTTTTGAACCGCTCTACGCGTTTCTCCAATGTGGCTTTGTCAGGGGCTACTATCTCCTACCTGTCCCTACCTGGGGTTTATGTACATACATATATATAATATATTATCTATATATATATATATATATATTATATATATATATATATATATATAATGATGGTTCCCATAACCCTTGTACCATGAATGGGGTGAAGGGTTGGTATCGGTGCAGGGTAGGTTAACCCCTTAATTACTTTCGTGTTTTTTAACCGCTAAAGGGATTAAGGGGTTAACTGGTTGTTTGATGACCGGACGCCCATCACATTGCCAGGGTGTAAATAGAACTCTATTTATTTACTTTATTGATGCTGTTTTATGTGTTTAATAATGGGCAAATAATCTATTATCCATATCTGGATAATAGTTATTTTGCACATTACTGTACTGTATGTGTTTGGGGGGGGGGGGTGTATTTATTTATTTAAATGTATATCAGGTTTATTTTTTTAAATACAGGGTTGGTTCCTTAGGTCTGCGGGGACCTCTGGAAACCGCCTGAGGGCCCACGGGTACCAGGCTGTGGACCCACGGGGGACACCTGCGGGGAAGAACCAGGGGCCCCACAGCTGTTGTACCACCCGAGCGAACCATCCAAGGAACAATTTGGGGCCCACAGTGACCCGCACCCACATCGCCTGGCGGGGACCACCCGGAGGCCTCCAGACCCTGGAGTACTGGTACACTTGGGGGCCTGTGGACACCCGTCAGGACCACCGGGGACTCCCGTGGGCCTGGGGTATTAACCCAGTATGTAAAAGAATAAATCATGCATTTATGGGGGGGCACAGGGGTAGGGTGACCAGTTGTCCCAGTTTAGCCGGAATAGTCCCGGTTTTTCATGTCTGTACCTGTTTTTCATCTGCTGTCCCGGTTTCCAATTAATTCTTAAATTGTCATGGTTTTTACTTGGGGTCCTGGCTTTTGGGGCTGCGGGAGCGGAGGATGCTGGCTGCCCTCCCAAGCAGACGGAGGGGGGGGGGGGCACAGAGATAGCAGGAGAATGCCGGCTGTGATTGGAGGATGCGGGGGGTGGGCGGAGTTTTGACGAGGTGCTGCAAATCGGGCCTCCACTTCCCTCAGCACCACCCCCCCTCCCTTCTCTCCTCCAGTAATGCCGGGCTTCCCCTTCCTTTGGCTCCGCCCCTACCAGTCTCTCATCTGCACTGGCTACCTATGCTGCTCTAGCAGCCCATCCACGGGCCCAGGTAACCCACATGCCCTCTTATATCCCCCTCCCAGTCACCATTCCCATCCCTTATTTTTATGTGTGTGTTTGCAGAGATGGGCTTATTGTGTGTGTGTGTGTCACTGTGTGTGTCACTGTGTGTGTGTGTCACTGTGTGTGTGTGTGTCACTGTGTGTGTGTGTCACTGTGTGTGTGTGTGTGTGTGTGTCAGTGTGTGTGTGTGTGTGTCAGTGAGTGTGTGTCACTGTGTGTGTGTGTGTGTCACTGTGTGCGTGTGTGTGTCACTGTGTGTGTGTCACTGTCACTGTGTGTGTCACTGTCACTGTGTGTGTGTGTGTGTATCACTGTGTGTGTCACTGTGTGTGTGTGGGGGTCACGGTGTGTGTGTGTTACGCTGTGTGTGTGTCTCACTGTCACTGTGTGTGTCAATGTCACTGTGTGTGTGTGTCTCACTGTCACTGTGTGTGTGTGTCTCACTGTCACTGTGTGTGTCAATGTCACTGTGTGTGTGTCACTATGTGTGTCTGTATCCTCCCCTCCAAATTCCATCAACATGGCTGTGCGACGTCACGTAATGCACATTGCCATAACAACGAGACACTCCATGACGTCACGCGGCATCAAGTTGATGACAACGGGACGTATTATGGCGCCGAGGCATCACGTGATGCCACATTGCCATAGCAACATGTCACCGCATGACGTCAGTGTCTCGTTGTCATGGCAACGGGGTGCGTCACGTGATGTAATTTGTTTTATAAATAATTTTTTCATGTGTCCCGGTTTTTCATCTTGAAAATCTGGTCACCCTACACAGGGGGTGGGTGGATTATGTATTGTTTATTAAATATAGTGATGTTTATTGTGGGTAGCGGGGGTGGGGGAAGGGGGTATGGTCCATAAGCCAGGGTGGGTAGGCCTCCCGGTGGGTAGTGGGTGAGGGTGGTTAGGCCTCACGGGGTGGGTAGTGGGGGAGGGTGGTTAGGCCTCCCGAGTGGTGGGTAAGGGTAGGTTAACCCTTTAATTACTATAGCGGTTAATGACCGCTAAGGTGATTAAGGGGTTAGGGGACATTACATTGGCTCTTTTTCTTCTTGTGTATGCTTTGCAGCACTGGAGGGGGGCATTGACGGTGATGAAGATGAGGATGGCCTTCAACGTGGCAGCCGGGCAAGAAGGGTGAGTGCAAGATGTCTTTTTTTTATTTATTGTGATTAATGTATTTTAAATGTGCAAATGCGTTATTGTCCATATGTGGATAATAGTAATTTTGCACATTAATGTTGTGTATGTGTTAGGGGGCATGGGGAGGGGGGTGTATTTATTTACAAATATTGTTAATTTTTTTGAGGCACACCATTGGTACCGCAGGCTCGCGGGGACCCCCGGATGCCCGCGGGGACCCCGGACACCCGCAGGGATCACCCGGTGAAACCCGTGGGGTCAGCCGGGGACACCTGCCGGCCTGTTGTATGGATTGTGTGCCTGCAAAAATGTAAACAAACAAATTTTTCTAAGTCCTGCTCCTTTTGCACCTGCCTTTAGCTGGCGTGCATTTATTGGCTCGTTTTTAAAGCACGGTCAGTTAGCGGTGCTTTGAGAATTGCGCAGACTGGCAGAAATCCGCGCATTAAGCTGATTGTACGAGCTTTGTTGGACTTAGAAAATGTTCTTGAAATAAAGCCGTTTTTGAGTGCAAAGTCCCTGTTATCACAGCTATGTGAATCGCGCTGAGCGCAATATCACGTTCTTAAAGCACTTTGCGCTCTTAAAACAACTTATCGCGGCTTAGTGCATAGCCCCCATAGAGTGAATAAAAGGTTACAAGACAAAAAAAAAAGCAATCCAAATTACTTCTTCAACTGATAGTAGATATATTTTTAAAACCTTTTAACTGATTGGCTGGCTTCACCAGCTAATCAGTGAAATACGACATCTGGTTGGTCACAGACCAACCAGAAAAGAAAAGGTTTTAAAACTGATACAAAATAAAACTGAAGCCAATGCACTGTAACTAAAAATTAAGTGCACAGAAGGAGGAGGTGTAATTGAAAAGAACCCAGATGGGTGATACAGAGCAGAGCACCCCGCTTAAGGCCCACTGGGAGGTAAATGCAGGTACCAGCTCAGTGGCCACAGCGTGGTGAACTGTGCAGAAGGATTAGATGACATAGACTCCTCTATATATGTATATTAAACAAGAGCCAGTTAAAATGTCACAGACAAAAAAAGGATTCACAACTGTAAGATCAATAAGGAAGTAAAGACGTGTCTTAAAACCCCCTTGAAATAAAGCACCATAATAATACAAGCCACCCACGTGTTCTTATGGAGCTCAGTTTAGTAATTGCTTGGTTATTATATTAATCTTGTACAACAAGATTGATTTAAAGCTGAAGTGGCACTTATATGTGTAAAAGGGACTCAATCATAGCCAGGCACATACAGACCTGTAGCTTTGTAAATCAATCAGGCAGCTACTTGAGTTTTTGGTAAGGCAGGGGACAAACAGACAAGAACATAAGCCAAGAGTGGCAATTCTGCTGTATTGACCGTACTCATTTGTTATTTATAAAGCATGGTCTTTTCATCAGGTTATAGGTTATGGTATGTTTTACCTAACTTGAGAGTCTTGGCTAATATACAGTACATTGGTGAGTATTATAATATGGTTTAGACTGTTGAGATAGACAGAGATACATTGGATATTTATTTTTTGTACTAAAAGGAGCCTTTTCACAAAGCAGTGATGATATCAGTGCATTGGCACCCGAATTTGCATTAATTTATCGCGCACTAAAACATGGGGCCAAAAATGGTATTCATTAAGAAAGAACGCCATTTTTTAAAGGCCGATAAACAAATGCACTAACGTCCGACCAGTTTTTTGTATCAGTGCTATCCCACTATAAATAACACGGCAACTGATAGAAAAAATTGCAAACTGGAAGAGCTGCATGGAGTCTCCATGTACGGCTCCTACGGGCGATCATGCATTAAAAATATTGATTTTGATAATAGTGTGTGGGAGCAGGGGGTCTCCTGAGCTGAGCCACATTGATTTCAGGCTCAGGGATCCTCTACTTCCTGAGATACAGGCCCTGGTATGGGGTGCCAGAATTCCCTGTGCTTTTAAATCTCCCGAGTCACGTTACCTTGGGATTTAAATCCTGAACTGGGATACCAGCACCCCATAGAAATGTATTCATTGTACTCAAAATGTTTTACTTTCTACAGAAGTAAAATTTAAATTCTACCCCTAATCGCAATGTAATTAATAATTTAAAGTAACAATAATTTAGATGTATCCAGTTAAAAATTGCAATACAATATGCAAAGTATTTTTCCATGTCTAAGTAAATACAGTAGGTTCATGTAAATGTAACTGTTGACAAAAGTGATTGCATCCTCCATGCTGCTGCATTGATTCAAGTTTTTTTTTCTGTCAGCACTATGCCTACTGTAAGTAAATAAAGTAGAACAGCACAGCATGCCAGATAAAATCAATTTAAAAGGACCATTTTTTTGCCCACAATACCAAAAAATAATACTTTATATGATCGGTATTGTTGATAGGATTCTGTATTTTGTAACATAATCATCATCTTATACAGTATTTTAAAGGTAGTACATACTGTATATAAAAAAAGTGATAGTAAGAATCTGTTCATCCTAAATGAATGCCATTATACATCTATCTTGATATTCCATTGCTTGCATTTTCACTTTCCTGTGTGCCTAAACTGTGTTCTGTATAATATATAGAACAACTGATCTTTTGTGACTAAACGTGCTAGGCCCAGAATCACTAAACTCAGTATTATCAGGGTAAATATCATTACCTAAATCAGGAATGAACGTTTTTTGCCCTGAGGTTAATGGCGTACTGACAAAATAAATTATATTTAAAAAAAACAACGTCTGTACCAGAGCTCCTTAGCATAGGGTTATCTTCAAATAATGTAATTTTATTCCAGTCTTGGAATGACACCAAACTACACACTGAAATAGAGCTTTTGGAGGAGAGGGAAATAATGCAAAGAAATAACATTATGCTCAGAGTAAGCGAAGTCTGATCTGTTGTATCGTGCCTGAATTGGCAATGTTTGCTATTAAAGTCAATGGCAGATATCACTAATTTGGGTGAATACAGCAGATCGCTCAGTGATGACTCGGGGCTATATTATTTACCTCATATCTAAAACTGCCATTACTTCCATCCAGACGTAGGGTTGCCAGGTGTTCGGTATTGAACCGGACAGCCCGGTATTTGGTTACTCTGTCCGGTAAAAAATGAGAGATAGTACAGGACATGTATGTGTCCGTTATTATGTCTCCGGACTTAATAACCAATCGTGGGAGAAGGGATAGAGAAGGACTGCTGCTGCTAGGGAGCTGGGCAGCTTCCTTCATTCTGATTGGCTGCTGCCGTGTAAGAGAGAGAGGATGAGGAGGGGTGCAACAATCTGGGAATTTGTGGGAGGAGCATTAAGATTAGTATTGCTCGCCATATGACTGCAGGACAGTTATTTATAAATGATCTGACCTTATGTAATTTGCTCTAAATTTAACTCAAAGCATGCACTAATTTGCATCAATTTGCAGTATTTCATATTCTATTTCCTAAAAAAATCCTCAGAAGGGCACTCCCTCCCAAGACTCCTCTCCAGATTTTTTTAACTAAACAGAATATTAATTGGTTCAAATTGGTGAATACTTGGAGTGAAATTTATAAAAGATTACGTAACAATCAGGTCATTTATAAATAACGTTCTTCCTCACCAACGATTCTCGTGCACGGCGCACTTTTCACCATTTTGTCCAGTATTTTTGGACAATCCACCTGGCAACCCTATCCAGACACTGAAATACGGCTTATGCTTAATGCAAACCCTGACCAGTAGGGAAGGGGTGATATGACCTTTTGGTCCGAGGGGGTCCTGGAGGTGAAGGGGTTAAGAGAGGGAGAGTTAGGAGGAGGGTGTAGTCAGGTTATTTAAGATGCATTTTGCATGGATCATGCTTACCTCTTTGCATTCAACCACACGTCCAAGAAGTTTGTGGAGAACGTGAGGCTCACAGAAGCTTGTTCTCTATGTTTAAACTGAAAGATGAGGAGAAAACAAGAGTAGCTTCATACCATGGGCTGGTTGGTGAGCAATGCAGGACTCCAGGAACTAGCTGAGTAAGGGCAGTGGGCCAGGGGGATAAGAGCTAGCTGTTTATAAAGGCATAATGAATATAACATTGGGTGTGTTTTACAGAGCACTCTGTTGTGATTTGCTGATAACACAGGCTAGAAGAGATTTAACTGTGCATGCAATGTCTTGTATATAATGTATACCTTGTTCATTTATGTAACTGTATTTGTAACCATGTATTATTTTGTTTTACTCTGTGCCCAGGACATACTTGAAAACGAGAGGTAACTCTCAATGTATTATTTCCTGGTAAAATATTTTATAAATAAATAAATTTCTAATTGTTTACTGCTCAGAGCGCAGCTGCTTCATCTGCTGCTACAATCATACTGCTCATAAATTAAATGTCATGCTTAGAAAATGTTGTTCACAAATGTATTTATTTATGTTCATATAAAGGGAGCGATGTTGAGTCTCTTCTTCAGTGTTTCCCACTTGGGAGATGCTGTCATGGGCTTGAGGCCCTGACCCTCAAACTGGTTGAATCAGTCGCTATAATGTCTCTTTGAGGAATGAAGTTTGGGCTTCATGGGTCAAGTGCACAGCTTGTGGAAGCCACTCGTGAGAGTACATGAGGCGCGGGCCCTTTACCCGTTGCTCCTTCGGGATGTGCCCACCAGTCTTCATTTGAACACTCAGAGGTTCCTTCCATAGGATCCTGATTTTATTGAACTATTGGATCTGAGTGCTCTTCAGACCCTTCTGACTCACTGGTCGTTACTATTGTCTCTGGTTTGGGGTCACTTTTTCCCACTTGTGGGATGGGCAACAAGTGGTTTCTGTGCCAGACCTTTACTCTGCCATCCACGTCTCGTATGCGGTAGACAGGGAGGCCTGGCCTCTGGAATTCTACTTCAAAGATTCCATCGCACCAGCGGTCAACCAGCTTGTTTTTGCCAGGGATCCCTAGATTGCATAAGAGAACAGCGTCTCCGGGCCGAAGTTCCCGATGGCAGACCTTGTGGTCATACCTTTGCTTGTTGCATGAGTTCAGCTCAGCTGAGGCCTTTCCGCCAACTGATATGCGCGATGCAGGCTGTCCTGGAGTCGCTTCACATATCGAAAGTGAGCCATATTGGGTACCCCATTGGCAGATACCCAGAGACGAATGTCTAAAATACAGCCTTGCCTCTCGCCTGAACATCATGAAGTACGGTATGAACCCCATGGATTTGTGCCTTGTGCAGTTGTATGCATGCACCAGCACTTCAACGTGCTTGCTCCATTCGACATTCTGGGAGCCCTTTAGGGTGCCTAACATGTCTAACAGGGCTTGGTTGAACCTCTCTGGCAGAGCGTCTCCCTCTGGATAATGTGGAGTGGTCCTAGACTTCTGGATGTTGAGCAGGTTGAGAAGCTCCTTGATAAGCTTGCTCTCGAAGTCTCTTCCCTGGTCAGAGAGCATCTGATTCGGCAAGCCATAATGGATTAAATATTTCTCCCACAGCACTTTAACCACAGTTATCGCCTTGTGATCCTTGGTAGGGAATGTTTGGGTGTACCGCGTATAGTGGTCGGTCACCACCAGCATGTTCCCGATGCCTTTTGACTCGGGCTCTATGCACAAAAAGTCCATGCAGACGAGATCCATGGGACTGGATCTTTTTAGGTGAGCCATTGAGGCTGCACGTGTGGGCAGTGTCTTCCGCTGGATACACCTCAGGCACTTCCGGCAATGGCATTCTACGGACTCCTGCATCTTGGGCCAGAAGAATCGGTCTCTCACTAGGCCGAAGGTCTTGTCTATGCCCAGATGTCCGTGCTCATTATGCAGCGATCGTAGAACCTGCTACTCCAAACATCGAGGCAGTACCAGCTGTCTCCTATCGGGATGGTTATGCTATGGAATGATCCTGTAGAGGAGCCCATGCTCTATGCGGAACATGTCCCATTCCCTCATGATGACCGCGATGGTGTCAGTAGGAGCGCGCTTCACCAAGGAGGGGTTGTTCTGTTGAATGGCTTGGCATATAGCTCTAGCCACTGGATCTCGCATTTTTTCCATTATTAATTCTTTCCAGCTGATGATATAATCTTGGGTAACGGACATGCCATCTGGATGCCAGTAGGCAGCAGGGAGTGCAGTGGGCTGCCATCAAAGGTAATCGGCAACTCTCAGCTCGGAGAACACAACCTTGTCTTATACTCTTGCAGCAGTGGAACACATTGCTCGCATCCCAGGACCAGGGATTTCTTCCCACAGGCCGTCGTCCGGTGTTGTACTCAGTCCAGGTCTCCTGGACAGAGCATCGGCTCTGATGTTTAAAGGCCCCGGTTTATACTTCAAGGTGAATTGGTAATTGGAGAGGGCTGCCAGCAACCTGTGGCCAGTGGCATCCAGGTGGGCAGACATCAGAATATAAGTCAACAGGTTGTTGTCTGTTTACGAAAGGAACGCCGTACAAGTAATCATGGAGTATTTCAACTACTGCGCACTTGAGTGCGAGGAACTCTAGTTTGTGAACCGGGTAGTTTTGTTCACTTGGTGTTAAACTGCGGCTCACGTACGCCACTTGGCGAAGGCCAGCAAGAGTTCTGGTACAGTGCAGCCCCCAGCCCATTGAAACTGGCATCCACATGACGGATATACGGCTTCTCTGGAGCGACGTAGACCAAGGCTGATGCTTCCGTGAGGCTTTTCTTGAGACCGTTTGTGGCGGTGAAGGGTTAACCAGGCCAATAATAAAGGTATTATGCCCGGCTGGTTAACCCTAAACCATGTTGGGACAGAAGGGGTTAAAATGTATTGCCAACATAACACCATGTTTTCCCATATACCACCTTTATTGTCCCTGTTTTGCCGATTAACAGCTAGCTGCAGTTGAATGAATGAATGAACTATGTGCTAACTTTATTTGTAACACAAGGCGGAGCTTCTAGCGCTGAGCCAAGCACTGATTGAAGATGTGTGCCTGTGAATAAGTAGCTGCTTTCAAGATAGGTATCAGTTTCCAGACCAAAGACGTTGAAACCGCAAAGTCAATTGAATAAGTGGTCTGCGGTTTAGCTGAAGTGCCTTCTTGATACATAGTATCCTGCCATCTCGTAATCCACTTTAGCTGAATTGGTGGCGCGTGTCTGCGGTTACCGATCAAAAATATTGTTAGTTATTGTTAGTTTGTCTTTGAGTGTCTACAGTATTACACTATGTGTTCTTGTTTTTTTATATTTCATATCTGATTACGACCTGCAGAGATCATCATTGGATCTGCCATACACCATCTGGTTGTGTATATTCATCTTATTTTATTTTATTATATTCTTTGTGAGTGCCAGTGATACATTTCCAGTTCCATTGCTACTATCTGACCAGGAGTCAGAGTTGTATCCAGGCTGCCCTTCATTTATGTATTTATGTATTATTATTTAATATTTAATATTTTTTATATTAGCGCTACCTATTGTTTTTTTACTGTTTTTTACTAGGGGCGCAACTTGCCACCCCTATATCTTTGCCAAAGGGAAGGATTTTGTAATGTCCTTACAGGATTCGTTTTGGAATCCTTAGTTCAAACAAATTCTGGAAGAGGGGTGCAAATCTTCTTTACTCTGTAGTTAACCCCTCACACTCTGGAACCGCTGACGCTGTAGCTTGGACGTATCTTGGTAAAGCTGAGATAAATCTGACTGGGAGTGCGCTACAGGCATCTTTATAGGGTTAAAGGTCCTATACCTAACACGCATACCCAATCCACTCATGGGAACAATTTCCCCCACCTATCCCAGACTTGCCAGGAGTTCCTAGAATGGGCAGAAGTTGCTTCCCGATCTGCTAAGAGCATGTGTTAACCTCACACCTGAGCTACTTAGCATACTGGGCCCAACCTCTTACCTGGCGACAGCAAGTCTGGGGTTTGGCTACCAAGTAGTACAAATATCCTGGCCACCATAACACCTCGAGTCTCTGAGGCTTTTCAACTCCGGACTTCTCTAGACACTGGGGCACCAATTTAGCAGGGTGCCCTTTGAAGTGCTGAGATGAAAAATCCCTCAGCTCATTCATCCATAACATATGGGCATGTTAATAGATTCATTGCCGGTCTCGCAGGAAAGGGTTCCTGCCTGTACATTTTAAAACACCATTATAAGACAGTTTCTTTATAAATGTATGTTCTGCTTATGCAACAATTACAAAACTTATATGTATGTTTATGGTTTCTTTTTACCTAGCTGCACTCCAAAAATTCGAGTGCTAGCTCTTTCCTAGCGCAAGTTCTCCACTTAATTGAAGGGGTCCTGTGATGTGAGTTGCGGTTTGAGCTATAATCAGTCTGGGTTACAAGCCGGCATTCAATGTATCCATCCTTGTTTTTGATTTTTGATCGGTAACCGCAGACACGCGCCACCAATTCAGCTAAAGTGGATTACGAGATGGCAGGATACTATGTATCAAGAAGGCACTTCAGCTAAACCGCAGACCACTTATTCAATTGACTTTGCGGTTTCAACGTCTTTGGTCTGGAAACTGATACCTATCTTGAAAGCAGCTACTTATTCACAGGCACACTTCTTCAATCAGCGCTTGGCTAAGCGCTAGAAGCTCCCCCTTGTGTCTCAGATATAAAGTTAGCACATAGTTCATTCATTCATTCAACTGCAGCTAGCTGCTAAGCTGCAAAACAAGGACAATAAAGGTGGTATATGGGAAAACATGGTGTTATGTTGGCAATACATTTAAACCCCTTCTGTCCCAACACGGTTTAGGGTTAACCAGCCGGGCATAATACCTTTATTATTGGCCTGGTTAACCCTTCACCGCCACAACCGGTCTCAAGAAAAGCCTCACGGAAGCACCAGTCTTAGTCTACGTCGATCCGGAGAAGCCGTACACTGGCGACACACTTTATTCGAGCTCGGCTCGTCCCACGAATTCGGGTATACCCGGGTGTATTGAGGTTTGCGACTGTTTTCTGCCCGAGTGCATTGGGTTATTTTCCAGGCAGGGATTGAAGCATTTTATTCCCGCTGGCTGCAATACTGCACAGTATATATATATATATACTGCATTACAATTCATGAATTTATGCCATCTAGTAGACACGCGAAGCATTGCAGCCTATTAAATCCTAATCATTATCATTTAACAGATCAGCCGCCCGTCAGCCAGGCATGAACCCAGGCTGGGAAGGCAAACGCAACGGGGCTTGTCAGAGGTGAGGAGCGGCGCATTCCAGGTATCTGCCAGGTACATACTGGGTATTTGCTCGAATAAAGTGTGTCGGTGCAGTATATCCGTCATGTGGATGCCAGTTTCAATGGGCTTGGGGCTGCACTGTACCAGAACTCTTGCTGGCCTTCGCCAAGTGGCATACGTGAGCCACAGTTTAACACCAAGTGAACAAAACTACCCGGTTCACAAACTAGAGTTCCTCGCACTCAAGTGCGCAGTAGTTGAAAAACTCCATGATTACTTGTACGGCGTTCCTTTCGAAGTACAGACAACAACCCGTTGACTTATATTCTGACGTCTGCCAACCTGGACGCCACTGGCCACAGGTTGCTGGCGGCCCTCTCCAATTACCAATTCACCTTGAAGTATAAACTGGGGCCTTTAAACATCAGAGCCGATGCTCTGTCCAGGAGACCTGGACAGAGTACAACACCGGACGACGGCCTGTGGGAAGAAATCCCTGGTCCTGGGATGCGAGCAATGTGTTCCACTGCTGCAAGAGTATAAGACAAGGTTGTGTTCTCCGAGCTGAGAGTTGCCGATTACCTTTGATGTCAGCACACTGCACTCCCTGCTGCCTACTGGCATCCAGATGGCATGTCCGTTACCCAAGATTATATCATCAGCTGGAAAGAATTAATAATGGAAAAGATGCGAGATCCAGTGGCTAGAGCTATATGCCAAGCCATTCAACAGAACAACCCCTCCTTGGTGAAGCGCGCTCCTACTGACACCATCGCGGTCATCATGAGGGAATGGGACATGTTCCGCATAGAGCATGGGCTCCTCTACAGGATCATTCCATAGCATAACCATCCCGATAGGAGACAGCTGGTACTGCCTCGATGTTTGGAGTAGCAGGTTCTACGATCGCTGCATAATGAGCACGGACATCTGGGCATAGACAAGACCTTCGGCCTAGTGAGAGACCGATTCTTCTGGCCCAAGATGCAGGAGTCCGTAGAATGCCATTGCCGGAAGTGCCTGAGGTGTATCCAGCGGAAGACACTGCCCACACGTGCAGCCTCAATGGCTCACCTAAAAAGATCCAGTCCCATGGATCTCGTCTGCATGGACTTTTTGTGCATAGAGCCCGAGTCAAAAGGCATCGGGAACATGCTGGTGGTGACCGACCACTATACGCGGTACACCCAAACATTCCCTACCAAGGATCACAAGGCGATAACTGTGGTTAAAGTGCTGTGGGAGAAATATTTAATCCATTATGGCTTGCCGAATCAGATGCTCTCTGACCAGGGAAGAGACTTCGAGAGCAAGCTTATCAAGGAGCTTCTCAACCTGCTCAACATCCAGAAGTCTAGGACCACTCCACATTATCCAGAGGTAGACGCTCTGCCAGAGAGGTTCAACCAAACCCTGTTAGACATGTTAGGCACCCTAAAGGGCTCCCAGAATGTCGAATGGAGCAAGCACGTTGAAGTGCTGGTGCATGCATACAACTGCACAAGGCACAAATCCATGGGGTTCATACTGTACTTCATGATGTTCAGGCGAGAGGCAAGGCTGTCTGTTAGACATTCGCCTCTGGGTATCTACCAATGGGGTATCACTACCGATATGTGAAGTGACTCCAGGACAGCCTGCATCGCGCAGATGAAGCCATCACTCCGAATTGGTGTGGAGGTAATATTTCAAGCCAATTGGGGAGACGTGAATCCTTTTGGATTTATGAACTCTGCACATTAGCTCCACAAGGCCTTAATGTTGAGTTCGATCTTAAATATTTTCTGCTAGACAAATAAATGTCACTCCTAATGATCCTATTAGTATTTCACTTATACACTTATTAATTATATATTTATAATATATATATAGATTTTATATATTCATATAAATTTCACACATAATTATTATCAAGTACTATATACGTTTTAAGCACATTGTCACTTATTAAATTACTCACTGAAGCTCACTGTAATATATTAAGTGTGACACCTGTAAATTAATTATATATATATATTTTAGCACCTTTAGTATTCATTTATGAAGTATAATATTCACTTATCACATTATACCATTCATATTAGTTATTAGTTTGGTCATTGTGACTAGTCACTTTGTCATTACAGATTGCATGTTGTCCATTTTTGGCATTAATGATCTAAGATCGTTATGTTTATGATCTGTGCTCTCTCTTAATATAAGCTGATACTGTCATGCTAGTATTCACATGTCTGATGATTTTATTAGAGGTCTATTTTGTCTAAGTGTAGTATTATGTTGATGATTCTGCTATGTTTTGTTATGTTGCTATGTTAATGTTGTCATGTCATGTTATGTTGCTGATACATGAAGCAGTTTGAGAAATTCTATACTGCGCATGTCCGGGACTTTTAATAATGTACTACATACCTTTAAATTTTGACCATAAATACACGGACACACAGGGACTTTATTCATTCAATTCTACCCCTGAGGAAGGAGGCAGAGGCTTCCGAAACGCGTTGGGTGGTCCCTTGTATCACTGTTTATTCCATCTGCTGTTTTGTTCCCCGCAAGCCGTGCCATGCTGGTTCTTTATTTGGAGCATCTTTGAATTTGCCGCCATAAGCCCCCCACGCCATCGCGAGGAGCTGGTGATTTTGCGGCTAGACTCTCCTGGCGCTTCTGCGCATGTCTAAACCACAGAGGACGGAGGCAAGGCATACAGACTGTTTCCCCTGCCCTTGTGACAGCGTGGATAGATGTTCTACCAACTGATTCTACACGGCTACACGTGGCAGACGCCAGAGAGAAGTGCAGGAGCTGTACCAGCGTTCTATGAGAGGGGATACTCTCTGAAAATCCACTGCTATTTACCATCTAATTTCTGGTAAGCGGCAATTCAGCCACAAACAGGATACTATTGGGACTTTCATTATTGTCATTTATGTTATTATTTTTCTTTTATGATATATTAAATGTTTTTTATTCAGTCATCTGTGTGGTTCAGCAACATTGTTAGTTATTGTTAGTTTGTCTTTGAGTGTCTACAGTATTAGACTATGTGTTCCTGTTTTATATTTCATATCTGATTACGACCTGCGGAGATCATCATTGTATCTGCCATACTCCACCTGGTTGTATATATTCATCTTATTTTATTTTATTATATTCTTTGTGAGCGCCAGTGATACATTTAAAGTTCCAAGTTGCGCCCCTAGCCAAGGACTGTCGCACGACTCAAATCGCGCACCCACTTGCATGCATGCAGGGGTACCCAGAGTCTTTGTTTCATTCAGTGGACATTTTATTTAATTTCCCCATCCCAGTACGTGTTTTATTGACTGTAATTGTGAATATTGTGTGTTTGTCTGAAAAGGAAATAAATTACAATTTATTTCCCATCTTGTGTGCTCAATCCAGAATCCCGGTATTAATGTGTTGGTAAGACCTAGTCTACCGTGACACCGGTGAATGCCTTTTCGTAGGCGGACGTCAACTTGTCTCCAAAGGGTGTCCGTGGAGATGCGGCAATCTGCCGAGTTTCCTTTGGGTAGACATTCAGGAGGTTGTTTAGGAACTTGGCTTTGCTGGAGTAGCCTTCTACAAAGTGGCGCTATATCCGCAGAACCCCAGGAAGGACCACAGCTCCATCACGTTGTCTGGTCTGGGCCAGTTCACCATGGCTTTGACCTTAGCTGGGTCGGTAGAACTCAGTCTGCAGACACTCTATGACCCACGTAGGTGACTGACTTTCGGCAGACCCTGCATTTATCCAGGGACAACTTCAGTCCTTCTTTTCCAAGTCAATCTAGTACCTTCAGAAGGCTTTCCTCATGCTCTTTCAGAGTCTTACCAAACACAATGATATTGTCCAGGTAGACTAGGCATTCCCAGGGGTTCATGTCCCCTATGGTGTTTTCCATCAACCTTTGTAATGTCACTGGGGCACCGCAAATGCCTTTGGGCATTCCGGTGAACTGGTAGAACCTGAGGGGACAGACAAACGCTGTCTTCTCCTGGTCTTCGGAGCTCATAGGTACCTGTTAGTACCCAGACCTCAGGTCCAGCACACTGAACCACTGCGTTGAGGATCTCTTCTATCCGCGGTAGCGTATACTGGTCTGGGACCGTACGATGGTTCAGGTTCTGGTATTCTACGCACAGGCGGACGGACCCATTTTTCTTGCATACTACCACGATCGGAGAGGCGTAATGGCTACGGGATTCTGTTACGATGCCCGCCGTCTCCATCGTCTTCAGGACGTCCCTCCACCCCCTTCAGGACTTCCCTCATGTCCTCCACATCTCTGGGAGCGATGGGTGTGGATCGCTCATGGAATGGCGTGGCGTCGTTTTGTTCCAGATCATGTGTTGGGCGCTGTTGCTGCAGCCCACATCCATCTCGTTGGTGGAGAACACCTCCCGGCGCCCTCGAATTTGGCACTTAGCCGTCTCTTTCAGTCCACGGACCGGGTTGAGTCCCCAAACCAAACTGCAACCCGGCGGGATCTTCTTTCAACTGGGTATATCTGACCCAGTCTTTGACTGACGTCAAATGGTATAGTGTGGGATGAGATGTTCTGGATGGTCACTGTGATTCTTCCAGGAATTGAGGACTTCCACTCTCTTATCTCTGGGATCATCTTGTACCCTTTCTTGGCATCTTCTTCGGGCGTAGTCTCTAGGGAGAAGTACCAGTCAGCCTTGTCACGGCCCGGATAGCTGCACACCGCATTCATGTGCCTCACTCCCCCTGATGGAATCTCGGTCAACACTTTCTCATTATTGAATAGTTCACTATATCCATCTTTGGCTGAGATCCAACAGCACTCTATTTTAGTACCGGATGATCTATAGAGAGGACAGGGCCTCTTGTAGATGAGCCCGGATCACTGCCCGCACCACATCAGCGTTGTCCCCAATAGTATTGGAGAACTAGGATGTTCCCGGGGCTTGGGACATAGAGCCTCCACCTTCATGGGGTGGGTCTTGTTGGTGTTCAGTTGCGGTATATTTAACCATACTTGCACTACATCATCAATGGGATAGTCTTCATTGCTAAGACCCCACAGCTTAATCTTCTCTGTCGACGGCATGGGAAGATGCTTCAGATGCTGGTCGTAGAATGGCCGGTAGGTAATGGTCACTTGTGACCCGGTATCCAGTAGTGCAGAGGAGTATATCCCCTCCCCTAAAACTCTTATAATGGCGGCCGGTCCAACTCGACTGTAAGTGTCCAGTTGAGGTGCTTCATCAGGGCTGGGCTTCGGAACGCTCTCCTGTAGCATGGGGAGCAATTGCGTCATCTGCACAGTGAAAGCTGAGGCCACAGAGGTGGGTCTTCTTGACTTTGGACTGTTCTTAGAGAAATTACCATCTTGGCCACAGTTGTAGCAGTGGATATCGTGGTTGGCATCGAGGTCAGGATAAGGGTCTGACCACCTAGGCACTCTGGGTGCGGAGACAGACGCCACTGCAGGAGAGGTTCCCTCTGCACTTTATGTCTCCTTGGACTTCGGGGCTGACGCCCCTTTTGTCTTTGCACGACTCCTTAAACTTCTTAGGAGCGTGGAAGTGTAACTGATCCTCCTGCTTCGTTATATGGTCCATCAATTCCATGAAACTGGGGGGTATTGCGGCCCGAGGGGCGCCTCAAATTATGAGGGCTACCGGGTGTAAGGTAAAGATCCTTTCATTAGCTGCTTGAATCTGTACTTATTTACTACAGCAGCAAGGATAATTTTCTTGCGGAGCAATCCCCATAATAACATTTGCAAGCGTTGTGTAAACGCGGACAGTTCTTTCCCCTCTTTCAGGCAGAGAGCACGGAATTGAGCAGTATACTGCACCGACACACTTTATTCGAGCAAATACCCAGTATGTACTTGGCAGATACCTGGAATGCGCCGCTCCTCACCTCTGACAAGCCCTGTTGCGTTTGCCTTCCCAGCCTGGGTTCATGCCTGGCTGACGGGCGGCTGATCTGTTAAATGATAATGAATAGGATTTAATAGGCTGCAATACTTCGCGTGTCTACCAGATGGCATAAATTTATGAATTGTAATGCGTATATATAATATAACTGTGCAGTATTGCAGCCAGCGGAATAAAATGCTTCAATCCCTGCCTGGAAAATCCTCAATGCACTCGGGCAGAAAACAGTCACAAACCTCATACACCCGTATACCCGAGGGACTAGCCGAGCTCGAATAAAGTGTGTCGCCAGTGTAGGCCTGAGTGAGGAGTTCAATTAGCTCTGGTGCAGTGACTTCTCCCTTGGTCTCGTGGTGCATTTGCACCAGTTGAGCGGCTGGGGGCTGTACACATTCGACAATTCGCTGTCTCTTTATGGCCGAGGAGCAGGATCATTTGTTGAGCACATGTAGGGTATGTTCCGTCCGGGTTCCAAACTCTTCCTCGTCGATGGGGGCGGGGGTTATCCCAGAGAAGGCTTTGAGTTTGCGATAGGGTTGCGCCGGGGACAGCTGACTTATCTTCTCTGTCAGCTGCTGCAGTACTCCAGCGAGTTGCTCGATCCTCAGGCGCCCGATCCACCTCTGAGGGAGCTCCCATTGGAGTGTCTCCCTTTTCAAGTGTCTCTGATAATACAGCCCGGTCTGTCCAAGACCATAGGCCATGTGCACAGCGTGGCATGTTTCACCAGTGCAATAACCCTAACGTGGTAAGCTAAGGGGAAGCGTTCCTATCTGGTGGCCTTCCCTGCAGCAGCCACAAGCTAAGATGAGTCGGGCCTAGCTGGTATCTATGGGGGGGGCGGGTCTCTGGCTTAATTCAGAGGCCACTGGCACTCAAAACACCTCCTTACCCCTTGCTGTCCCTGCTCTAGTGGTGCGCGGTGTGTAGTATGTCAAATGTATCCTATTCCCTGCTCCGAGAATACTAAAGCCCTATTGGCTATCAGACCCCACGTGGTCTATTAGATATTTTTACAGGCACGAATCCCTGCCCGGGAGAGAAAATGCTCTATTTTTCATGTGCCTGGGGCACAGGGAGATAAAGTGAATTGCTCAAGGTCACAAGGAGCTGACACCAGGACTTAAACCAGGCTCACCTGCTTTAAACTCAGTGCTGTGTTTTTTAGAGTCAGTGCCTTCACTGACTGAGCCGCTCATTCGGCTCCTTTAATCTTTGTAAAGTAATTTTGTTACCATTAGAAATACAGATACAAAACACATTTGTTAATGAGGTTGATTTAATCTTTCTAAGAAAACAAGTCACAGCCTTACCTTTTACAATGAAAACATAAGGAATGAAGGATCCCATTATGTAAAATAATGTTTACACAGTTAGATATTGTTACTGGACCATCCTTTGGCAAAAAACAAACCAGCTGGTTACAAACCAGCACCATCTAGAAATGTAAACTTGTGCTAGTCATTTCTTATCCTCAGCTTCAAATACCAAACATGTAAGCTTTGCAGGACAGGTTCAATTCTACTTTGAGAAATACAACAAATTCTTTGATGCTGAAGTGGCATGAGCTGTAACCTTCAGCAACACTCCCATAGCCAAATACAGTAAGTGCCAAAAGACCATTTATTGTACAGCATTTCTTGTTATATTTATACAAACTATTTAGGATATATACAGACAGTTACTGTACATGTTAACAAAATAATTGCATTGCATATTTTTTGTAACAGTTAAAGCTTCAGACCAAGCAATATCCTAAA
Organism: Ascaphus truei; assembly: GCA_036426205.1. Taxonomy (NCBI): domain Eukaryota; kingdom Metazoa; phylum Chordata; class Amphibia; order Anura; family Ascaphidae; genus Ascaphus; species Ascaphus truei. The sequence goes on along the minus strand of CM071567.1, from coordinate 151,360,363 downwards.
CTTGTGCTTGTTTTAATAAATCAGTTCTGTACTATGAGAAAATACTTGTAGCATTTTTTTAAACCACTCTGAATGACATTATAATGTAACACATCTTTTTTTGTTTCTATAGCAACCATTTACAAAGTCACAGATACTGAGTCAATACTCCTTTGCCGCCATTTAGTGAACCCCGGAGCTGAATCTTCACCGATCGATCGGCAACTTGGTTCATTTCCGTTTTTTTTTCACAAATATGGCAACTTGGACTGCTGATTCAACATATATAGCTTGTTGAAAATGCAAGACTTTTTATTTTTTTCACCATTATTATTTTGTTTCAGGGCCACATAACATGCTGTATATAAATACAATAATATACTCTACTTATGAAAGCAATATTTCTAAACAGCACCAGAGAAATATATAATATAACTTAACAAAATAAACGGGTTTTTCACATATGGGACAATATGAAATCATCTTTTCCTCAGTGCTACCCTCAATGTGCAGAGTACTTTTAAAAATTAAACTGTTTCTTCTTTGGCTCAACTGACAATCTTCCCTTTTTCATGTGTTCTGCTTTTGCAGCAGGATGTTGTGGTTTTCTATGTAAATGAGACCATTTCAAATAGTTTAAAAAAATCTGTCTTGAAGCTACAGTATTACCTGAAAATAAGTATTGTTGAACATCACTGATCACCCTTAATATCCCCATCTGCCCCAAACAGAGACGGCACTTTCCCATGTCTTTATCCAGCCCCCTCACAAAACCCAATAATACATCACACCACTTTTGAGAGGATAAACTGTCATTATTCTATTAATAATAACATAAATAACAACACCATCAAACATTGATGAACCCAAGGGACCATCTAGGTTGCTCTTCCACCATTACAAAAGCTCAAGGGGTACCCTGCACCGTACCCACCATCATCACTAGCTGCCCAAGCCCATAGCCCACAAATGACATCCTGGAAGGTCATTCCCAAACCAGCCACCCAATCTGGGTATGACACAACTTGAACCATTAGCATACAAAAGAAGTTACAACCCACTTCCATTTATACACTTTTTTTCCTGCCAATCTAGGAGTGGCTATGTTTTGTAACATTGGTTAATAGTGTTGAGCAGGTGGGGAGATGAAAATATGAGGGAACATCTAGTGGATTGTATATAGACAAAACGGGATGCGGGCTGGTCAAGTTAGGTTTATGTGACTTATCGAAGGATTTTCCTGGTACAAAACGGATGAATTATAGAGCAACAGTCACAGCTGATATGTTGGTGATGCTGGTCGGGGTAACAAGGGTGGTATGTCCAAATGGCTTTGAAGTAAAATTATTTTCTACTGCCTTCTCCTTTTGCCTTTTTTGGGGCAATGAAAGCAAGTGAGCTGGTTAGTGACTCTAAGAGAAGAAATGGGGGATTGAGGAGCGAAGACATTGTTATGGGTTTCGGGCATCAGAGATTTCTGATAAGGTGGTCAAAGAAAGACATGCAAATAAAAGTTATATGGGTTTTGCATGGGGAGCGTTATTTGCCTGGTAATGTTGGTGGGTAATTATTGGGCAGCTTGGCTAAATGTTGGAGGTCCTTTTCTGATGCATGAAGATGGGTCCGCACTATCACGTTTTCAGTTTGCCAAGGTTCTGAAGTGGAATTTGTGTGAAATGGGAGACTTAAGGGTAAGTTCTCATTCCTTTAGAATTGGGGCAGTGTCAGAAGTGTCAAGGTTGTGTATGAGCGAGGAGGCCATTATACACATAGGTAGGTGGTCTTCAGCAAGGTCTAAATGTTATGTGAGGCCTTCTGGTAAGTGGATCTGCAGGGGGCAAAGCTTGATGTATCATGCATATAGTATTAGCCACAGTGCTACTCATATGCTTCTTTAAGCAAGTGTGTCTTAAGGTGGGTCTTAAAGGTGGATAGAGAGGGAGCTAGTCGGTTATTGAGGGGAAGGGCATTCCAGAGGTGCGGGGCAGTCAGTGAGAAAGGTTTAAGGTGAGAGAGGGCTTTAGATACAAAAAGGGTAGAGCAGGCCTGCACAACACGTGGCCCGCGGGCAGCATGCGGCCTGCCTGCACTCACTGTGCGGCCTGCGGCGGCTTTCCGCTCTCCCCCTCCCTCCCAAGTCCTCTCTACCCCTCTCCGCCTCCCTCCCGAGTCCGCTCTCCCGCTCCCGCACGAGCCCGCTCTCCGGTTCCCAGGGCAGCAGCGCGCTCTAGCATTGAGGCACTTCCATGCCTGCTGCTTGCTAGAGGCCGTGTATGAAGTTCTGCCTGCTCTGCCGCCTCCTCCTCCTCCGCAAACCGAGGTAGGGGGGGGTCATTGGAGGTGCAGGGGGGTCACTGGAGATGCAGGGGGGTCATTGGAGGTGCAGGGGAGGGTTATTGGAGGTGCAGGGGGGTGATTGGAGGTGCGGGGGGTGATTGGAGGTGCGGGGGGTGATTGGAGGTTCAGGGGTGTGGTTGGAGGTGCATGGGGGGGTGATTGCAGGTGCAGGGGAGAGAGATATGTGATGCAGGCGGGAAAGTGATGTGAGGTGCAGGGAGGGGAGTGATTTGAGGTGCACGGGGGGGTGATTTGCAGTGCAAGGGGGGTGGTTTGAGGTCCATGGGTGTGATTTGAGGTTGCATGGGAGTGATTTGAGGTGCAAGGGGGTGATTTGAGGTGCAAGGGGGGAGAGTGATGTGAGGTGCAAGGGGGGGAGAGAGATGTGGGGTTGCAAGGGGGGAGAGTTATGTGAGGTGCAGGGGGGAGAGTGATGTGAGGTGCAGGGGTGGAGAGTGATGTGAGGTGCAGGGGTGGAGAGTGATGTGAAGTGCAGGGGTGGAAAGTGATGTGAGGTGCAGGGGGGAGAATAATGTGAGGTGCAGGGGAAATAATTGTGAGGTGCAGGTGGGTGATTGGAGGTGCAGGGGGGTGAGGAGATGCAGGAGAGAGATGTGTGATGCAGGGGGGGAAAGTGATTGTGTGCAGCAAGGGAGGAGTGATTGAGTGCAAGGGGGGTGATTGATGTCACGGGGGGTGTGATTGAGGTGCATGTTGATTTGAGGTGCAAGGGGGTGATGTTAAGTCAGCAAGCAGGGGGAGAGTGATGTAGTGCGGGGGGAGTGTGTGAGGTGATGGGGAGAGTGATTGTGAGTGCAGTGTGGGAGGTGATGTGAAGGTCGGGGGGAGAGTGATTGTGAGGTCAGGGGGGAAGTGATGTGAGGTGCAGGGGGAGCAGTGATTGGGTGCCGGGGTGAGAGTGATGGGAGGTGCAGGGGGGAGAGTGATGTGAGGCGCAAGGGTGGAGAGTGATGTGAGGTGCAGGGGGGAGAGTGATGTGAGGTGCAGGGGGGGAGAGTGATGTGAGGTGCAGGGGGGGTGGGATGTGTGTGGTGTGCAGGAGGGTGGTATGTGTGTGGTGTGCAGGGGGTTATTGTGTGTTTCATGTGGAGGGGGAGTATTATGTGTGTGGGTGAGGGGGCGAGATGGGGGTATGAGAGATAGATGGGGAGTATCACAAAGGTTGATAGTGAGGGGTTCTGGGGGAGATATGAGGATGATGATGAAGAGTGCTGGTGGAGATATGAGGATGATGATGAGGGGTGCTGGGGGAGATATATGAGGATGATGATGATGAGAGGTGCTGGAGGAGAGATGATGATGATGAGGTGTGCTGGAGGAGAGATGATGATGATGATGATGAGAGGTGCTGGAGGAGAGATGATGATGATGATGATGATGATGATGATGATGATGATGATGATGATGATGATGATGATGATGATGATGATGATGATGATGATGATGATGATTTTACCCGTGCGACCCAGATTTGTTTTCCTTGGAGCAGTTTGGCCCTTTTCACTTTACGAGTTGTGCAGGCCTGGGGTAGAAAGAAGACATCCTTGAGAAGAACGCAAGAGTCGGGATGGTGCATAACGAGAAATTAGGGCTGAGATGTAAGGAGGGGCAGAAGAGTGTACAGCTTTAAAAGTGAGGAGGAGAATTGAGTGTGAGAAGCAGGATTTGATCGGAAGCCAGGAGTGATTTCAGCAGGGGAGATGCTGAGACAGATTTAGGAAAGAGCAGAGTGATTCTGGCAGCAGCGTTAAGGATAGATTGTAAGGGAGACAGGTGAGAGATACAGTAGGAAGGACGGACAACAGGAGGTTACAGTAATCAAGATGGGAGAGAATCAGGGACCGAGTCAGAGTTTTAGCAGTCGAGCAACAGAGGAAAGGGCGTATCTTTGTGATATTGCTTAGGAAAAAGCAAAAGGTTTTAGAAACGTTCTGAATGTGAGAGGAGAATGTGAGAGAGGAGTCGAGTGGGACCCCTAGGCAGCGTGCTTGGGCTACTGGGTGAATGATCGTACTTCCAACAGTAATGTGGAAGGAGGTAGTAGGGCCAGGTTTGGGAGGAAGTATGAGGGGCTCTGTTTTTGCCATGTTAAGTTTAAGGTGGTGGAGGGCCATCCAGGATGATATACTGCTGCGGCCGAGTTTATTCAAGCATTTGCCCGTTCTCGGCCACAGCAGTTACCTGGCGCGCGCCGGAGGGTGCCGGGCGCGCACCGAAGAAGCGGAGGAGAGGCCCGCCGATCGCGGCTTCCCCCTCTCCTCTCCGGGTCCGCCGGGTCCCCCGGAACCCCCTGCCGCCGTCCCCCACATCGCGGGACACCAGGGCTCCCTCGGGGAGCCCTGGACGTGCGTGCAGGGGGCGCAGGCACCCGATGACGCGTGACCGCGCATCGGAGACGTGCGGCACGCCGAGGGGCTGCCACTTGCAAGCCGGGAAATCTCCCGGCTTGCGGTACTGGCCACACTGCAATAAAGTGTGTCGCCAGTGTAGCAGAGAGACATTCAGAAACTGTGGTTTGTACAACAGATGTAAGGTCGGGGGTTGAAAAGTAAATTTGTGTGTCGTCAGCATAGAGGTGATATTTAAACCCAAAGGTTGTGATTAGGTCACCTAGAGAAAGTGTGTACAGAGAAAAGAGAAGAGGTCCCAGGACTATAAACTGTATATATAACAAAAAGAATGCTGGGTGCACACAAAGATTGTACTATAAACCAAAGAAAAAAGGGGATATATACTTAACATAAATGAAGGTGCATGCAGATAGACAGGGAACACCAGCCAGTCCAGAAGATACATAGCAAAAAAGGAAGTCTGCAGCACACTCAGTTGGAAAATGGTAATTTAATAAAACATCAGCAACAAACATGCTCCTGAGCAACGTACGTTTCGGACCAACCAGGTGCTTTCTGAAGCTCTGATCTGCCACTGAAGCAGGGGCAGAATATATAGGGAGATCACAGACAAAAACGGTGCCAAAACATTGATTAACCAAGTAGGATCAGCAGTGAAGTAAATCATGGTCATCAGTGTGCCACTGCTGAGCATGCGCAGTAGCTCTAAACACACAGGCACTAATCCAAATCCTTAAATCAAGCAACGCTCAACATATAGATAAATCTACTTACATAAAATGTGAAATGGAGTAGTCTAGGCTTCTTCAGTGCTATCTACAGCACCCTTGTAGCTTTCGATCATGCTGGATAGTAGCAGGGAGACCCGCTGGCATCCTAGACAACTGTAACGCTTGCTCTGCCCACGAGCAAGACAGGACCCCAGTACTGAGGTGGGGAAGTAGTAAACCACGCACCCAGGTCAGCGGATGTGTGTCTGGCAGGTGGATTGTCAAACGTAGCCGGGTCTGGGTTGGAGTGAGTGGGTTAGTCCATATTTGCCAAGGTCTTGGAATGGAGAGTTCAGAATAGTCAAGTCCGTTAGCCGTGGTCTGGGGTTAGAGAGGTTAGAATCGTGATGGTCTGTATAGCCATGGTCTGTGTTGGAGATATCCGCAGAGTCGAGGGTAAGCCGGGGTCAATATCCTGAGGGGTTCCAAAGTCAAGCCGGGTCGGTACACGAAAGGTTAACAGCAAGAGAACACAGGACAGGGAGCAAGGCACAACGGATGGACGCAGGAGCTCAAGGCTACAACAAGTTATGCTCAGTGATATGTGAAGGAACTGTAGGGTATTTAACAGGAACATGAACCAGTAGAAAAAGAGGCGCGGCCTCCGCAGAGACAAGGATTGGCTGCAGGAGACAAGTGGGCTAAACGAGTACTTGCCACGCAGCTGGGGAGTGGTGCACGTCGTCACGTGTGTGTGCCATGCGTGAGAGATGCCAAGCATCCGAGGGGGCGGAGCTAAGCTCCGTGGCACACTATAAGAGCTGCACGTGCGCCCTGTAAGCAGAGCAGGGGTGCGCGCATGTGCTGGTGCCAGAGCGGAGGTCTGCGATAAGACAGGTAAGGAGGGAACATGTCGCAAAGGAAGTGTTCCCCGATTCCTTACAGTACCCCCCCTTTCCCCACCTAAAGGATCGGTCTCAGTACGATTCCCATAAGGCTTGTGCGGTAACCTGGCGTGGAATCACTTTAACAAGCCGGGAGTATGGATCTGATGAAGAGGTATCCATGAGCGTTCTTCTGGTCTATAGCCTTTCTAGTGTACAAGGAATTGGACACCTTCTCTGGAGTATCTGGAATCGAATATGGATTGAATTTCAAATTCTTCTTGACCCTGTACGATGACAGGTAGAGGTTTAGGTGAGATGTCAGGAAAATTATAACTTCGAACAACAGGTTTAACAAAGAGAAGTGATAGACCGCCAGAATTCTCATAGATTGACGCAGTTGTAAGCGGTACGCCACAGGATTGACCTGTTTGAGAACGGTGAATGGGCCCAGGAATCTTGGAGCCAGTTTCAGTGTAAGTGTCTTCATTCTTATGTTCTTAAAAGAAAGCCACACTTTGTCTCCTGGCCTAAATTTGGGTGCCTCGCGGCGATGGCAATCTGCCTGTGTCTTTTGTCTGAGTACTGCCTCCTGCAGAGTCCTTTGAATCCTCTCAAGAATCTTGGAGCGAGTTCACTCTGGAATCTGCTGCTGGAACTCCGGAAGGGTTGGAAGAGATAGGAAGGCACGCTGGATGAAACCCGTAATTTATCAAAAACGGTGACTCTTGAATAGACTCATTTCTGAGTGGGTAATGAGCGAATTCAGCACATGGGAGTAGTTCCACCCAGTTATCCAATGCATCAGAAATAAAGCATCGCAGGTATTGCTCTAGTGACTGGTTTGTTCTTTCGGTTTGTCAGTTGGTTTGGGGATGAAGAAAAAAAGAAGAGGGATCTCCAACCTTTGGCCCGCCAAAATTTCAAGATGAACTGTTCCCCCCCGATTGGACACTACAGAGAGTGGGACTCCATAAATACGAAATATTTCCTTGATATAAATATTTGCCAGGGTGGCAGAGTTAGGAAGACCCTTGAGAGGAATGAAATGGGCCTGTTTTGAAAACCTATCCACAATAACGAGAATAGTATTCATCCCACGAGAAACAGGAAGCTCAACAATAACGTCCATTGAGAGGTGGGTCCACGGTCGGCCTGGAATAGGTAAGGGATGAATCAGACCAGATGGCTTGTTGCGAGCGGACTTATTTTGAGCACAGATGGAACAGGAGTTGATGAATTCCTTGATATCCTTAGACATATTAGGCCACCAAAATGTGCGTCTGATCAAATCGGAAGTCCTCCTTCTACCAGGGTGACCGGCCGACTTAGAGGAATGACCCCACTCAAGGATTTTCTGGTGAAATTGAGGTGCAGCATACAAACAACCCTCCAGCACTTCCATAACCTCGGGAATGAGCGTCTGAGTCTCCAAGATCTTGTCTAGTACATCAAAAGAGTTAGCCGAAATGACATATTTGACGGGAAGGATGGTCTCAGAAATGTCTTCGGATTTGTCTTCACTGACGAATTGACGGGATAAGGCGTCAGCTTTTAGATTCTTATTACCAAGAATGTAGGAAATGATATAGTTGAATCTGGAAAAGAAAAATGCCCAGCGAGCCTGACGGGAGCCGAGGCGACGGGCACCCTCGATATATAATAAATTCTTATGGACCATAAGAATTGATATAGGATTTTCTGTACCCTCCAGGAGGTGTCTCCACTTTTGCAGAGCAAGTTTGATGGCCAAGAGTTCCCTGTTGTCAACATCGTAGTTTTGTTCTGCGGGGGAGAATTTTTTTGAGAAGAACCCGCAATGGTGTAGCTTATCCTGAGGGGACTGTCTCTGTGAAAGTACCAGTCCTGCTCCAATATCTGAGGCATCTACTTCCAACGTGAAAGGAAGTTTAGGGTCAGGATGGTGTAAGATAGGAGCAGAGACGAAGCCGGGGTCAGTATCCAGAGGGGTTCCAAAGTCAAGCCGGGTCGGTACACGAAAGGTTAACTGCAAGAGAACACAGGACAGGGAGCAAGGCACAATGGACGGACGCAAGAGCTCAAGGCTACAACAAGTTATGCTCAGCGATGAGTGAAAGGAACTGCAGGGTATTTAACAGGAACAGGAACCAGTAGCAAAAGAGGCGGAGCGGAGGCGCGGCCTCCGTGGCGGCAAGGATTGGCTACAGGAGACAAGTGGGCTAAAAAAGTACTTGCCATGCAGCTGGGCAGTGGTGCACATCGTCATGTGTGCACACTGCACGTGAATGAAGCGCAGCATGCCCGAGGGGGCGGAGTTAAGCTCCATGGCACACTATAACAGCTGCGCGCGCGCTCTGTAAGCAGAGCAGAGGTGTGTGCACGCGCTGGTGCCAGAGCGGAGGTCTGCGATAAGACAGGTAAGGAGGGAATACGTCGCAAAGGACGTGTTCCCCGATTCCTTAAAACAACCAGCATCGCTAGGGCTAGCTTCGCATGGCTCAACTCCTCATCCGTGTGAAGAGGGAACTAGCGGGATGACGTCACACGCTGCCGATATGGATAACTACAGGATAGTGCAGCAGCAAACACATGCAAAGCCTTAAATGTGCATATGTCATCTCACCAAACATCCCTAGCAGCCTATTAAGACTCCCTAGCACACCCTCCTGAATATTCTAACAACAGTGAAAAAGACACTATAGTGTATTATCAAAAAAATGCCCTAACATTGGAGGCAAGCACAAAGTAACAACAATGTTAAAAAAACACAAAAAAAACAAACAGTTGCAAAACAAAATGTGCAAAAAAATTGAAAAGATAGGGGGGAGGGGAAGGGAAAAGGCAGAAGAAAATAGGGGGAAGTTAAAGCAATCATAATGAGACATCACAAACTTAACTCCTCCACATTCCAGAATCACCCCAGAAGAGAAAAAACAATATAGTGTACACTGTATATTGAAGATGTAGAAATTGTGACACTAGACTTGGCTCATATGCCAGCCTACTTACTAGAAGATAAGACAAATTAAGCTCATCCAATCAGGGGCTGTGAAGTGTCTTCCTTAAAGCTGCTGTATCTTATGTGATACCTGGGTTATATCTGTACAGGTATACCTGTTCCCACTTGCAACATGTGGATGTATCCTCAATACAAGAAAAGAAACATAGTGAATTCCAAAAGTAGCAAAGTTTAGTAAGTATATACACAGAATACTCACACTTTGTATAAAAATCACAGGCAATGTCACAGGAGGAAACAGTAGGTTAAGTGTCCACAGAGCCATGCTGTGGCATTCAAAAGCTGTATGGCTGTAATCCTGCAGTTCCCTTGAAAGTACAAGGGATTTCCCTCTGCACCACTCCACACACATCTCCTCGATCTCCCGGGCATATGACATAACTTCCTGGTGCGCTCACCCGTCTGGGTCGTTAGGTACTATTAAGAGTGTATTTCTCCCTGGACTCTGTCACTGCACTGTTCATCACGATCTGTTACTACACGTTTCACAGATGCGCCGCTTCGTCAGGAGATATCCCTCCCTTCACCCACAAACTATTTAAGGGCTATCTTAATTAATCAATTGGGGGCAGTTGGACATAAGTTGCCTTAAAGTGTTACATGCATATATATTACAGATTACATCATCTTTTTAGTTTAAAAGTACACAGTAACAATAAAAAGCCTGTTTATACAAATCGCTTATATCAATGAAGACACTAAATAAAACATAAACAAATATATATATATATATATCTAAGGTAGAACAGACTAATTTCCTCATTGTAAATACAAGTTCATTAACCAATACCCCTCTGACGCAAGTACTGTACGAAGAAAAAAGTGGGGAAGAAATGGACAAGAAAGAATGGATTAGTTAACATTTAAATATAAATATAAACATATAACAATAAAACTGTAATAAAAGCTAAAGAAGACCTGAGTTAGTACAGACACTGTGGAGGTCAATATATCTCAAATAGAATATACAGAAGGATTATATGAGATAAAATACCATATATTAAGTTAATAACATTTAAAATCACATACCACAATATAAATAAATGTAAAATTTATTTTAAGACATTAAAAAAATTATAAAAATGGTATTATCTCAAACTCCACATTTAATCCAAATGGTATGAGTGTTTTGAGCTTGTGAATCCAAAACATTTCTCGTTTGCTCAAATCTAATCCCGTATCTCTACCTCTCCAGTGCTGTTTTACAAACTCTATTCCCATAAAAGTCAAACACGTGGGATCCGAATTATGGCATTCTAAAAAGTGTCTTGATACACTATGCGTGATGATTCCTCTCCGAATTGTGATCAAGTGCCCCAGTATGCGAGTGCCTTATAGCCCTAGTGGTCTTACCAACATATTGAAGCCTGCAAGGACATTCTAATACGTATATCACATAATATGACCTGCAGCAAATACATTTCTCCACTTTTAAAAGTCTCCTTCTTAACATTTTATTTAAAAAGAGATTTCTCTCTAGACTTAAACTGTACAGGACGTACAACCAAAAAAACCTTTAGCAACTTTTAAAAAACTCGCAGCATTTTTTGAGAAATTTCTTTCCTAATTTTTTAAAGTATTCTTAATTTTTCTTATGACACTAGGAGCTAACTTATTTTTTAGGTTACTTGTTTTCCTAAAAATCACATTTGGTATGGGTGGAATTTCATTCTTCAGTAGAGGATCACTCAAAAGTAGATGCCAATAATTTTTAATAATACACTTAATCTTCTGTACCTCTCTATTGTACTCTGTAAGAAACGCAAAACTAAAATCTTTTTTCATTGTATCGTGAGACAGTGAATGTTCTTTTATTTTTTTATTTTATTCAGATCTTTCCTATCTAATTTTCTGGTTTTCTGGAGGGAGTCATTAAGGAGTACTTTACTATAGTTTTTCTCTTAAAATCTATTCTTTAAAACCTTTACTTGATTACTGAAGACTTCTTCATCAGTGCAATTCCTTTTAATCCTGTGGAATTGTTCATGTGGCACATTGTCCAACCATTTAGAATGGTGACAACTAGTTGTTTGTATTCACAGCTTTAAAGAATGATCTAGTCTTTAATTGATAATTCTCAACCTAGATGATCAAATCTAGATAATCTACTTCCTTATCACTGATATTTGATGTGAAACATAGATTCCTATTGTTATTGTTTAGGTCTCCTATAAATTTGACCAAACTCTCATGGTCTCCTTTCCACACCAAGTTATGTCATCGATATATCTCCGCCAGAGGACCAGGTCTGCACCGGGCTCCTCTTCTGACCAGATGTAATGGTCTTCCTAATCTCCATAAAGAGATTGGGGTAGCTAGGTGCAAACCTTGTCCCCATGGCTGTTTCACATCTCTGCAGGTAGACGTTACCTTCAAACAAAAAATAATTTTTATGTAAAATAAATTCCATACACTCAATAAAATAATCTATCTGTAATCCATCTAGATTAACATCTTTTAAAATAATGAATTTCACAAGAGTCACAGCCTTGTGTGTGTTTGATTGAAGTATAATGTGATGTAACATCTTCTACTGCCAATCTATATTCACTTTTCCATTTCAATTCGCTTAGTATATTAATTATGGCAGTAGTATTTTTACATAAGATTTAAGTCCCTTCACATAAACCTGCAGAAATAAATCGATGTAGGCATACAAATTGGATGTTAATGAGTAAATCCCCGATATTATTGGCCATCCTGGGGGATTATCCATGCTTTTATGAACCTTCGGTAGAAAGTAGAAGATAGGTACCAATATTTTTCCCTTATCTGGTTTTTATTTTAAATCAGCTGTATACTCAATGTAAAAACACATTGAACATTTACAGTTTAACAAAAAATTAAAACAACCACATTTTGATAACGTCTTGAATGGTCAAGGCCATAAAACAATGAGGACATGTAATGCATTACAGTATATTGCAGAATCAATCAGGCACCTGTTTGAGACTTATTCTATTGCACAGATGCCAAGTCCCACATAGGCTAAAACATTCAGTTTGCCATCTGCCGGACAGACGCCGAACTGAAAACAAACACATCAGAATTTTTTTTAGCATATCCCTGTTATATACAGGTGTGAATAACAACACGAAGAGTTGTCTACAGTTGTCAACAGCTAAACAGGATGTACATTGATTACATCTCCAAAACAAAATGATTGATGTCCGGACTTTTGTTGAGGAAAGCCAGAGGTACAAACTGACTATATCTGCACCATTCCATTAACATTCTACAGAGTAGACTCCTTGCACCTTATTCTCTTACCCCGTCACCTTGTTTTTGTACAAGAAAAAAATGTGTGGTAGTTGAAATATATATATTAACCAAGGTAATAAAGTAGTATAACTTTAACTATACAGATCCTTGAGCAGTAGTACCTGTGCAGGTTAGCAGGGAATACAATAAAAGTTAATGCCATTTTGTAAAGAACCTGTAATGAGTGCTCACCACAAACAGGACGGGACCACAGGGCTGAGGTGGGGATGTTAGAATACACCGAACAACAACTGTGCAACAGCTGAAATACAAAGAAAACAAAAGCGCAGACGCACATAGTGAAGTATGTAAAGTATATCTGTATGTATTGTTAGGGTAAAATATCTGCGTACATCAAATCAAATGGTTAACAGCATTTCATGTACAATACATGAGTTACCAGACATTGCACAGCCACCGCCAGACCTCAGGAGTTCTCCTTCACTGACTCCAAGACGCACTGCCATGACACTTGGGGAAAAGGCCTCCACTTTAGTCCGGTTTATGTGTAGATAACCTTTGCAGGTCAGGGACGTCGAGAACCACCGTTTCTTCTGGCTTGCCTCCGAATAGGACACCCTCAGAAGTCGGAGCTGTTTGGTTAGCCACCAGGTAAGTTCGTCAAATTTCCCGTGTGACTATCACGACCGGCCGCAAAGAAAGGATGGCCGTAAAGAGTAATATTTACGTCACTCCAGCAATGCTGGGTGTATCAGGTTACGAAAGAGTCCAATACTGGATACAGCACACAGATAGTGATAGTAATTGATATTAAGAGCTATAAAATCTATCCAACGCGTTTCAAAGCGTAAGCTTCTTCATCAGGGATAATTTAATAATGAATTTCAAGCATATAAATACCCTATGGCCATGACTGATAGGTCAAACACAAGAGCACATATAAACCAATCAAATTAACACTACACAGCATCCCACATGTGTGGGTATAATGAAGTCATTAGTAACCTTCAAGCTCATAAGGTTTAACCCTATCAGCAGTGGTCAGGGAAGAGAATCATAAATGGCTCTGAAATAAAACAGACAATCAGTTAGTGCCTTGTCAAGGAAAATAAAACAAGTATTTAAGATAAAACAAATGGGTATCATGAACGAGTTCCAGATAACTGCACATTAATTTTTGCCAGACAAAACACAGGAAATTGATCTTAGAGACATGTTCTTTAATAAAGACACCATAGGTCTATGTTTTCATTTAGACCATTAATACCTAAAGTTTCAAGTTTATGTATCCAGTATGTTTCTTGGACCGAGATATCTTTTATTCTATCACCTCCTCGTCTGCTCCAAGGTATATGTTTAATCCCTTTAAAGACTAGGGATGAGGGATCTTTATTGTGATGGGTAGAGTAGTGACGGCTTACACTATGAGTCTGTAGGGCATGTCTTATGTTTCTCACATTTTCTTGGATACGGAGTTTAAGACTGCGCTTCGTGCGGCCTACATATTGCAGGCCGCATGGACATTCTAATAAATATACTACAAAACTAGTGTTACAGTTTATAAAATCTGTGATGTTATACACTTTATGGTTTTTATTTGACTTAAATGTTTTTCTCTCAGGATGAAGGAATCTACAAATACAACACCTTCCACATGGGAAATTCCCTAATACCTTGTTGCTCAACCAGGATTGTCCAGATTTGGGATCCACAGACTTCCCAATATCGCTTGGAGCTAATGCATCCTTTAAGCTATGGGCCTTTCTGTATATAAACCTGGGAGATGTGCTAATATGACCACTTAAAATGGGATCAGTTGATATAATTCCCCAGTGCTTTTTTATAACCCCCTCTATTTGTCTATACATTGAGTTGTAGTTAGTAATAAAGGAAACTACTATTTTATCACCATTTACATTAGTTGGAGTCTTCTTTTTACTTCGGTCCATTGTCCTAACTTTTTCCAATTCTAACATGAGTTGTTTATAATCGTATCCCCGTTCCATAAATCTCAAAAAGAGAAATTGAGCTTGTTGCTCAAAATCGGCTTCATTACTGCAATTTCTCCTGATTCTCATGAATTGGCCTCCAGGTATATTGCTAATCCAAGATTTCTTATGATTACTGGAGGCCAATAAGAGGTTGTTCGTGTCAACCTTCTTAAAGAAAGTGGTTGTTGTAACACCCTCTTCTTCTGACGCTTTTAGGTTCAGATCCAAATAGCTGACATTCTCTGTGTGTGTGACATGGGTGAAGACCAAATTATGGTCATTGATATTAATATACTGGATAAAACGATCCACAGACTCCTCGTCCCCCTCCCACACACAGAGAATGTCATCTATGTAGCGACGCCATACCACTATATGTTGTTGAAATGGGTTATTTTGCCAGATGAATAATTCCACCCAGTTCCCCATATACAGGTTTGCGAAGCTGGAGGCAAAGCATGTGCCCATTGCAGTTCCGCAAACCTGCAAGAAGAACTGGGAAAGGAAAAGGAAGTAGTTATGGGTTAGCACGTACTCAATGGCTTGAAGAATAAACCATCTATTTAGATCTGTTATTTTCGAGTCTTGTCTCAGGTAATCCTCAACAGCCTGCGCTTCTCCCATAGGGATAGCAATCAATGGGGAATATATATATATATATGTATGGTGTAAATACCTACAAGAAAAAAGGAGACTTTTGGTATACATCCTTTGATCAAATAATGCCAAGCCTGCTAACCACGTCAAGGTAAGTCTCTTTAGCAGGTCCCTACGCTAAATGCATACTAGTGTTATGTGAAATAAGCCCAGAAGGGGTTAAAATATCAAAGCATATGCTTGTATAACCTAGTGCAATTAAAAACTGGTATATACCAGTACAGATACTCACATGTAAGTGAAGTGGAATAAGGGGACCTTGCTAGGAGATTATATACCTAGAAGAGGAGGGGCTGGCCTGCCACAAACTGCTCAATAAGCAGTTGCAGGTGATTGGCTAAATATATTCAATTACACCATAGTAGTGTTGCCCTCTAGGAGCGTGCTGCAAAGGATTAAAATCGGCCAAACAAATAATGTAAAACAAATATTATCACTGCGCTTCTCCATGTAAAGAGCATGCAGCTAGTGAAGGAAATGGCCATACAAATGTGCAAAACAGAAAGTGAATCCCTGCGCTTCTCCCATAGGAATAGCAATCAATGGGGAATATATATATATATATGTATGGTGTAAATACCTATAAGAAAAAAGGAGACTTTTGGTATACATCCTTTGATCAAATAATGCCAAGCCTGCTAACCACGTCAAGGTAAGTCTCTTTAGCAGGTCCCTAGAGCACAACTTATAAGTGTATGCCACTTGTACATTTTTTTGTACTACATTATAAGGATCCATTCATCCACAATGAGTGTCTCCCCACCATGCTTCCCCTTTATTAACTCTGTCCACTAAGCCAGCGTTGACAGGGTTAATGTAATTGAGAAAGCATGAAACACCTGGAGTTTTTCATCTTCTCCTCCCCCCTGCATTTTTGCTGGGAGGGTCTGTTTGCTTTCAGCTGCTATCACATCTCTACTACTCTTATATGAAAACACACGAGTCTCCCCAAAGACGGAAGCCTTTGGCAGCAAGCAGCTGAAGGCGGTGGTGGATTTACAATGTTGCCGCCCATAGGAGATACATTTTTGCCGCCCCTAAATTTTTTTTGTTTCGCCCTCTCCCTAATACACATAATACCGCCCTTTCCTCAATAGACTTAATACCGCTCTCCCTTCAATACACATAATACCGCCCTCTCCTCAATGCACATAATATCCCCTCTCCTCAATACACATAATACCCCCCTCTCAATACTCATAATACCCTGCTCTCCCCAATATACATAATACCGCCCTCTCCGCAATACATTATACCACCCTCTCCTCAATACACATAATACCCCTCTGCTCAATACACATAACATTCACTCCTCAATACACATAATACCCCCCTCCTCTCAGTACACATAATACCGCCCTCTCCTCAATACACATAATACCGCCCTCTCCTCAATACACAAAATGTAATCCTCCCCCACCTGTGCAGCACACACACAACATGGCACCCCCCCCGTGCAGTACAAATAAATGGCACACGCCCCCCACACAGCACACACATGGCACCCCCCCATGCAGCACACACAACATTTCACACCCCCTGTGCAGCACACGCACAACATGGTGCCCCCCTATGTAGCACACATACAACATGGCACCTGCTCTGTTCAACACACACACACAACATAGCACGCCTACCCCCTGTGCAGCACACACACAACATTGCACCCTCTCCTGTGCCACCCACAAATGGCACCCCACCCTATGCAGCACACATCAAACGGAATTCCACTCCCCAAAAATGGAATCCAACGCACACAAAACCAAGGAGGTTACACTTCTTCTGGGTCCGTGGAGGCAGCAAATAGAGGCCTAGGATAGCGGTACCCCTACACCCAGATTAAAAGGCACAGACACACACCACTCACTCTCACTTACCTTCGTGGATGCCTGCACTGTCCCCTGCTCCCTGCTGCCCCCTCCTCACACAGGCAGTTGCACATCGTGCTTTGACAGAATTATAACATTGTGCAGTTAGTTGTAGTAGACCCCGCCCATGAAGAAATCACCTCCAATCAAGTCTCATGGGAGGCGGAGAGCCTGAGGACTGTGACATCAGGAAAAAGCTGCCGCCCTAGGCCCGGGCCTAATGGGCTTAATGGCAAATAGGCCACTGGCTGAAGGGCAGCCAAAGGGTGTCAGCTGTTTGCTGCCGTTCGCAGACGTTAGAGATGCTCTGTAATTGTAATTCCCATAATCATATATTATCTCTAACAGCCCAGTCAATGTCTGTGAATGTATAGCCTCTGTTCTTTTAATGTATTCTCATCATAACTCTGAGCTCAGGGCATACTTGAAAATGAGATGTAACTCTCATGATATTACTTCCTGGTAAAACATTTTATAAATAAATAACAATATAATTTAAAAAAAAAAGGATCACACTATGGGAGCACGTGCTTCTTGTTTTTGTTTTCTTAGGCATTTGTTTGGATATAGTCAATATCCTGTGTAGCTGCAGCCATACCCTATGATACATCTCTGAAGAATTTGTTATACCAACACAAATATCTCAGAACATTCATTCATCATTCCCTAATTTTTTATTCCATTATTGGGAATTTTTTACACACTTTTTTTTTTTTTACTTTTTGTGTCTTTTTATATACTACTGCTTGGTGACCTTTTTTGACTTTGTTGGATTTTTTTCCCCTTCAAGTATCATTTAGGACTAATTTGGACATGCTCACATTGTATTCTATGTTATTTTTATATTTCCTTTTTTTATTCATTTTGTATTTATATTTCACATTTTTTTTTAACTTTTTGACTTCTATATATTTTTTGGGGGTACAAAAATAAGTTATTTTGACCTAATCTTTTGGTCATTATATAATTGTGGTAATATCACACTGGAATGAATGAGTGAATATGTGTACAGTATATATAATTAATCTGTATACTGTATAGCATCTAGCACACTGAAAAATGTATACAAAGTATATACACGATTATTTCACACACTATGGTTTATTATTGAATAAGCACATACATATCTAGTTGGATAAAACTTTGACCCATAATGTTAATTTTTACAGCTCTAGGGGAAAAAGAGCACTGCTTTTTAAGTCTCTAAAAATGGTAAAGACACTCTCATTGTTTGACTTGTTTCATACTGTAGTTGATTGTTAATTTTCTTTTGTTTCAAGTATTATTTATATCAAAGTTAATACATTATATGTTGATAAAAAGTTAACAGTTACTTATTATGTTACTTCTGTTTAATAAAGTCCAATGTTGCAGTAGTAAAATAAAAACAGTGCGATGTTTCTATTTATTGATATTTACCACAGTAAGAGAATGTGATTCAGTGACAAATTAATAAACACAACCACTTTCCCCCCACCAAAAAAGTAATCACCGTATGGGGAAATAAAGGAAGAGTTTATTTTCAAAACAACATAATCATATCAAGTTAGACAAAAAAATATAGCAAAATCAGCAAAGAGAACATTTTAAAAAGGTCACGCATTTAAAAAGATCAGACGTTTACTGTAGCACATTAAAACAAACCCCAAATTCTCACTTGATACAAACTCTAGTACCCGCCTTATTCTAAATCCATTTTTATTGGCAGGTCAAGGTCATTAACACACTCACTCACTCACAACATACAGTACTCACTCATACAAGCAAATAAACAAACCATAAAGCCCAATGCTGTGGTGATCACTTAACATTAAAACCATGTAAATCAAGCTGTGGAATAAAATCATAAAAGCAACAAAGCAGTCTTAACAGCAGTGGCCCCTTTGGAGTGATACCCTGACCAGTAACCAAACAATGTGAAAAGAAAGGTCACACTTGTGCTAGAATCCCAGGAAGTTGCTGCAATAAAATCTTTACAATAAAAATAATTTTGACAGTGTTTGTTACGTTATACAGTACATGTACTGAACAATCTTGTATTTTTTTGCCACCACTGACAACACAAAGCGTATGCATAGAAAATGTACTGGTTCCTCCACTGCTTTATTTCAGTTATGCTCCTCCTGTACGGACAAGTAATTTCACAAACTCTACGGATTACATGGCAGCTGCCATTAACAATACAACACATGCACACTACAGTTCAGTCACTGTGCCGCTTTGTGACTGAACATAATTAATCAATTTAATCAGTTTAGTCACACACGCGAAACCAATACGATATGCGATCACACAGTTCCTCTTTTAGTTATTCTAGATCTATAAACAAATTAAAAATGAGTAAGGAAAAAGATACAGGAAAAAAAGAGAAATCTGTAGTGTTCATGTTCAGCAAATCAGGGAGAAACATACTGTATGTCCCCAATCTAGTTAAAAATAGTATTTTTAATTGCTCATGAATCTGTTTAATAATATCCTAATGTAGATAAAAATGTCTATCATTTTCCCCTTCTAATTCCTATAGTATGCGAGCCCATATTTCCTAAGAGTCTTTATTCCATAAGACACCATCCAGCGCAAGAGAACATTCTATGGCCCATTAAAGTCAGTTGTGTCATCCGGATCCAGATGGTGTCTTATGGAATATCAAAGCTGTGTTAATAGGGGCCATGGCCTCTAGAATCTGACAGATATTTTTGTTGCTAATGCCTGTACCTGTACAACCGAGCATTCTGCTGCCTCTCCATTTCTTTGTTATATAATGAACTGTATAATTCCCAGGTCGCTATGCTTTGTGTTGTTTGGCTGTAAGGTACAGTATCATTGATCATGCATTGGAAACCTGGAGGTTGAAGCACAATAAAGTACTGTACTTAAATCTACCCTTCATCTTTATGGATATTGAATTGTACACATTCTTTTAATTTTCCCATTCCTTGCTTTGTCTGCCACTCTTGGCATGGGAAACCAGAAAAAGGCATTCTTTCCCTACATACAGCCGCGGCCCCTTTTATTCTCCAACATCTCCGAATTTTTTCGGGGATTTTTTCCGAATGCCACGCACTTCACCGCTCTTCACCACGTTCATGCCGCATTCATACCGCATTCATGCCGGCGTCACCCGCGGTTGATGTGAGGAGGATATCATCTATCCCAGATTGCACATCTCAAAACTTAACTATTGCTGTGATGCCACCTTTATTTTTTATATTTGCTGTAACCTCACTTATTTTCAAATTATGCACTTCCTTCCACCAGTCTCCTTATGTCTCTAACTCTATTCATATATCTCCATCTCTCCTTTCTTCCCCACTTCTCAGTTCACATGAACTCCTTTCTTACCTGCGCCCTCTGTCACCACACAGCTATACACCCTGCACTAAAACACACCCCTACGAATCATCCTCACACATTCTCTTTCTTTCCATGCTTCTCCTGCTTGCTTCTGGGGATATCTCTCCCAATCCTGGTCCCTGCCATATTTCTACTTGCTCTCATCCTCACCTCCCACATGCAACTTCTACTCCTTCTGGTGTTAACCCCTCCAACCTCATACCCATCCCCTGCCACCCTCCCTCCTCTCTCCTTTTCTCCTGTGCCCTTTGGAATCCTCACTCCCTCTCTAACAAGTTCCTCTCTGTGCATGACTTCTTTCTCTCTCACTCCCTGCTTCTCTTTGCTATAACTGAGATCTGGCTCACTCAGTCTGACTCTGCTCTGGAAGCTGCCCTCTCCTATGGTGGCCTTTCCTTCTCCCACACTCCGTGCCCTGATGGCAGGGGTAGAGGCGTGGGGCTCCTGCTCTCCTCTCTCTGCCGTTACCGAACCCTTCCTATTCCCCCCTCTCTTGCTTTTCCCTCCTTTGAGGTTCACACTGTCCAGATCTTCTCTCCTCTCCCTGTCCACGTGGCGGTCATCTATCGCCCACCTACCTCTACTCATCCCCCTTCTGCCTTTCTCACTTTGAATCCTGGCTCTCTTTCTTTCTCTCCTCAGACTCCCCTGTTCTTCTCCTTGGGGACTTCAATTACCACATTGATGACCCCTCTCTCCCTTGGGCTTCCCGCTTTCTCTCTCTAACCTCTTCTTTTGGCCTTCGAAAGTGGACTGCAGCCAGCACCCACAAGGATGGCCACTACTTAGACCTGGTTTTCACTAAAAACTTCTCTCTCTCCGATTTCTCCATTTCCCCTTTTCCTCTCTCTGACCATCACCTCATCTCATTCTCTCTATCTTGCTTCTCCCCTTCTCCACCTCCGTCTACCCCCCAGTTTTGCAGAAACCTGCGCTCTATTCACTTACCTGACTTTGAGTCCACTTTACACTCCTCCCTCCCCTCTCTCAGCTCTGCTACAGACCCTGACAACCTAGTCAGGAACTACAACTCTGCCTTGTCCTCCTCTCTTGATCTACATGCCCCGCTTTCTCTCTGCCGTACTCACCCTTCTAACCCTAGACCCTGGTTAAATTCCCACACGCGCATGCTGCGTTCCTCCACTCGTTCCTCTGAACGCCTCTGGAGGAAATCTCATACTCTCGCAGACTTCCTTCACTACAAATGTATGTTATCCTGTTTCAACTCTGCCCTCTCGCAAGCTAAACAAGCCTACTTTTCTTCAATAATTAACATGCACAAGTCTAACCCACGCCGATTGTTCTCTGTCTTTGATACTCTACTCAAACCACCCTCGGCTGCCTCTCCTTCCTCCATCTCCGCTCAGGACTTTGCTGACTTTTTTAAGGAAAAGGTGGAATCCATACGGCAGAACATCTCCTCTGTTTCTTCCTCCCATCCTACACCTCTTCCTAACTCTCCTCCTGCCTTCCTTGTCTCTTTTTCCACTGTCTCAGAGGAGGATGTGTCGCTGTTGATCGCTACTTCTCCCTCTACCACTTGCCCTCTTGACCCCATTCCCTCCCATCTCCTAAAACCTCTTGCTCCTACTATAATCCCTACGCTCACACACATTTTTAACTCCTCCCTCTGCTCTGGAACCTTTCCATCCTCCTTCAAACATGCAACAGTCACACCATTACTCAAAAACAGCAAGCTTGACCTACCTGTCTTTCTAACTATCGACCTGTCTCCCTCCTGCCTTTTGCCTCTATACTCCTTGAACGTCTTGAATTCTCTCGCTTGCTCCATTTTCTCAACACCTATTGTCTCCTAGACCCTCT
The DNA here is from genome assembly GCA_036426205.1 of Ascaphus truei. Lineage (NCBI taxonomy): Eukaryota > Metazoa > Chordata > Amphibia > Anura > Ascaphidae > Ascaphus > Ascaphus truei. The sequence continues at coordinate 151,338,164 of CM071567.1, read as the reverse complement.
ACAATCTGGCTTCCACACTGCTCACTCCACGGAAACAGCCCTGACTAAAATAACTGACGACCTCCATGCTGCCAAAGACAGAGGTCATTACACTCTGCTCATATTACTCGACCTCTCTGCAGCATTTGACACCATGGACCACCCTCTTCTCCTTCACATTCTCCATACTCTTGGTATTCGGACCAAAGCTCTATCCTGGATCTCATCCTACATCTCATCATCGTACTTTCTGTCTCTCTGCTAACACCTCCTCCTCCTCTATTGATCTCTCTGTGGAGGTACCCCAGGGCTCTGTCCTGGGACCTCTTCTCTTTTCTTTGTATACACTCTCTCTAGGTGACCTAATAACATCTTTTTGGTTTAATTATCACCTCTATGCTGACGACACACAAATATACTTTTCAACACCCGACCTTACACCTGCTGTACAAACCAAAGTTTCTGAATGTCTCTCTGCTATATCATCCTGGATGGCCCTCCGCCGCCTTAAACTCAACATTGCTAAAACAGAGCTCCTCATACTTCCTCCCAAACCTGGCCCTACTACCTCCTTCCACATTACTGTTGGAACTACGATCATTCACCCAGTAGCCCAAGCACGCTGCGTAGGGGTCACACTCGACTCCTCTCTCACATTCGCCCCTCACATTCAAAACATTTCTAAAACCTGTCGCTTTTTCCTCCGCAATATAACAAAGATACGCCCTTTCCTCTGTTGCTCGACTGCTAAAACTCTGACTCAGGCCCTCATTCTCTCCCGTCTTGATTACTCTAACCTCCTGCTGTCCAGCCTTCCTGCCTCTCACCTGTCTCCCCTAAAATCTATCCTAAACGCTGCTGCCAGAATCACTCTGCTCTTTCCTAGATCTGTCTCATCATCTCCCCTCATGAAATCCCTCTCCTGGCTTCCGATCAAATCCCGCATCTCACACTCCATTCTTCTCCTCACTTTTAAAGCTTTACACTTTTCTGCCCCTCCTTACATCTCAGCCCTAATTTCTCATTATGCACCATCCAGACTCTTGCGTTCTTCTCAAGGATGTCTTCTTTCTACCCCCTTTGTATCTAAAGGATATTCTGAACACATGATACATAAAGCTTGGCCCCCTGCAGACGCACTTCCCAGAACTCCCTCCTATTGTCTCTGTACGTTCTCCCTACCTACCAATTAGACTGTAAGCTTCTCGGGGCAGGGACTCCTCTTCCTTAATGTTTATGTCTAAAGCACTTATTCCCATGATCTGTTATTTATATTATCTGTTATTTATTTGATTACCACGTGTATTACTTCTGTGAAGCGCTATGTACATTAATGGCGCTATATAAATAAAGACATACAATACAATACAATACAATATTGATGTGTTTATTGATAATGGTACGGATTTAATTGGTTGCAATTCTTCGCGTATCCGCCAGGTGGCAGATATTCATGAATTGTAACGCGCATGCGCTTCAGTAATGTGTCGACTTGCAGGTGTTTAAAAAAATACCACAGTGGTCCATTGTAAATTGGCATTGGTACTGAAGAAGTTACAATAATGTATCAATTTAGGCTTTTCATATTAAAAAATACATGCACAGTGTCTTGTGTTTTATTGTCCTGAGAGTCCCGAGATGAGTGCACCACTGCAGTCCATGTTCCAAAAACCCGACAGAACATACGCTTATTTAATATGGGCCGCGATTAATGCAACAGATGATAAGATGGCAACAGTTGGTCAAATTTATCAGTATTTTATCGAAAACTATGACTTTTACAAATTTTCACCAGATGCTCATGTGTGGAAGCGTGCAATAAGGAAAAAGTTATGTATCGATCCGTGTTTTTTTCGTATTGATCCCGGTGTTATTGGAGGGTATTGGTGTGTAGCACCAGATTTTTCCCGTATCTTTGATCATGTAGACTTCAAAAGGCGAAAGGTCATGTTCAAACCAACTAAGAAACGTCAGTCGCTGGCAAGCAATGCGCCAGCAACAGCGCCAGCATCCAATAACGGTCTGACCGTCAGTGAAAACCTGGTGACCGGCAACCCTTGCAGTCTGTCCCCGCCCGGATACCTGCAGCCTAAGCCGGATTTCGCGTACAGATTCCAGCAAGCTTGCATGTACCAAAGCGATTTCCAGACTCATCCGCTGGCACCTGTCAACTACGTGTATAATCAAGAATACGGGACTGGCAGTGGCTCGGCGCCAGCTGCTTGGCAAAGTCGATGGTGAGTAATGTTGCTGTATTTTATTCTGTTTTTGAAATATCAATATCAATGCACAGTCATGCGATTCTCCTGTAAGCAATATCATTGGTTGAGCAGCTTCTACAGTAGATACTGCACAATTGGTGGAAAGCTAGGCGCATGCACATTGGAACCTTCTTGAAACGCATATGCATGTTATCACATCTACAGTAGGCACATGCGCATGTGAACAGGAGACGCCCCCCGAGAAAATTATTGGTGGGACTGACTGTGGGAACTTCTTTAGGTGACTGACTGACCATTACAGAAAAACTTGTACTTTTGTTTTTCCTCAGAAAAGAAAACTTTGTCATCTCATGTCTAAAACCGCAAATGGAGGGATTTCGATGGATAATATCGCTTTGTGTTACAATACCTGCACAATGCTGAATCGGATTTAAAAAACCACGTACCGGAGTCTACAGTTTAGTGGCCGTTGTTATTGATTAGGATAGAATACTGTAACTGAGAGCTTCATAGAAAACCTGAAACAGTATGCTGTTGTTTTCAGACAGTATACAATACTTTTTTTAAAATATATATACTGTATAATAAACCCGAAAAAGAAAAAGTATGCATTTATTCTACATGTATTCCAGTACATATGTGTATTCTATACCCGTACAGCATGTATTGTTTTAATACTCCTGTGATTTACAGTACTGAGCATGCCTACAGTATACAGTACAGTACTGTACAGTATACCTGGAAAGTACTGTACAGTATGTTCTAGAAACACTGTATTTTGTTGTGAGACAATGGAACAATTTAAAACAAATCAACATTTTCTTTTATTGGTGGAGTAAGTACAAAGACATTTATTTGCAAATACAATTTAAAAACATTTAAAGTGTACAGCAATTCAAAACATTTACAGGTGTATGGTTTACTGCTAGTGAAAACATTTATGTACATAAAGTCAAAACATTTACAGTAGGATGGTGTACAGAACAGTCAGTCAGGCCTGCACAACTCCAGTCCTCAAGGGCCGCAAACAGGCCAGGTTTTCAGGATAACCTTGAAAAATGGGCCTGTTTGTGGCCCTCGAGGACTGGAGTTGTGCAGGTCTTTTGTAAGTAAAAACATTTCTTTATTAATATAATTTAAAAACACGCAACATCTCCTTAATTAAAGTACAGAAAGTCAAAACGTTTACAGCACAACAGTATGGTGTTAGTAAAAAACATTTCTTTATTAATACAAGTTAAAACATGCAACATCTCCTTAATTAAAGTACATAAAGTCAAAACATTTACAGCAGGATGGTGTATACAGTAGTACAGTAAGTCAGGCCTGCACAACTCCAGTCCTCGAGGGCCGCAAACAGGCCCGGTTTCCAGGATAACCTTGAAAAACGGGCATTTTTGCGGCACTCGAGGACTGGAATTGTGCAGATCTTGTGTAAGTAAAAACATTTCTTTATTAATATAATTTAAAAACAAGCAACAAGTCTAAAATTAAACAACATTTGAACAGTCACGCAAATTCGATCCCCACCAGATTGTCCTTCCAATGCCGATGCCGTATATAACGCAAAATGCCATTAATGGAGTCTCGAACGATTTTCATTAAAGGATCTGAAATTGAAAAATAGCGCCGCAATTCCTCCACAATAGTCTTTAAATTTTCAGGAAGCGCCCTTTTTGTGCGATTTCCTTCGTAGTTTACATTTTTGGCCCACCAGCAGTACACCAAGTAGGACATGTGGTGCTTAAAAATTAACATGCCATACTTCTGGGGTAAACCAGTACTCATCACCCTATACATCTCCCTGAGTGCCGGTGGCAGCTCGCGCAGGATGATGTCGGGCACCGTATCGATGCAAGCGTATGTAGGTTGGATTCTGGGAGCGGGTGTGCTTCTGGGAGCGGGTGTGCTTGTGGCGGCAGGTGAGGGTAGGTTGTCTGGGAGGAAGCTTTCCTCCTGTCTTGGTCACCGTGTTGTCTCCTGGCGTGGTCTTGACGGGGTTGTCATGTTATCCTCCTCGTCAACGGCATACATGTACACAAATTCTTCTGGTGGAGGGGGTGCGCTTGGTGTTGGAAGGTGGTCGAAGGTCCCATTCATCACATCCATGCCACCCTCCTTCTCCGGCGTCGGGGATACAGGGGCATGAACACCGAGCAAATTATGTATCCCCGCTATGTCAGTCTCTATCTTCTTTATCCGTTGATCCATCTTCTCCATCCGTTGATCCATCTTCTCCATCCGTTTATACATCTTCTCCATCCGTTGATCCATATTTAGCATGGTCTCTAAAAGAAGATCTATCTTAACCAGCATAGTAGAGTTCCCGGGAATATCGACACTTAACCCATTCAGCATGCGGTCTAACGAGCTGGTTCTTGTGCATGGGGTGCTGTGGACATCTGGGTGGATGGGTGCTACGGAGGATGAGATGGGTGTTCCCAGGAGAGAAGCAGCAGCGTCGTCGAAGAGGGATGGAGAAAGTGACCTGTGGATATCCGGGTGAGAAGTGGCCGAGTCATCTACTGTAAGCGTAATGGAGAAAGTGACCCGTGGATTTCCAGGTGACCAGCGGCAGCGTCATCGTCGAAGAGTAGTGGAGAAGATGGGCTGTGGGTTTCCGGGAGAGCAGCAGCAGCGTCGTGGATGAGTAGTGGAGAAGATGGGCTGTAGATTTCCGGGAGAGCAGCGGCAGAGACGTCGAAGCGTAATCGAGGATGTGGCCTGCGGGTTCGATGGGTTTGCTGCCATTTGTTTTGCCTTGAGTGTACATCACCGAATTTCTTCTTGACATAATAAGGCTTACGTGTATTAAAACCCTTAGCCTTTGGGGTCAGCAGAAGGTTTTCTTTATTAGCCAAAACCTGTCGCTTTGGCCTTGGCTTGAAAACGGCTGCCGCCTTTTGCTTTTTCTGTGTGATAGGCACGGCAGAGGCGAGTGGCTTCCTGCGTCCGTAGAATCGGGTTGATCCATGGAAGCAGATGGCACAATGCAGTATCTGGACAAGGGCAAGTTCAGATACAGATCATCGAGTGGTGGGCTATGCAGTGTGTAACCTTTTATGCATGGCGACGAGGTACAAGTGTTAAAAGTGGGCGTACTCTAATGTGAGTCATTAACGTATAAATACACCATCCATTTTGTGGATTCACTGCAAATTGGAATACACATCAAAATAAACATCGAACTAACAATCTTGTGCGTGTATTTCTTTCTACTCGCACATGCTGTTAAAAGATTCAAAGGATTTCAGCATGAAATTAAGGAGATGTACACGAGGTGCACACATGAATTGCAGATATCCAACGTGGTTAGCTGCTTCTGGCTCGTTGTGCCATCAAACCACGTGTGCTATCATGCACAGGAGAAAAAACAAAAACGACGAGGAAACCAACAGTAGCTAACGCGTAAGATATTTATTATAACTATATAATACAGTATATTATTATTGTTTATATTGCTCATATTAATATAACTATATAGTATAGATCTATCTAATTTTATAGTTATTTCGGTTATTCATATAACCAGTATATAATACAGATATTCTATTATTGTTTATATTGCTGCATATTAATAGAACTATTATAGATAGATCTATCTAATTTTTAGTTATTCGGTTATATTATATAACTACAGTATATATATACAGTATATCTATTATTGTTTATGATTGCTGCATAATTATATGAATAATAGTAAGATCTATCTATTTATAGTTATGTCGGATATTTATATAACTGACAGTATATAATACAGTATATCTATTATTGTTTATATTGCTGCATATTAATAGAACTATATAGTATAGATCTATCTAATTTTATAGTTATTTCAGTATATTTATATAACTACAGTATACAATACAGTATATCTATTATTGTTTATATTGCTGCATATTAATATAACTATATAGTATAGATCTATCTAATTTTATAGTTATTTTGGTATTTTTATATAACTACAGTATATAATACAGTATATATATTATTGTTTATATTGTTGCATATTAATATAACTATATAGTATAGATCTATCTAATTTTATAGTTATTTCGGTATATTTATATAACAACAGTATATAATACAGTATATCTATTATTGTTTATATTGCTGCATATTAATAGAACTATATAGTATAAATATATATAACATTATGGTTATTTCTGTTTATTTCTATTACTATATAATATATTATATCTATCTATTATTGTTTATATTGCTGCATCTATAATTGTTTACTGTAAATGATGTGCTCTACTTGTGGCCTACTGCACTGTAACTTACCGGATTGTTGTTTTTCTGTACACTGTAGGGAGACAACTCTTCTGGTCGACAAAATAAGTGAAGAGAATGATGAGAAGAGTGACTTAAGGGTCAAATACACTCTGCTGCAAAATCACAATCTCACTGTATCCGAGACCAGCATAAAGAAGATGAGACGCAGAATTGGACGGAAATATGGACGTGTGAGGTTAGTACTGGACAGTGCAGGAGGTTTAAGTGTTGTTTAAGAAACTGTACTATACCTATAAAATTATTCCTTGTCATTACAGAGCGTACCCTATGATAAGGGACGTTAACAAGATCAAGAGAGTGGTCCAGGCCCAGGCATGGATCGACAGTGGAGAAACTTTCCAGGATTGCATCTTCACTGACGAGTCTACTGTATCGCTGGAGAGATTTGCCACCTTTGCATTCCACAAAAAAGGTCGCATAACTATGAAGCCGCGTCCAAAACACCCAGTGAAAATGCATGTGTGGAGTGCCATCTCTAGGCGTGAACTAGGATGCATCGTCATCTTTGAAGGTAAAATAAGCCACACGCTTTTGCCTTATGCACTGTACTGTACTAGTGTGCAGTTTTTTGAGCACTTTTCTTTTCTTGTTATAGGAATCATGAATAAAGCTTTTTTCCAAGAGAAAATTGTGCCTGAGATTGTGGAATACATCACACGTGAGTTCCCAGATGGTCACCGTTTCTACCAGGACAACAAGCGCGGTATCAACTGGGTGAAGATGCCAGCGGAGTAAGTGCGGTAACCGTGTCTCATTTTTTCCCACTGTTTTTACTGTCTACTGAATCTCTTTAATTAATTGTCCTTTTTTTCCCCCTCCAATGACAGATCGCCAGACTTCAATCCTATCGAAATAGTCTGACATCAGCTGAAGACATATCCGAAAAGTCGTGAAACCCTCCAAACAGGATGAGTTGGCGCAACTCACCGTGGAACGATGCAATAAATATATTGACCATATTGCGACTGTGTTGCCCATTGTGATCGCGCGTAATGGGCAAGCATCAGGAAGGTAGTATGGTATAGTACTGTACTGTAGTATGGTACTGTATGATACAGGTAAGTATGGCACAGATTTTTTCTTTCCTGAGAGAGCAGCACTAGCCACCTAGTTACAAAGTATTTAACAGTAGTTACAGTATACAGTAGTTCCAGTATAGACTAGTTTGACAGTACTATCTGCATACTGTAGTCCAGGCATGTCAAACATGCGGCCCGCTCACAACCAGCGCGGCGGTCGTGTGTGCAGGGGCGAGCGAGGGGAGAGCGCTGCATATGCCGAAATGTGATACTGTTACAGTACACGCCTATGCGTTTCAACAATTTTCAAATGAGACATACAGCATTGCACATGCATGTATAAATATGCAAATTTACAATTACTGTGCGCGCACACGCAGACTGTGTACTGACGAAGGTTGAACTGCTAAAGTATTAGACTTTGAAGACAACAGCTCGCGAACGCCCCCCTGAGTTTTTAGACGGTATTGCAGTATTGCAGACAGCGCTAATAAAATGCTAATATTACGAGCGCTAAAATACCGGAACATATTCCGGAAAAAAAAAAAAACTGCATCTGCACCACGGTTATCAGAGTTGCGCTGATACGGCCGCATTAGGATAAAGGCGGCCGCAGCTGTACCACCTGTAATGTTTCTCCCCTAGCTTCGGAGTTGTAACATCATAGATATTATTCGTCTACATCTTTTGTTTTATTTCTAAGACAACGTGCAGGCAGACAATGCATTAAACATATTCAACATCAAGTTTAATATGAACCTTAAGGAATACTCATTTTTATATTATGAATATTTAATTATATGTCAATGGCTTTTATGGTAGGCAATTCAGTCTCACGAAGTAAAAAGGAGCAACTGAGTTGATGAGCAGATAGAGACATGCAATTGTGTAGTAAGAGTGCTTAAGGCTGACGTCCCAGTCACCGCCACAGCGCACGGCTGTGCTGTCAAGCCCCGCCCCCCCAGTCCGACCGGTCCCAGTCCCTACCTTGTCGCGCACCTTTCCCCAGCGGTGCGCGACAGGTTTTCAGGGAGGCAGGAGAATTTGAACTCGAAATCTGCGACGGACGCGTGGCCACGCCCCCGCCGGTGGTTCAGCCAATAAGGGCGAACCAGCCGCTGGATGTCATGGCCACGCCCCCGCAAACCCACAGCTACGCCCCCTCCCATTGCAAACCTTCCCTCTCCCCCCAGACCGCAGATTGCGGTGTTGCGCTGTACAGGCGCCGCCCCTCCCCCCCCCGCCGGGCGCGCGTGCCACAGTGAAGACTGGGGACTCAGCCTTAAGGAGCATTTACACATAGTCGGCCAGTGGAATTCATCAGGGGCCTCTAAAAATGTATATCAATCAAGTGTATTACCCTTATCCCACCCTGTCCCTATCAGGATCCAATAAAGTTAAGGTGAGGAGGGTGTGGAAGGGAAGGAAGACTCCCGCTGTACAAGCACTTGCCGAACACACAGGGACATCAGACATTAGGGAGCAGCCAGAGCAAATCAGACCCCTCCCAAGTCTAACTTTAAGAAATACATTAAAAAAAATACTTATACAGTACGGTAGGTGTCAGATTTTGGTAGCAAAAAGTATTGTATCAATTACCCAGATGAAATCCCTTAAACATGTCATTGGAATTATTTTGCTTTGGTCCTAGGAGAGATTGCACCTTTAAAAACTGTCATAAATCACATATTCTCTGCTTTATAAAATGTCGTAATCCAATGATAAGGAAAAAAAGTAAGTAGCAAAAACCCACCATGGTGCTAGATTCTGCTTCAAAAACTTTGAGAAGTTTCTTTAATTTATGTTACTTATTTTTGTATATACTTGCTGTTTTTCTGGAGTTTATGAAAAATGCTAACTATTAACACAGCTGCCAGCCACTTTGGCAGGCTGTCAATGTAACTCTGTCTTTAAAACATATAGATCAAGCCATGTACAAAACATATACAACTGAGGCACTTAACAATGCATTTCTCTAATGCTTGGTCTGCCATATAATTTTTTCCATACACAATGAACAAACTAAAATCAGGAGCTGTGCTATGAATACTGTATGTTTCTGAGTTTATTATAACAAAAAAGAAACACACACAGGGATAAACGAATGGAAATGTGTAGTATTATGTGAGTCTATTCAAAAGACATTAAATCACGCTTAAAATTGACCTCAGTGGTGATTCTGATTAATGTATTTTTGACATAAAATGTTGTCCGGCACGAGACTCAGACTAGCTGTCTGTAGCACACTCATCATGCCAATAAATACATTTACACAAAATAATTGAGTAAAACTCATTTAAGTGTTCAGGATTATTTAACATACAGAAGGCAGATACCGTTAAACATTGAGATAGGTTTAGTCTATCATGCCCTCTATAGGCAAGCATATTTTCCTTGTTCTAAATACACATCTGAGGGGCTGGAAAACCTTAGTAGAGAATGTGTCTATGAAAAAATGAGCGAAAGTATGAAGAGCTAAAGCACATGTAACGAAATAAATAATTCAGTATCTCTTTGCTTTTGTGTGGACGTTCAGCACAATGGAATACAGTATGTGGAAAATGCTAGGATACAAAAGTGTTATATTTGTATACGTTAAACTACAGCATATATTATAGAATTATTGTTAGTGTGCTAAATAAGCACCAGGTTTTCATTAAAAATGCACAACCAATAATTTAAAAGTTTATTTAATAAATTCAAATGGAGTGAATAACAATATTACTCTTTAATGATGCAAAGGCAGTGGGCATCTTGTCAATTGTAAGCATCCAAACCCAAAGGGAATGCACCAATTACAGGCCACATTTTTATGATGTCACAAATTAAGGATCAAAACAAAACTCACATATAATAAGAGTCCATTGTATTGTGCCGGCTACCTATAACCTAACACTTACCCGCAATTGTTCGGGGCTTTTTTTTTCAGCCGCCGAACTTTTTTCCGGATCAGCGCTAATGGCGCTGAACAAAGGAAGCGCCTGCGGCGTTGAAAAAAAAAAAAAGCCCGCGTCTGCACACGGTTTCAAAATACCCGCGGAGAAAGCCGCATTAGACTAAAGCGGGCCGCCACTGTAAGCTGAATGAGTCTCGCCCAGGTCTGTATTTTGTTTCAAATCTGTGCAGTATTCATGAATGAGATCAAGAATCAAGACCAGGTGAGAACCACTCCTGTTAATGTAGCCATGACTGGTTCTGGCTATACTTCTGCCCCCCAGCCATGTAAGTCCTAGTAGCTGCAGGCTGTGGCAGGCTATCATCTTGGGTTTTCCCCATCCTCAGGCAGCCTCTCTGAGTGACAGGGGTGGAGGTGGAAATTGGTCTGTGTGCAATTCGATAGGGCAATCGTAGGGCCGATGTGGAGGAAGTATTTAAGACTTCACTTTGTCGATGACATCCTTGAAGTCGATGTATTCCTCCGGCAATTGTACCCTTTCCTTGTCTTCTAATAAGGTATTTGCACAAATACTACTTGAGCCCTCAAGACAATTTTGAACGCAGTGCGAACTCCACTGAATAGGTTCCTTGTTCAACCAATCAATCCACGGATTATGGACTTGTAGCCAGGGTAGTCCCAAGATTACTGCAATAGAAGAAGTGTGAATGGCATTCAAAGAAATCTCTTCCACATGGTTGTTTACAGACCTTAGCTGAATAATCTGGGCCTCCAAAGAGATGAACGCAGGTTGAAGCTGTCTACCATCAATAGCCTCCAAGGCGATAGGGTTAATCATGCACACTAGAGGAATCTTGAGGTTCTCTGAAAAGCTCTGATCAATAAAGTTCCCCCGGAACCCGAATCAAGGAAGGCCAATGTGGATACAGAAAATCCCTTACCGGACAAGGAGAAAGGCACAAGGATCCTTGTGGGATTGGAAGTAGCTATAGGGGATAAAGAGATCGTTCCCAATGAGACTCCCCTAGGCCTCATGGGAACATTGCGTTTCCCGCCTTGTTGGGGCAAGAGAAATATCCAGGACCTCCATAATACAGACAAAGTCCAGCGTCTATGCGGCGTTGCTTCTTGGAGCATGAGAGAGTAGTGACTCCCAACTGCATAGGTTCAGATGAGTCTGGGACAGGTATTTCAGACTGACCCACTTGGTTGGGGCTTATCCTGGAAGGGGCCATGTGATGAAGTCGCCTCTCAGTACTTCTCTCCTTAAGGCAATGGTCCACCTTGATGCAGACCGCAATGAGATCCTCCAGATCGGTAGGCCGGTCATGAGTCGCAAGTTCATCTTTCACGGTTTCAGACAATCCCTGCCAGAAGGCAGCAGACAATGATTCCCCGTTCCAATCCGTCTCTGCATCAATGGTCCTAAACTCGAGTGCATAACGAGCGACTGGGCGGTTACACTGAGAAATATAGAATAGAGCAGAAGCTGCAGATACATTTCGACCTGGTGAATCGAACACTCAGCGGAACTGCTTGGTAAAAGCTCCAATGCTTTGGGTGAGGTCGGATCTTCGCTCCCAGATGGGAGAAGCCCAGGCAAGTGCATCATCTATGAGGAGAGAGATTATGTAGGCTTCTTTGGAACGAAAAGAAGAGAAGCGGGAAGAATTCATCTCAAACTGAATAAAGCATTGGTTAAGGAAACCCAGACACTTGTGAGGATTTCCCCCATACCGATTGAGTGTGGGGAGCCGGGGTTCAGACAGATAAGAAGGCATGAGAGGGGTACTAGTGACCAATTGTGCGGGGTCCATGCGTGGCCCTTGTAGATGGAGGGATAAGGTTCTAAATTCCTCCCGGAGGGTTCTCAAATTTTGGTCATTAGACTCCCATTTATTTTCAAGACTTGACAGGGCGTTGGCGTGCATGCTCAGGACTCTTCCTACCTCAGCGGGGTCGAAGTTTGTTTTGCCAAGCATACTGTAATGCGTAGCTCACCACAAACGAGGCGCGACCGCAGGGGGCTGAGATAGAGATTGGTATAGAACGCCAACCACAACTGCGAGAGCGCGTCTGGAGTGTAGGATAAGCTTGCAGGCCGGGTCAGGGTTATAGAGGACAGCGTAAACATGGTACTTGCCAGGTCTAGGAGTGTAGAGTAATGGATCGTTGGCGTACGTAGCCGGAGTCAGGATTGGAGAGAGTAGAGCCATTGTAGAGCCAAAGTCAGGGTCAGTGCAGGAAAGAGTAGAGTCATTGTATCCAAAGCCAGGGTCAGTGCAGTAGAGTATCACAAAGTCCAAGGTACTAGGCAAGGTCATGCAGCAAGGTAAAGGCAGACAGGCTAGGAGTAGTGAGGTTCAGCGTCACAAACAGAAGTTATGCTCGGCATGGAATGAGAGCTCAGACAGCATATTTAAAGGGCCTCCCACCAATGGGAGGTATCCAGGAAGCAGAACTGCCATCTTTGATAGGCTGCTGGATCGCATCAGTGCGCACCACGACACTCGCGCCAGTATGGAGGTGGAGACTGGAGGTGGGACCCGCGGAGACAGAGGAGGAGCATGGAGTATTGTTGTGCAGCGTAGCTCTGACATCAGGACGGGGCGGGAACGAGAGGCAGGGACCGCAGACCGCCGGGGAGACCGCGCAGCGCGCATGCATCGCACGTCAATTCCAGAGGCCAGGGAGTGTACCCTGGGTCCAGGAATAGCTGAGACAGACGGAACCCGCGCAGTGCCCGCGCGCCACGCATGAGTACCACCGTTAGGTTGCCCTTCTTGAGTGTCACAGGAACCAGACGAACAGGTAAGGGTTAAGGGGACAGAACCGCCAGATTGGCAAATCCTCACATCACTAAAGTGAGACAGGAGCAAAATTTACTTTAATCAGATCAAAAAGAGTGAGCTGTGTTATGGATTTAACAACAGTTCTATGAGGGGAAATAAAGCTCACACCATGCTCACCAGAAATCTCCACCGGGCCACCAGAGCAAATCAAATCCAGGCCATTCAAATAAAGAGTGGGAGGATTTCCAACATGGATGTCACTGTAAGGAATCAGGAATTATGTCTGCCATGACGTGACCCCCTCCTTACCTCCCACGGGACCCGCAGCCGCCGCCGCATCTCTCCTTCGGTGGTATCCCCGCCGTGTTGCCGCTCACCCGCTCCCGGCACACAAACTGGTTGCCGCCATCTTACCGGGACGCATGCAACTCGCTCTTACAGAGCGCGCGTCTCCGGTTATAATTTATGCACTGCACTCTGCCTCTGACTCCGCCCCCGGCATCCGCGCTGGCCACGCTCATCATAAATAATAAAGGGAAATTCCTCACAATTCGTTACCCCGAGGACATTGAACAGCTGGCGAAAGCCCTCGGCCTCACCCTACTGTTGCCCCGAGCTCCTGATCCAATCCGGAACCGGGCCAGTGATATGGAAGACACACCAGTAAGAGCATCAGAGAGATTGGCGGGGCAGAGGCACACACGGGACAAATGAAACAACTCCCGTGACACTCACCTGCTTTGTTGTCCACCTGGGGACGCGGACAATCCCCCATTCCAGGACATCGGAGACACGTGGGGCCTCATCTTGCCTAGAGGTGCCCTCGCACTGCCCGCAGAAGATGACGCTGATGATGTTCTCTAGCACTGTTTCATATGCTCATAATATATATTTTCTTTAACTGTGCACGCAATGTCTTGTATATAATGTATACCCTGTTCATTTATGTAACTATACTTGTAACCATGTATTATTTGTTTTACTCTGTGCCCAGGACATACTTGAAAACGAGAGGTAACTCTCAATGTATTACTTCCTGGTAAAAATATTTTATAAATAAATAAATAAATAAGCACTGTCCACCTCCGCCTAACGGAATGGCGCCACTCTACACGGGACTAACCTCTGCATACGACCAGATACTGGGAGATCCTACCACAAGGGGTGCCCAGGCAGCCGACGTGTTGCAGACTACACCCTGCTTCCCTCCCTTCCCCTCGGCTGAGGGGAAGCCGGGGTTTCTACCCTAAAGACGCAGAGAAACAGCTACTACGTTTCCCGAGATCTACCGTACTAAGGACTAATCCCGATGCGGAGAATGACAGTTCCCAGGGCACTTGGGACGCTGATTAACGCACCCCATGAACGCTCGAAGATGACGCCTAATCGACAGGGTCTGTAGTGGGGAGTTATGAATAAGTTCAATTAGCATAGAATCCGTTAAGTTATTTTGACTTATTAGAATATATCTGGTTATGTAGATTTTAGATTGTTGTCCTAGAGAAATAGAGTTACACTGATGATACACCCTTACTGGGCCCGCCCCTCCCCACCCCCGCCCCCACACCCTCCACCCACTCCACCCCCTCACCCCACCCCTCCCTCTCACCCCACCCCCCCTCCATCCTCCCCTCCCCCTCCCTTTGTCACCCCCTCCCCCTCCCTCTACCCCCTTCCCTCTCCCATTACCCCCTCCCTCTAGAATATTTAGAGCACTGAATAGTTATGTAGCACGCTATGTATGAGAGATTAGGGAACCCGGGGATGGTATGTTTACTTAAGATGGTCCAAAAGTGCACTGAGAACACCTTAACTGCAAGGTAACATAACAATGTAGACAGCAAAAGAAATGTATGTGATCCAGCATGTTTAGTGCAGGAGGCCAGGGAGCCCTCCAGTTGACATACGCGAAATAAATGAAAACAACCTCGTGCAATGCATGCAATGCCTGAAATGTATGTTTATAAACAATGTACCCCAGATCCTATCCCTTCCCAACCCCCCTCTCTCTCCCCGCTCCCCACCCTCCCTCTCTCCCCTCCCCCCATCTCCCCTCCCTCCCCCTCCCCCTCCTCTTCCCCCTCCATCTTCCTACTAGTTCTTCTCCCTGCTGAAACATGACGCGTCCGTAGGATACCCTAACCAGGATCATAGTATACCTTAAATGGGCTTTACAGAGGTTAAAGGGAATACACAAGGTGGAGTGTAACAGAACACCCACCATCTCATAATAACACAGGTTCTAGCCCAACAGTATCACCTCCCAGAGGTGGGACAACACAGAGATATAACCCAGACTGACTCACTGCTGCCCCCCCTCCCACAAGTTTCCCCCTCTATCCTCCCCCCTACTCCTTCCCACCTGCCCCCCCCTTCCATTCCCTTCCCTCCAACTCATCCCCCTTGTCCCCATGACACCTCACTCCACCCCCCCCTAGATTAACTACCCTGTGCCCCCCCAGGTGGGAATACCGCAAATTTAAACCTGGACCCAGTCCCCCAGACAGGAAGAGAAACATGACCATGAGATTGAATACCCTATACCTCCTCCCCCCAGCCCTCTCCCTTGACAACCCCAACAACCATGGTTGCCATGAGGAAAATGAACCGGATGAAAACAAGGATACCCAAAGGGTCTCCACCCTGCCCGATCCTGACGGAGGTCGTCACCGGTCCTACCCCCCAAGGGTCTTAAACCCTACTTGCCGGCCTTTAGCCAAGACCGGACTTTAACCTTTTAGACCTTGACAGGGTCAACTTTCTCTCTCTTTCTATCCACGCTGTCACTGTCCCAGTCCCAACCAAGAATATCCTAGAGGCCGCCGCTAGCTCGGATATAGGCCCAATCACGTGGTCAGACCATGCTCCCATCACCCTGACCCCTTCCATCCCGTTTGTCAAATTAGTCTCGTATAACTGGAAACTGAATGACTCCTTATTAAACCATACCGAGATAGAAAAGGAGATCAAAAAATCCCTTAAGGATTACTTCAGACTAAACTCAGGTTCGGTCTCGTCTCCAGCAATCCTGTGGGAAGCCCATAAGGCGACAATTCGAGGAAATTTTATCTCAATTGCCTCCCACAGGAAGAAGGCTAAAACCAAGCTAATCAAAGAGCTCACAGATAACATTATCAAATTAGAGCAGCAGCACAAAACCAATCCTTCTCGGAGATATTATAAACAGCTGACAACTGCTAGAAACGATTTGAAAGAGATCCAAATGGAAAATGTAGAAAAGGCTCTCAAATGGACGGGTCAGAGGTACTATGACAAAAGGAATAAGGCCGATAGACTTCTTGCTAGTAAGTTAAGAGGAGTACAAAAAAGGTCACAAATAAGGGCGATCAAGAATGGCTCTGGTGAGATACTATACAACGAGAAAAAAATAGCAGAAGAATTCACTACATTTTACACTAAATTATATAATCTAAGGGCTCGTTCTGCTAACCCAAGTATCACTGACTTAACGTTAATTATAGACTATTTAGACGATTGTGCGCTGCCCTCCCTAACAGAGGAGGAAAATTCTAGGCTGAATGCTAAAATAACGATAGAAGAATTGACGGCAGCTGTAAAGGCATTAAAAACTTCCAAAACGCCGGGCCCTGATGGTTTTACAAATGTCTATTATAAGAAATTCCTACCTGTACTGTCTACCCACTTATTGAACTTATTCAACTTGTTTTTAGAAGGAAGTCCTATCCCACCATCAATGTCAACTGCTAATCTGGCCATAATACACAAAGAAGGGAAGGACCCAACTCAATGCGGAAGCTATAGGCCAATCTCATTGTTGAACAATGATCTCAAACTGTATAGCAAGATACTGGCGAACAGACTTAATCCCATTCTACCTAGATTAATACATACAGACCAGGTCGGTTTGTCTCGGGTCGCCAGGCCTCAGACAATACCCGTAAAATAATTAATAATTATTCATATTCTATCACTTTGAGTGCAGTCAAGAGGGTATCTTTTCTGTTTATTGTGTCTACTCATCCCCTCATCCCTTTTTGCACCAGATGGTATTTCCTACTACAGTATATTATTGTGTACTGCTGCGGCCAGCTTCATTGCTGAATTTGCCCGTCTTGTCTCGCGGCTGTTTTCGGGCTGGCACCGAACTTGGCCACATGCCAGCCCATCTTCCCCGCATCATCCCCTCCCCCTTCCCTTCCCCTCGCGACCCCCTGGCTGTTCCGCTCCGCTCCACGCGCTGGATTGCTCGCATACCCCCTTACCTTCAGCCTCCTTCGGGGATGCCTGGCGTCTTCGGGATGCCTGGCGTCTTCGGGGATGCCTGGCATCTTCAGGGATGCCTGGTGTCTTCGGGGATGCCTGGCGCACGTGACCGGCGCCCGGCTGTCGCGCGGCTGGCTGCGGAAAAAAAAATAGCCGCGTCTGCCCCCACATCGCGGTAGCGGCCGCTGAAGACTCAGCTCGGCCGCCACTGTAGCCGCCCAACTAAAACAGGCAGTAATGTGGAATACAGACCCGGCCCTTTGTTGCTGGGTAAGAATAGAGACTCATTATGCCAAAATGCCTTCTCTGTTAGCCTGCTTCTGGAGCCTGGACAGAGGAGACAGACAATCCCATAACCTTAAATTAAAGGTCTCGATACACACGTGGGAAGTCTGGGCTAAATGTAAGAATAGATATGGCCTGTCCTCACCCAGTTCCCAATTGACACCCATCCTCAATAACCCAAAATTCCCCCCGGGTTGCGGATCTAAGCTGTTCGACCAATTAAGAACAAGGGGAATTTGTGCGATTGCCGATCTCTTAAGCCTTGGGAAGCTCCTGAGCTATCAAGATCTACGGGCCAAATACAACATTAGAGAATTGGACACGTTTAAATACCTCCAAATCAGGCATTTTATTCGGAAAACATGCCCACTCCCAGAATTCCCTTCTCTCACCAAATTTGAATATCTCTGCAAAACCAATACCCACCATCCATCTAGGAAATTAATCTCCTTTTTTCTCACTGCGGCTAGATGTGAAATAGCGGCCTCCAGGAAGAAAACAACTACACCAGCTACAAAAACGATAAAAAGGAGAATCAGTGAGGTGATGCTCATGGAGAAGCTAACGGCTACCCTGGGACAAAACCTATTCGCATTCTACAAGGTATGGAAGCCATGGATACTCCTTACTAGAGAAAGGCAACCCGTCCAGTCAGATAGAGACTCACTCCTCTCAGAGAGGAATAAGGGATAGATGGAGCCAACACTCTAGCCACTATCTGAGCCGAGACCCCGACAGCCAGGGTGGGGATCCACCCCACCCCTCCTTCCCACCCCTCCCCCTCAACCCCACCCTCCCCACTGCCTTCCCTCTATGAAGGCATCTCCTCACTACGACAATTCAGGTTGTCACTTTGTTCCCCCCTAAAAAATGTTAAAATGTCTTCGGATTAGGCAATGTGGTTTGTTTTACGATTGCAGTTGTATCAATGCCTAATAAAATCATTTGGGAAAAAAAAAAAAAGCGTTCGTATCCGCCCCGGTTCTGGTTCATCCTGATCGTAAGCTCCCCTTTACCCTCGAGGTGGATGCATCTGACGTCGGTGTAGGCGCTGTTCTTTCCCATAGAAAAAATCCTCAGGCCAGGTTGCATCCTTGTGCTTTTTTCTCCAAAAAAATTTCCGCAGCGGACCGTAACTATGCTATTGGTAATCGTGAACCTTTGGCCATGAAACTTGCATTGGAAGAACGGAGACACCTTATTAGAAGGAACAGAGATGCCTATAAAAATTCTTACGGATCACAAGAATTTGTTGTACATCGAGGGAGCTCGTCACCTGGAAGCTCGTCAAGCCAGATGGTCACTCTTCTTTTCAAGGTTCAACTTTGTTATCTCCTACCTTCCTGGGACAAAAAACGTCAAAGGAGATGCTCTGTCTCGTCAGTTTTCTCTTGAGGATAATTCTGAGGATCAACTCAAGTCTATTCTTCCATCTGAACTTATTCTTTCTTCCACTAACTTTGAGGCTTTTGTTCTTCAACAAAACCAGATTCCTAATAACCTTACGTTTCCAGAGGGTCGTCTGTTTACTTCTCCTTCTTTGTGCAAACAGATCCTGAAGTGGGGACATTCTTCTAAATCAGCAGGTCATCCCAGGGCAAAAAGGACATTGGATCTCTTCTCCCGGACTTTCTGGTGGCCTTGGATGCAGAAGGATGTTAAGGACTTTGTACTTGCATGCCCAACTTGTGCCAGGACTAAAACTTCTAGAAACCTCCCTGCTGGGTTACTTCAGCCATTACCTGTCCCGGTTCGGCCATGGACACACATCCATGGATTTCGTGGTGGATTTACCCAATTCTAAAGTTATGAACACCATTCTTGCCGTAGTAGATCGGTTCTCCAAGCAATCAAATTTTGTACCGCTCAAAGGCCTGCCTAGCTCTCCCAAACTTGCTGAGATATTCATCAAGGAGATCTTTCGTCTACACGGGGTTCCAACAGTGATTGTGTCTGATAGAGGATCGCAGTTGGTATCTAAATTTTGGCACTTTTTTTGTCTTCAGTTGGGCATATCTCTTCACTTTTCTTCTGGGTATTACCCGCAGACTAATGGACAGATGGAGAGGAATAATCAGTCTTTAGAGCAATTCATTCGGTGCTTCGTGTCCGATTCCCAGGACGATTGGTCGGAGCTCCTTTCTTGGGCGGAATTCACACACAATAACCTTCGTAGTGAATTGACCACTGAATCTTCTTTTTTCATCAATTATGGGTTCCATCCAGCTACTCTTCCTCTTACAGTTTCTTCCTCAGGGGTCTCAGCCGCCGACGACAGGATCAGGAAACTTCAAAACCTATGAAAAAGGACCCAAAGGAACATCAAATCAGCCGTTGAGAGACAGAAACATCAGGCTGATCGCCATCGTAGACCAGCTCCTAAATTCAAGCCTGGTGACAAAGTCTGGTTATCTTCTAAAAATATTAGGCTGAAGGTCCCGTCAATGAAGTCCACACCTAGATTCCTCGGTCTGTTCTCTATTTCTGAAAAGATCAATCCGGTAGTTTATCGTTTGTCTTTACCTTCTTCCATGAGAATTCCCTCAGTTTTCCATGTGTCATTACTCAAACCTGTGATCCAGAATGCACATTCCATTCCCGTTCTTCCCACCAACTCTGTGTTGGTACAGGGTCAGCCCGAATATGAAATCCAATCTATCCTGGATTCCAAATTTTCTCGAGGTTCTTTGCATTATCTCATCCATTGGAAGGGATTCGGTCCTGAGGAGAGATCTTGGGTTCCAGTCATCGGATTCATGTGGCAAGGATGTTCAGGAAGTTTCATAATTTTTTTTACAGAAAAGCCTTCATTGAGTCGCCCGGAGGTTGCTCCTAGAGGGGGGGGGGGGTACTGTGAGGATTCTGTCCCCTTAACCCTTACCTGCTTGTCTGGTTCCTGTGGCACTCAAGAAGGGCAACCTAACGGTGGTACTCACACGCTGCGCGCAGGCACTGCGCAGGTTCCGTCGGTCTCTGCTATTCCTGGGTCCAGGGTGCACTCTCTGGCCTCTGGCATTGACGCGCGACGCATGCACGGTGCATGGTCTCCTTGGCGGTCTGCAGTCCCTGCCTCTCGTTCCCGCCTCCGTTCTGACATCAGAGCTACGCGGTGCAACAATACTCCGCACTCCTCCTCTGTCTCCGCGGGTCCCGCCTACAGTCTCTGCCCCCGTACTGGCACGGGTGATGTGGTGCGCACTGACGGCATGCGACCGGGTCACCAACGTGATGCGCGGGTTGCGCGCGATGCGCGGGTTGCGCGCGATGCGCGCGCACTCTCTGACTCGTACTGGTTAAGGATTGGATATTATTTTTCCCCCTTGAGAAAGGGCTCTAAGGAGCCTGAAACGCGTAGGGTTGTATGTTCTAGTTTTTTGTTTGTCCCCATTTTCTATTTTATGTAGTCTTAATAAACTTTTTTAGCCCTCCATTCGGTGAGCTGATGGCGCATTTTTTATACACTAGCGAATCATTATTCCAATCCTTAACCACTACGTTGTTGCTGCTCGATTGGTATGAAGCGCTGAGGATCAGAGGGTACGTAGGTGTCGGCGCTTACTACATTCTCCCCCGTGAAACCACACGTCTGTAAGGGAGAGGAACGTTCACCGAACGGACCGGAAATGCTCTGACTCACTTCCGGTGCTCGGGAACTCCGCGCTGGAGATGAGAGAAGGTGCAGCTGACTGCTAAGACGTCCACGTCCACTCTGCCAGCAAGACAGCGGATCACAGAAGCAGGAGTGCTACAAGAGGGATCCATAGAGGTACCTACATTGTCTCTCTATTTTGCTATGATCTCAGGTAGCGGTTTCCATTGGAACTCCTCTCTATCCTACACGCTGTCTTCAGAGACTTTTCCATCCACTGTTACATTTATGTACACCCACGTTCTTAATTCCCCTTGTTGCTAACCTCAGTTGTCCTCCTTATTACTGCATTACTTTTGGAACTCCCTGTTTAGAGCTTGTAGTAGCTCCACCATTGAACACTCTCTGACTCGGTCTCAATTGGCT
This sequence comes from Ascaphus truei, assembly GCA_036426205.1. NCBI lineage: Eukaryota > Metazoa > Chordata > Amphibia > Anura > Ascaphidae > Ascaphus > Ascaphus truei. Next base: position 151,316,412 of record CM071567.1, on the reverse strand, counting down.
GTGTAATAGGACGTACCTGCGCGATCCAGCAGCCTATCAAAGATGATAGTTCTGCTTCCTGGATACCTCCCATTGGTGGGAGGCCCTTTAAATATGCTGTCTGAACTCTCATTCCTTGCCGAGCATAACTTCTGTTTGTGCGCTGAACCTCACTACTCCTTGACTGTCTGCCTTTACCTTGCTGTCTGACCTTGCCTAGTACCTTGGACTTTGTGATACTCTCCTGCACTGACCCTGGCTTATGCTACGACGACTCTACTCTCTCCTGCACTGACCCTGACATTGGAATATGTTGACGCTTCTCTCTCCTGCACTGACCCTGGCTTTGGCCCTACGACGACTCTACTCTCTCCAATCCTGACTCCTGCTACGTACCCCAATGATCTGCTACTCTACACTCCTAGACCCGGCAAGTACCACGTTTACGCTGTCCTCTATAATCCTGATCCAGCCTGCAAGTTTATCCTACACTCTAGACACGCCCTCGCGGTTGTGGTCGGCATTCTATACCAATCTTGGCAAATGTGGCTCCTGAGATCTCATTTATAATCTGTGTCTAGGTTGTACAGTTCCCCTAGAAGTTCCTGAATGCTCTTCAATCTGACCCTTTTCCGGTTCGATGCTATTCTTATAATGTGGCCTCTCATATTGACCTTATCTCTTTCCCAGAGAGTTGCTTGCATAATGTCAGGAGAACTGTTGGTATCAAAAAAGAACCCCATCTCCTCCTTGAGTTAGTCCACAATTTTGGGTACACAGAACAGGGATTCATTTAATCTCCATTGATGATGCTGGTAAGGGGCGTGAGACCCTGGACCGAGACATTGATCGGGGCATGGTCTGACCAGGTGATATTATCTATGTTAGCAGCTGCGATTTTTGAGACTAGAAAAGCATCTGTAGCTAACATACTGATCTATGCCTGAATAGGATTTATGCGGATTGGAATAGAACACGCACACCGATAAAAAAAATCGTCATTTTTTACAGTTTTGCTCTGACGGTAGAAGAACATTGTTCAGATATAGTGCTCAAGTGACATGCTCTGTAATTAACAATGATTTCTTGATTGAAGGGAGTAGGCTGGGTATAAGGTATATAATTGAGTGAGGTATATATGGGTGAGTGTGTGGTCTGTGACCTAAATAAATGTCCTGGTGAGTGTGGGTAATGGAGATATATGAGCCCCACCCCCTCACTGCCAATGTGGACTGGTACTGACACTTGAATAAACACACCAATAAAATACCTCTATGTACTGTTTAAAGGTACAACTCACGTGACCTTGCCCATTGTGCCTTCTGGAATGCGTGCTCCTGCTGGTAGAAATGATTCGGGTAGCCACAGATGTAGAAATGCAGCGCACAGCAATGAACTGGATCCACAGGACAGCAGCGGTATGATGAAAATAAAAATTCTTTATTAGAAAGTCATGGTGCAGACAGGTATGGGTGCAGGAAAAAACCTCTGTCTCTAACGCGTTTCACGCCTTGCTGGCGCTTCGTCGGAGAGTACAGTGTGGTGTGCTGTGGTTGCCCTCTTATAGAGATCCCAATTATCTTAATTTGAGACCTCCGTGTAAAATTTCTAAACCGGAAGTGACGCGACTCACTTAGTATACCGGAAATGACGTATCGCGATATGCGAGTCACTGTTATTTGCCGGCTGGGTTTGGTATTAGGTTGCGTGTCTTCTAACCTCCATTAGGTTAGGGACCATTAGATTGTCTTTTTTAATGTATTATTGCTGGCATCGTAGGACATGGCCCTGCAGTATGCTGATAAGGACACCCTTCATGATGGCAGGGGTAAGTAGAACGGTTTTATTTACTTTATTTATTCTGCTTGGCTAATGTTTAATTTAATAATGGGCAAATTAGCTCTTATCCATGTCTGGATAAGTTATTTTGCACATTACTGTACTGTATGTGTTTGGTGGGGGGGTAGGGATGGTGGAGGGCGGGAGGTATATTTTTTGCAATGTAATCCATATTATTTTATTTTACAACAGGGTTGGTACTGCAGGCCAGCAGGGACCCACGGGGACCAAAAGAGGTCCCCCAGATGCCCACTGGGACCACCCGAGGACCCCCAGATTCCCACAGGGACAACCCAAGAACCCCCGGATGCTCACGGGAAGCATCTGAGGAACCCAGACATGCCCTTTGGGGCCTCTTGACACTCGTTGGAACAACCCAGGGTCCCCAGACACCCATGGGAACAACTAGAGGGCCCCCAGACATCTGTGGGAAACACCCGAGGGCCACCAGGCACCTGTGGGAACCACCCGAGGGCCCCAAGACAAACATGGGAACCACCCAAGGGCCCCCAGACACACGTGGGAATCACCCGAGGGCACCCAGACACCAGTGGGAACCACGGGGGCCAACAGACACTCGCGGGGATCACCTGAGGAACCCCAGACACCCATGGGAACAACCCGCCGGACACCCGGAGGCATATAGTAGCAATCCTATGTTAAATTAAATAAAAATGGTTTTATGTGGGGGTACAAGGGATGGGTTATGTATTGGTGCTTAATACATATTGTAATGTTTATTGTGGGCAGAGGGGGTGAGTGAAAGGCCAAGTACCCCTTTCACTCACCCCCTCTGCCCGCAATAAAGCTGCTGTTGCCACATAACCCCTTCTTTACCTTAGCGGTTAGCTGCTGTTGCCACATAACCCCTTCTTTACCTTAGCGGTTAGCCGCTAAGGTAATGAAGTTGACTGTAAATGCATTTTTATTGCATGGGATTGATGCCGGGGATATCTGGTGCTGATATTAATTGATATCCACTCCGGAGACACCCGGCATCAATCCGATGCAGGAAAAATGTATTTTTTTTCTAAGCGCCGTCTCGCCACTTATTGGCAGCTTCTCACCATCTTCTTGCCAACTTTTCCTGGCAAGACGATTTGGAAAGGAAATCGGAATTTTAGAGCGGCGATTAGCCTCGATCTTCAAGGAAACGTTTTAGAAGTTTTGATTCGGCAGGACAAGGCCCGGATCTAGCTAATCTAGGCTTCATAATTACTTTAAGGGTTTTAATGGCCACAAAGCAAAAGAGCAGATCTTGTATTTTAGAATATGCATGATGTTTTGGTATATACTGATTAAAAAATAAGTAAAAAAGGGAAATCTTTCAAATGTGTGCTGACAGGCCTATATAAGTGTTCCAGCAGCCATGACACACATACATGCTTTCCACGTGTTACAGGTACAGTGGCGGCCGCCTTTATCCTAATGCGGCTGAATCGGCGCAACTTTGATAACCGCGGGCAGATGCAGTATGTTTTTTTTTTTTCGTAATATGTTGCGGTATTTTAGCGCTCGTAATATTCGCATTTTATTAGCGCTGTCTGCAATACTGCAATACCGTCTAAAAACTCAGGGGGGCGTTCGCGAGTTGTTGTCTTCAAAGTCTAATACTTTAGCAGTTCAACCTAAGTCAGTACACAGTCTTCGTGTGCGCGCAGTAATTGTAAATTTGCATATTTATACATGCATGTACAATACTGTATGTCTCATTTGAAAATTGTTGAAACGCTTAGGCGTGTACTGTAACAGGATCACATTTCGGCATATACAGCGCTCTCCCCTCGCTCGCCCCCGCACAGACACAGGATAATTTACTGCACTGCACTGCAGTATTTCAACTTCTTATCTTATCTACAGTACAGTACACCTCTCCCACAACATTCCTTTGAATGTGTGTCTTTCTGGTTTCAATCACATTCCTGCTTGCTACATACTGTAGCTGATGATTACTGCGCATGCGTCTATAACCTCACCACTGCTTGCTTGCGAAGTTCAAGAGTGAGTGACCAAAAAAATATATATATATTTTTTTTTCTCCTCATTTTTTATTTTAATTTTCTCCACAAGCCTGCCTAAGCCATCTTGACATAACGATATTCAATCTGTGCTGCAGCTTTTGACTGCGACACTGTGCGTTTGACTGACTGCACATGGTTGATTTGTGTGCTTTTTATGTATTTGGGTGTGTAGGGATCAAATTATTATGATGACCTGCCTTTTGAAAATATGTAATTTCTTTGAACTGCAGGACAGCTAATCCTTCATGCAACTGTACCCTGTACCCCCCTCCCCCACGCACACACACAAGGCTCGCTCAAGGATTTGAACCTCTTTCTTATCCACACCTCTACAGAGCCATTTCGTTTCTAAAGCTTGTCATTGTGTTTTTAATCATCCATCCCTAGCCGAGCATCACCTCTCTGCGCCTGCGTGTCTACCATTCATTAATTTTCCTATTGTTGGCTTTGAGTCTCTGTAATCCTCTTTGGGACGGGAGCTAGCTGATGATTACTGCGCATGACTCACCCATCCACCCCCCCAACCCTTTGAGGCTTTATTTACGGTAACGCTTGCGATAATCCCTTCTCGAATTTGATATGTAAATCTGATTTGCACAGCACTGTGAAATTTAGAGTAAAAAAAAACATAATCTGATTCATGTTGTTGATGCAGTAAATTACCACTTTTTGTCATTCTTTCTTTTTCTTTGGTGTAGGTGTGTGTGTGTGGGGGGGGGGGTGGTCAATGATTATGATTATCATGAGTGTAAAGAAATATTTATTTTATTTTATCAGGAACAAAAAATACAAATATACAAATAATCACGAATAATACAAAATGCAGTCTTTATTCAATTCTTCTGTCAGATGAAAATTGATGGCCGGTGGATAATCATAAATAATGCACATTGATGATAATAATATTAATTAATAATATATAATATATAATTATATATATAATAATATAACATTTTCCGTCTTTATCTTCTTCCTCATTCTGTGTAGTTCATTGAGAGAGGGGAGGTATGGTGTACACCATAACTGCACTTTAGATACACTTTACTGTACACAATGTACACATGATACCCCCCCTCCCCTTTCCATCCTTTTTCTCTCTGAAAAGACAAGAAAAGAAAAAATTAGTGCAGTTAGGTGCATATTATGGCATTGTGTACTGAATAGCTACTCCATATTGGACTACAGTATGCAGTTAGTACTGTCAAACTAGTCTACACTTGAACTACTGTATACTGTGACTACTGTCAAATACTTTGTAACCAGATGGCTAGTGCTGCTCTCTCGGGAAATAAAACAATTGTGCAGTTACTGTAGGTGCATATTATGGCATTGTGTACTGTATAGCTACTCCATATTGGACTACAGTATGCAGTTAGTACTGTCAAACTAGTCTACAGTTAAATACTTTTTAACCAGATGGCTAGTGCTGCTCTCTCAGGAAAAAAATTATCTGTGCCATACTTACCTGCATCATACTGTACTTACAATACTACAGTACAGTACTATACCATACTACCTTCCTGATGCTTGCCCATTACGCGGGATTACAATGGGCAACACAGTCGAAATATGGTCAATATATTTATTGCATCGTTCCACGGTGAGTACATCGTTCCAAAAACTCATTATGCCTTGCGCCAACTCATCCTTCTTGGAGGGTTTCACGACCATTCGGATATGGTCCTTCAGCTGATGTCAGACCATTTCGATAGGATTGAAGTCTGGCAATCTGTCATTGGAGGGGGAAAAAAAGGACAATTAATTAAAGAGATACAGTACACAGTAAAAACAGTGGGAAAAAATGAGACACGGTTACCGCACTTACTCCGCTGACGTCTTCACCCAGTTGATACCGCGCTCAAGAATATGCGCTGTTGACGCAGTGTGCTTCGGATCGTTATCCTGGTAGAAACGGTGACCATCTGGGAACTCACGTGTGATGTATTCCACAATCTCAGGCACAATTTTCTCTTGTAAAAAAGCTTTATTCACGATTCCTATAACAAGAAAAGAAAAGTGCTCAAAAAACTGCACACTAGTACAGTACAGTGCATAAGGCGTGTGACATAAATTTTACTGTACCTTCAAAGATGACGATGCATCCTGGTCCACGTCAAGAGATGGCCCCCCACACATGCATCTTCACTGGGTGTTTTGGACGCGGCTTCATAGATGAAAATGTGCCCTTGTATTCTCCAACGTCTTAGCGTGAAAATACACCGTCTGCCGACTCAGGACGACTTCCAACCTCCGGAGGATTTACCCCACTCTTATAGCGCTGATGATCTGGGAAAACAAAATGGCGGACGAGCTCGGGAGAAGACAGTAATTGAGTCAGACAACCAGTGAAGCTTTGTCAAAAACTGTTCTCTCATTTATTGAAGGGTATACAGCCAGTTTATATAGCAAACTTGAGCATAGAAAAAACACACATATGAGAACATACTTCCCCTTTTACTTCACAGTCTGTCTATCTCAGCAAAATGACAGTTAGACAGTTTATGGTCTGGGAAAGGGGCTCAATACCGAGTTAGGAGGCCGTTAAGGAAATGGCAGTATGTTGTGAAATGCATTGTTGTGTAACTTATGCCCAATATGGCTGAAGACAAGTTCCTGTTTTCTACAGGGCAAAATAAGTCTGAACAAATACAGTTCAGCTAGCGATAAGTAAGTGACAGGTCAGGTCACATTCTCAGACTGCCTGGACAGCACAATTACGTATGGCATATGGCATGTGATTAGTTCCTGAGACTTAAACGTTAGTACAGAATAGTTATAGAAAAATGGTTATCCAGCAATCAAAATGGAGTCCCCCCTTATATACACATTTTCAATAGATATGCGACCTTTTTTGTGGAATGCAAAGGTGGCAAATCTCTCCAGCCATACAGTAGACTCGTCAGTGAAGATGCAATCCTGGAAAGTTTCTCCATTGTCGATCCATGCCTGGGCCTGGACCACTCTCATAATCTTGTTAACGTCCCTTATCATAGGGTACGCTCTGTAATGACAAGGAATAATTTTATAGGTACAGTACAGCGCAGTTTCTTAAACAACACTTTAACCTTCTGTACTGTCCAGTACTAACCTCACACGTCCATATTTCCATCCAATTCTGCGTCTCAGCTTCTTTATGCTGGTCTCGGATACAGTGAGATTGTGATTTTGCTGCAGAGTGTATTTGACCCTTAAGGCACTCTTCTCATCATTCTCTTCACTTATTTTGTCGACCAGAAGAGGTGTCTCCCTACAGTGTACAGAAAAACAACAATCCGGTAAGTTACAGTGCAGTAGGCCAGAAGTACAGCACATCATTTACAGTAAAAAGAGTATAAAATTAGATAGATCTATACTATGTAGTTATATTAATATACAGCAATATACACAATAATAGATATACTGTATTATATAGTTACAAAGTATTATATAGTTTTATATAGTTATAAATAAAAAAGTTATATAAATATACCGAATTAACTAAAAAATTAGATACATCTATACTATTTAGTTCTATTAATATGCAGCAATATAAACAATAATAGATATACTGTATTATATATTTATATACTGTAAATATACTTACGCGTTAGTTACCATTGGTGTCCTCGTGCGTTGTTTGGTTTTTCCGTGTGCATGATAGCACACTTTGGTTGATGGCACAACGAGGCAAGAAGCAGCTAACCAGCGTTGGATATCTGCAATTCGGTGTCCGCTCGTGTATAGCTCCTTAATTCTCATGGTGAGATCCTTTGAAATCTTTTTACCAGGCATTGCTGCGAGTAGAAAGAAATACAAGCACAAGAATGTATATTCGATGTTTAGTCTGTGTATTCAATGTGCAGTGAATCCACAAAATGGATGGTGTATTTATACGTTAATGACTCACATTAGAAAACGCCCAGTTTCAACACCTGTACCTCGCCGCCATGCATAAAAGGTTACACACTTTGCATAGCTTCCCACTCTATGATCTGTATCTGAACTTGCCCTTGTCCAGATAAAGCATTGTGCCATCTGCTTCCATGGATCAACCCCGATTCTACGGACGCAGGAAGCCACTCGCCTCTGCCGTGCCTGTCACGCAGAAAAAGCGAAAGGCAGCAGCCGTTTCCAAGCCAAGGCCAAAGTGACAGGCTAAGGCTAATAAAGTAAACCTTCTGCTGACCCCAAAGGCTAAGGGTTTTAATACACGTAAGCCTTATTATGTCAAGAAGAAATTCGGTGATGTACACTCAACGCAAAACAAATGGCAGCCAATCCATCGAACCCGCAGGCTACTTCCTCCAATACGCTGCGACGACTCATCCGCCGCTCTCCCGGAAATCTACAGCCCATCTTCTCCACTACTCGTCCACGACACTGCCGCCGCTCTCCCGGAAACCCACAGCCCATCTTCTCCACTGCTCTTCAACGATGCTGCCGCTGGTGTCCCTGAAATCCACGGGTCACTTTCTCCATTACGCTTAGACGACTCTGCCGCTTCTCGCCCGGAAATCCACAGGTCACTTTCTCCATCCCTCTTCGACGATGCTGCCGCTTTTCTCCCGGAAACCCACAGGTCGCCTCCTTCATCCCTCTTCTACGACGCTGCCTCTTCTCTCCAGGGAACCCCCATCTCATCCTCCATAGCACCCATCCACCCAGATGTCCAAAACACGCCATGCACAAGAACCAGCTCATTAGACCGCATGCTGAATGGGTTAAGTGTGGATATCCCCGGGAACTCTACTATGCTGGTAAAGATAGATCTGCTTTTAGAGACCATGCTAAATATGGATCAAAGGATGCAGAAGATGGATCAACGGATGGAGAAGATGGATCGACGGATGGAGAACATAGAGACTGACATAGTGGGGATACATAATTTGCTTGGTGTTCATGCCCCTGTATCCTCGATGCCGGAGCAGAAGGGTAGCATTGATGTGATGAATGGGACCTTCAACCACCCTCCAACACCAAGCGCACCCCCTCAACCAGAAGAATTTGTGTACATGTATGCCGTTCACGAGGAGGATAACATGACAACCCCGTCAGGACCACGCCAGGAGACAACACAGCGACCAAGACAGGAGGAAAGCTTCCTCCCAGACAACCTACCCTCACCCGCCACCACAAGCACACCCGCTCACAGAAGCACACCCTCTCCCAGAAGAACACCCGCTCCCAGAACCCAACCTACATACGCTTGCATCGATACGGTGCCCGACATCATCCTGCGCGAGCTGCCCAATCCACTCAGGGAGAAGTATAGGGTGATGGGTGCTGGTTTACCCCAGAAGTATGTCATGTTAATTTTTATGGCCTCTCCTGATGAAGACGTCATTACGTCGAAGCGCGTAGAGTCCGGCTTGTCAGCCATCTTGGAGGAGGAGAGTAGCAGTGGGTTCCTTGGCAGCACCCTGCATTCCGGTATCCTGTGTTCTGGTGACCGTGACGTCGCGATCCGGAAGTGACATATCCGGCAGTGGTTATAGTGTGTACCAAGCGAGGAAATCTGCGACGCTGTAAAGACCTTATCTGTTCCAATGCCTGTTATTCTCTGACTGTCGTAAGCCTCCATTTGTCATTTTTTGATTGATAAACCTGTTATTTTCTATCTGTACTATGGTTGTTCTCACTTCTCTTTGAGATTGCTGACCTATATACCATACCTCCAGACCGGGATATACTATATTTCCAGACTGGCACTTATACTCCTTTTCCTACGGGGTTTGTAAGTAGGAATTTGGTAGCTCTTTATATATATTTATCATACTGTTTGACAGTATTACACTATGCACCTTTTTCTTTTTTGGGCATTCGGCGACGCTCCCCTGGAATTCCATCAACAATTACCCCAGAAGTATGCCATGTTAATTTTTAAGCACCATGTGTCCTACTTGGTGTACTTAGGGTGGGCCAACAATGTAAACTATGAAGGAAATCGCGAAAAAAGGGCGCTTCCTGAAAATTTAAGAAGGACTTTTGTGGAGGAATTGCGGCGCTATTTTTCAATTACAGACCCTTTAATGAAAATCGTTCGAGACTCCATCAATGGCATTTTGCGCCATACAAGGCATCGGCCCTGGAAGAACTTTTGCACACGTACTGCATTGCAGGGCAGGAGAAATCCAGTACAGTTATGTAAAAAAGACACAGTGCATTGAGTTTTATTATGAAACACCTAAATTGATACAGTATTGTAACTTCTTCAGTAATAAGGTCAATTCACAATGGACCACTGTGTTTTTTTTTAAACACGTGCAAGTAGATTTATTACTGTAGCACATTAGCATTCATTACAATTCATGACGGATACGCGAAGAATTGCCCCCAATTAAATCCAAACCATTATAATTAAACAGATCAACTGCAGATCAGCCGCGGGTGCTGGGCGGCCCGAATGCGGCGTGAATGCGGCATGAATGCGGGAATACCCAATTTATTGTGCGTGGAATTCAGAAGATGCAACCGCTACGCCCCCGAGAAGTTTTAAAATAAAGGCTGGCGCAGGAGTACATAGTAAAGGTTAGACCATCTAGAGGCAGTCACCAAAAGCAGTTCTGAGCCACTGCACTGTTATGTTTGTATGGGTAAAACTCAACAATGTGACCAAATATTGTTACAGCGCAGTACCCTGAATATTATCAATGCAAACATGCAATTCTTTTCCTGTAAACTACCCAAATAAACTATTGTGTGCTAGTGTAGAGTATAGATATGCAGTGTTAGTACAGTACACATACAGTATATTTTTAATACATAGACAGGGCCGCAGACAGATTTCCCGGGGCCCAGGACTAGTTACGTCCCCCCTCCAACCTCCCGTGTTGGCGGTATTGCGAGCCCCCCCCTCATTTCACACATCACATGCCCCATCTATTTCCCCCCTCTTACTATGTATTTCTCTCCCCTCCATCTCACTCCCTCCCACCTCGCATGTATTTATCTCCCCTGCATCTCACTCTTACTGCCTCTTTGCCTCATTCACTCCCTCCCACACCCCTTCTCTCCTCTCACTAGCCCCCACCTTCCGTTAATAACCCCACTCACTCAATTCCCCCCCATAAAATATCAATAGACACCCACCCCCCAATACAAACAGTACTAAAAAGGCCCCCCAACATATATTAAAAAGACCCCCACTCACCCCCCAATACTTACTAAAAAGACCCCCAATACATATTAAAAAGATCGCCGCATATTAAAAAGACCCCCACATATTAAAAAGACCCCGACTTCCCCAATACATATTAAAAAGATCCCACTCCCCCCTAATACATAAATATATATATATACTTCCCTAGACCCTTATAACCCCACTATATAGAGCACAACCAAACACAAAATGCTATGAAATAGAATAAAGCAAAAGTTCAATGAGTCCAGATCCTAGTAGGAGAATAAAATTCTCAAGAGATTCAAAGTCCAATCATAAAGTCCCTGGTCATGGTCCAGATTATATTTATTTATCTTTATCTTTATCTCTCTCTCTCTCTCTCTCTCTCTCTCTCTCTCTCTCCTCTCTCTCCTCTCTCTCCTCTCTCTCCTCTCTCTCCTCTCTCTCCTCTCGTGACATTATTCCAGGTTTATTGTAGATTTCACTTTTTTCATTAAAATTCACATTTTGGCATATTCCGTTTTTTGACCATAGTCAGTGAGTGCTGGAACATTTCAGTGTGTTTATATATTGTTTTGGGAGGAACGGGGGTCCTCTCGCTGTTCCTTATTGCACCCTGCAAACAATATCATATTTACCTTGCTTCAAGTGTGCTGTCTAGCATTATTGTTTTATGTACATAGATATATTCTATAATATGCTGGTTTTTAAGACTTTATTATTTTATAGGTCTTTTCATCCATTTTCTGACACACTGCAACCATAATGAATGTGAAACTACACAATTACGCATTAGGGATTGCATGTTAGTTACTGTACATGACTTCACATTTGATTTTAATTTCTTAATTGAAAAAAGCACTGACATTAATCTCTAAAGCATTTTTAACTTCACAGAAAAAAAAACCTTATTTGCAGTGGTAACTTTCATGTTATTTCTCAGCTCTCCCTGTTTTCAAATCCATTTATGTATGACATTTCACAAATGAAGTGTTGCTGTATTTAATCAGCACTATATGCAAGATTAATGAGATAAAAGGTGAGAGCAAATATGAGGCAGTGATGTCTGATACAATCGGACTTAGATTGCATCTTCCAATTTCCCCACATTCTTTCATTTGCTGAATATAAAACAAGTTCCATTGTTTCCAAGTGGAGTCTTTTTAAATTAAGTCTTTGAGAAAAGAAGATCTTTCAGAACCCTCATTGATGAGAATAATGACTTCTATTGAATTACATATTCAAACTGTTAACATATATTTCAGCAGCTCTTACACTAGGCTTTTCTAAAGGAAACAGTATCAATCAGTTTATTATTATCTTCAGTTCCAATGGTCAGCAGTACTGTATACTGCATTACTGTCATGTAATAACACACTATGGTAGTTTTGGGCTATTTTGTAACAGAAAAAAAAGTAGGATGAGCTGCAAATGAAAAGAAGTTCCTTTTTTAATAGTGGTTCAGTAACAAAAGGAAATCTCTGGTTTCATAGGGTTGCTCGTGATGGTGAAATATTGATGTATTGTGAAATAAAACAAATACGTGTATTTTCTGAATGTGTGGCGAATAAAGGGATAACAGAGACTCCAGGCACTTCAATAATATATTACTAAAGTGAAAATCACTAAGGACTGACACTTACTTTTTTACATTAAGTATGTATTTCACTTATACTTTAATGATGTATTGCTGATGTGCCTGAAGTCTCTCACAGTTTCCTTTGGTAACACAGATGCACTAACACCATTCTATTTGGCTCTTGCATTATTCATCTGCAAGCTAGGATACAGCATTTTCCAACAATCACTTATAATACCAACAGCATTACTTATCACATATATCTGAGTCATTTATAAAAGGGCTAGACTGATGCAATAACAAAAACAATATTGCCTACAAATTACTGTATAATGCCCTATTGGTGTAATTATTAGTATTACAAAATTATTTCTACCTACCTTCCCACGGCAGTCACCAGCATTAGAAATGGCAACATATGGAATGTCCTGGCCTCTTTAGATGTTATTGTTAGGGAATAATTTTCTCAGCAGCTTGGTGAGGCCATCTTTTCTGTTTTTTATGTTGCTTGCTCTCTAGAGAAAGGGTTAACCTGAATATTGATGTCATAGCAAAACAGGCTACTCCTCCAGAAACAGAAATTGTCTCCAAAAACAAAAACCATGTTGCATAAAAAACAAAATCAGTATTATCAGGCTTTTGAATTATTTATGCTAAATTGTGTCAGCAAAATTATCTTATAATCAGGGAGGATCATACTGTAAAGCAGAAGGTAGCACTCCCCCAAATTATTGTGGTACCAAAACATACAGCCTAAATACGTGCCGGAATAGCTTCATATAGGCAGCATCATTTCCCTACAACTGTTTGTCTGAGTGAGGGCCCAGCAAAACCTGGTCCTCTGGGCCAATGTTAGAAACTGAGAAATGTGAGGCACAAAATGCTTCCATGGAATTGTTAACACCACCATAGGTGGCTGTGTTGTGTTTTTGACTTTGTTGTTATTGGATTAGTAACTAATAATGCTGATAAGAATCTTAAATTCTTTTGCCGTATCCATATTTTTTGACATACAGAAGAACCGCCAGCTGGTCTTAGCTGATTGGAAGGTGGCTCTTCCTATCTTGTTGAAGCTCACCCATGCCCACATTTAATTGGTTAAAAGCTCACTCCATAGCTGTAAAAATTGGGGCGCACTCCCCACTCACCTGCTACCCCGCCAGCTCCTCCCGCGCCACGCAACCAGCCTCCCTTCAGCATGCCGTTCACTGCTACTTCTAGGCACGCGCGCGCACGCCGGCGTTCTCCTTGTAGTACCGGCTCTGGGCGCGCACCCGGTCACGCGCTCGCAGGCGCGGCCACACGGAGGCGCGGCCACACAGAGGTGCCCCAACCTCTTAAAGGTACTGCACCGACACACTTTATTCGAGCAAATACCCGGTATGTACCTGGCAGATACCTGGAATGCGCCACTCCTCACCTCTGACAAGCCCCGTTGCATTTGCCTTCCCAGCCTGGGTTCATGCCTGGCTGACGGGCGGCTGATCTGTTAAATGATAATGATTAGGATTTAATAGGCTGCAATGCTTCGCGTGTCTACCAGATGGCATAAATTCATGAATTGAAATGCAGTATATATATATATACTGTGCAGTATTGCAGCCAGCGGGAATAAAATGCTTCAATCCCTGCTTGGAAAATAACTCAATGCACTCGGGCAGAAAACAGTCACAAACCTCAATACACCCGGGTATACCCGAATTCGTGGGACTAGCCAAGCTCGAATAAAGTGTGTCGCCAGTGTACACTACACCAATGTAATGCTGCAATCAAATGCAGGCTTACTATTGGGCTCTATAGCCCCTCCCCTGGGAGCCCTTCTGGACCCATCCCTGCCGTAGCCTGGCCCATCCACACCCCCCCACCTTGCTACCCTGCCATTGGATCCTCTCTCCTACATATACCCTGCGGTTTCACTAACTCATCGGCTGAGCATAGAACCAGTTGTTCTCATTACTCTCTTCCTCCCTAGTCCTGTCTTGTCTTGTTTTGCAGTCTTCCTCGTGTACGAACCGGCTTCCTCTTCGACTCTCCGTACCTCTGGCATTCCGAACTTGGCATACGGCAATACGACTCTCCGCACTTCTGGCATCCCGAACTTGGCATACGGCAATACGACTCTCCGCACCTCAGGCATCCCGAACTCGGCAAACGGTAAAACGATTACGTCTCTCACTCTAACCCCAGACTTGGATAACAGCACCCACTACCTTCCGTACCTCTCCTGCCCCGACTCGGACACCCAGACCATTCTACTTTCAAGACATGCCCTCGTGGCTGTGGGTGGCGTTATATCCTTTCCCACCTTAGCAACGCGGTCCCGCCTCGTTTGTGGTGAGCTCGACCTGACATTATGCTCAGCCCAACAAACATGGACCCCGCTGAGGTGGAGCGTACTTTGACTTCCCACACTAATCTCTTCGCCAGGCTAGAGACTTATCTGGAACAAAATGATAGGCAGATGGATTTGCTTCAGCAGAGCCTTCATTCCCTTACCGTTCAAGCCCGAGCTTCCAGTCTGGGACCTTCACCAATGGCCTCAACGTCCTCCGCAACCATCTTTACATCTCCTCCGTCTGCTATGGAACCCCGAATTCCGACCCCCAACCGCTACGCTGGGGACCCCCAAGGATGTAGGGGCTTCCTTAATCAATGTTTTATTCAATTTCAACTCTCATCCTGTCGTTTTGTCTCCTCAAGCTCTAAGGTCACCTATATCGTTGCTCTTCTCTCCGACGAGGCACTGGCCTGGGCCTCCCCCATTTGGGAACAACGGTCTCCCATCACACAGGACATCGACCTCTTCGCCCGTGAGTTCCGAAGGGTCTTTGACACACCTGGACGGCAGTTAACGGCAGCTTCCTCTCTCTTCCTCATAACCCAGGCAGATCGTCCCGTCGCCCGATACGCTGTGGAGTTCCGCACCATTGCAGCCGAGACGGGGTGGAACAATGAAGCACTATCTTCGGCGTTTTGGCAGGGCCTGTCGAGCCCCTAAAGGATGGGCTTGCGGCGCAGGAATGTCCTACTGACCTAGAGGATTAGATCGCCCTAGGCATTCGGGTGGAGCAGCGTCTGCAGGAGCTGAGGACTGAATGTTCTCGTCATCGTCAATGGGTTTCAAGGTCTCCCGTCCCATCGTTCGTTTCCCCAGCACCTCCGTCTTTGGACGTCCCGGAAACAATGCAATTGGGAGGGAATAAGCTGCCGAAAAATAACGCCGGCGCAGTGCAGGTCTCTGTATGTACTGTGGCAATTCCGGTCACTTGGTGCTCCAGTGTCCCCACAAGCCGGGAAATGCCAAATCCCAATGAGATCCCAGGGAGTCTCATTGGGAACACTGCCTCTCTCCCCTATCATACAGGAAATGGAGAGGAGCGCACGATCCAACAGAAGCAAAGAGGGGACCCAATACAAAAATATGTAAACTTTATTCTGTCATAACCTAAAATCCAACGCGTTTCGAACGCTGGTGCGTTCTTTATCATCCTTGGAGGTCAATCAAATCAAAGTTATACTTGAACCCCTTATGGATTGCCCATCCTTTGGTATGCTCAATAAAAATTTGGCGGACGAATTGGACACTTTAGAGAGAAACATACTTATTAATAAGAATAAAAAATTTGTACGGGATTAGGAAGATTATAGGGATGGGAAACAGAGAAAATGGGATAAATCTTCAACTAGAGATCAGAAGAACAGAGATAGAAGCAATTCCACATCTGGGAAAGAAAGAAAGACACCATTTAGCATGCTAGTGGGTAGAAAAAGCCCAATTAAAACTACCATTATCCCACCTATAAAGAAACCGGAGGAGGAAGAAAGGAAAGGCAACACAAGTGGGAAAGGGTATAAACCCCAACAACAATACAGAGAGAAGGGGAGGGATAATAATCCTAGCACTAGCCACCAGTCTGGCGGCTATGTCCGTCATGATAGGGAATATGGAAGGGAGGGGGAACAGAGATACCCTAATCATCACTATACAAAAGGGGGTTATGACTCCCATTTTCAAACAAGGGAGTACAGATACCCAAAGAATGAATGGCGAGACAGAAGGGAGCGGTCTCCGAGGTGGGAACGCTCGCCAAGGCGAGATAGATCACCCAGAAGGTCCAGGAAGGACAGGTCAAGAGAAAGGTACGAGGAAAGAAGGGAAAAAAGGGATCATATGAGGAATGATCATTTCACACATAAAAGCCCAATTTGGGAACGTGTGGACAGGAATAAAACTGGGGTTTCTTTTTTAGATCAGGAACCCCAGTCACCAATTGCAATACAGAATCAATTCTCATGTCTAGACGATCCAGGGGTATCAGGGACAGCAGAAGTGAAGGGGAGAAAAAGAGGCAGAGAGGGAAGAGGGGAAGAAGGAAACACAGAGAACAAAAGGTCAATGCACTAAGCAGTGTTTTTAATATTAGTTCTAAAGTGTTAGATACAGTTCAGATCAATGTACTAGCCAAAGGACTTAATTTTGCACCTTCACGGGGTCCAAGTGGATTTGACTTATTTATAGACGCTCAAAAATATTTACACCAACTCACATTTAAGCGTTTTTTCCTCAATAAGAATATTATAAGCCAAAGGACAGAGCAACCTGTACAGGCAGATCCAATAGCAAATGATGATTCAATCATGCCTGATAGATTTGTTCATTCCAGTTTGAAAAGCAAATCTAGTTTTTACCCTAGACATTGTAAAGGGCAATATTTAGAGGTTTTTAATCAGTTGATTATGGATGATTTTGAGCAATTAGCCAATAACAGGAATAAATATCAGTATAATCTTAATAAGGAGGAAAGGGAAGCATTGAAGACTCTGGCGGAGGATAGTAGCATCACAATCAAACCCGCTGACAAAGATGGATGGGTAGTAGCGATGGATACCAGCTACCACCTCTCAGAATCCCAGCGTATTTTAAATGACATGGTCACCTACGAAAAAATTGAATGAGATCCATCTATATTATATCAGGAGGAGTTGTCTAAAATTTTGAGTGAGGCAAAAGAGATAGGGATCTTGTGTGAAAAAGAGTTCTTATATTTGTTAAAATCAAAAAAAGTTAAGGCTGTGTTTTATTTTTTACCCAAGATCCACAAAGATCGTTTGAGACCACCAGGGAGACCCATCATTTCGGGCATTGGGTCACTTACACAGAATTTCTCAGAGTATGTGGATCTGTATTTACAAAAATACGCTACAAGTGTGAAGTCGTATTTGAGGGATACTCTACAGGTTTTGAATGTTTTATCAGAGGTACAGTGGCAACAGGATTTTATATTGATAACATGCGATGTTACTTCACTATATAACTCAATTAGACATGAGGCCGGTTGTGAAGCAATCAGTGATGCCCTAGAGAGAGATCCTGTGATTCCATCTGAGCAGAAACGGTTTTTGCTGGATGGGATAAGGTTTATTTTAAAACATAATGTTTTCTGGTTCGATGGAACAATGTTCCTGCAGAAGTGTCGCACGGCCATGGGGACCAGGTTTGCTCCGAGCTATGCTAATATTTTCATGGCTTATTGGAAGAGGCCAATATTTGGTCAGGCAACCCTTTCGGAGCAAACCTAGTCCTATGGAAAAGGTACATCGATGATGTCATTTTCATCTGGCATGGAAGTATGGAAGACTTGGGCCTATTTTTAGGCCATATTAATAATAACAAAGTGAACCTAACCTTCACATCAGAGAGCAGTACCAACAGCATCAACTTCCTTGATCTAACAATACACATTGAGAACAATTGAGTAAAAACAAAAACTTACTTTAAGGAAGTTGATGCGAATAACTTTCTCCTCAATAGCAGTTGCCATCATCCCAGATGGCTTAATAACATACCTTATGGACAGTTTTGTCGTATTCGACTTAACTGTATGGAGATGGGGGTCTTTAAGGAACAGGCTAACCTCCTTAGGACAAAATTCGAAGAGAGAATTATAAACCTGAAGTGATCGAAAAAGCCCTCTCTAGGACTTCACAATTTACCAAGAGAGACCTCTTGGTGCCTAAACCAGCAAAAACTAGCAAAGATTATGTGGTACCCTTTGTGACACGATACAATCGAGAGGCCCACAAAATAGGGAACATCCTAAAAAGGCATTGGCACGTTCTGCGTAAAGATATAGTATTAAGAGAACACTTACCAGAAGTCCCACATGTCATTTTCAAAAAGGCAGAGAATATTAAAACACAGCTGGTTCCAAGTGTATTCAGAAAAGAAATTAAGGTTCAAAATAACAATTGGATGCCTAAACCAGTAGGCTTTTTAAACTGTTTTAACTGCAAAGCTTGTAAAAAGGCATCAAAAGACAAAGTGAATTTTAGTTCTAACATCACTAAAAAAACTTTAAAAACTAAACAATTTATAGATTGTAGGATGACATTTGTTGTGTATCTCCTGGAGTGCCTGTGTGGACTCCAGTATGTGGGCCGGACCTCAAGAAGTCTAAGAGTCCGCATTCTGGAGCACATGGGTAATATCAGGAGGGGTTTAATCACCCACAATGTTTCACTACATTTTGTTAATACACATGGGGGAGATCTGGTGCTGCTTTCTCTGGAAAGAAAAAAAATGAGCAGTTAGTAGGCAGTTACTGTACTGCTGCGGCCAAGTTTATTCGAGCATTTGCCTGTTCTTGGCCGCAGCAGTAGCCTGGCGCGCGCCCGAGAGTGACGGGCGCGCGCCGAAGCAGCGGAAGAGCGCCCTCCGATCGGGGCGCTCTCCCTACCGCTGCCGGGTCCGCCGGGTCCCCCGGAACCCCCTGCCGCTGTCCCGCGATCGCGGGACACCAGGGCTCCCTCGGGGAGCCCCTGGACGCGCGTGCAGGGGGCGCACGCTCCCGAAGACGCATGACCGCGCGTCTATGACGCGCGGCACGCCGAGGGGCGGCCACTAGCAAGCCGGGAAATCTCCCGGCTTGCGGTACCGGCCACACTTTAATAAAGTGTGTCGGTAGTGTAGTACTGTCAAACTAGTCTATACTGGAACTACTGTATACTCTGACTACTGTTAAATACTATGTACTGTAACCTGATGGCTGGTGCTGCTCTCTCTGTAAAGAAAAATCTGTAACTAATGTATACTCTGACTATTGGGAAAGAAAAAATCTGTGCCATACTTACCTGTATCATACTGTACGTACAATACTACAGTACAGTACTACTTTCCTGATGCTTGCCCATTACGCGCGATGACAATGGGCAACACAGTGGCAATATGGTCTATATATTTATTGCAGCGTTCCACGGTGAGTAGATCGTTCCAAAAACTCATTATGCCTTTCAACAACTCGTCCTTTTTGGAGGGTTTCGCCACTTTCCGGATATGGTCCTTCAGCTGATGCCAGACCATTTCGATCGGATTGAAGTCTGGCGATCTGTCATTGGAAAAAAAGGACAATTAGTTTAAGAGATACAGTACACAGTAAAAACTGTGGGAAACAAATGAGACACGGTTACCACACTTTCTCCGCTGGTGTCTTCACCCAGTTGATACCGCGCTCAATGATATGCGCTGTTGACGTGGTGTGCTTCGGATCGTTGTCCTGGTAGAAGCGGTGACCATTCGGGAACTCGCGTGTGATGTATTGAACTATCTCAGGGACAATTTTTTCTTGGAAGAAAGCTTTATTCATGATACCTATAGCAAGAAAAGAAAAGTGCTCATAAAACTGAACAATAGTACAGTACAGTGCATACAGTAAGGCTACACTAGTAAAGTACAGTGCATAAGGCTACATTATATTTGATATATTTTACCTTCAAAGATGACAATGCATCCTGGTCCACGCCTAGAGATGGCCCCCCACACATGCAGCTTCACAGGGTGTTTTTGCCGCGGCTTCAAAGATATGCGGCCTTTTTTGTGGAATGCAAAGCTTGCAAATCTCTCCAGCGACACAGTAGACTCGTCAGTGAAGATGCAATCCTGGAAAGTTTCCCCACTGTCGATCCATGCCTGGGCCTCGACCACTCTTTTGATTTTGTTTGCGTCCCTTATCATGGGATACGCTCTGTAATGACAAGGAATAAATAATTTTAGCGGTAAGTACAGTTTCCTAATCAACACTTTTACCTCCTGTACTGTCCAGTACTAACCTCACACGTCCATATTTCCATCCAATGCTACGTCTCATCTTCTTTATGCTGGTCTCGGATACAGCGAGAGTGTATTTGACCCTTAATGCACTCCACTCATCATTCTCCTCACTTATTTTGTCCACCAGAAGAGTTGTCTCCCTACAATGTAAAGAAAAACATTCCGGTAAGTAAAAAAATTAGAGACAGTAGATCAAGAGGATACAATATATTGTTCTATTAATACAGTGTTCAGCAATATAAAACTGTTGAAATATAAATATACAAAATATATATACTGTTGTAATATAAATATTAATATACAAAATATATACACTGTAATATAAATATAAATATACAACATATATATACTGTTGTAATATACTGTAAATATAAATATACAAAATATATACACTGTTGTAATATAAATATACAAAATATATACTGTATACTGTTGTATATAAATATACAAAATATATATACTGTTGTAATATAAATATATAAAACATATATACTGCTGTAATATAAATATAAATATACAAAATATATACACTGTTGTAATATAAATATACAAAATATATACTGTATACTGTTGTAATATAAATATACAAAATATATATACTGTTGTAATATATATATAGAAAACATATATACTGTTGTAATATAAATATAAATATGCAAAATATATACACTGTTGTAATATAAATATACAAAATATATACTGTATACTGTTGTAATATAAATATACAAAATATATATACTGTTGTAATATAAATATACAAAACATATATACTGCTGTAATATAAATATAAATATACAAAATATATACACTGTTGTAATATAAATATACAAAATATATACTGTATACTGTTGTAATATAAATATACAAAATATATATACTGTTGTAATATATATATAGAAAACATATATACTGTTGTAATATAAATATACAAAATATATACACTGTTGTAATATAAATATACAAAATATATACTGTATACTGTTGTAATATAAATATACAAAATATTTATACTGTTGTAATATAAATATACAAAACATATATACTGTTGTAATATAAATATACAAAATATATATACTGTTGTAATATAATTATACAAAACATATATTCTGTTGTAATATAAATATAAATATACAAAATATATATACAGTACTGTTGTAATATAAAACAAAAATATTAGATACAGTACTGTAGATGTACAGTACATTTTTGGATCAAATTTTTTTTCAAAGTTTTATAAATATACTTACGCGTTAGTTACCCTTGGTGCCCTTTTGCGTTCTCTGTTTTTTCCGTGTGCATGATAGCTCACGGTGGTTGCTGGCACAACGAGGCCAGAAGTAGCTTACTAGCGTTGGATAGCAGCAATTCGGTGTCCGCTTGTGTACATCTCCTTAATTCGCATGCTGAGATCCTTGGAAATCTTTTTAACAACCATTGCTGCGAGTAGAAAGAAATACAAACACAGGAATGTATATTCGATGTTTAGTCGATGTATATTCAATGTGCAGTGAATCCACAAAATGGATGGTGTATTTATACGTTAATGACTCACATTAAAGTACGCCCACTTTCAGCACCTGTACCTTGCCGCCAATCATAAAAGGTTACACACTTTGCATAGCCCACCACTCGATGATCTTTATCTGAACTTGCCCTTGTCCAGATACTGTACTGCATTGTGCCACTTGCTTCCATGGAGCAACCCTGATTCTACGGAAGCAGGAACCCTCTCGCCTCTGCCGTGCCTGTCATGCAGAAAAAGCGAAAGGCGATTGCCGTTTCCATGCCAAGGCAAAAGCGACAGGCTAAGGCCAATAAAGAAAACCTTCTGCTGACTCCAAAGGCTAAGGGTTTTCATAGATGTCAGCCTTATTATGTCAAGAAGATATACGGTGATGTACTCTCGATGCAAAACGATTGGCAGCCAACCCAATGAACCCGCAGACCACCACCTCCCATACGCTTCGACGACACTGCCGCCGCTGTCCCGGAAATCTTCAGCCCGTCTTCTCCACCCCTCGTTCTCGACGCTGTCGCCGCCCTCCCGGAAACCCACAGGCCATCTTCTCCGGTTCTATCCGATGACGCTGCCGCCTCTGAAATCCACGGGTCACTTTCTCCTTTGCTCTTAGACGACTCTGCTTCTCGCCCGGAAATCCAAAGGTCACTTTCTCCATCCCTCTTCGACGACGCTGCCGCTTCTCCTCTTCCGGATATCCACAGGTCACCTCCTCCACCCTTCTTCGATGTCACTGCCGCTTCTCTCCATGGAACCCCCATCTCATCCTCGGTTGCACCCATCCACCCAGATGTCCACACGCCATGCACAAGAAGCAGCTCGTTAGACCGGATGCTGAATGGGATAAGTGTGGATCTCCCTGGGAACTCTATTGTGCTAGCAAAGATAGATCTGCTTCTGGAGACCATGTTAAATGTGGAGCAACAGATGCTACATATGGATCAACGGATGATACATATGGATCAACGGATGCTAGATATGGATCAACGGATGGATCGACAGATGGAGAAGATAGAGGCTGACATAGCGGGTATACATCGTTTGCTCTGTGTTAATGCCCCTGTTTCCCCGACGCCGGAGCAGGGGGGTGACATGGATGTGATGAATCGGTGCATCGACCCCCTTCCATCACCAAGCGCACCCCCTCCATCAGAAGATGTAGTGTACATGTATGCCGTTGAGGAGGACATGACAACTCCGTCAAGACTACGACAGGAGACAACACGGCGACCAAGACCGGAGGAAAGCTTCCTCCCAGACAACCTACCATCGCCCGTCGCCTCAAGTACACCCGCTCGCAGAAGACCTACATTCGCTCGCATCGATATGGTGCCCGACATCACCCTGCGCAATCTGACACCGGCGCTTAGGGAGAAGTATAGGGTGATGAGTGCGGGTGCACCCCACAAGTATGCCTTGTTACTTTTTAAGCACCATGTTCCCTACTCGTTGTACTGCGACTGGGCCTTCAAAGTGATCTACAACGGAAATTGCGTAAAAAAGGCGCTTCCTGCCAATTTCAGAAAGAACATTCTGGATGAAATGCGGCGCTTTTATCCAATTACAGATCCTGTAATGAAAGGCGTTCGAGACTGCATTAATGGCGTTTTGCACAATGCAAGGAATCGGCCATGGACGGACAATGTGGTGAACTTTCTGGATTAATCACGGGAACTGTAAGACCATACTGTTGTGCTGAACTGAGCTGTACTGTACATGTTTTGACCTGCTGTACATAAATAAAGAAGATGTGGTTGTGTGTTTTTTAACTTGTATTTATACAGAAATGTTTTAACTTGCTGTACACACACACAGGACCTGCACAATTCCAGTCCCTGAGGGCCACAAACAGGCACGGTTTTCAAGGTTGTCCTGAAAACCGGGCCTGTCTGCTGCTCTCGAGGACTGTAGTGGTGCAGGCCTGACCGACTGTTTTGCACACCATCCCACTGTACTGTATACTGTATGTTTCTTTAATAAAGTAGATGTTGCGTTTTGTATACTGTATTTTATGAAAAAATAATTTTTTTAATCACAGGTAAGACCATACTGTTGTGCTGAACTGTATTGTACATGTTTTGACCTGCTGTACATAAATAAAGAAGATGTTGTTGTGTGTTTTTTAACTTGTATTTAGACAGAAATGTTTTAACTTGCTGTACACACATAGGACCTGCACAATTCCAGTCCCTGAGGGCCGCAAACAGGCACGGTTTTCAAGGTTGTCCTGAAAACCGGGCCTGTCTGCTGCCCTTGAGCACTGTACTGGTGCAGACTGTTTTGCACACCATCCCACTGTATATGTTTTGACTTGCCGTTCTTTGATAAAGGAGATGTTGCGGTTTGTATATTTTATGAATAAAGAATTTGTTTTTATAACATGTGACTGTAAACCATACTGACTGACTGTAAATGTTTTTACTTTCTATACATAAATGTTCACAACTGTAGCAGTAAACCATACACATGTTGATGTTTTGAATTGCTGTGCACTTAAAATGTTTCTACATTGTACAGTATTTGTAAATAAATGTTTTTGTACTTACTCCACCAATAAAATAACATGTTGATTTGTTTTACATTGTTCCATTGGCTCCTTTGCTACTGTAACAAAATACAGTGTTTCTAGAATGTACACTACTGTCCAGGCACACTGTACTGTATACTGTAGGCATGCTCAGTACAAGAGTATTAAAAAAAATAGAAGACACATACAGTACAGTACTGTACTGTATGTACTGGCACTGTATAGAAGACACATAATGTATGTACAGTACTGTAATACATGTAGAATAAATGCATAGTTTTTATTTTTTCGGGTTTATTACACAGTATACTGTTTATAAAAAAGTATTGTATACTGTACGGCCGCAAAACATCAGCATAGTGTACATCAGCCACTAAACTGTAGACTCCGGTACGTGGGTTTTTAAATCCGATTCAGTAATGTGCAGGCATTGTTACACAAAGCGATATTATCCATCAAAATCCCTCCATTAGCCGTTTTCTTTTCTGAGGAAAAACAAAAAGAAAAGTTTTACTGTAATGGTCTAAAGAAGTTCCCAGCCAGTCCCATCAATAATTTTCTCGGGAGGCGTCTCCTGTTCACATGCGCATGCGCCTACCGTCGATGTAATGACACGTATACTGTATGCGTTTCAAGAAGGTTCCAATGCGCATGCGCCTAGCGTTCCACCAATAGTTCAGTATCTGCAGTACAGTACTGTAGAAGCCGCTCAGCCTATAATATTGCTTACAGGAGAATCGCTTGACTTTTTAATCGCACCGCTATTGATACTGTATTGTCAAAATAAAAAAAACACAGAAAATAATACGGCAACAATACTCACCTTAGAATTTCCCATTCAGCTGGCGCCGGCGCCGGTCCACTGCCAGTCCAGCGTTCTTGATCATCCACGTCGTTAGTTTGCAGTGGGACTAGTCCACCTGTAGTCAGCTGATGAGGCTGGAAATTGCTTAGGTACATGCAAGCTTGATCGAAACTGCACGCAAAATCCGGCTCAGGCTCAGGGTTGTCACTGACGGCGGGACCGTCATTGGAAGCCGGTGCTGGTGCATTGCTTGGCAGCGACTGTCGTTTCTTAGTTGGTTTTAACACGACCCTTCGCCTTTTGCCGTCTGCATGATCATAGATACTGGTAAAAGCCGGTGATACACACCAATACCCTCCAACAAATTGTGGCTCAATACGATAAAAGCAGGGAGCGCTACATAACCTTTTCCTTATTGCACGCTTCCACGTATGAGGAGCTGGCGAAAATTTGTAAAAGTCATAGTTTTCGATAAAATACTGATAAATTTGAACAACTGTTGCCATCTTATCATCTGTTGCATTAATCGCGGCCCATATCAAATACGCGTAACTTCTGTCAGGTTTTTGGAAAACGGGCTGCACTTGAACACTCATGGCGGGCGGCGGGTCTCTGGAGAATACTGTAACCGAAACTGGTCTTTGTCTTTCTTTAATATGAAAAGCCTAAATTGATACATTTTTGTATCCTTCAGTCTCAAGGCCAAGTTACAATAGCACAATGTGGTATCTTTTTTAAACGAAACACCTGCAAGTCGACACATTACTGAAGCGCATGCGCATTACAATTCATGAATATCTGCCATCTGGCGGACACGCGAAGAATTGCAACCTATTAAATCCGAACCATTCTCAATAAACGCATCAACCGCGCGTCAACCGCACATGACCCGCGCATGACCTGCGGCTGGGAACGCAAAAAGAATGCGGCATGCACCAGGTGAAGTGCGTCGCATTCCAGGAAAAAGCCAGGGAAAAACCGGCGATGTGTTAGACTCAGATGTGCCGCAGCAGTAGCAATTTTGAATTACATAATCTAAGTGAGAATCTAAAATGTAAACAATGTTTTTTATAGCTTGATTTGTTTTTAATATCAGTCTTTTGAATTATAACAGCACTAAAATGCATTGGCATTGCTGTGTTATTGTTTATCCAGTTTGTATAAACTTTTGAGGGCATTCAAGTGTATGTCTGTTTTGTTAATCTTTTTAAAGGGACTCTTTTTGATTTAGCTGCAAGTTCTCTATAAAAGCTTTCTATAAAATTTTGTAAACATTTTTAATAAAATCTTTTTATATGGAATTGAGAATGGCAAAAAGACCTTGTTAATTTAAATAAAAGGGCATTTTTATAAATTATGCATTTTTATAAATTATGTTTTATAAATTATGATTTATAATTATCATCATGATGAAGTATTATTTATTTTTAATATTTGTTTGAGGTAACTGAATTGACAGTTGCAAAATCAATAGCCAATAGAAGTGGAGGAAATGTAGAGTAATATCATTTAGAGTGTGACTAATAGCAATGCAATGAAATAGGGATATGTGAAGCAGGACAACAATAACTGTTGTACAAACAGCTTCTTTTAATTAGTAGTAATGACCCGTTTAGAGTGTATATAACTCGTTGTGATCCACCTAGCTGTACTATATGAGCCTGAGGAAGCTACATCGGCGAAATGCGTTGCTCTTGTTTTTGTCCCACGGGGGCTTCCGTAGTTTGGTGTGAAGCAGTCACGATCGCAGTTTGACCTGAGAGGTTCCATCTCCCTGCACTCCGGACGCGGAGAGAGTCTACTGCGACAGGATATCCCACCTTCCTGCATTACTGTACCTGGGACTTTGTTGTATGTGAGTGCTGTGTGAGTTTTTTAACTTAATAAATGTTTTCAACTGCTGACACTTGGCCTCACTCGCTCCACACTGCTACATTGAGGAGAAATTGGGTGGATCACGGACAGTGTGAAGGGGATTCCCCTGCTGATACTCTGGTCGTGAGTTGATATTTCAAGGAACCACTTGACGCCATTGTGGATGCGTACATATACCCCACAGATACCTTTTCACTATTTATACTTACACTGGGCCGTGTAAGTATTCATCTTTATTTGGTTATTAAATCACTAACTCAGATTCCCCCTCCCTGCCCTCTGGAAGCTATATATATGAGCATTCCTACTCCCATTATATGATTGTGCTGTTTATGCTGACATCTTGTTTTACCCACTCTTATCGCCTTATTGGGGAGGAACCGGATTGACTACGGGCACCGCAGAGGGGCTCCTTGCTTGTGACTGCACACCAGCATATATCACCTGCTATCGGTTTGGATGGGTTTGGGAAACCCCAAAGTTACCATTTAAACGTCTGTACTTACACTGGGCCGGGTGAGTATTATATTATCTTACCTTATTCACCCCCTCCCTCCCCCCACATAGAGGCATTGTCTTCTTTGGGATTTGCCCCAAAATCAGTTTCTACAAGCTCGAGTGTTTTAACCCCTTGCTCCCCCTTTTTTCTGTTTCTTGCTGCTCGGTAGGGACATCTTGAGGGTGCACAAAGTCAGTAAACAGCGTAACGGACCCCACAATGCACCACATGCCCAAAGACTTGACCTACAGTAGGATGGGTGATAGTGGGCAACGTGTGCGCTGACAAAGGGCACGGATCAGACTATGTTGACGCCCGCAGAACGGTGATAACAGAATGTGGACACACATCCCTCTCTGAACCATGTCTTGGCCATCTCCAAGTGACAGGAGGACCAAGTGAAGAGAAGAGACAAGGTCATACCCATGAGATCAACAAAAACATCCTCACATCAGGGGGATGCGACAATGGCCTAGGATGCTTAGTGGTTCAGACAACCAAGGATGACGAGTCGACTCCACCAAAGGAAGAAAGTAACCTCCTGAAGGTGACCGACAAAAGAAAAGAAACAATCAGACAGTCCTCCTGAGAGCAATGACACAGCTGAGACGCACAGCCATTCCTCTCCACAGAATGTCAAGCGACAAATCAGCCAGCTGCCACGGCTGGAATAGCCGCAAAGGATTGTACCCTGCAGGTGAAACCACAAGGACAAAATGACTGTTCTTTCACATACGTAAAAGGAGACAGTTGCAGAGACATTTCACAAAAGGATTTACAAGGACAAAAGAGACTGTTCTTCGTCATGTCCAGGGAGAAAACAACCTCCTAAGCGCAGTCAACAAAGAGACACAAAGGCGTATCACCAAAATACGTGGAGACGTTCTCGTGCAAGAGGAATGCACCAATGACCTAGGGTGCACAGTGTTCCAGACCACAAGGGACGACGAGAAGCAAAAACCATTGATGGAAGATAGAGGATTCCGGAGGATAACGGTCAAGGAGCTTGTCAAAGACGGACCGGGCAGTTGGGTGAACCCGCTACCATTCCGTTCAACCTCCCCAACAATGGAGAACATGCCATCTCTAGGTTCACTTCGCACCACTGCGACCTACAAAGGAAACCGGAGACCAAAAACAACTTTGTGGCCTTCATCCAGAAGATATTCCTTACCAGCCACGCAAAGCCAGCACCTCTAATAAAGAAAGGTGAAGAATGCTGGTACCTCCAATCATCTGGGGCCTGCCACCCTCGGGAACCCGATCAAATCCGGGTAGTGTTCAGCTCCAGCGCTCAGCTCCAGGGAGTCTCCCTGAACGACGCCCTCTTTACTGGACTAGACTCGACAACCAGTCTTCCGGGAGTGTTGTTCCGCTTCCGCAAGGAGCCAAAAGCCATCTCCTTCTGCCAAACGCCAGGTGATAGAGTGACAGGCTACCACGACTGGCATACCTACAAGGGGATGCACTCTGTAGGTAAAACTACAGAGACAAAAGGACTGTTCTCGCACAAAGCTAAAAGAAAACAGTGCCAGAGACTTTTACACAAAGACATTGTGGTGCAACCAGCTAACCTGGAGCTGTGCATCCACCCTGCATCTTTGCCAAAGAACCTTGGCCAAGGGACTTTGAAACCAGTGATACCAGCCGGTGTCACATCGCTATGTGGACATGGACTCTTGCATTGTTTGAGAATGTGATGTTATCTTTGTTATGCATTGCAAATATGTTCCACATATTCCAGGTATATAGTGGTATCTCCAGATACCAGACGGGGAGTATCATGGAACAAGAATCACATTTATGCCTGACCCCCCTTTTGCTTGTCAGATCCTTAAGTTCAGCTGCATGCACTTGTTCCACATACACACACCGTGCCTGTGTGAAGTATCAATATGTTGCCCTTTCTGCCTGTGAGCAGGTAGCCAGTGAGTTGCAACAGCAACCTCTGAGATTTCTCTCAGAATGGGCTAGTCTGCCCTCTTCTCTGCCTTGCTGACAGATAGTCTGTCCCCAGACTATTCCTGCTACCCAGATTCCCTCACACTTCCTTTTACTTCTAATATTGGCTGAGTGAGTACGTTTCTGTTAACTCTCTACTGGCAAGGCCTCATCCTTTTCACCTTTCCCTACTATCAAGCACACTTACTATAGAGCCATTCTCTCACAACACCATCTTCCACAAGTGCCTTTGTGTATCCACGCTTTCCTCAATAAAGTAAGAAAAGACAAAGAACTTGTTGTGCTTGTAACAGGAATGAGTTGAAGCTATCTGGGCTATTCATACCACACGTGACTCTGGCCTCAGAATAATAAGGACATAACGTCCAATGTTACCCAAAGGTAGGTACTCTTCCAATGGATTTTCTGGAGTTTTAAAAAAAAAATCAAATCACCGCTATCTAAAATAAATGA
Source organism: Ascaphus truei (assembly GCA_036426205.1). Taxonomy (NCBI): domain Eukaryota; kingdom Metazoa; phylum Chordata; class Amphibia; order Anura; family Ascaphidae; genus Ascaphus; species Ascaphus truei. The sequence continues at coordinate 151,286,148 of CM071567.1, read as the reverse complement.
TGGTAGTTTGTGTACTAGCGGTTGAAGGAAAAAATCAACATAACGAGATGCACCATCTCCCAAAGATCCAATACTCGACACTATCGGTTCTCCAGGAGGGGAGACTAGTGTCTTATGGATCTTTGGGAGATGGTGAAAGATAGGAATTATGGGCTGTACTGTATATTATAAAGGAAAGCTTGTTCCTCATCGTTCAAGACACCCCACATTTTACCCTCATCCAAAAGATCTCAGAGGTCTTTGAGGAAGGAAAGGGTGGGGTCTGATCGAAGCACAGCATAGGAAGAACCATCACCAAGCAGGCGTGAATAAATTGTTTTTATTACACCCTCTTCACTTGTTTTTGTTCATAGTGTGGCTCAATCTTTGGCTTCGTGCCAAGCTTTTTTCTGTGGTTACTTCATGCAACGCACACCTTTGGAGACCGATGCCCTGCAAGTTTGCAACTGTGGACGCAACAAGACATCTCACAGTGAGTAATATCTCATTCACAATAGAGATTCTTTTATTGCAAGGAGGTTTTTTCAGTTACTGGCATATGGTTGACTCATTGCATACTCTAGGAGAGCTAGGGTCCAGCCTAGTAACATCCTCTATTATATGAGCAAAGCTGATACTCTATACATGTGCAGAGTTTATATCTTATATGCTTGCTTAAGGGTTAGGCTCCTTCTAAAGACTATACTTACCAGTGAATAACTGTTACTATTATGTATCCAGGTACCAACACAGACTGTATCCCATCCCTTGAGCCCCAGTGTATCCCCTTGAAAAAATAATTTTTCTCTTTTCTTTAATAGGAGATCTGGAAATGCTGCGAGCCCTACGTTCCAATTTTTCTCTTGAGTTTCTTTTCCAAGATGAGGATTGAGAATCACGTTTAAAAGGAAGTTGTCTAGTCTCTCTGTTATTATTTTTCAGATGTGGTTTTCGGTGTGGAAGACCAGCATTCTGTTGATCTGATGGAGGTTCCGTCATATCCATTGATGTAACACTTTGTGAGGAAATATATGCCGCTAACTCTGAAGGATCATGAAAACTTAGATTTGTATGTCACCAACATTTTTGTGGATTCCTCAAGATCAAACCTGGCTTGTAATTTATGTAACGCCGGCCAAAGAGCAAGGAATTGTTTCCTGAGATTAGCAGTTTCTCTAGAAATGTCTGCCGAGAATGAAATTCGATGTCCATTATATTGAAAGGTTTTCATCTTTGTAGCTATAAGAAGAATTTCCTTAACTTGTTGATAACTTAAACAATATGTAATCATCGGCCTTGGACCCTTGTTCACATTTTCATTTCTAGATCTGATGCGATGTGCCATTTGAATGTCAAGAGGATGATCAAATGTTGTTTTGAGGAGCTTAGGAAGCAATTGTTCTAAAATCTTTTCAGGCGACTTATTCTCAATTTCTTCCGGTAGACCATAAAGTCGTATGCTGTTCTTTCTCGGGCGATCCATAGAGATGTACACTGGCGACACACTTTATTCGAGCTCGGCTAGTCCCACGAATTCGGGTATACCCGGGTGTATTGAGGTTTGTGACTGTTTTCTGCCCGAGTGCATTGAGGTATTTTCAGGCAGGGATTGAAGCATTTTATTCCCGCTGGCTGCAATACTGCACAGTATATATATATATACTGCATTACAATTCATGAATTTATGCCATCTGGTAGACACGCGAAGCATTGCAGCCTATTAAATCCTAATCATTATCATTTAACAGATCAGCCGCCCGTCAGCCAGGCATGAACCCAGGCTGGGAAGGCAAACGCAACGGGGCTTGTCAGAGGTGAGGAGTGGCGCATTCCAGGTATCTGCCAGGTACATACTGGGTATTTGCTCGAATAAAGTGTGTCGGTGCAGTATGTGTATTTTTACTGTTCCAGGAGTGCCAACTAGCGGAGATATGCAGGGCGTGAGTTTCAGGGGTGATTTTACGGTAAAATGTTGTCACTGTGTGTTTGAGAAGAAGGGGGCCAGTGTTGCGGGTTATCCCAAAAAATGTACTCAGGAATCGCCCCAGATTCCTGAGGATATGAGGAACACAGACCACCGGATAAAATCCTCCATAGAAAGCAGCTTGCAGCTCACCACCAAATCTCCCTGCTTCAGCACAGACCAGGCCAGTAAGAACGGGCAGGGAACTGAATTACATTACATGTTCCAGTATATGCCCACACCCCAGAACCCAGTGTGGGGTTCAGTACATCTCTCACCAAGTACAAGGTGAAGAGAGTTGTAGGTGTTAAAGTTAAAGTGTAGAGTGTCAGTTCTGCGACCCAGTAAAGAGAATAATACTGTAATTGTATTAAATCTGTCTGTGTGTCCCCCACCAGGGATAAGGTGGTGAGAATAATGTTATGTTTCAAATGTATGAGTTATTGTAACAGTGTTTCCCTGTAAACCGCGCAAAGGAAAAATGGTTTTAAATCCCAGCAGCCTCCACACAGCGCACGGCTTTGAGCTAACTTCTGCTAGGAAGGTCCTGGAATGCTGAGATTTGCTGTAAGTGCTGGGCAGTTAAAATCATTAAAAAGGTAATCACGCAATGTTTATAAAGTTATATAAAAATTGATGAATAAACGTCCCTGTAACAGGGGACTTGCCCTGTTCAGAAAACTTGCATCTAATCCAGCAGTGAGCTGATTAATTGACCAGCACCTGGCTGATTAGAGGTGTTACAAAAAGCCTGCCTTTGAGACAGGAAGTGAGACTCCTTAGCTCACACCTGAGCTGAACTAGGAGACAGAGCAGAGATTCCTGAGTTGCACAATTGGGGAGACTGACCAGAGGAACTGCTGTCTTGAGCTGCAGAAGGACTGGACTGTATGCTGATCCCAAGACATGGGGACCAGACCTCAAAACCTGGACAGACATTGCTGTAGCACACAAAGGTGCTTACCCAGGAGAGCAGAGAGGACTTCCCCTATAGCTTCAGGAGAACAGATAAGACTTTCTTTTGGAACTGTAATATATCTGTATATATGTTTATATTTTGGGGCTGATAAATAGCTTAGCTAACCAACCCAGTCAGAGAGGGCTGAGCTACATGTGTAGATAGTCTCCAAAGCAGAGATAGGTTTTTGTTTGGCTTATTTTCATATATTTTTGCTGTGTTTAATGCGACAGGCACAATAAAGCCTTGTTTTAATTTCACCTTAAAACAGTCTCCATTGTATACCTCTGCACATGTCCTCCTACAGTCCCCAAGGTTTATATGTTTATGAAAGTAATGTTCAGAGGAAGTCATTCACTGTGGATAAAGGTCCGTTTGCATGAGAGCCAGAGTGGCTACTCCGCCCCCAAGCTTCAAAGGCCTTCCAGGATATGAAGGTGTTAAATCCTTTGATAGCAAGCAGGGGTGAAGGAAGAAACTTCAATAAGCCATCCTGCCAAATGGCTGCTCTGTCCAGACTTTCCGGCGCTGAGCCAGCATGGGGTCTAGCGTGACAAATGGGCAAAGATGGCGTTTTTCGCACATGCCCAGTTGCTATGCTGAAGCTCCCCGTGCCAGGCTACACAGGACTGCAAACTCCAGGATAGGTGGGGTAATTTATTCCCATGCAGAGATTGGCTGGCCAGGTTAGGTATAGGGAGTTTTAACCCTACAATAATCCGTGCAGCCCATCAGGGATGAGAGTCATTAAGCGGTAACTGATTCACCTAAGATTTATCATGCAGTGAAAGTTCCATCCTGTAACAAGACTTAACATCGTAACTAGTAAGTGTATTTTTCGTTGTAATTGTAAATCAAGCTGTGTATGTTCATTCTTTAAATAAATTACAATTTATTTAATCTCTTGCTTTGCTCAATCAAAGGATCCGGGTAATTAAGGTGTTAAAAGCCTTGGTCTCCCGTGACAGACGCTTTAAAAATGGCGGCGGTACCGGCACCCGATGCCCCATACCAGGGCTTGTAACTCGGGAAGCACGGGGTCCCCGAGGCTGAAATCAAAGCGGTTCAACTCAGGAGACACCCTGCTCCCGCACACTATTAATAAAAATCACATTAAAGCAGCTTTATTACCTTAGCGGTAATCAGCTAAGGCAATGAAGGGGATAAACTCCAGTGCCACGTATATTGTGGGAAGCGGGGGTGGGTGAAGGAGGTATTTTGCACTTGCTGGGTGTTTAGGCCTTGTGGGGGGCTTGTTGGTGGACTTAACTCCTTCATTACCATAGCGGTTAATACTGCTAACGTAATGAAGGGGTTATCCCCTCCTGCTACCAACCCGGTAGGCCTAAACACCCAACCTTGGGGCTAATACCCCCTTCACCCACCCCCGCTACCAACAATAAACACAAACACACACAACAGCCCGACTACTCACCTCCTAGGCCCCCCCAAAAATTACAATATCTAATAAACAACAATATACAACCCCCACCCCCCAGGGCCCCCTGATAAAACCATTATTTATTTTTTTATACACAGGATTAATACCACAGGCTGGCGGGGATCCCTGGGTGGTCCCCACAGGTGTCCACAGGCCCCACAGTGCACCCCAAGGGGTTCCCATGGACCACGTGCATGTGGCCCCCGCTAGGCTCCGTGGGCCTCCAGGTGGTCCACGCGGGTGTCCGTGGGCCCCAACGGGGTCCACTGATGGTCCCAGCGGGTGATTAAATAAATCACACCACTATCCAAACAATACATTTAATACATAAAAGCAGTAACCAAAACATCAATTAATTAACACAACCACTAGACAATACCAATTTAAACCATTAGCCAACAAAATACATAATTAAATAAAAACACAAAACAATCTGAAAATATTTTTTTAAGCCATCTCAAATCAAAAGAATTTATTCTAAACGATACAAATAAATAGAAAATATAGCAGTCAAAAGAATAAATGCATTTGCCAAAAAATGCATTGGCTATTATTGTATTCATCTGTACCCTAAACAGGTACAGATTAATACATTAGCAGTCAATGGGTAATGAAATACATTAAAAAAAGAAAAATACAATAAATAAACATGTAAAAATCAAAGTACATACATACATTCAATATTTGTCTTACCTTTAGAACCGTAGGCCCTCCGAATCCCGGGGAATCAGCAAGCTCTCGTCTGGTGATGTCACGAAACTCAATCCAACGCCATCCACGATGAAGATCAGGACCAGGTAACCAACATTCTTTCTTTGATCTTGTATCACCTTCTTCTTTCTTCATCTGTGACTATTTCTTTCTTTTCTTTATCTTCTTTCTTCATCTGTCAATCCAATAACCCCATGTTAAATCCACGATAAAAAACAGAAAAAATACTGTGCGCTACTACCTAACTAACTAACCTAAAAATAATATTATAACATATGTGTATAAAAACTACACAGTGCAGTGACTAAACCATATAAATATGTGAAAAAGAATAAACCACAACTCCCACAGTGAGGTAATGGTACTGAGGGAGCAACAGCAGATACGCTGATCTCAGAAGGGGTCACTTGGAAAGGAGCATAATATGCACTGTTCGCTTTAAACCCTAGGATTTGAGAAAAGGAGAACTCCGACAGTGCAAGTGGGGCAACCACGACTGTACTGGCCTCTGAAGTGGGTATTTGGGAAAGAGTGTCTGGGACTTCAGAAACGACAACAGATTCCACGAAAAGGGGTCTATGCTCAGAAGCAGGGGTCTCAGCTCTCTGAGTGGCAGACGGGGTGAGTGAAATACCTAGGAGTAGGGATTCTGCGAACAGGTTTAGAGAAACAAACGGCTCCAGAATACTTTTTACTGGAGCCAGGTCTCCATTAAAGCTTAATGTTACTCAATTCAGGAATACTGAATATTTTTTTATCAGCTAGTCTATATTTAACAACCTTCACCTTCTCTTGCCATATCATTACAATTACGCTTTTATTCAAACCCACACTAAGAAGAAAACAAAGAATTGCTAGTTTAATTGATAATTGAAAACATTATTCATCAGCTGTACTGGGGCTTAAAAAATGGCAATAATGGCCTGTCTGTTTTTCTTGACCACCAGGTGGTAGCAATGTTCCTCATAATAAAAAGACAGTGGGGAAGCAGGATATCTTTAATTGGCACTGGATGGAAGAGAACATGAAACCTTATCCAGTTATTGGAATGGAGACCTAACCTTGGGTAGGCAGCTCAGTATGTCATGATGGACCCAAAACATTGTTACATTACACTTACTGAATGAAGTATATTATTAAATGTCTAATTTTGAGTAGGTAACTTAGTCCATTATTTGTGTGGTTCTGTACTTCACCCCTTTTTCTATTTTAGTTTATACAGGTAGTTCACAAACCTCTCCTCATGTACTTGAGCCAAACCTGGTTTCTGAGGCAACCACCCAACATGCTGTTAATTTGCACATTAGGTGCACTGGTTATTCCTGATACCTGGTTTTGCTGGTGGTCCCAGAACCAATGGTCTAACTATACAGCTGTGGTTGGGTCCTTTTTTCTAATCTTATATCAAATGGTAAACCATCAGATACATGATTAGTACAGGTACACTGAGTTGTCTTTATACATTGCAGGGGTGGGATTGGGTGACAGTTCCTCCTCTGTTAGTTAGGGCAAGTGCAGCCAGACGTGATGAGCCCATCTCGGCAGAGAACCTCCCTCGATCAGATGGTCTCCAGAGGATCGAGAGATCCTGATCTCAGGCATACACAGCACTAGTCCTGGGTGTTGGTAATGAAGGAACAGCCTGACACTTCAAGTGTGCTCTGAAACCGACACAGCAGCAGCCGGAGCAGTCACTTCTACAGTGGTGTCTCAGCTGGCAGTGTGGTCGCTGGAGCAGTCACTTCTACAGTGGTGTCTCAGCTGGCAGTGTGGTCGCTCCTCCACAGTGTGTCGCGCTGTGACGTCACGGGGGGCAATTTGGGCGGCCCGGTGTACAGGACTAAAAACAGTTCATATAGAGCTGAAAGTAGCAAGGATATTAAAACACCCTATTAAGCATTGGCATAAGATCTATCCTACGCGTTTCGTAGCACTACACTGCTTCATCAGGGATAACACATATTATTTCCCAGAGGCACTAAATACCCCACAAGCTTCCCCAGGCACTAAATACCCCACAAGCTTCCCCCATTGGTTGGCTAATTAGCCTCTAACTTCCAATCAGGTTGTCAGCGCGGCAGTCGTTCCATCTGGAGAAATAATCATAGAGATGTAATTGAACAAACAATTTATTAATATTAGGGGAGCAAGTAGATTTTTTAAATTTCTAGCTCTCCTGTAGACAAACCGTGGTTTATTAACCAGATGCGCCCCTAAAATTGGGTTATTGCAAAGGATACCCCAATGTTTTACAAAAATATTCTCTATATCCTTATGTACAGAATTAAAATCAGTAATAAAAGCAACATCAACATGTGTATACATGCCCCGCTTTCTCTCTGCCGCACTCGCCCTTCTAACCCTAGACCCTGGCTAAATTCCCACACGCGGATGCTGCGTTCCTCCACTCGTTCCTCTGAATGCCTCTGGAGGAAGTCTCACACTCTCGCAGACTTCCTTCACTACAAATTTATGCTATCCTGTTTCAACTCTGCCCTCTCGCAAGCTAAACAAGCCTATTTTTCTGCACTAATCAACATGCACAAGTCTAACCCACGCCGACTGTTCTCTGTCTTTGATACTCTACTCAAACCACCCTCAGCTGCCTCTCCTTCCTCCATCTCCGCACAGGACTTTGCTGACTATTTTAAGGAAAGTTGGAATCCATACGGCAGAACATCCCCTCTGTTTCTTCCTCCCATCCTACACCTCTTCCTAACTCTCCTCCTGCCTTCCTTGACTCTTTTTCCACTGTCTCAGAGGAGGATGTGTCGCTGTTGATCGCCTCCTCTCCCTCTACCACTTGCCCTCTTGACCCCATTCCCTCCCATCTCCTAAAACCTCTAGCTCCTACTACACTGGCGACACACTTTATTCGAGCTCGGCTAGTCCCACGAATTCGGGTATACCCGGGTGTATTGAGGTTTGTGACTGTTTTCTGCCCGAGTGCATTGGGTTATTTTCCATGCAGGGATTAAAGCATTTTATTCCCGCTGGCTGCAATACTGCACAGTATATATATATATACTGCATTACAATTCATGAATTTATGCCATCTGGTAGACACGCGAAGCATTGCAGCCTATTAAATCCTAATCATTATCATTTAACAGATCAGCCGCCCGTCAGCCAGGCATGAACCCAGGCTGGGAAGGCAAATGCAACGGGGCTTGTCAGAGGTGAGGAGCGGCGCATTCCAGGTATCTGCCAGGTACATACTGGGTATTTGCTCGAATAAAGTGTGTCGGTGCAGTATAATCCCTACGCTCACACACATTTTTAACTCCTCCCTCTGCTCTGGAACCTTTCCATCCTCTTTCAAACATGCAACAGTCATACCATTACTCAAGAACAACAAGCTTTACCCTACCTGTCTTTCTAACTATCGACCTGTCTCCCTCCTGCCTTTTGCCTCTAAACTCCTTGAACGTCTTGTATTCTCTCGCTTGCTCCATTTTCTCAACACCTATTCTCTCCTAGACCCTCTACAATCTGGCTTCCGCTCTGCTCACTCCACCGAAACAGCCCTCACTAAAATAACTGACGACCTCCATGCTGCCAAAGACAGAGGTCATTACACTCTGCTCATGTTACTCGACCTCTCTGCAGCATTTGACACAGTGGACCACCCTCTTCTCCTCCACATTCTCCATACTCTAGGTATTCGGAACAAAGCTCTATCCTGGATCTCATCCTACCTCTCCCATCGTACTTTCAGTGTCTCTTCTGCTAACACCTCCTCCTCCTCTATTGATCTCTCTGTGGGGGTACCCCAGGGCTCTGTCCTGGGACCTCTTCTCTTTTCTCTGTACACACTCTTTCTAGGTGACCTAATAACATCTTTTGGGTTTAATTATCACCTCTATGCCGACGACACACAAATATACTTTTCAACACCTGTCCTTACACCTGCTGTACAAACCAAAGTGTCTGAATGTCTCTCTGCTATATCATCCTGGATGGCCCTCCGCCGCCTTAAACTCAACATGGCTAAAACAGAGCTCCTCAAACTTCCTCCCAAACCTGGCCCTACTACCTCCTTCCACATTACTGTTGGAACTACAATCATTCACCCAGTAGCCCAAGCACGCTGCCTAGGGGTCACACTCGACTCCTCTCTCACATTCGCCCCTCACATTCAAAACATTTCTAAAACTTGTCGCTTTTTCCTCCGCAATATAACAAAGATACGCCCTTTCCTCTATTGCTCGACGGCTAAAACTCTGACTCAGGCCCTCATTCTCTCCCGTCTTGATTACTGTAACCTCCTGCTGTCCGGCCTTCCTGCCTCTCACCTGTCTCCCCTACAATCTATCCTAAACGCTGCTGCCAGAATCACTCTACTCTTTCCTAGATCTGTCTCAGCATCTCCCCTCATGAAATCCCTCTCCTGGCTTCCGATCAAATCCCGCATCTCACATTCCATTTTCTCCTCACTTTTAAAGCTTTACACTCTTCTGCCCCTCCTTACATCTCATCCCTAATTTCTCGTTATGCACCATCCAGACTCTTGCGTTCTTCTCAAGGATGTCTTCTTTCTACCCCCTTTGTATCTAAAGCCCTCTCCCGCCTTAAACCTTTCTCACTTTCTGCCCCACACCTCTGGAATGCCCTTCCCCTCAGTACCCGACTAGCACCCTCTCTATCCACCTTTAAGACCCACCTTAAGACACACTTGCTTAAAGAAGCATATGAATAGCACTGTGGATATTCTGAACACGATACATAAAGCTTGGCCCCCTGCAGACGCACTTACCAGAACTCCCTCCTACTGTCTCTGTACGTTCTACCTACCAATTAGACTGTAAGCTCCTCGGGGCAGGGACTCCTCTCCGAAATGTTACTTTTATGTCTAAAGCACTTATTCCCATGATCTGTTATTTATATTATCTGTTATTTATTTGATTACCCCATGTATTACTACTGTGAAGCGCTATGTACATTAATGGCGCTATATAAATAAAGACATACAATACAATACTGTTGCATATTTTGGCAGATGTGTGTGTGTGTATGTGTGTGTGTGTGTGCGTGCGTGCGTGCGTGTGTGCGTGTGTGTGTTATTTATTATGATTATTTTGGTCAGTGAGTAATTGTTATGTAACCCCATCTTTGGGGACTACTAGTTCAGTAAGGGGTTAAATGCCTTTAGGGCCTAACTGTATGGGCTCACTCACGTTACTCCCCTTCCCACTACGTAGTGTATGATATAGATGTAAGAATATATATTGCTGCCCCACATGTTCTAGAAGCAGGTTAATCAGAGTTCTGACTGGAGTACCCACCATGAGTCCTACAAATAGGTTTGTGTGTATAGTCATGTGTATTAAGATGTGTCCTGTCATCTTTTGTTGTTTTCAGTTAGTAACATGCCCCGGTAAGATAGTGCCTGTTAAAGGAACGGGTACCTTAAGTTGTGGGAGAGGGATGCCAATGTGTCCTGGTCGCATAGCTTTGCCCATACCGCAGCCTGACCACCACTGTCCTCATCAGGTTGCTGTCACTACAGCCCATATTCATATAGAATCTGCCCATCCAGTGGTTCTCATCGCCTCACAGCCTCCATGCAAGCAGTCCCACTTTATGATGGGTGTTAGAATAAGATTCACTTATTCCTTGTTCATAACGATTCCAATACGTTAGAAGATTGTTGTTCAGCAGACAAGTTCGAGTTTATTCTTACAGTGTTACTTACTGATGGAAATTAAATCAATGATGATAACATGCTCAGATGGAAATGATAGAAAAACCTTTGTGTCACATTGCAGCTTAGATGTTTCATACAGAGTGAAGTCTTGGGAAGAGGTCTTGTAGAGAGAGAGGCAATTGATCAGAGTACCACTGTATTTATTGATCACTAACTCTGCCCCCTTTCTCCTCGTTGTTCTGAACAAAGAACTCTTTATGTTAGGATTCAGACTAGGCCTTGAAATGTGATATCTAAGCCAACCTCCATCATCTGTTATGCTTTAAACCTTAACTGGAATTCATCTCTTTTGGCTTACATATGAATTCTAAACCTCAAAACATATTCTCATGCAATTGTCTTGATATAAGTTCTCCTTCATACTTTTTAATATAATAAACCGATTCCTAACAATGGGCCCTCAAGTTATGCACCTCCCCTGAACAGGAGTGAGAACTACCAGAGGATGAAGTTCAGAATATTATTGTTTGTCACGAGTTATGTCCAGATGCACTGTAGGTCAATAAAATACTTCTCTTTTTTTTTTTTTTTTAAGTTCCTGGTGCCCATCTTTTCCTATCTGTTTATTCACGCCCATCCTGCAAAGGCATGAGATACTGAGCACTGTTATTGTATACAGTATAACCAATTTGATGTGACCTCCTTTAGAGCCAAGTAAGGAGGGTTACATTTGGTGCCCAACATGGGGCTAAGCATTTAAAAATAAGTTTTTGTGTTTTTGCTCGTTTTGGAACTTTTGGAGCGAAGAAAATGTTTTTGTGATTTTGCTTGCTTTTTTAAACCTTATATTTTAAAGAAAGTGTTCTGAAGATTTTTCACAGGCTTTGTATATGTTTTTCACTCAGGAAACTGTTTTCCCACCTTCAGAGACAAATTTTTCAAGTTTTTATTTATCAGAGACTGTGTTCACAAGTTCTGTCGCTGGACAGAATTTATTTTGCAAGTTTCCAGAGTAACGAAGTGAAAAATATAGTACCACACATTAGATTGTGATTATAAATAAATTGCAGTGAATAAATCAGATGATTATAACATTCTATAATGTAAAAACACTCAGTAGTGGTTAATATAGATACAGTACACGTAAACAGGTAGTGACTAAAGTGTTTATATTGACATCAGTGAAGTGATAGGATACAAATGCAACAATAAACACAAGGAGTCTGCCGCTAGTCTGAAATGATGGCTCAGCATCTACTGTAGGTTCTAGTATGGAAGAAAAAAGACAGCGCACGACTCATTTCGTGTACCAAACATAATTTAAGTGCTAAATTGCAAACGGTAAGTATTGCACGTAAAAAATATCAGTATCATTCAGGCATTACATGTCAGATGTGATAAAGAATTAAAGTGCGCAACTAAACAACCACAAGTGATGATATCAAGTGATAAGGTGCATATTGCACAAACCCTTGAGTTTAAACGAAATAGTTAGAGCAACAAATTATCACAGTGTGACAAAGTAATTAGAGTCATACAAAACCGTGACCAATTGCTAGTGATGGCGTCTGCAGCCGTTAATGAGGGGGTGGCTCATAACCCCCAAGCACTGGAGAAATGGAAACAAAAGAAACAGCGCAAGATGCAAATGGTGAAGTATATCAACGTGTTAATACATAAAATTAGGGATAAATATTCTGAATACATCAAGAGATTAAAACATGAGCATTGATTGTGCAAAGCACACAGGTTTCCAGTCAGCAAGTAGAGTGCTGGATTTCAGGAACAGGTCCCTCTGGTAAGTAACTCATATGATGTCTTAAAAGTTCCTCCTCTGTTAGTTAGGGCAAGTGCAGCCAGACGTGATGAGCCC
>CM071567.1:151245833-151268381 GCA_036426205.1 Ascaphus truei | reverse complement strand
CAGTAGGGGTTAAATGCCTTAGGGCCTAACTGTATGGGCTCACTCACGTTACTCCCCTTCCCACTACGTAGTGTATGATATAGATTGTAAGAATATAATTTGCTGCCCCCACATGTTCTAGAAGCAGGTTAATCAGAGTTCTGACTGGAGTACCACCATGAGTCCTACAAATAGGTTGTGTGTATAGTCATGTGTATTAGATGTGTTCTGTCATTTGTTGTTTTCATAGTAGTAACATGCCCCGGTAAGATAGTGCCTGTTAAAGGAACGGGTACCTTAAGTTGGGGAGAGGGATGCACTGTCCTGGTCGCATAGCTTTGCCCATACCGCAGCCTGACCACCACTGTCCTCATCAGGTTGCTGTCACTAAGCCCATATTATATAGAATCTGCCCATCCAGTGGTTCTCATCGCCTCACAGCCTCCATGCAAGCATCCCACTTTATGATGGGTGTTAGAATAAGATTCACTTATTCCTTGTTCATAACGATTCAATACTTTAGAAGATTGTTGTTCGCAGACAAGTTCGAGTTTATTCTTACAGTGTTACTTACTGATGGAAATTAAATCAATGATGATAACATGCTCAGAGGAAAGATAGAAAAACCATTTGTGTCACATTGCAGCTTAGATGTTTCATACAGAGTGAAGTCTTGGGAAGAGGTCTTGTAGAGAGAGAGGCAATTGATCGAGTACACTGTATTATTGATCACTAACTCTGCCCCCTTTCCTCGTTGTTCTGAACAAAGAACTCTTTATGTTAGGATTCAGACTAGGCCTTGAATGTGATATCTAAGCAAACCTCCTATCATCTGTTATGCTTTAACCTTAACTGGAATTCATCTCTTTTTGGCTTCATATGATATCTAAACCTCAAAACCTATTCCATGCAATTGTCTTGATATAAAGTCTCTCTTCATACTTTTTAATATAATAAACCAATCTAACAATGGCCCTCAAGTTATGCACTCCCCCTGAACGGAGTGAGAACTACCAGAGGATGAAGTTCAGAATATTATTGTTTGTCACGAGTTATGTCCAGATGCATGTAGGTCAATAAAATACTTCTCTTTTTTTTTTTTTAAGTTCCTGGTGCCCATCTTTTTCTATCTGTTTATTCACGCCCATCCTGCAAAGGCATGAGATACTGAGCACATGTTATTGTATATAACCAATTTGATGTGACCTCCTAGAGCCAAGTAAGGAGGGTTACATTTGGTGCCCAACATGGGCTAAGCATTTAAAAATAAGTTTTTTGTTTTGTGTTTTGGAACTTTTGGAGCTAAGAAAATGTTTTTGTTGATTTTTGTGTCTTTTTTAAACCTTTATTTTTAAAGAAAGTGTTTGAAGATTTTTCACAGGCTTTGTATATGTTTTTTACTCAGGTAACTGTTTCCCACCTTCAGAGATAATTTTTTCAAGTTTTTATTTATCAGAGACTGTGTTCACAAGTTCTGTGCTGGACAGAATTATTTTGCAAGTTTCCAGAGTAACGAAGTGAAAAATATAGTACCACACATTAGATTGTGATTATAAATAAATTGCAGTGATAATCACGATGATTATAACATTCTATATGTAAAAACACTCAGTAGTGGTTAATATAGAGACAGTACACAAACGGTAGTGACTAAAGTGTTTATATGTGACATCAGTGAGTAGAAGTGATAGGATAACAAATGCAACATAAACACAAGGAGTCTGCCGCCTAGTCTGAAATGATGGCTCCAGCATTACTGTAGGTTCTAGTATGGAAGAAAAAAAGACAGGCGACACGACTATTTTCGGTGTACCAACATAAATTAAAGTGCTAAATTGCAAACTGGTAAGTATTGCACGTAAAAAATATCAGTATCATTCAGGCATACATGTCAGATGTGATAAAGAATTAAAGTGCGCAACTAAACAAACCACAAGTATGATATCAAGTGATATAGGTGCATATTGCACAAACCCTGAGTTTAAACGAAATAGTTAGAGCAACAAATTATCACAGTGTGACAAAGAATTAGAGTCATACAAAACCGTGACCAATTGCTAGTGATGGCGTCTGCAGCCGTTAATGAGGGGGTGGCTCATAACCCCCAAGCACTGGGAGAAATGGAAAACAAAGAAACAGCGCAAGATGCCAAATGGTGAAGTATATCAACGTGTTAATACATAAAATTAGGGAGAAATATTCTGAAACATAAGAGATTAAAACATGAGCATTGATGTGCAAAGCACACAGGTTACAAGTCAGCAAGTAGAGTGCTGGATTTCAGGAACAGGTCCCTCTGGTAAGTAATCTATATGAAGTCTTAAAAGTTCCTCCTCTGTTAGTTAGGGCAAGTGCAGCCAGACGTGATGACGCCGTCTCGGCAGAGAACCTCCCTCGATCAGATGGTCTCAAGAGGATCGAGAGATCCTGATTCAGGCATACACAGCACTAGTCCTGGGTGTTGGTAATGAAGGAGACAGTCTGACACTTCAAGTGTGCTCTGAAACCGACCAGCAGCAGCCGGAGACAGTCAATTCTACAGTGGTGTCTCAGCTGGGAGTGGTGGTCGTCTCCCAGGTTGTCGCGCTTGTGGACGTCACGGCGGGCAATTTGGGCGGCCCAAAAAACAGTTCATATAGAGCTGACAGTAGCAAGGATATTAAAACACCCTATTAGCATTGGCAAAGATAATCCTACGCGTTTGTAGCACTACACTGCTTCATCAGGGATAACACATATTATTTCCCAGGTAACTAATACCCCACAAGTCCCCCATTGTGGTGGCTATTAGCCTCTAACTTCCAATCAGGTTGTCAGGGCGGCAGTCGTTCATCTGGAGAAAGAAATAATCATAGATATGCAATTGAACAAACAATTTATTAATATTAGACATAAGAATAATAAACATCAAAATAGAAGATCTGGAATAAAAGAAACACAAATTACAATACATCAGATCATGACCATAACAATATCGTCAGATATTGAGAGAATGTGGGAAAAGAAGGGGAATATTTAGTAAAGAGCCCAAACATCCACATCTTATTTAACCCTTTCATGATAAGTTTTTAACTTATGACTCCAATAGGTTTCTTGGGCTGAAAGGGTTTTAAACCTATCGCCTCCCCTCCGATTACACGGTATATGTTGAATTCCCTGAAAGTTAGACATGAGGGATCTTTATTGTGATATGTCAGAAAGTGCGCGCGATACACTATGTTTTTCAAAGCCATTTTTGATATTTTGATATGTCCTGTATACGTGTATATTTGAGTGACTGCTTCCTCCTACCAACATATTGTATAACCGCATGCACATTCCAATAGGTATTACTATATAGATTGAGGTACAGAGGATAAAATCATCAATGAAGAAAAATTCACTTGTTGCTTTAGAGACAACCTGTTTCTGTCTGGGTGTAAACATTTGCATACGGAACATTTACCGCATGCATGGTTCCCTTAGGTTTTGTACCTAACCAACCTTTATGCAAATATTTGTTTGGATCTGAAAAAAATGTAATGGGAGCAAGTAGATTTTTTAAATTTACTCTCCTGTAGACAAACCATGGTTTATTAACCAGATGCGCCCCCAAAATTGGGTCATTGCAAAGGATACCCCAATTTTACAAAAAATATTCTCTATATCCATAGTACGAATTAAAATCAGTAATAAAAGCAACATCAACAGTGTATTATTGTGTTGTGTATTATTTACTTTGGGAATAAGCATTTTATTCGATCCATACGTCTCACTTTTCAATTTCTTTTTTAAGTAATTCCCCAGGATATCCCCTTTCCCTGAACCTATGAAAAAGCTTATCTGCCTGAATGTTAAAAATCTCAATATTACTGCAATTTCTTCAAGCCTCATAAACTGTCCTCCTGGGATATTGCTTATCCAGGAGTTCTTATGATTACTATTTGCCATGAGTAAATTATCGTTCAACCTCCTTGAAGAAAGTCTCAGTTTCAACACCTCCATCCACTGAAGCTAGTCTAAGATCAAGAAAATCTATCTGTGTGGTGTCAGTTTTATGAGTAAAAATAAGATTATGGTCATTATTGTTAAGATGTACCATACCCATTAGGACCCTTGATTCTAGATCGCCATCCCAAACACATAGAATGTCATCTACGTAGCGTCACCACAAGATGACCTTCCTGTGGAAGGGATTACCAGACAATATGGAATGAGACTCCCATTCTCCCACATACAGGTTTGCGAAACTAGGGGCAAATCGTGTCCCCATAGCGGTTCCGCAAACCTGTATGTACAAGTCCGATAGGAAAAAAAAATAATTATGTTCAAGTATGAACCCTATCGACTATAAGATAAATTTCCTGTTGAGTGGATGTAATCGAGGATCTGCTTCAATGAAGGAACTTACGGCCTCCATCCCCTTTTTGATGGGGTATGTGGGTGTATAGGGCCTGTATATCGTAGGTAAGCCATCTATAGGAGTTTTTCCATTCAAACTCACTAAAAAGATTCAACACCGCAGTAGAGTCTTTTAAATATGATGCAAGCTTGCCTACATATGGCCGAAGAAAAAAGTCTACATATTGACTAAGATTGGCAGTCATAGACTGTATACCTGATACAATGGGTCGACCTGGTGGGTCCAGCAGGGATTTATTCATCTTCGGCAGATGGTAGAATATTGGAATCCTGACGTTCACCTAGTCATTCACCTAAACGCTCTGATAAACCTGTGTCTAGACACTCATCCCCCTCTTTTTTAGAGTTGGTCATAACAAGACTAGAGAAGAGAGGGAAATCAGTAAAAGATATACAGGACACCCCCCAGGACAAAAAGAAAAAAAGGTTAACATCCGACGAGGAACAAGAGGGTGGGCGAGAATCCAAACAAAGAGAATACTCACGGGAAAGAACACCGTAATTAACAAAGGGATTTTTAACCTCTCCACTACAATTCTTAC
Organism: Ascaphus truei; assembly: GCA_036426205.1. NCBI lineage: Eukaryota > Metazoa > Chordata > Amphibia > Anura > Ascaphidae > Ascaphus > Ascaphus truei. The sequence goes on along the minus strand of CM071567.1, from coordinate 151,263,459 downwards.
TAAAGATCAACTAAATGTATTGGGACGTGGTCTAACTTTTTCTAGGTCATGTGGGCCAAACTCCTTTCAATTGTATAAAGATCTACATAAGTTCACACAGAATATTACTTTAAAAAGGCATTTCCTAAAACAAGATAAGGATTCCATTTCTGATGTTGTTCTGACTAACTCTGGTTCTAGCTCAACTGTAGAGACTGGTCCAGCTATTCAGCACACTTATTTTAAACCGCAATCTAAATTTTACCCGGCACATTCCAAAAGGTCATCATATAGACACATTTTTTTAATATGGTGAGTAATGAATTTAATTCCCTGTCACGTAAGTTCAAGACGGGAGATTTTAAGCATAATTTAAATATTAAAGAGAACTTAGCGCTGAAAACGTTGAGAGAGAACAAAAACCTAATTATTAGACAGGCCGATAAAGGTGGGGGTGTGGTTTTGCAGAATAGACATGATTATGAAAAGGAAGCACTCAGATTACTCAATGATGCATCCTTTTACAAGAAACTGACTAAAGACCCCACTACTGTATTTTTGGGCCCCCTGAAGTCATTATTAGATGATGCAGTCTCTCTATCCATTATCTCACCTGCTGAGTTTACATTTTTATATTCAGAATTCCACAGGATTCCAATATTCTACCATCTGCCGAAGATGCATAAATCCCTGCTGGACCCACCAGGTCGACCCATTGTCTCAGGTATACAGTCTATGACTGCCAATCTTAGTCAATATGTAGACTTTTTTCTTCAGCCATATGTAGGCAAGCTTGCATCATATTTAAAAGACTCTACTGTGGTGTTGAATCTTTTTAGTGAGTTTGAATGGAAAAGCTCCTATAGATGGCTTACCTGCGACATACAGGCCCCATACACCCACATAACCCATCAAAAGGGGATGGAGGCCATGAGTTCCTTCCTTGAAGCAGATCCTCGATTACATGCACTCAACAGGAAATTTATCTTACAGTCGATAGGGTTCATACTTGAACATAATTATGTTTTAATTATTTTTTGTTTCTATCTGACTTCTACATACAGGTTTGCGGATCCGCTATGGGGACACGATTTGCCCCTAGTTTCGCAAACCTGTATGTGGGAGAATGGGAGTCTCATTCCATATTGTCTGGTAATCCCTTCCACAGGAAGGTCATCTTGTGGCGACGCTACATGTTGATGTTGCTTTTATTACTGATTTTAATTCTGTACATAAGGATATAGAGAATAATTTTGTAAAACATTGGGGTATCCTTTGCAATGACCCAATTTTGGGGGCGCATCTGGTTAATAAACCATGGTTTGTCTACAGGAGAGCTAGAAATTTAAAAAATCTAACTTGCTCCCAGTAACATTTTTTCAGATCCAAACAAAATATTGCATAAAGGTTGGTTAGGTACAAAACCTAAAGGGAACCATGCATGCGGTAAATGTTCCGTATGCAAATGTTTACACCCAGACAGAAACAGGTTTGTCTCTAAAGCAACAAGTGAAGTTTTCTTCATTGATGATTTTATCCTCTGTACCTCAATCTATATAGTATACCTATTGGAATGTGCATGCGGTTATCAATATGTTGGTAGGACGAAACGCAGTCTCAAAATACGTATACAGGAACATATCAGAAATATCAAAAATGGCTTTGAAAAACATAGTGTATCGCGCCACTTTCTGACATATCACAATAAAGATCCCTCATGTCTAACTTTCAAGGGAATTCAACATATACCGTGTAATCGGAGGGGAGGCGATAGGTTTAAAACCCTTTCAGCCCAAGAAACCTATTGGATTCATAAGTTAAAAACTTTATCACCGAAAGGGTTAAATGAAGATGTGGATGTTTGGGCTCTTTACTAAATATTCCCCTTCTTTTCCCAATTCTCTCAATATCTGGACGATATTGTTATGGTCTATGATCTGAATGTATTGTAATTTGTGTTTCGTTTTATTCCAGATCTTCTATTTTAGATGTTTTATTATTCTTATGTCTAATATTAATAAATTGTTTGTTCAATTGCATCTCTATGATTATTTCTCCAGATGGAACGACTGCCGCCCTGCTAACCTGATTGGAAGTTAGAAGCTAATTAGCCAACCAATGGGGGAAGCTTGTGGGGTATTTAGTGCCTCTGGGAAATAATATGTGTTGTCCCTGATGAAGCAGTGTAGTGCTACGAAACGCGTAGGATAGATCTTATGCCAATGTTTAATAGGGTGTTTTAATATCCTTGCTACTTTCAGCTCTATATGAACTGCTTTTAGTCCTGTACACCAGGCCGCCCAAATTGCCCCCGTGACGTCACAGTGCGATGCCCTGTGGAGGAGCGACTGCATTGCCAGCTGAGACACCACTGTAGAAGTGACTGCTCCCTTCTGCTGCTGTGCCAGTTTCAGAGCACACTTGAAGGGTCGGGCTGTCTCCTTCATTACCAACACCCAGGACTAGTGCTGTGTATGCCTGAGATCAGGAACTCTCGATCCTCTGGAGACCATCTGATCGAGGGAGATTCTCTGCCGAGACGGGCTCATCACGTCTGGCTGCACTTGCCCTAACTAACAGAGGAGGAACTATTAAGATGCCATACGAGTTACTTACCAGAGGGACCTGTTCCTGGATCCAGCACTCTACTTGCTGACTGGTAACCTGTGTGCTTTGCACAATCAATGCTCATGTTTTAATCTCTTGATGTACGCAGAATATTTATCCCTAATTTTATGTATTAACACTTTGATATACTTCACCATTTGCGTCTTGCGCTGTTTCTTTTGTTTCCATTACATGTCAGATATATGCTACCCTTTTGGAGCTGGGTTTGCAATGTCCTGGGGATATGGACGAATGTGCAAGATTTTTGTTGCTAAAACAAGTTACGAGATTTTTTTCAAATGAGAGCGGGGTTGTCGTTTCCTGCCAGTGGAACAGTTTTTCACATGATTAATGCATTCAGGATTACGTTAAAAAAAAAAATGTGCACTAGGTGCTAAAATTGTAAAGTCCTGGTTTGAGAATTGCATTTCAAAAATTATTCTGCCAAGAGAATTTTGCAGAACTAAGTGGGCCCAATGTTCCCACTAAGAAAGGCTTTCAGGAATTAAGGAGGTTGCTTTAAAAACCAAGAAACAGCTTTTGCCGAAGTGTGCATGGGCACAGCTATTATGCAGATCCCGCCTACGCAAGTGGCTTGAAAGTACAGTATAGCCACACCTGTTCCGGACTGTTATTACTGCTATTAAGTTTGATAAATGCCTTTTCATACTGATTCTGCCTGCTGCGCGATTCACTAAGCAGTGATAACAGTGCTTTATCATTATCACACGTAAAAGGCATTTTTTCAGCAAGGGAAAGAAAATACGTCCGATCAGGCAAAAAACGGCAAACACGCCATTTTTTGCAGTCAGCGTGATTCACTAAGCAGTGATAAGTGAATCGTTCTGTAAAAGAACGCCAGATTTTTGCACCAGATAAAGTCTTGCGCAAAAGAAATTTAGCCATGAAGAAAATCATTGTTTACATTTTTTTTGCCACACAATTACAGCTGCCTTTATCCTAATGTGGCCGTATTGGCGCAACTCTGATAACCGCGGGCAGATGCAGTATTTTTTTTTTTCGGAATATGTTCCGGTATTTTAGCGCTCGTAATATTAGCATTTTATTACCGCTGTCTGCAATACTGCAATACCGTCTAAAAACTCAGGGTGGCGTTCGCGAGCTGTTGTCTTCAAAGTCTAATACTTTAACAGTTCAACCTACAGTACGTCAGTACACAGTCAGCGTGTGCACGCGCAGTAATTGTAAATTTGCATATTTATACATGCATGTGCAGTGCTGTACAGTATGTCTCATTTGAACATTGTTGAAATGCATAGGCATGTACTGTAACACATTTCGGCATATACAGAACTCTCCCCTCGCTCGCCCCCGCACACACACAGGCTAATTTACTGCACTGCAGTATTTCAACTTCTTATCTTATCTACAGTACAGTACACCTCTCCCACACCATTCCTTTGAATGTGTGTCTTTCTGGTTTCAATCACATTCCTGCTTGTTAGCTGATGATTACTGCGCATGAGTCTATAACTTCACCACTGCTTGCTTGCGAAGTTCAAGAGTGAGTGACTAAAAAAAAAAAAAAAAAATTTACTCGTCATTTTTTTTTTTTCTCCACATGCCTGCCTAAACCATCTTGATATAATGATATTAAATCTGTGCTGTAGCTTTTGACTGCGACACTGTGCATTTGACTGCACATGGTTGATGCAGGTATCCGCGCTGTGACAGACAGCAAGGGTTGCCGGTCACCAGATTTTCACTGACGGTCGGACCGTTATTGGAAGCTGGCGCTGTCGCTGGCACATTGCTTGCCAGCGACTGACGTTTCTTAATTGGTTTTTACATGACCTTTCGCCTTTTGAAGTCTCCATGATCAAAGATACAGGAAAAATTTGGTGATACACACCAATACCCTCCAATAACACCGGGATCAATACGAAAAAAACACGGATCGATACATAACTTTTTCCTTATTGCACTCATCCACACATGAGCATCTGGTGAAAATGTGTAAAAGTCATAGTTTTCGATAAAATTAAGGGGCTAGGGGACAATCAATAGGAGGTCAGCACCCCTGGGCAGATGGGCTTTTGAAAGCATAAGTTCAGATGTCAGGGAATCCGCAGAAGAAGCGGTAGACTCCTCAGAGCAAGTGGGGAGAAGCATACCCCCGTGCACACTGTGGGAGAACAAGAAGCAGGGACGGGCACTTCAGGCAAGGCAAGGAAGTCCAAAAGGAGTGCTTTAGTCTTTGAAGATGACCCAACGAAATCAGGAGAGAGCGCATCAGGCACTGCATAGGGACAGTATTCACAGGAATCAGCGAGACACTGAGTTGTCTTTGCAGTGGGAATTCCAGACACAAAGGTTACATGAGGTACTGTAGAGAGAATAGCTAGAGGAAAACTATTCTTGCTGTAGGAATTTTAGAGTCATCCACGGTTGTAACAGGGCCTGCAGAACTGTCAGTGAAGGATATGTTTGTTCCCGAAATTGATGTCTGAGAAGCAGCAGTGGTTACACTAGGTGTTGCGAAGGAATCAGAGAGAGATACACTGGTCTCTGAAATGGTTGTCTGGAAATCCACAATGGTTATACTAGTTACTGCAGAGGAAGCAGAGAAAGATGCACTGGTCTCTGAAGTGGGTGTTTGAGAATCAGCAAAGGCTAGACTAGGTACTGCAAATGAATCAGAGAAAGTTACCCTTGTCTCTGAAGTGGGAGTCTGAGAAACAGATATAGGTATACCAGATCCCTGGGGGAATTTTATGGCAAGAACCTTAGAAACAAAGATGGGTTTATCCAACATTGCATGCAACCAAGAAGTAGGGATACTTGTCTTGTAAAAAGCCGAACTAGGTATATTTAACCATGTGGGGACATTGGTGAAAGGTCTGCTTGTCACTGAAGTCGGTGTCTGAGAATCCACAGTAGGTATACCAGATACTATGGGAAACTTTATGGCAAGAGCCTTAGAAACAGTCAAAGGGACCTCAGACATTGCAGGCGAATCAGAGAAACTTGATTTTAAAGCAGGAGTTTTATCATTAATGATAGGTATATCACACACTCTGTCCTTGGACCCCTTCTCTTTTCTCTTTACACTCTCTCTCTAGGTGACCTAATCACATCTTTTGGGTTTAAATATCACCTCTATGTTGACGAAACACACATTTACCTTTCAACCCCTGACCTTACACCTGCTATACAGACCAAAGTTTCTGAATGCCTCTCTGGAATATCATCCTGGATGGCCATCCGCCGACTGAAACTTAACATGGCAAAAACAGAGCTCCTTATACTTCCTCCCAAACCTGGCCCTACTACCTCCTTCCATATTACTATTGGAAATACGATCATTCACTCAGTAGCCCAAGCACGCTGCCTAGGGGTTACACTTGATTCCTCTCTCTCATTCTCCTCTCATATTCAAAATGTTTCTAAAACTTGTCGCTTTTTCCTCCGCAATATCACAAAGATACGCCCTTTCCTCTGTTACTCGACTGCTAAAACTCTGACTCAGGCCCTCATTCTCTCACGTCTCGATTACTGCAACTTCCTGCTGTCCGGCCTTCCTGCCTCTCACCTGTCTCCCCTACAATCTATCCTAAATGCTGCTGCCAGAATCACTCTACTCTTTCCTAAATTTGTCTCTGCATCTCCCCTCCTGAAATCCCTCTCCTGGCTTCCAATTAAATCCCGTATCTCACACTCAATTCACCAATGCTAAAGCCACATACAGATGAATGTGACATGAGGAAGTGTATAGGACAACATAATGAATGTGCAGAAATATGTGAAATCACCTGCACTGAGAATGTCATGTCTGTTTAAGGATCACCATAATGATGATATGAAATACATCTATAGTTATTTTGTACACACAAAGAGAAACATACAAGTGGACATGTAAACCTTTAAAAATAACATATATTCCCAGGAACACCCAGACACACACATATATTCCCAGGAACCCCTGAGGACACACATATATTCCCAGGAACCCCAGGGGACACACAAATATTCTCAGGAACCCCCAGAGACACACGGATAAACCCCAGGGAGCCCTGGTATGAAACCTATCCAGTACAAATACAACAAACTCCTTGTAATGCATCTTGCAATATTTTTAGAACCTGGTGCTAACATATTGAGACATTTTAAAGGTCGATAAGCTTATCACTGTTTAGTGAATAGTTAATACTGGCAAAAAATAGTTATTTTGCCACTTTTTTGGCTTGTCGGACGTCTTTTTTGCCTCAGGCTGTTAATGGTCATTAAAAAGCCATTATTTATAAAAAAAAATTCAGGTGGAGAGTCTTCCTGGAACTGACTAAATGTGAGACTCTATGTAGGGAAATGGAAATACCAGAAAGGGCTAATCACTAAAATCTATCTGAGTCTCCTCTCTGGTGTGGCTACACCTCACCATACTTATATGAAGAAATGGACCAATGATTTAGGTATTGACATAGACAGAGAGGACTGGGAGGACATGCCTCTAAAACATCAATTTTCACAATTACAAAGTAAAATATCTATAAGATTTTATTCCAATGGTATCTTTCTCCCAAGAGGTTAAAACAAAAAATTCCCCAGGTGTTTGAACTGTGTTGGAGGACGTATGGACAAACTACTGGCATGGCTCACATTTGGTGGAAATGTCCAGTAGTCCGGAAATACGGGCACTTAGTTCAAACAATCCTAGAGGAAATAACATGAATTGAAACATCAGTTGACCCTCTAATTAACCTTCTTGCGAAACCAGTTGAAAATGTGAGTTACTCGACTAGGCGTTTAATCTCACATATTCTTACGGCTGCTAGATGCGCTATTGTCGCAGCCTGGAAGAATCATCAGGCCCTGTCCAGAAGTACAATTGAAAACAAAATAAATTATGTAATTCTAATGGAAAAGCTTACCTCCTTCCTAAGGGGAGGTCCATAATGCCGCAGACCGTGCACGGGCGTCCGTGCGGGGCGCGAACACATTACCTAAAAGCATAGATTGTGCCCATAAACCACGGGGGTGCGCGGAAGGCAGCAGGAGGGTTCCTGCGTTGTGCAGGATATCAGTTGAAACTGATTTATCGGCGCAACAGCCAGGACACTTGAGCGGTTCGCCCAATGAGAGTGAACCAGCTCTGTGACGCACCTAGGCACGCCCCTATGCACGCCCCCACGGCGCATCTGCCATGGCCTGAAAACGCACCTGCTTTATGCGGGTGACGTCACAGCCTTTGCATGCCTCCGCATGGGCAAAGGATGTTTGGCCTTAGCCTAAGACATACAACAAGGGGTTTCTATAAGACCTGGGACCTTTGGCTAGGGAATTAGGGAGTCTCGGTCTGCGGGCGGGTGGTCCTTTTATGTTTTTTTATGTTGTTGGTTGGGATGGAAATATTTTATTTTGTCTTGCCATATATATCAGTGAATTGGACTGTTCGGATGTTGTGATCTTTTGAAGCAATGCTCAAGCTAACTAACCTGACAAATCAAACTGTGTAAGATTGTTTTGATGTATTGTTGTAACTATGTTTATGACCCTGGTACCCCCCCCCCTCTATGCCCCCCATATTGATCCCTCCCCACCTTGTTACCCCCTCCTATCTGGCCTAATCCTATCCCCTACTGAATTTTTTTTAATGAGGTTGATTGGCTGTTGAAGATTTGTATTATGCTGTTGTATGTGTTTTGCCATTATAAGCCAGCACTATGTGAGTGATACGAGTACTCCCCATTTTATGCCTCCCCCCTCCCTTTTCTTCTGTACCCTCCATACCCCCCCACCACCGAAAACGCAATTATAACAATTTGTACGGGGGAAAAAACATTATTGAGCGATACTGCACTGTTATCACTGTTTAGTGAATAGCAAAGCAGGCAGTGTCGCGCAATATGGGCATTTATTGACATATCGTATTTTATCTGGTAGTGTTAGGACCTGAAAACTGTGTCTGCCTTGATGTGGCTTGCAGGCTTACGATTCTTTGGCCAAAGGGTTAAACTAAATGACCCTTTTTCAAGAGAATATATAAGTATTTTTTGTGGTATTGGATGTAGCATTTTACTTCTCTGTCGCTTGTTATATAAATTTGCCACACTCAATAGCTCTCCTTTTTGACACTTATATACATATATATTTTGTGTGGGCTCAGGGGTTCCTAAAATGAGCTTGCTGGGATTCTGTATGTTGTTTGTTACAGGATGTTCTCTTGTCAGCTTTTTGAGGTAAAATTAGACATACAGGCCTTATATATGGCATGTGATGTCACATTTTATGGTCAGATGATACTGTATACCTCCAATTGGACGCTGTATTATTTGCCCGCCTTTTTTTTTTTTTTTTTTTTTTAAGGATGTGACGTCATCTTTAAGGGAGGTTTGTCACAACCTTAAAACCACATGGCTATATCACATGGTATTACAGCCAATGGGATTGTCTTCAATCTCATTGACTGTAATATCATGTGATATAGCTATGTGGTTTTAAGGATGACGTACCTGCCTTGGAAATGACGTCACATCCTTTAAAAAAAAAAAAGGCGTCCAATCAGATTGGAGCTGTACCACCTGACCATAAAATGTGATGTCTCAGGCAATATATAAGGCCTTTACGTCTCATTTTACCTCAAGAAGCCGACGAGAGAACATCCTGTTCTGGATTTACCGTTGGGTTTTGGATTGACAGATGAAGATAGAAGATTAAAGAAAAGATAAAAATAATGACAGATGAAGAAAGAAGAAGGTGATAGAAGATAAAAAAACAAATCATTTTGTTACCTGTTTCGGATCTTCAAGGTAGATGGCGTTGGATTGACTTTGATGTAGCGGTACGAGAGCTTACAGAAACGCTGGGATTTGGAGGGTCAGCACTTCTAAAGGTAAGAAAAATATTGAATTATGTAATTGTATATTTACAGGTTTGTTTTTAGTATTTTTTTTTTTTTATGTTTTTCATTGCCCATTGACTGATAATGTATTAATCTGTACCAATTAAGGGTACAGATAAATACAGTGACAGACAATGCGTTTTTTGGCAAATGCTTGTTTTGAATTGATTATAATTTTTTCTATTTGATTTTGTTGTTTGGATTCAATTGTTTGGAATTGGGATGGCTTGTTTTTAGTACATTTTAGGATTGGTTACCGTTTTAAATTAATTATTTGTTTTTTGGCAACTGGTTTAAATTCATTAATTGTTTTGTTGGTTAGTGCTTTTATTTATTTAATTGGTTGGCTAGTGCTTTTATTTATTTAATTGGTTGGCTAGTGCTTTTATTTATTTATTTAATTAATTTGTTGGCTTGTGCCTTTATTTATTTAATTGCTTGGCTAGTGCTTTTATTTCTTGAATTGTGGTTTTTAGGTGCTTGTGTATACAGCTCAACCCTGTTATAATGCGATACGTTACAAGGCGAATCCGCTTATAACGCGATGCAAACATGGCTCCCAATTTTCTTATTTATGAATACTTTACAACACAATTATTGGTATCGTATATACTTTATAGTACAATGCATACAATTGTACATTATTTCTAACGCAATCCACTTATAATGAGATGTTATCTTTTGGACCCCAAGCACAGCGTTATAAAGGGGTTGAGCTGTATCTTTTATTATTGTGTATTTTTGTCCATCATGCTTTTTTTATTAGGGTGACCATTGACTGCTATAGTGGCTTATCATGCTCATACAGTATTATATGGGTATGATGTACCACTATGCTAACCAATAGGTAGAGGGTGGGTATAGTGGGCCTGGGGTGGGTGGTTAGCCCTCCTGGGTGGGTAGAGGGGGAGGGTGGGTTAACCCCATAATTATTATAGCAGTTATTAACCGCTAAGGTGATTAAGGAATTAGGGGACATTAGATTGTATTTTTATTGTATTCTTTCTGGCAACGGAGGACATAGACCTGGAGTAGGCCGATGAGGATGCCCTTCATGATGACAGGGGTAAGTAGTTGTTTTATTTACTTTATTTATGCTGGCTGGCTTATGTTTAATTTTATAATGGGTAAATGAGCTATTATTCATATCTGGATAATAGTTATGTTGCCCATTTTTGTACTGTATGTGTTGGGGAGGGGCAGGGTGTTTATTTATTTCAATGTATAGTATAGCCTGACCTTCGGCAGCTATTGCTAATTCTGGGCCTTTCCTCTGTCAGTCCTGTTAGAAAAGGCAGTGGAAACGTTAATTCCTTCAGTTGGCCTGTTTGCATTTCAGCTCTGAGTATTGTAGCACTATTCAGGGGCGGGCCTAAGCAACCTTTGAGCATGTTGATCCAATGGGTAGATATGGGTTGGAACACCTCCTGATGTGTGTGAGCCAATTGGTATCCAGTTTTGAGTTGTAATGATTCAAAGTTAGAGACACTCCCTGAGGATATTTAAATTGAGACATGTTTCCAAAAATATAGTATGTCAGTTAGTTAGTGAGGAGTCTGAGAGAAGATCTTGAGGAGAGAGGACAGAGAATAGTTCTCACCCTCTTGCCCCACCTGGGTGAGGAGGGGGGGAGTTAAGCTGCCATGAGCAGAAAGGCAGAGAGCAAATCAGGCCCATGATGTTCTGCTGTATGCTGTGTGCACTATGCTGAATAAAGATCCACAGAAAATAAGCTGCTGTGTGTGTCACTGTTCCTGGTGTCTGGAGAATGGAGTGTCAGTGGGGGTCTCTCCTCTGGAGACCCCATGGGATCCCTACTGGCTGGAGGTGCTGTGCACCCTGAGAGAACAAGGTAACCTGTCCCACCACCACACCACACCATCTCCTGTTCCCTGTCCTGGGCTCTCCCCACAACACCGCGGAGCACTCAGCCCTCCTGTTATCAGCAGGTTACAGTACCAAATACAGAGCAGAGTAACCAGGAGTGTACCCCCCAATCTCATGTCGGGTGGGGTACCATAGAAGGGTTACAATAGCAATACAATTTTGGTCCACAGGATTGGTACCGCAGACCAGCGGGACCTGCAGGGACACCCGAGGGCCCCCAGACCCCCACGGGGACCACCCGAGGTCCCTCAGACATCGGCGGTGACCGCCCAAGGTCCCCAGACAACTTCCCAAACCATCCAAGGGCCCCCAGTCAACTGCGGGGCCAACCTGAGTACCCCCACCGGCCTTTGGTATCAATCTTGTTCATAAAAAAATAAAAAAATGCATTAATGTGGGGGTACAGGGGGTGGGTGGGTTGTGTATTGGCGGGTAGTAGGTTTTGTAATGTTTATTAGGGGTAGAGGGATTGGGTGAAGTGGGTACTTGGCCCAGGATGGGTTATTAGGCCTACTGCGAAAGTTGCGGGGGGGTTTACCCCTTCATTACCATAGCAGTTACTACCGCTATGCTAATGAAGGGGTTAACTCCTCCCGCAACCTTCTCGGTAGGCCTAATAACGCACCCTGGCAAAGTACCCCCTTCAATCACCCTCTCTGCCCCCAATAAAGCTGCTATTGTGTCTAAATCCCTTCATTGCCTTAGCGGATAGCCGCTAAGGTAATGAATTTCCTATAATTTTTATTAATAGTGTGCGGTAGCAGGGGGTCTCCTTAGCTGAACCGCTTTGATTTCAGCCTCAGGGACCCCCTGCTTCCCGAGTTACAGGCCCTTGTATGGGGCATCGGGTGCCGGTACAGCCGCCATTTTTAAATCGTCCGCGTCAGGTGACCGGGGGATTTAAATTCCAGGGCCTGTAACTCGGGAAGCAGGGTTCCAATGGGTTCCAGGCTGAAATCAATGTGGTAAAAATGTCATGAAAGCAGCTTCATTACCATAGCGGATAGCCGCTACGGTAATGAATTTTAGATTTTTAATTTTAATGTTTATAATTCTGTATTGTAGCAGGGGGTCTCCGGAGCAGACCCTTGTTGATTTTAGCTCCGGGGACCCCTGCTTCCCGAGATGCAGGCCAGTATATACTATGCATTTAAATCCCACGGTCACGTGACGTGAGACATTTAAATGTATAGGAGATACAGCAACCATAACGGGGCCTGAATCTCAGGAAGCAGGGGGTCCCCGGACCTCAAATCAACAAGGTTCTGCTCCGGAGACCCCCTGCTCATCTACACTAGTATTACATTTTATAATATAACATTTTGATCGCTGGCGTGATTAACGCAGGGAGAGGCGCTCTCTCTGAGCAGCTCTCTCTGCAGCTGAAATAAATCTCTGGGTAAGGCCTTTTTAGAGAGGCGATCATCATGGCGCCGGCTACTCACCAGTTTTGCACATTTTGTTATCACAGGTATTTTGGCTTTCTGAATAAAGTGATAGCAATGCTGTCAAACTGGCGGTGTAAACGGCACAGCGATTTTTTTTATCGGGGCTTATAGCATAGGCCCCACAGTGTCTTCTGTTCTGTGCACCAGAATTACACTGGTTTTGCATGCAGGAAACTTTAATTCAGTACATAACTACCGTTGCATTATGATGTATGCCCTGCTTAAACTACTAAATCTGCTTCATTTTCCTGACCTTTCAGATCCTTTCCTAGTAGAAATTTGCAAACTGGTCTCATTCCAGTTCACAAACTTTTTGCCCAAAATGTAACACATTTCCCAGATTTGTGAAATTGTCTTTTTTTTTAAATAAAAATGTTGCTATTTCTGATAAAAAATTTGGCAACATTTTTGACATTTAGCCATTTTCACCAATTTAGTTTTGCAATTTCATAATTTTTGCAAATTATATCAGAATTGTTATTTTTTTTTAAACAAGTTCACATGCACCAGCATATTGGTCATGTAACCTTGCAAATTGTTTTGTCCGAACCTTTTTTTTTTTTTCATTAAAACAAGTTTGTAAACATTTTTTAAACGTTTGCTCATGTTTATTCCCTCAAGTATAATCCCAATTTACAGGCAAGTGTGATTTCATTACAGAATCCCAAAAATGTGTAAATTACATTTTTTATTGGATTAAGAAAAACATTTAATATTTATGACATGCCTTGAAAATGTATTCAAGCCAACGCTAACAATTATGGTATGTATTTCAACTGTCTAAATCATCTTCTATATAGAAGACTTGTTTATATGACAGAAACTCTACTTAGGAAAATCCATAGCTGACATGGCAATGGTTTTCTGGGGTTACTGTATTTTTGTAAAGTGATAAGGCTTTGGGTAATGGGATGTCCAGTAATCTAATGTAAATATTCATTATATGCTAAAGCAGTAAAATTCAGGGCATTATTGAAAAACCTGCTCTCTGATTTGTTAAAATTTTTGCAGCTTGCAAAGTGTAAATTTCAATCTGTTTATTTCCAGCCAATCAGCTTTCACAACAGCCGAGACAGGGCAGGGGATTGGTCAGAATGAAGTAACAGCTCTGAGACATGGCAGGGGATTGGTCAGTAAGTATCAGCCACGGGTTGACGCCTCCCCCTCCCGAGCTGACAGATTTTCTGAGCAGATTCAGTTGAATTGGGGGGGAGAGAGTCTGCAAAGTTTAGTAGGTGGCTGCATTTTTTATTGTGTGTGTGTCAGTAGCAGTAGCAGTTTTTATGGGTATAACATCAGCAGTGTGTGTGTGTTGTGTTGTGCAGTTGTATGTGTGTGTAGCAGCAGTTTGTGTGTTGTGTGTGTAGAGCGGCTGTGTTGTGTGTGTAGAGCTGATGTGTGTGTATAGAGCTCCAGTGTGTGTCTGTGTGTGTGTGTGTGTGTCAGTCAGTGTCAGCAGCAGTGTTTATGGGAGTAGCATGTGTGTGTAGCAGCAGAGTTTGTGTGTGTAGAACTGCTATGGTGTGTGTGTGTGTGTGTGTGTGTGTGTGTGTGTGTGTGTGTGTGTGTGTGTGTGTGGTGTGGTGTGTGTGTGTGTGTGTGTGTGTGTGTGTGTGTGTGTGTGTGTGTGTGTGTGTGTAGAACTGCTATGGTGTGTGTATGTGTGTGTGTAGAGCTGCTGTGTGTGTGTCAGTAGCAGTGTTTATGGGTATAGCAGCAGCAGTGTGGTGTGTGTTGTGTTGTGCTGTTGTATGTGTGTGTAGCAGCAGAGTTTGTGTATGTAGAGCGCTGTATTGTGTGTGTGTGTGTGTGTGTAAGCTTGCGTGTGTGTGTGTATGTGTGTGTAGAGCTGCTGTGTTGTGTGTGTGTGTGTGTGTGTGTAGAGCTGCTGTGGTTGTGTGTGTGTTTTGTATATTGTGTATAGCTGCTGTTGTGTGTGTGTGGTGTGGTGTCAGCATTTTTATGTGTTTAGATCTGCTGTGTTGTGTGTTGAGCTGTTGTGTGTGTGGTGTGCACACAGAGGGGGCGGCAGTGTGTGGGAATAGAGTTGTGAAAAGAAGTGATAAAAAGGCGCTAACAACTCTATATGAAAGTGAAAATAATTATAATAAGTGTTAAGTGATGAAAAGGAATATATAAACTAAACACCCAGCTCAAAACCTCTCTGGTGGGACCTGTTTCACGGGTTCCAAGGTTTAGCAATTTCTCAAAACATCCAGGGGGAGCATGTAGGGGAATAAGAGAACAAAATACACAGATTTAAGTGCAGACGTTTCTTAAATCAATTGAATAAATAGACTGCGTCTTGGCTCATATAGTTGCTCTACTCACAGGACACTAGAGTATATAAGGCAGCTTGGCAAATTGGGGTTGCCACCCATGCAGATAACTGTGAACCGGACCCCCTTTCGAATTCTCCGTCAGCAATGATAGCATATAAAATGAGAGAGAAAGCTACATGGTGCGATCAAATTGGAAAACTTTATGTATTAAAAAAAGGGTAAAAAATGCGCACTTACAATGTGCCAATATAAAATAAGCATGTATCACACAAGGTGAATTGGAGGTATCCCGAACAGCTCACCGCCTCCCTTAGGTGTTTGACTGGCTTCCACGGCTCTGTGTCCCGAATCGGAGCTTCCCTCTGTGCGCCCGTCTGGATGTGTGATGTCACGGCTGCAGGGTAGGTTTGCTACGGGTCGCCTCCAAGCCCAAAATTGGTCCACTCAATGCGTTTCGCCCAGCTACCAAGAACTGTTGTCGGCTTCGTCAGGAGTATGAGTAATATTGTACTGGTGGCTCTTATATACCCATTGATCCTGCTAAATTAGCTTATCTTTCAATTAAACAATTAAATCAGCATATATTACACTGGGAGTAGAAGTGGATACAGCATGTCTTTAACATGGATAAAAAATCCTAAAATGCTACAATGATCAATAGAATCAATACATGGGGGGACATATATCTAACATATATATATTACATTCCTATGAAATTACAGCTTTTAATATAAATGCATTACAACACAACCTTTAGTGGGTAATATGAAATGTCATTAAACAATTATCTTTTAGGACTAAAGTATATACAGTATATGGTTATTGAACCGATCTTAATTTGTAGGTTAAATATCAAAGGTGTTTTCTTAGTCTATTTACATATGGTGGAAAGGGATTAGGGAGATAAAACTAAGCTTCTTTTAGGGAACTCACTTATAATATGATAATCACTAAATGTTTATATTTCACATAATTGCTAAAGTGACAGACGGTCAAAATGTATTCACTAGACACTGGTATTCATTCTTTTAAGCAATAAATGGATAATTGCGATATGTGTCTCCTAATTATTGAAGGACATAATTCTTGCAGCACATAATAGGGAATACTAATGTAATTTCCCTTACAAATTTCCTATAACAGGGTAGAGGAAACCATCCAAAAAGAGACTGATGAGGTTCATCAAAACTAATTTCGTTAATGTATGGCGTATAGATGTGGTGGCAAGTCTATCAAATATATATGTATAGATTCTATGGACACAATTAGTGATTAGAAAGAAATTCATGTTGTAAATTAGAATGTGGTATTATCTATAATTATCACATTGCATAATGGGTATGAATGGCATTTTATATGTTAAATGATATATGAACACTCACATACTGTAGTGCAGGTATCTGATTGAATAAATTCTTCTAAAGATGGTAAGGCGTAGTTTTAAGTTGTAACTGGGGTTTCTAGTCTACACTTTTTTTTAAATAAAGTGCTATAATGACATTTCATTTACAGTGAATGAGAGAATGTATTCATAATACATGGACAAATAATTGATGTAGTTAGCAATAGACATAACGATGTTTTTGGACATAACGATGTTTTTAGACATTAGAGACAAGTTGCCATTTCTGGATGTTGATCTGAAAAGAGAAGCAGGGGAAAGAACGAGGGAACAGAAGCAAGATGGAGGTCAAATTACTTTCAGATACATTTTTGGAATTCATTTAAAAAATGGTGTGAGATCTATCTCAGCATTCAAACCTCTTGGGGCTAGTGTCTTGAGGCGGTGAATCCAAAAAGTTTCACGTTTCAGTAACTCTAACCCCCTATCCCCTCCCCTCCAATGGTGTAGCACATGTTCAATGGCTTTGAATTTAAGACATGTCGGTTCACCACCATGAAACTCTGTAAAGTGGTTTGGTATACTGTGGTTAGTTAGTTTCCTCTTAATGCCACTTAGGTGCTCAATAATTCTTGTTCTTATTGGTCTGATTGTTTTTCCTATATATTGTAACTTACAGGAACATTCCAGCATGTAAACTACATGGTCTGTCCTGCAAGTCATAAAGTTTTCAATATCAAAAACCTCACCTGTGACATTAGAGGTAAACTTAGTTTGGTCTAGCGACTTGAACCGACATGCCTTACAGTTTGTACAGCCAAAAAAACCCTTCCTGTTAAGCCACCCATTGTCCTTTGATTTATTATCCCTAAGCGCACTGGGGGCTAATTTGTTTTTAAGGTTGCTTGCTTTTTTAAAAATTACATTCGGTCTTTCTGGAATGTTGGGGCCGAGGACTGGATCATTTTTAAGGATATCCCAGTGTTTTGAGATTATGCTTCTAACCTTCCCAGCATCTCTGCTGTATCCCGTCAGAAACGCAAAATCAAATTTGTTATTCCTAATTGTATCCTTTTGTTTGGGCACCAATAGATCACCTCTCTGAAGTCCCTCTGCCTTCCTCCTAGCTGATTCAATTGTCTCCTCTTTGTAATTTTTTTCCAGAAATCTATCTTTGATTTTTTCAGATTGTGTGTTGAATTGTTCTATATCCGTACAATTT
>CM071567.1:151058333-151240833 GCA_036426205.1 Ascaphus truei | reverse complement strand
CGATACCAGGAATTGAACCAGGCTCCACTGCTTCAAACTCTCAGTGCCAGGCACTTCCTTATAATATACTGTATGTTTTTGTGCTTTATAATAAATTCAATTACGTGAAATAATATGTGATTAATATATATCAGTTGATAATTACAGTATGGGAGAGATAGTTTGGCCTATTAACACTAAAGGGCACTGCAGAGCACAAGTTATTTTTTGAATGAAAACCTTCTTTACTAATCTGATTCCAGTCTAGAGACTGTGCTCATGAAAGCACAGTGCTAGCCTAAAGCTTTTTTCATTAGTGCAAAACTATGCTCTCTGCATAGTCCATATACTTCTTCAGAGGCCCACATAAAGTGTCCTAATGTCTGCTTGGTGGTGTACAGTATGTGATGCTCAGTGATTCTTTTAACTGTATTTCTCATGGGCTGGCATCCGTGCAGGCTGGTGCGTTGAGCATTTAAAATAAGGTAGGGCGCCAGGAACTTTTATGTCGTTTATTAACAGTTCAATAGCAGAACAAACAGGAACAGTTCATCATATAGATGTTTGCTTTTGAGTTGCAAAGTATATATTTGAACAGGCAGTCCCTCAACCATTGAGATATTTGAACATGGGCAATCTCTTTCCCAAGCCTTCAACCCTATCCCTGAGAACTAAGGGGCTTTCTTCCCCTCTGTAATTCCCCAGCAGTATCTTCCTGTTGTGGGTAACCTGTTCAGGAAAATATATAGGGACCCCCTTACTCTGGCATGCGTTCCCTATCTTAGAAAATAAGTAAAGGTTGCTTACCATATCAAACAAATCATACACACTTGTGATCCCCCTCACTCTGGGTCTACATAAGATCTACGGGTGGACTATTCCATTTCTATCTTGTATACCCAATAGTAACATCACTAGTCACTATGACTATGAGGGGAAGGTTATGATTCTACTAAGTAGCAATAGTTAATTACATCACAGGCACCTTATAGAAGCTGGGTGTGGGTAAACTTATACCCAGCAACTCCACACATGTGATGGATAGATATGATACAATTGTAAATACCGATACAATTAACCCTCTAGGGCCCTTAAGTAAAGTACTGTCCCGGCCAAGCTTATTCTAAAGCTTGCCGGGTGCATAGTGGGCTAGCCGCGGGTCTGTTCTCCGTTGAAAAACGGAGTTTCCCGCGCGGCGGCCGCTTCAATAGATAAGCGCTAATGGCGCTGACTATTGAAAGCGCCCGAGGCACGGGAAAACCGGCCGGTTTTCGGCGAAGACAGCCGCGCGCCGCCCGCGCTATTTTTAAACTGCGGGGGCAGCCACATTATATTCAGCTTGGCCGCTACTGTAGTATACCCATAGAGCTGCTACATACACTTTACATTATCTCATGCTAACTCGAAACCCTTGCACTTAGAAAAAAACACCAAACTCATATGGCCCATGCATCAAGGAGTGTAATTTGGAGCAATGCTTATTAAACAGGTGCAAGTTGTGTCTTTTTGACTTTTAATCAATATGTAGAGATCTGCACAATTTTCACATAACTTTGCAAACAATGCAAAAGTTGATCCTTCATTTTACAACATTGATCTAGATACTGTGATGCCTCTGTTACCTTGCGGTGTCTTTTGTCCCAGATTAAGGCAGGAATCCTTGGGATTTATTGAATTTTTATTACTGCCCAATAGTAACTAAACAATAGGCCCACCGTCCCTTTAAGGAAACAAAATCATAAAATAAATACCTACTCCTCTTTGGAGGCTGACTAAAAATTACTCCAGACCTTTCTAACTTGTTGCCACCAGATAAGCTGGTTATCCGCTCAAAAACCCACAGTCCGGTTTACAGATATATTAAATATTTAAAGCCCTTATTTGTTTTGGTGGGGGGGGGGGGAGGGGGCTCAACCCCATGAGAGTCCAGGAAATCCCTCTGTAGCTCCAATTTCCTGGACAGGGCAGCCCTGCTTCCACAGCAGTCCTATAGGACTGCGCCAGCCAGCTCTTCCTGGCTAGGGAGAATTCTCTCCCCCTTCTCTGGGGAAAGCAATCTCTCAGAGTGGCAGCTCTCTGTCTGCCTTTTAAAACTCTGGCTCCTGATCCCCTGTCTTCTAATTAGCTACCTCTGTAGTTAGCCTTTTCACCAGGAGGAATTTGACTGTTTGTGTGCTGGAAACTTCACTTGCTGCACTACTCCAGCAGATAGAGACAGTGGGGCCAATTCACAAAGCAGTGATAAGTGGTTTTAAGTGCGATAAATCCATTATAGTGCGATACTGCCTGCTGCACGATTCACAAAGCATTGATAACAGTGCAGTATCGTGCTATAAAGGCTTTTTATCACCAATAAATAATCAGTGAAAAAAAGTCACACGATAGGCCAAAAAATGGGAAACCCACCTTTTTTTGCCAGTAAGCGCTATTTGCACAGCTGTGATAACTGAATCGTACTATTAAAGCTTACGAGATGTTATCACCAGCTAAAGGCTGGCGCAAAAGAGATGGAGACATGCATAAAAGCATGAATAAACATTTTTCTGCACAGTATTAATACCAGAGGCTGGCGGGGGTTTCTGGGTGGTCCCTGCGGGTGTCCGTGGGCCCCATGAGTTCCCCGGGGTCCCCGGGTGTTGCAGTAAATATATGTCCCCCTCCCCGGGGTCCCGGGGTGTTGCAGTGAATATCTGTTTGTTCCCCTGGGGTCCCCGGGTGTTTCAGTATATATCTGTGTGTCCCCCGGGGTCCCTGGGTGTTGCAGTGAATATCTGTGTGTCCCCCGAGGTCCATGGAGCTGATCCCCGTTAATTGAATCGAAGGAAAACCCGTGATTGAATCCAAATGAATCGCAATTGAATAACACCCATCTTCATAACTTGATAGTCTAACTGCAAACGTTATGAAGGGGTTAATTTAAACAATCCTCCCGTTATCACAAAACAACCACCTGGACACAAATCTAACCTTCTGCCACGCCTCTCTATAAACAACCAAGTACTTCTTGAGATTTAACACCTTCATGTTAGCTACAAATCTTATGATTGTGTGATTTTTAACAACTGTTATTTATATTGTGTTGCATCATCACTTTGACAGTGGATTAATGAATGATGTTTATTTTCTGATTACCTCAGCTTCTATTATGTGTTTAACACAGCTGACTGAAACTATAATGACTGCTTGGATTACTACAATACAAATGTTGTAAATACTATGTACAGTAATACTACATACAGTACTACACTACAGAGGTGCCCTCATTTACAATCATGTGGCTTATTAGGCTGCCTATTTAAAGGATACCAAGGAAACACTTACCTTCCGAGCAAATTGGATGTCATTGCAATTTTGGGTTTGGCAGCATTTTGTGAGGAGGAGGAAGGCTCTACTTTAATTGAGGAGAGCGAGGAGAGCGAGGGCGTTGGATTTCCATGTAGGCCAGGAATTGCGTGTCTGACTTTTCAAGGAAAGATGCTCCATAGAGGGTTAACGGAGGCAGAGGTCATCAAACGATATCGATTGAGCTCAGTGGCTATCTTTGAACTCTATGAAGAGTTGAGAGAAGATTTAGAGCCATCAACAGACAGGAGTCATGCCATACCTGGCCTTGTTAAATTGCTGAGCTCTTAAACATTTCCTTGCTTCTGCATCTTTTCAGACAACAGTGGGCAAAGTAGGTGGGGTTTCGCAGGCCATATTCTCGCGGGCCCTTAGCCAGTTTCTATGTGCACAGTCTAGACACACTAGGAATTATTTACATTTTCCTAGAGAGCAGACAGAGTAGCAGGAACTGAATACTGCATTTTATAATGTAGCAGAGCTACTCAATGTGATGGGTGCTATACTGTAGATTGCACACATGTTGCAATTACCCAGCTACATGAAAGTGAGATGTGTTTCTGTAACAGGAAACATTACCACTCGCTTAATGTGCAGTTCGCATGTGACGCACACATGAAAATTCTGAGTGTGGTAGCCCTATTCCCAAGTTCCTGCTACGATTCCCATATCCTGCAGAACTTTTTAGTCTTCTGTGCATTTGAAGCGGGGAAATACGATGACGGATGGCTATTGGGTCAGGTAATGTCATACAAAATGCACTTATATCAAATTTCATGAAGAGGTTAAGGTTTCATTATTTATTGTTAATATATAATCTAACAATTATTTTTTTTTGACATGAACCATTTTGTATGTTACATACAAAATATATAATCAATGTGAAGCAGCTTTCAATTGTCATCAATTATTAATCACACAAGAACCGGGAATTAGTGGCCAATACACTCATTGCTTCCACATTGCAGTAGTAATGCTATAGCCATAAAAGGTGACATTTTATATGTTTATAATGTTCAACGGATGTCATGATTACAATATGTGTAAGATAATCAATCCTAAATCTTAGATTGTAATGACATATGTGTGGTACATTGTTCACTTTGTGTTTCATGTACTTGGACATGGCAATAGGCAATGTTTGTAATATATGTTACAAATTATATTAACATTCATGTGTTTTCAAACTCTTACAGGTGACTTAGGATATGGAAATCGGCCCTGGCTTCTGACACCACTGGGTAATACTTAAACCACTGAATATTTGTGTGACCCCGTGGGTTCCTGGGAATATATGTGTGTCCCTGGGTGTTCCTGGGAATATATGTGTCCCTGGGTGTTCCTGGAACTGATCCGCATTCATTGAATCAAAGGAGAACCCGGGAAGAATACTGGTTACTAAAAATTCAATCAAATCAAGCTTCATGAACTTAGCGTCTAAGCGCTAACGTTATGAAGGGGTTAATTTTAACTGCAACCCTCCCGTGATCCCAAAACAGCAACCCAGGCACAACAAAGTACTTTTTGAGATTTAACACCTTCATTACTAAACGTGTTAGCCAAAAAGGTCATGAATTAGTGTTTTATTGTAAAAAAATATTGATATTGTATTGAATCCTCGCTTCCACTGTGGATTAATGAATGGTGTTCAGTTTCGGAGTACCTCTGCTTCCATTCTGTGTTTAATAAATATGACAACTATTATAACTGCTTGGATTACTATTTACACCAAGGGTGCGCAAACTTTAAAGTCTGTGTCCCCTTGCTTGATTGCCCACTGTGCTCATGCGCCCCACCCTTTCCTTCTTGGCTCCGGCGTCAAATGACAACGTGGGTTCAGAGCGAGATGGATATAATTTATAATTTGGGCTTTGCAGCGTATTGTGTGAGAAGGAGGAGGGCTCTGTTGGAGTGGAGGACAGCGAGGGAGAGGAGAGCAAGAGCGTTGGTTTTGCAAGTTGCCAGGGAACGCCAGTTGCGTGCCTGGCAGTTCCGGGAATGATGTACCCTCCAGGGGTTGAGTGAGGCTGAGGTGATCAGTCGGTATAGATTGAGCTAAGCGGCTATCTTCGAACTCTACCAAGATTGAGAGAATATTTAGAGCCACAAGGAAAAAGTAACCCCACGCGCGGTCAAATGTGTGTCTCGCACAACACCACAGAGGAGGGTAAATGAATGTCCTGTGTAATGATAGGAAACTAAACTGCAATAAAGAATGCAAGGGTGGTGCTGACTGGGAATGTAAACTGTGGTAAACAAAGGAAAGAAAGAGCTCCCTATTATGTCGCACTCGAGAAAGCACCCTAGGCTAAATTAAAAGTACTATTTATTAATGAAATAATTAAAATATATTTATATTTATATAATATTTTTTTTTGTAACAATTTTTTTATTGGACACTGTAACAGGGGAGTTATCCCTGTTCAGGTAATGTGCCTCTAATCCAGCAGTGTGGTGGTTAACTGCTGGTAGTCAATTAACAAACACCACCTGCCTGATTAGATTGCTTAGAAAAGCCTGTCTTTTGAGACAGGAAGAAAGACTCCTTAGCTCACACCGGAGCTGAACTTGGAGACAGAGCAGAGATTCCTTAGTCCACAATGGGGCTGAACTAAGGAAGGAAAGATGTCTTGAGCGACAAGCTGACCACAAGACAAAGGGGACAAGATTCTACAAAAGCAAAAAAAGAAGAAATAAAGTGCGCCAAAAAGGGTGATACTATAAATAGGGGACTATAAATATTAAAAATGATACAATAAAATGTGTGACATGAACCAATCCGGAGCATACAGGGTCTAGCAAAATAAAAGTTTGAGGATAACCAAAAACCCAATGGGTAGCGCAGCTTCCTAATACAGGGAACCCCAGTCCCTGATGAGAGATGCAAAAGAAAGAAAAAGAACTGGAAGCGCAAACCAAGGGGTAGTGGTAAAACTGAACACTTTATAATAGGTTGTGTCCCTAAGATCACGATCCAAAACAACAATTAATCACAATTAAAAACAAACAATGTCAATTTTAAGATAAATAGTAGTGTGCAAATGGAGCTGATGTGCAAATGATGCTTGTTTAGTCTCAGAGTCTCAGAGGGATTGACCACGGGAAGAGCCAGTTTAGAGATCAGAGTCCTTGAAAAGCGTGCATAAAAAGGGGCAATGCCGGTTTAGAGGGGTCCCCCAGTGTTGAGCCAGTGCTCGGTATGCTCACCCTGATTCCACTGATGGTCCGTGGGGGTCCGGTGTTTCTCTCCAAAGCAAAGCCTCTCCGATCACGCTGCTACAGGTAAATGGCACCGCACAGCCCTCCGGGTGTCCGGGTCTGACGTCACTTCCGGATATGACGCGCAGGCCTTTCCCGTTTGTCTCTGGGCTGTGTCCAGCCTCCTCCGATCCTCCTCTGCACTGGTATACTCTGATGAGCAGTCGAACAACCACAAGGCAGGTGCCGCTACCAGGGACACGATGAGCTGTGTTGCTCACTTCACTCCACTGCACAGAATGAAAGCATAAACCCTATGCTCCTCCTCCTACGCGTTTCACCAGTAAATGGCTTCATCAGGGAGCAGGTTAACCTGGTGGCTTTCTGTCTTCAACTACCCCCAAGCATGCAAATTCCTAATGTTTTCCATACTTCACTTCTCAAACCACTTCTCTAGCCCTCTGTTCCCGGACCACACTCTTAAACCAGATCCTGTAATCATACAGGGCAACGAAGAGTACGAGGTCCAGACCATACTAGATTCTCATCTCTCCAGAGGGAAAGTCCATTTCTTGGTTCATTGGAAGGGTTTCGGACCCGAGGAGAGGTCTTGGGTACCTCTTAACGACATCCACTCACCAGGACTTCTTAAACGCTTCCGGAAAAAGTTTCCATCCAAGCCATGGAAGGATCGTCCTTAGGCCGACCCTGAATGGGGGATACTCTGAGGACTCGGGGCTCACGTCAGTCGCAGCGTGACCTCCCCTCACCTCTGTCCGCTCTCGCGGCTGTGCGGCTCCCTCATCGCCTGGCCTCCCTGCTGAGGGGACTTCCCCATCCTCCCCGTCGGGCTGCTGCTGCCCCGCGTGGGGCTGCCTGCCGTTGCTTCTGCGCGCGCATCCCTTGCTGTTACTGAACACATTCCAGCACCAGCTAATTTATTCACTGCTCTTGCAGTGAAGCCACACCTCCCTCCCACATGCTGGTTACTAGTTAACCCTAAACCTTATCACCTGGCAGCGTATTATGGAAACCAATCCTGGACTGCTCCTAGGGCTCCTCCAGGCCTGCCTCCATTAACCATTGGTCAGCCACAGTACTTAATGCCTGTTCTGCCTCTCTCACATCGCTTGACATAGTCTCTGCTACAGACATCTATTCTGGCTCTCCCTTTGTCTTCGTGCATTCAGGTTACGACCCGGCTTGGCGGATGTGCTTACCTGTCTCTGGATCCCGGCTCCCTCTTGACCCTGCAGCTTCTTCCATCCCTCAACCTCAGCTTGGACCTTGACCTTTCGGATCTCTCTCTCCCCGACCCTTGGCTAACGGCAAACACTTCGCTCCTTCAGTACCGGTACCGGCAAGTATTGCTACACCTGTTCTTAGCTGGCCTGGCAACGCCAAAACACCACACTCCGGACACGCTCCTTCTGCTGCGGGTGCATGCACTTATACGTCCCCACCTCAGTATAAGGGACGAGTCTGGTCTGCGGGAGCACTTTCGTAACAGGATGTGAATATCCTCAAATTAAAGCTGATCGACTGCACTTTAAGCCCATATTCATTATTGAAATGTAACTTGAATTGGTACACAGCCGAAATAACAAAACTTGTATCAGTGTCCAATTTTTTCCGGATCTAACTGTATGCAGGCTGAGAGGTAGAGCACAGGTGCAGAGGTGTCAGGTACTGCTGCAGCGCATCTGAGTCTAACACATCACCGGTTTTTCCCTGGCTTTTTCCTGGAATGCTACGCACTTCACCTGGAGCATGCCGCATTCATTTTGCGTTCTCAGCCACGGGTCATGTGCGGTTGACGCGCGGTTGATGCGTTTATTGAGAATGGTTCGGATTTAATAGGTTGCAATTCTTCGCGTGTCCGCCAGATTGCAGATATTCATGAATTGTAATGCGCATGCGCTGCAGTAATGTGTCGACTTGCAGGTGTTTCGTTTAAAAAAGATACCACAGTGTGCTATTGTAACTTGGCCTTGAGACTGAAGGAAGAGGTTGCAAAAATGTATCAATTTAGGCTTTTCATATTAAAGAAAGACAAAGAGCAGTTTCGGTTACAGTATTCTCCAGAGACCCGCCCGCCATGAGTGTTCAAGTGCAGCCCGTTTTCCAAAAATCCGACAGAAGTTAAGCGTATTTGATATGGGCCGCGATTAATGCAACAAATGATAAGATGGCAACAGTTGTTCAAATTTATCAGTATTGTATCGAAAACTATGACTTTTACAAATTTTTGCCAACTCCTCATACGTGGAAGCGTGCAATAAGGAAAAGGTTATGTAGCGATCCCTGTTTTTATCGTATTGAGCCACAATTTGTTGGAGGGTATTGGTGTGTTGGTGTGTATCACCGGCTTTTTCCTGTATCTATGATCATGCAGACGGCAAAAGGCGAAGGGTCGTGTTAAAACCAACTAAGAAACGACAGTCGCTGCCAAGCAATGCACCAGCACCGGCTTCCAATGATGGTGGAGTAAGTACAAAAACATTTATTTACAAATACTGTACAATGTAGAAACATTTTAAGTGCACAGCAATTCAAAACATCAACAGATGTATGGTTTACTGCTACAGTTGTGAAAACATTTATGTATAGAAAGTAAAAACATTTACAGTCAGTCAGTATGGTTTATAGTCACATGTTTTAAAAACAAATTCTTTATTCATAAAATATACAAAACGCAACATCTCCTTTATCAAAGAACGGCAAGTCAAAGCATATATAGTGGGATGGTGTGCAAAACAGTCTGCACCAGTACAGTCCTCTAGGGCAGCAGACAGGCCCGGTTTTCAGGACAACCTTGAAAACCATGCCTGTTTGCGGCCCTCAGGGACTGGAATTGTGCAGGTCCTGTGTGTGTTCAGCAAGTTAAAACATTTCTGTCTAAATACAAGTTAAAAAACACACAACAACATCTTCTTTATTTAAGTACAGCAGGTCAAAACATATACAATACAGTTCAGCACAACAGTATGGTCTTACCTGGGATTAAAAAAATTCTTTATTCATAAAATACAGTATACAAAACGCAACATCTACTTTATTAAAGAAACATACAGTATACAGTACAGTGGGATGGTGTGCAAAACAGTCAGTCAGGCCTGCACCAGTACAGTCCTCGAGGGCAGCAGACAGGCCCGGTTTTCAGGACAACCTTGAAAACCGTGCCTGTTTGCGGCCCTCAGGGACTGGAATTGTGCAGGTCCTGTGTGTGTACACAAGTTAAGAAATTACTTTATTCTTACTATGAAAAATCCAAGACGCCCGGTTATTTATCTACTCCCAAAAATCCACAAAAGTTTACAAAATCCCCCCGGTAGACCTATAATATCTGCTACATGCTCCATCAATCAACCATTAGCAGTGTTTATTGATACCTTTCTTCAACCTTTAGTAATTAAAAACAAATCTTACATACGTGACACATTTGATTTTCTTAAAAAAATACGCACAGTGCCATTAACGGGAAAAAATCTTATCATGGTAACTATGGATGTAACTAATTTGTACACCATAATTCCTCACAATGGTGGCTTAGATGTCATTCGAAGGAATCTCACTAGTTCTCATTAATCAAATCCACCTGTGGATTATATCATGCTCCTCCTAAATTTCGTTTTGTACAAAAATTACTTTAAGTTCGAGCAGACTTTTATTTACAAACTACAGGGACAGCCATGTGCAGCAATGTGGCCCCGTCCTATGCTAATTTATACATGACTGATTTTGAGGAGCAATTTATCTATCCTACAGAACACTATAAGAGAATGTTATTTTACTGTAGATATATCAATGATCTGCTGTTTCTGTGGGAGGGTACAGAGGAAGAACTTATCCATTTTTTTGACTATCTGGATGGGCTAAACACTACTGTTAGGTTTACAAAAACTGGAGCGCAAAGCAGATTTCGTATCTAGATGTGCTTCTCACCTATGAAAATGGAGTACTTCATAGTGATCTCTATAGAAAACCAACAGATAAGAATAGCACGCTACATGCAACCAGCTTCCATCCAGAACCATTAAAACATATGCTACCATTTTCACAAAAGGTTAGGGCTACACGCATAGTAGACAGGCCTACTAAATTGAAGGAAACTTTAAAGGAGATTGAGGATAGATTTGTTGAGAGGGGACACAACAGATCTGAAATTGTAAAGGCTTTTGATACAACACCACAATCAAAGATTAAAAGTGATCGTCTGACATTTGTTAGTAAATTTACAACGGCCAGTGGTTTCATTAAAAACACATTGAAAAGCACTGGAAAGTTTTACAGACAGACGAAACACTCAAAGATGTATGTAAGGATTTCCCACGTTTTGCTTATAAACGTGGAGAGAATCTTAAAGACATCCTGATAAAGGCGGAAGATGAAAAACATTACATAACATCACACTTCTTGAGTTTACCTAAAGTAGGTTGTTATAAATGCTATGGCTGTAGCGTCTGTAACAGTTGGAATACAGGGGATAAGTTCTACCACCCTAGAAGTGGCAGATTGTATAAAATAAAGGAGCGTATCGCCTTCACCACTACGAACATAATCTATATGATTAAATGCCCTTGTGGACTATGTTATATTGGTAAGAGCAGTCGCATGCTCAAAACAAGATTGATAGAACACAAGAGCAAAATTAACAATCATGCAGATGATACAGCTCTCATCAAACATTGCTCTGACTACAGTCACCCAATATCCTCACTAAAGTTAATGGGTATTGAGCATATTAAAAAAGCTAGGGCTAGTTTGGATAAGGATACGCTATTATTACAGCGGGAATCCTTCTGGATCCATACATTAAATACTGTATACCCAAATGGACTAAATGACTTTTTGTCATTAGGCTGTTTCATTGAGGAGAGATGATTTCTTCCTTAGGTTGCTGCCACTGCCTGCTGTAAGTATATATGGTCATTTATACTGTACCTCTGGGGTTAGGCATTTGAAATCATTGACAAAGACAAACCTTTTTTAGATTTTTTATTATTATTATTATATCAACACTTAATCACGGTGATACAATATGTCACACAGCCTGTTCAATATGTGGTATGCTGATCTGTTCCTTCCCTTTCTCCTCCACTTATACATCATGGATCATTGGTGATGAAGATATCCTACCACACTGCTTGACAGATGAAGATGACGTACTAGGATGAAAACACTTGACCAAGTTGACACTGGAGATCAGCTGCCCCCCCCCCCCCCGAGCCTGCAGGACCGCAGGATGACTGACAATCGCAGGCGCAATGATTTTACAATAATCTGCGCTTTTTGCGATCTAAAGGGGTATAGGGATGAAGAGGATCGACCGGATTGCCACCACGCATGCGCAGACTTGAAACGCACGATCGGAGACAACGTGCAATAGCAGGATAGGACCAAGATGCGTTCCAACTGCCAGAGATGAGGAATGATGACGTCAGCAAGATGGATGCCGGACTGCACAGGAGCAGGGAGGATACGAACACCAGAATCCAAGGAGAAACACCAACAGCTGGTGATGAGGAGTATAGAATGGAGATTGGCTAAAGGGACTGACTCAGCACATGAACTTCATCTACACTAATTGGACAGGTTGCATTGTGGGGATTTGGGGCACTATTTATATGTTATCATTGAAGAATGTATTTATGCCATTGTCACTTGAAAAAGACCACTAAGGTCGAAACGTCGTGTTGGCTCAATAAATGAGTTTATTTTGCTTAAATCCGCAGTGCCCTTTGTTCCTTTGTTCATCTGTACACAAGTTAAAACATTTCTGTATAAATACAAGTTAAAAAACACACAACAACATCTTCTTTATTTATGTACAGCAGGTCAAAACATGTACAGTACCGCACAGTTCAGCACAACAGTATGGTCTTACAGTTCCCGTGATTAATCCAGAAAGTCCACCACATTGTCCGTCCATGGCCGATTCCTTGCATGGTGCAAAACGCCATTAATGCAGTCTCGAACTCCTTTCATTACAGGATCTGTAATTGGATAAAAGCGCCGCATTTCATCCAGAATGTTCATTCTGAAATTGGCAGGAAGCACCCTTTTTACGCGATTTCCGTCGTATTTCACTTTGAAGGCCCAGTCGCAGTACAACGAGTAGGGAACATGGTGCTTAAAAAGTAACAAGGCATACTTGTGGGGTGCACCAGCACTCATCACCCTATACTTCTACCTGAGTGCCAATGG
Source organism: Ascaphus truei (assembly GCA_036426205.1). NCBI lineage: Eukaryota > Metazoa > Chordata > Amphibia > Anura > Ascaphidae > Ascaphus > Ascaphus truei. Next base: position 151,228,107 of record CM071567.1, on the reverse strand, counting down.
CAGATCGCGCAGGGTGATGTCGGGCACCGTATCGATGAGAGCGAATGTAGGTCTTCTGCGAGTGGGTGTGCTTGAGGCGACGGGCGATGTTAGGTTGTCTGGGAGGAAGCTTTCCTCTGGTCTTGGTCGCTGTGTTGTTTCCTAGCGTGGTCTTGACGGGGTTGTCATGTCCTCCTCAACGGCATACATGTACACTACATCTTCTGGTGGAGGGGGTGCAATTGGTGATGGAAGGGGGTCGATGCTCCCATTCATCACATCCATGTCACCTCCCTGCTCCGGCGTCGGGGAAACAGGGGCATTAACACAGAGCAAATGAAGTATACCCGCTATGTCAGCCTCTATCTTCTCCATCCGTCGATCCATCCATTGATCCATATCTAGCATCCGTTGATCCATATGTATCATCCGTTGATACATATGTAGCATCCGTTGCTCCACATTTAACATGGTCTCCAGAAACAGATCTATCTTTGCTAGCACAATAGAGTTCCCGGGGAGATCCACACTTATCCCATTCAGCATCTGGTCTAACGAGCTGCTTCTTGTGCATGGCGTGTGGACATCTGGGTGGATGGGTGCAACCGAGGATGAGATGGGGGTTCCATGGAGAGAAGCGGCAGTGACATCGAAGAAGGGTGGAGGAGGTGACCTGTGGATATCCGGTAGAGGAGAAGCGGCAGCGTCGTCGAAGAGGGATGGAGAAAGTGACCTTTGGATTTCCGGGCGAGAAGCAGAGTCGTCTAAGAGCAAAGGAGAAAGTGACCCATGGATTTCAGAGGCGGCAGTGTCGTCGGATAGAACCGGAGAAGATGGCCTGTGGGTTTCCGGGAGGGCGGCGACAGCGTCGAGGATGAGGGGTGGAGAAGACGGGCTGAAGATTTCCGGTACAGCGGCGGCAGAGTCATCGAAGTGTATGGGAGGAAGTGGTCTGCGGGTTCGATGGGTCGGCTGCCAATCATTTTGCATCGAGAGTACATCACCGTATATCTTCTTGACATAATAAGGCTGACGTCTATGAAAACCCTTAGCCTTTGGGGTCAGCAGAAGGTTTTCTTTATTGGCCTTAGCCTGTCACTTTTGCCTTGGCATGGAAACGGCAACCACCTTTCGCTTTTTCTGCATGACAGGCACCGCCCAGGACACGTGTTGATTGGCCCTGCCAGCCGCCCGTCAAACTGCAGTACCAGAAGTGACGCGACGGAGCTCCGCGCAAACCAGAAGTGACGAATCGCCACGAAGAATACACTGGAGGTGATTCACCCGGCATCCAGGGAACATACACAGCAGTGCGGGGAGAGAGCCTGCCTTCCCGGGGCACAGAGGGGACACCTGGGGAGTGTGGCGATCCAGCCTATCCCTGCAAGCGATTCTGACACTTTTTCTGTGTGGATAGGAGAAGCAGCTGCAGTGCGGTGAGCGGTGAGCGGTGGCCATATCCAGACACACCTGAGTCACTTGTCACAAGTGCTAAATGCTTTTGATTGATTTTATTATTGTAAGTGCACATTTTTTAATCTACATTATAAAGTTATCCCTTTTATATTGATCTGCACCATTGAGATTTCTTCTTATCCTTTCATGTTCCTGTCTACCTGATGCACATGTGTGAGAGCCATCCTGTATATAGTCAGATGACAGCACAGATTCACCAGATCCTTCTTTTGCCCTTACCTATCTGCCATCCTGTGAGTAGGCTTTACACAAGAGCCAAGTCTCCTCACACACTGCCATACTGAAGTTTACAGTCTGCACTTAGTTTTGTGTTTTTTGTTGTTTTTTCCTACATGCTCCCCCTGGGTTGTGAGAACATATATCGATCATCTGGGACCAGTGAAGACAGTCCCTTCCAGAGGGTTTGAGCATTGGTTACAACCATTCATATATGTTTTTTCACTATTACTAGTAATTTATATACATTCACGGGAGTTATCATAAAGATTTTATGCACTTTATTAATTATTCACTTATAGATCGGTGAACACTAGTATTGTTTCAGCGCCTATTTTGCACTATCACTTTGTCACATTTGCATGACAGGCACGGCAGAGGCGAGAGGGTTCCTGCGTCCATAGAATCGGGGTTGCTCCATGGAAGCAGGTGGCACAATGCAGTACAGTATCTGGACAAGGGCAAGTTCAAATAAAGATCATCGAGTGGTGGGCTATGCAAAGTGTGTAACCTTTTATGCATGGCGGCGAGGTACAGGTGTTGAAAGTGGGCGTACTCTAATGTGAGTCATTACCGTATAAATACACCATCCATTTTGTGGATTCACTGCACATTGAATACACAGACTAAACATCGAATATACATTCTTGTGTTTGTATTTCTTTCTACTCGCAGCAATGGTTGTTAAAAAGATTTCCAGGGATCTCAGCATGCGAATTAAGGAGATGTACACGAGCGGACACGAATATCTGCTATCCAACGCTGGTTAGCTACTTCTGGCCTCGTTGTGCCAGCAACCACTGTGAGCTATCATGCACACGGAAAAAACAGAGAACGCAAAAGGGCACCAAGGGTAACTAACGCGTAAGCATATTTATAAAACTTTAAAAAAAAATTGATCCAAAAATGTACTGTACATCTATAGTACTGTATCTAATATTTTTGTTATTTCTGTAGATTTATATTACAACAGTATATATATTTTGTATATTTATTTTTATATTACAACAGTATATATATTTTGTATATTTATATTACAACAGTGTAGTCTGTATATTTTGTATATTTATATTACAACAGTATATATATTTTGTATATTTATATTACAACAGTGTACAGTATATATTTTTTATATTTATATTACAACAGTATATATATTTTGTATATTTATATTTATATTTCAACAGTTTTATATTGCTGCATACTGTATTAATAGAACAATATATTGTATCCTCTTGATCTACTGTCTCTAATATTTTTACTTACCGGAATGTTTTGCTTTACATTGTAGGGAGACAACTGTTCTGGTGGACAAAATAAGTGAGGAGAATGATGAGAGGAGTGCATTAAGGGTCAAATACACTCTGCAGGAAAAACACAATCTCGCTGTATCCGAGACCAGCATAAAGAAGATGAGACGCAGCATTGGATGGAAATATGGACGTGTGAGGTTAGTACTGGACAGTACAGGAGGTAAAAGTGTTGTTTTGGAACCAGTACTGTACCGCTAAAATTATTTATTCCTTGTCATTACAGAGCGTACCCCATGATAAGGGACGCAAAAAAAATCAAACGAGTGGTCCAGGCCCAGGTATGTATCGACAGTGGGGAAACTTTCCAGGATTGCATATTCACTGACGAGTCTACTGTGTCGCTGGAGAGATTTGCAAGCTTTGCATTCCACAAAAAAGGCCGCATATCTTTGAAGCCGCGGCCAAAACACCCCGTGAAGCTGCATGTGTGGGGTGCCATCTCTAGGCGTGGACCAGGATGCATTGTCATCTTTGAAGGTGAAATAGATGAAATATAATGTAGCCTTATGCACTGTACTTTACTAGTGTAGCCTTACTGTATGCACTGTACTATACTATTGCGCAGTTTTTTGAGCACTTTTCTTTTCTTGCTATAGGAATCATGAATAAAGCTTTCTTCCAAGACAACATTGTGCCTGAGATAGTGCAATACATCACACGCGAGTTCCCGAATGGTCACCGCTTCTACCAGGACAACGAACCGAAGCACACCGCATCAACAGCGCATATCCTTGAGCGTGATATCAACTGGGTGAAGACGCCAGCGGAGTAAGTGCGGTAACCGTGTCTCATTTTTTCCCCACTGTTTTTACTGTGTACTGTATCTCATAAACTAATTGTCCTTTTTTTCCAATGACAGATAGTCAGACTTTTCCATTTCCGATCGAAATGGTCAGCATCAGCTGAAAGACCATATCCGGAGAGTGGCGAAACCCTCCAAAAAGGACGAGTTGTTGAAAGGCATAATGAGTTTTTGGAACGATGTATTCACCGTGGAACGCTGCAATAAATGTATAGACCATATTGCAACTTTGTTGCCCATTGTGATCGCACGTAATGGGCAAGCATCAGGAAAGTAGTACTGTGCTGTAGTATTGTAAGTACAGTATGTACAGTATGATACAGGTAAGTATGGCACAGATTTTTTCTTTCCAGATAGTCAGAGTATACAGTAGTTACAGTTTTTTCTTTAGAGAGAGAGCAGCACCAGCCATCAGGTTACAGTACATAGTATTTAACAGTAGTCAGAGTATACAGTAGTTCCAATATAGACTAGTTTGACAGTAGTACAGTAACTGCCTACTAACTGCTCAATTTTTTTCTTTCCATACAAAGCTGCACCAGCCATCTACAGTAGCACTACACATCACACAATGCCATAATACAGTACGCACATAACTGCACTAATTTTTTGTTTTCTTGTCGTTTCAGGAAAAAAGGGTGCCCTGGGGGGAGATGGGGTTTTATGTCCAGTCTAATCTGTTTGTACAGTAAAATGTACAGTATATAAACAGCAGTAATGATGTACACAAAACCTCTCTTCTCTCAATGAACTACTGTACTGTACACAGAATAAGGAACAAGATAAAGACGGAAAAAATTATATTACTATATATTACTATAATTTATTATATATATATATATAATACATTACAGTATATATTATTAAATAATATTCTTATAAATGTGCATTATTCATGTTTCCCCATGTTTTATAAATGTTTTCTAAATGTTTATCCAATTTCAATCTGCCATAAGAACTTAATAAGGACTGCATTATGTATTATTCATGATTATTTTTATATTTTTATTTTATGGTTCCTTCAAAGAAATAACATACTGTACTGTACTGTAGAGTACAGTAATTTCAAAAGGCAGTTCATCATAATACTGTAATTTGATCCCTACACCCCCCAAATAGAGTACATAAAAAGCACACAAATAAACCATGTGCAGGCAAACGCACAGATTTAATATCGTAATATCAAGATTGTTTTTGCAGGCTTTTGGATAAAATAACAGTTACAAAATCATAGTTAAAAAAAATTTTGGGGGCACTCAAGCAAGCAGTGTTACAGGCACATCTCAAAGAGAATTACACGCAGGCGCAGTGAGGCTTTGTAGATCGGCTATGGACGGATTAAGAACACAATGGCAAGATTCAGAAAATTAACAACACCGTGGAGAGGGGGGGGGGTGTTGGGTGACTCATGCGCAGTAAGCAGCTAGCTCCCATCTCTAAAAGGATTACACGTAGGCGCAGTGAGGCTTTGTAGGTCGGCTATGGACAGATTAAGAACACAATGGCAAGATTCAGAAAATTAACAACACCGTGGAGAGGGGGGGGGGTGTTGGGTGACTCATGCGCAGTAAGCAGCTAGCTCTCATCTCTAAAAAGATTACACGCAGGCGCAGTGAGGCTTTGTAGGTCGGCTATGGACGGATTAAGAACATAATGGCAAGATTCCGAAAATTAACGACTCCGTGGAATTTCAAATCCTTGAGCTAGCGTTCGTTGGGGAGGGGGCTGCAGGGTACAGCTGCATGAAGTTAAAAGCTAAAGACATACTTTGATTTCAAAAGGCAGTTCATCATAATAATACACCCCCAAATACAGTACGTAAAAAGTACACAAATCAACCACGTGCAGTCAAACGCACAGGGTCGCAGTCAAAAGCTACAGCACAGATTGAATATCGTAATACAGTAAGATGGGTTTTGCAGGCTTGTGGAGAAAAAAAAAAAAATTACAATAATTTTTTTTTTTAATTTTTAATTTTTTTTTTGGTCACTCACTCAGGCAAGCAAGCAGTGGTGGGCGAAGTTACAGGCGCATGCGCATGCGCAGTTAATTCCTGCTGTCAAGCAGGAATGTGTTTGAAACCAGACACACGTTCAAAGGAATGGTGTGGGAAAGATGTACTGCATTGCACAGAAGATAAGAAGTTTAAATACCCTGCAGTGCAGTTAATTATCCTGAGCGAGGGGAGAGCTCTGTATATGCCGAAATGTGACACTGTTACTGTACTGTACACACCTATGCGTTTGAATAATTTTCAAATGTGACATACCGTACAGCAGCACAGCACTGCAAATGCATGTATACTTTAAATATGCAAATTTACAATTACTGCGCACGCACACACAGACTGTGTACTGACGTAGGTTGAACCGCAAAGGTATTAGACTTCCAAGACAACAGCTCGCAAACCCCCCCTGAGTTTTTACACGGTATTGCAGTATTGCAGACAGCGAGAATAAAATGCTAATATCACGAGCGCGAAAGTAACGCAGTTCACTCCGGGCACAAACGACAAAAAAACGCACCTAACCGGGATAATCTGAGAGCCGCTGATCTAGCCGTTTTAGACTCAGATCGGCCGCCACTGTATCAGGGTCTGGAATGTTCCTTAGTTTAGCAGCAGCAATCCCGGTGGACAAGTATAGGTACTGCAGGCTAGAACAAGACATTGAGAGTGGTAGCAGTCCGGTTGGCCAAGCCATGCGTTACCGCAGGCTAGAGAATATGACATTACTCCCCCTCCCAAGAGCGTTCTCCGGACGATCTTGCTATGCTTGTCTGGATATCTCCGGTGGATAGCTTTGACTTGTCGCGGAGCATGTACAAATCTTGGGTTCCCAAGACTCTCTCGGGCCATAGCCCCCCCCCCCCCCCCCAAGTAACCAGGTACTGTAGTTTCCCTCGTGTGTAACCTGGAATCCAAAATTTTTCCACAATGAATTTCTCTTCGTTATCCATGAGTACGGGTTCAGGGGGAGGAAGTCTCCGTCCAGGAAACGGATTCTCATGGAAAGATTTCAGCAGAGAAGAATGAAACACAGGGTGTATTTTGATGGTCTCAGGAAGCTCTAACCTGAAGGACACTGGATTATTAGTGCTGAGATGCGAATAGCCTGATGTATTTTTGGCCCAATTAATGGTTGGAACCTTTAAACGAGATTCTTGTAGAAAGCCAGACTTTATCCCCGACTTGAAATTCTGGGAGGGTCTGCGTTTGTGGTTGCTGCTCTTTTGTACTTTACTTGAGTCTCACAAGTGTCCTTTGAGGGTCTCCTGGATGTCTCACAGAATATCCAGTTTCTCGAACTGCCGGAAGGGGCCGAAGATGGAAAACGAGGAATAAAGGTTTGGATGAAATCCATCATTTGAGAAAAAAGACTCTTCTGAGTCGATGAATGATGTGAGTTGTTGTATGAAAACTCAGCTAATGTAGGAATCAATCAGTCATCGGTGAGATGACAAACAAAACATCGTAAGTATTGTTCCAAAGTCTGATGGTCCTTCTGTCTGACAATGGATTGGGATGATAGCACAGACGTAAAATTTTAAACGAATTCCTAGAGAGGACAGAAGGTCCTCCAAAATTTTGAAGTGATTGTACCCCTCTATAGGATATGATCTCATCAGCGCCCGTGAAGCCGAAAACACCTCTTTCACAATCAACTTGCTGTCTGGTCGCAGCAGAAGGAAATTTGTGCGGCAATGAAGTGAGCCTCTTTGTAAGTCGATCCACTACTACCAGGATGGTATATGTCCACTGATCGGGGCAGGTCAACAATAAAATCCATTGATATGGACCCCCAGACGAGTTTGGAAACCGGAAGAGGCTGCAGCAAACCCACAGGTGGTGCTCGAGGGGTCTTGGTCCTAGCACAAGGTCTCACAGGAGAGGACATTGTCTTTAACATTTGTGCTAATTTAGGCCACCAAAAGAAGCGAGACAACAGTTCTGTGTCTTGTGGACACCTTGGTGACCAGTGGGGTCAGAAGAGTGTCATTAATGGAGCCACTTCTAATTACTTCCTTAGGGACGAATAGACTATCCTTACAGTTCCAGAGACCATCACATAGAAATAGTTCTGCTTCCGGAGGAGGAGGGTTTTTAAGAAAAGAGTCATTTGAGTAGGTTCCCTTTATTCGTGTGAGGAGAGCAGAGGAGGAATGTGACGCCCAGAAAAATATTTTGTAAGAATAGTTTCTTCTTGCTCTTTGTCTGAACTAGGATTAGGCAATGACCGTGACAAGGCGTCGGCTTTCCCATTCTTGGAGCCAGGGCGGTTATGAGATGTGGAACTGAAATCTTGCAAAGAAGAGAGCCCTGCTGGCTTTGTCGCGCGCTGACATTCTCTTTGCGGATCGATGAATTCTAAGTTCCTGTGGATCCGTAAAGACTGTTAATTGGTGATTGGCCCCCTCCAGTAGATGTCTCCACTCAGAGAATGAGCTTTATAGCCAAGAGTTCTTTGTTTCTGATGTCAATTTCGTTCAGACTGTTGACATTTGGAATGAATAAATAAAAGGCAATGGGATGAAGGACATCTTGGGTCCAATGTCTTGTGTGACAGAATGGCACCAAACAGCGGAGTCGGATGCATCCACTTCCAAGATGAATGGGTTATTCTGGTTTGGATGGTTTGTGGATAGGAGCAGATGTGAAGAGTGACTTCAATTGTTCGAACCTTCCGCATCGTTTTAGGAGATCCATTTGAGAGGTGAATTCTTCCGTGTGATGTGATCGGTTGAATTGGGGCAATAATTCCAGAGAAATTTTTAATAAACGCTCTATAAAATTGGCAAAGCCCGGAGTGCATGCGCGGCTGTGTCGGAGATGGTTAGTGTAATTACACAGCTCCACCACCGTCCGGACAGAATATAGCTATTAATCGATGTAAAACTGACTTTCGAAAATAATTGAAATAAGCGCTAAGGTCCGAGACCTAAACTCTACTGGATCGTGCACAGTAAGCCGCAAACGAATTATGGCACGACGAGACAAAAGACGCCCGCAAGTCGGATGTTCAGGTCCTACTTTCACCGGACAAAGCAAGGCTGGGGCGCGGAGCTGTCAGTCGGTCTCTGACCTCATCTAAGTCCCCAGACGCGAGTGGCTCGAGGGCACGCGCGGAATGCAGGTCCAAATGATTAAAAAAGAAAATATCCGCGCTAGTATTTGAAATCCTTTTTTCAAGGGGGAGGTGGAGGGCTCCGGCACTGCGACTCATGGCAGATTGGACATATGATGGGCTAATGAAGCTGGAGAGCGATGTGATGTCAGCTCAACATATCCACAAAGAAACTAACTCTCGGGTGTCCGGCCTTGGAGCAGAGAGTGATGCGACTGAGGCCCGACAAGAAGATGGGGGCAAACAAAAAAAATAGGGCAGGCGGAAACAATTTAAGACGTCCGGGGATCCCAAGGAGATTTTGGATCCGGAGGCCTGCGGACCCGTGGATGGCCTTATCATGCCGGACAAACGCGAATCTGAGTTACGGAATGGATAGGTGACCATAGGGTCTACTAGCGTTCAGAACCTTTTGACCCTCAAATCCCCCATGAGATGTGATCCTATCGGCTCCACACTTCTCCATAAAGGAGGAGGTGGATAGGGGGATGCCCGAGCCACCCCACCATATCACCGTCTTGAAGTATCACCCTCATGGTATTCCAGGACCTTGTATCCCCCATTCTGGCACGGGCGGAGAGCTGTAGCCCAATTTTCACAAGGGTCATTAAGAGACAGTGAGGTTCCGTTATAGATGTGGCATTCCCATTCCCCTCGTGGCCATCAAAAATGTGCCGACCAACGTGTCAACACCCCTCGGAGGGGGCAGCCTTCTGAAAAAAACTGGGGGGGGTGCTGGGGGATTCCGGACAATGTTCCTAAGGGGGACCAACAAGGTGCATAGGCGGACCTCCCACCAAGACGGAAGGGTCCTTCTCCCCCGAAGGAAACGGAGACTGACAAGTAGGGGGGGGCGAGAAAGCAAAATAAGTCCCGAAACAACGGTTGAACAAGACGGGAAGTGATGTGTGTTGGCCTGTTGCGTTAATAAAGACAGTTAATACCCTTCGGACTGGCAAACACATACCATAATGGGAGAAAGACTCTATCGTTGCTTAGTGTCCAAAGCTTAAATGTCAGTCGCGGGACCTATGGAGATAGAACAGCTCACTCGGCTCTGAAAATGGCGTCTTTTCTTTTAGCCCGACCGGGAATGGAAGGAGGAGACGAGGCGCGAAGACTTCATGGCGGCGAGGTTTTTCGGCGGGAGGAGATGCTCCGATAGCGATACCTCGCCCAGGGAGCTTCCTTCAGATAGCCCTCCTACCTGCAGGATCGCTCTCCGGAACTGAGCCCGCCTCGCACCATCCATACGTAGATGTGTCAGATCTCGCAGAGCAGTCAGGAGGGACGCCACGGAGGATCCCAGCGGATGTCAGCGTGATGCTTAAAGGGAGCCGACAGCCCGGAAGTTATACGGTCTTCTGCGGAGGCGCGCGAGTTCCGCCGCCGGGAGAGAGACACTTGAGAAAGAAGCAGAGCGATGGGACTGGAACTCTGCTAGCGGTGCAGAGGGTGAGGCCTGGCCGTCGAAGGGGGGCCCGCGGAGAGTGGAGGGGGGGCGTGGGGGGGGCGCGGGATGGATTAAGGAGTTAAGAGAGCATCAGGGGAGCTGAGTCGTGTAGGGTGCTAAGGGGCACAGAGGGAAGAAATAATAATAATTAGTCTCAGCATCAGATGATGTCAGGAAGCATAATTCCCTGTGGAGGAGAGAGTGAGGTGGGAGCGGCTGTGACACAGCATGAGGGGACTGATATTGGAGAAGAGGGGTTGTGGATGAAGGGAACAACTAGTTTAGGGTTTATGGAATAGAGTAGGTAGTGATTTGGAGATAGAGAGGTAGAGATAAGGAGTTATGGTTTAAACCATGGTTTAATATTTGGCTAAATTTATGGTAGTTTAAGGTCAGTAGTTGTCAGGTTTTGACTAAGACATAATGCGGCGTGGGGGGAGGAGCACCACTCTGCTGCAGGATGTGCATCAACTCCAGGAGGTGGGGTTGAGACAAGAACTCACTTGCAAAAGGCCGTGGTCCCGTGGCCGGTTTATGGAGCCATGGAGGTGGACCAGGGGGAGGGGGGGCGGGTCAAGAGAGAAAGAAAAGTTCTCTACCGGGCAATGAACCAGAGGTCATCAGGACCAATACGGTTCTTGTTGTTTTATGTGTGGTGTTATGTGTTATTCTTCCCTCATGTTTTATCCCTTTTCACCCCAGCCCAACTGGCGAAAGAAGAATCCGCTCTACAGGTGCCAGCATACAGAATCTCAAGTTCAGCAAGAGCCCAGGTATGGGTATAAGAGCAAGTAGTTGCTATAAAACTACCACCACAAACACACACCCCACACCATAAAATGGCGGTAATCTTATCTCACAAAACGCCAAGGGCTCAATAGTCCACATAAGCGGAGGGTCGCTTTCGCAGGTTTAAGAGGAGAAGGGCAGATGTGATCTTCCTCCAGGGAAACTCACTACTGCTCACGAAACAGCCCACCAAAATTCCTAGACTCACACTACCGAAAGTTCTTCTAGCATCAGGTGAGGAAAAAAAGAAAGGAGTAGCGTAATTGATACATAATAACAACCCTTCCAGGTTGAAAAGACGAAGAGATCCTAAGGGAAGGTACATTGTTGCTGGTCGGGCTCCTCAAGCAGGCCAGAATAAACGCTGCTGGCATGTAAACGCGCCTAGCGAAGGACAACCAGACTTCTGTTAAATCATTCTTCCAGAAGCACAGCAGGGGACGAGGGACATATAGTCCTGGGAGGGACTTCAATCAGTCAGAACCCCAGCGTTAGATCGCGCCACATCCAGAAAACCATAAGGAGGGAGGAACTGGGAAATACCCCATTACTGAAGGGACTAAAACAAATTGGCCTAGTGGATATTTGGAGAGAGCAGCACCAAGGAGACCGCGCTACTCCTTCTATTCCATCCCCATGACAGCTACAGTAGGATTGACCACTTCTTTGTATCGCGGCAGAATGGTTCACCACAAATCTACGACACAAGCATACATATATTACATGGTCGGACCGTGCATCGATAGAGCTAAGATGCAGTTCAATTGTGGTATGTCAGGCCAGGAGCAAACTGGAAGCCTAAAAACGAATCGATAATTAAAATTGCGGAATATACAGAGAAAAAAGTCAATCCGAAATTTCGGACTACTTTCGGAAATAAACAATGGCAGTGTGGATTCCCAGTCTTGTTATGGGAGGATCAAAGGCCACGATACGAGGGGGTAGCTAATCGGTATAGCTGCAAATAGGAAAAAAGAATAGGAAGCCAAATTAACTCAGCTGTTCAAAAAGGTTACCTGAGTCTCTATACTAATAACCAGGACAGGGTAGAAAGGACACTCTGAAGGAGTTGAAGGATGTTAGTATTGAACTAAATTCTCATCCTACCTCCAGGCTGAGAAAAGAAAGACATGAGTTGGACACAGAGGAAGTTCTATGAGAAAGCTATAAACCGGAACTATGCTAGCCACCAGACTCCGTTAATCGGAACCAAACTTAATATTCAGTCATCATAACAGCAGGAGGCCTCAGAGTTCCTCAAACCCCAAAGTTTATAGTAGGGGAGTTGCGAAATTTTACGCAAGCTATACAATGGGAGAAGGTGGTTTCACTAGTGCAGGACAAGTAGTACCTACAAGAAATTCCTGGCGGATGCGGCCTAGCCACAATGACCAGATTAGATAGAGCGAGGGGCACTACAAAGCGACTTTACAAGGGAGGAATTAGAAGCGGTAGTAAAAAACTTAAAAGCGTCAAAAGCCCCAGGTCCGGATGGGTTCTCCAACCTGTTATAAACAAATTATCGGGTTCTAGCTCCACATATGCCCAGCTGTCAAGTGAGTACTAGCAGGAGAGCCCTACCCGGGGCAGATGCTCAAAGCGTCAATTTCAGTAATCATAAAGAGATAAGGTCCCACTAGTTGCCAAAGTTACCGCGGCCATATCATTAATTAATACAGATGTTAAAATTATCTACTAAACTACTGGCCATAGATTAAATATAATCCTGCGAGCCTTACCACCCGGATCAAGTTGGCTTCATTAGAAATAGAAACGGCCGACAACACTAGAAGGATTGTGGATATAATAGACTTTATAGGGCCAATAGAGATTCGATAGTATAGTCCAAGCCTAGATGGGAGAAAGGCCTTCGACAGGATTGATTGGCCATACTTGGAGTCCACGCTTGGAGCGTTTGGGTTTGGAGGATATTCCAACAGCAGTCAAGGCCTTATATGCGCCACAGCCGACGAGGGTGGGTAACTCCAGGGGTTCCCCTCAGAACTTTTCCCAATTTAAAAGTGGCACGAGGCGGGATGCCCGCTTTCGCCCCCTGCTATTCGTCTTATGCATGAGCCACTCGCAGCACAAATTCGGAACAACGCTGATTCTTTGGTGTACAAATCCACTCCAGGAGCACAAGTGGCTTTGTACGCATGGATGACTCATTCTAACCCTCTACCAGCCGTCAGCTCGCTACCCAATCGTTCGAGCTTCTAGAGCGTTTGCCCAGATATCCTGGTTTCAAAATAAATCAGTCTAAATCAGAGGCGTAAGCCTCAACATACCAGAGAAATGGAAAAGCTGATAGAACTCAATTTTGAGTTTAGATGGCGTCCTTCTTCCATGAATACCTAGGAGTGCATATCACGAAAAAGACAGCTCCTTATATCGGGCTAACTATCCCAAACTGTGAGGACTCTTAAAAAAGCTACAGGAATGGAAGGCATATGGTATTTCTTGGTTGGGGAGGATCTATCGTCTCAAGATGAATATCTTCACCGGATTCTATATCTGTTCCAAACTCTCCAATTGCTGTGGTACAAGCAGACATTACAGGGCTTCAAAAAGCAATTTCACAATTCATTTGGAACCGGTGAAAAACCACGGGGATTAAAGTAAAATGATGAGACGAAAGCTAAGGAAGTCTGGGGCCATGGCAGTTCACGAGCGTTATATCCTCTACAAAGCGGCACAGTTGTGCCAAATTACGCAGTGGCATGGAGACCTGGGCTTAGGCGGTGGGGTGTGCTAGAGAGGGAGGTGTGCGCCCACGGTGGAGCTCAAGGACATGATCTGGTACCCGAGGACACGGGTGAAGGATGTTACTCATTCCGCTGACCTGGTGCTCAACTCACTCTCGGTCTGGGAGGCCTCTAAAGGTAATCCCTCATAACCTCAAACACACCCTTATGGCACCTTTGTACGGCAATCCGGATTTTGCTCCTGGGTTGCGGCAGACCAGAGTTTTGCTTTGGCGTAAATTGGGGTTTAGGGATTGAAGTGACCTGGAGATAAAGGCAAAATTAAATCTTTGAACTATTACAGTCGGAAACAGACTTACCCAACACTGAATTTATGATGTACCTCCCAGGTCCGGGCATTTACAACGCACACCCGGTGAGACCACCGTTGACGAATTTTGAACAGCTCTGCGTGCGCGGGGCAGACAGCGGGGACTGATCTCTGCTTGGTACAGAGGGGGTGGTGAACACTGACTCTGACAGGACAGTTAAAACCCCGATTTATGGTTCCATGGGAGAGGAGGATCTTCAAGTCTCTAGAGGACGAGGACTGGTCTGCGGTGTTCAAAGCCGCCACTACTAGCTCTTTGCAGACATTGAAGAAGAACTCATATAAGGTATTGTTACGCTGGTATTCACCCCAGTAGATTAGCCAAATCCTCGGGGCTCTTCCCGCTTTGCCCAGGCAGTCAGTGGAGGGGTGGAACAAGGGGATCTGGTTACATGCTGTGGTGTTTGCCCGAAAATAGTGCCGATCTGGACACCAGATCCGAGATTGGTGCAGAGGATCTTTTGGGCAAATTCAGCTGGACCCGTGGTATTTTATTAGGTAACCCTACGAATGAGGTATCTCTAGATCGGGGTAACAAGCTGATAGCACACTTTGCTACCTATGAGGTGTGAGACCGCAGCATTGTGGAATCAGAATGCGATTCCTTCTATAGACAAAATCAGAAACAGAATTTGGTTCATTGCCGAATGGAGAAGTTAAACGAGTTTAGTTAACGATTCGGCCGTAAATTCGAAAAAGGTCTGGTCTTATGTGTGCTCAGACTGATATTCAGGGATGAATGATGCCACAATATGGCTTTGATAGATTTAGGTGAGTCTCCTTGGCTGGGTGCGCTGAGAGCTAGATATGACGATCTGACAGCAGGGTCCCCCAGGGGTTTTAGCGATATTCAAATAGTTAGAAGCCGAAAAAGGGAAGTGGTTCTGACCCAGGGACCTCTGAGTAGGTGGACATGAGCAGGGCGTCAGTAGTGGTGGTGACAGGACACTGATAACACGTGGGAAAGTGATTCTTCTATCGCCGTTTCTCCCCCTCCATTACCCCCCACCTCCCAATCCTTACCTTTTCTTTCCCTTGTTGAGGTTGGTTGTCAATGTCTGTCTGGGTCCCCCCATCGTGCGTCCGTTTTTGTAGTTTGTCCCTGGAATTAGGGGTGTATAATTGGAACAATTATCATTATCCTGTATCTCCTGTCTGTATGCACAAAACTAATAAAAAACAAGTTGAAAAAAAAAAAAAAAGAATTGGCAAAGCCACAAATCTCTGAATGTCCTTTTCATTCAAGGGATTTGGCCATTCCACCCACGCGCTTGAATCTTGCATGGGTCCATACTCAAACCCTCGGGAGGAGATGTAACGAGAATTGCATGCTGGTTTTCGAATTCGCATTTTTTTTAACTTATGTACAATTGTAAGTACGGAGATGCTCAAGGACAATTCAGACATGTCTTGGGGATCCATGATTTTATCTGCGAAGACTAGGATGTCATCCAGGTTTGCCACTACGAAGTTGCGTCCAAGAACTCTCGGAGGACATCATTGATTAAATGCTGGAAGTAGCAGGGCATTACAGAGTCCAAAGGCATCACCAGATATTCATTAGTGCCAATAACGCGGTTGGCAAGGTGTGTTTCACTTCGTCACCGGGGTCGAATGCGGTACCAAATTATACGCTCCTCTGAGATCTAATTTGGTAAAGATTTTGGCTGAACGAATCTTTCATAGTTCAGGAATCAGAGGTAATGGTTACCTGTTCTTCACCGTAATCTTATTTAGTTCCGATAGTCAATGCAGGGCGTTAGGAACCGTCTTTCTTCCCACGAAGAAGAGCGCAGCACACTGCTGGAGAAGTAGAGGGTTGGATAAAATCCTTTGACAGGTTCTCTGTAGGTTAGTCATTGAGGACCTTCAATTCGGTTCTGAGAGTGAATAGATTCTCCAACGGAATGGCAGACACCTGGTAATAATTCAATGGGACAGTCATAAGAGCGATGTGGGGAAGCGTATCCGCATTCTTTATCACACACTCTAAAAAACTCAAAGTATGGAGCCGGCAGACGATTTTCTTGAGACGAGGAAATTCTTATGTATTCCTACACAATGGTATAGGAATTTTAGGTAGACAGGCTAGCGACAGTGCTCCGAGAGAAACGTGAGGGTCTTTGTCTTCAGTCAATTAGTGGGTTATGGATCATGAGCCATGGAATTCCCAGAAATCACTGGAAACAAAAGTGATGGAATGAGACCAAATGAAATCTTCTCCTGGTGATGATTGGACTCCATGATATGTTTAAGTAGTTACTTGTTTATGTGGTAACAGGTCCAGAGCTCAAGTGGAGAACCGTCAACGACTTCTATCCTTTCGGTGTGATTCCTTGGATACACTGATACCGAATTGTTCTTGGCAAATTCTATGTCCATAAAATTCCCTGCCGCCCCTGAGTCGACCATTACTGTGGGTTGAAAAACGATGTGTTCCTTCCTCGATTCTATAATAGGAACCAGGAGGTGAGAGTGTAGCGAGGAGGGTTATCTTTCCTTTGAGAGAGACGAGAGAGACGTTTTGTAATAGCGTGCAACTGATTTCTCCTAGGGCGTGGTGGAAAGAAGACCGCCCCCTGGAATGTTTGGGCAATCAGCGAGATAGTGCGCATCGTTCCAGCAGATATAACGAGATCTTCTGTGCGACTCACAGGAGGTGGTTGAGATGGGTCCCGCATTGTATTTACTTGCATCGGCTCCTCCCAGTCTCCCTGGAACGTACTCTTGGGGTACTGAACTCTCTAAACCCGGGTTGCTTGCTTGGCATGAACCCCTTCTCTCCAATCGTCTTTCCGTAAGCTTGCGATCAATTTGGATGCATAACGAGACAAAGTCCTGAAATCTCTGGGGACTCCACCCGGGATAGCGTGTCTTAACTTGCTCCGAGAGACCTGCCAAAAATGTATTTCTGCCGCCCTCATTCCACTCAGTATCGTTAACCATTGCGGAATTCAGCGGCGTACTCAGCTGCCGAGCATCTTCTGTGGTGAAGATTGTTCAGAGTTTCCTAAGCGGTTGCACTACGATTCGGGTCATCAAAATAAAACTCATGTCTTTGATGAATCCTCCAGGTCCCATAGTAGTGGGCTATCTGTTCTAACATAGGGGAGACCCAAGCAAAGGGCCTCATCCTTGAGCAGGGTTATGATCAGTCCAACCTTGGCTTCGTTGGTATTAAGATGTAGCTGTGAACCTTGAACGTCTGCATTGATTAAGGAATCTCGAAAAGAATGTTTTTTCCTCACATTTTCCGGAAGAGTTACACGGGGCGCGGGTTTGCACAGTCACAGTCTTTGAACAGATGCGGTGAGTAAGGCTGCACGTAGTTCACGGTTTTCAGCTTCTGCGGAGGGCAGCTCGTTCCTCTGAGCGGAGGAGGGCACACATCCTTCGCGCGGCACAACACACTTTTCCCAGCATTCATCACGTTCAACCAGAGGGTCTCCGTTCTTCCACGTGACCAAGAACGTTTGATAAGGTGTCCTTGTTGTTCTTGGAAACCAACCATGATACGTTGTAAGTTCTGGAGTGTCCGAGCCTGGGCAGGTCTGTCGGCGCGAATCCATGGTAGGGGCTGTTTATTCTGTCAAGTATTGGACTTCGGCTGAAGGGAGAAATAGTTGGAATGGAAAATTCAGCAACTGGTGAGTGTCCCTTAAAATCGCGAGGAGGCATGGAAAAAGAACTCGATCCTGTGGGTGTAAGGACAACTACAACGGAACATTCAGCAGCGACCGCGAGTACGAGTAGCGCCGCCGATAACGGTCCCTTGCGATTCGTTGCGAGTTTGTACTGCTGAAAAGCGACGATAGAGAAAAGTAAAGAAAAAAATAGGAGCGAATATTGCTGAAAGGACCGAGAAGTACCAATTAGCCTGTAAGTGGAGGAGGTATATCGATCGACACGGAGGACCCACTCCCGATTACTATAAGTAGCACAACTATTGGCATGCACAGGAAGGAATAAAGGAAACCTGGGACAAGTGGGCACTTCTTGGGCGGACGTTGCATCCACTCCGAAACACCACCCCCCCCTGGAAGCGCGCCTTAGCGATTAGAGGTTTCCCGCAACTTGGGAGACTCTTTGCGCCTGCGCAACCTAAGCGCCCTCGGAACATAGAACATCATTTTGTCGCCGTTGCCTCACGCTGTGATAACCGCTCGCCTAGCGAAGGGTTACAGCCGGTAGGGATTTGGTGAAGGTGGAATGAGGAGGTTAGGAAGAATAGACCAACGTAAAAAGCTCACGGGAGAAGACTTGACCGAGGAAGATGCGGTTCAAGGACTATCGGGAAAGATAAATAGAAAGGGAATGTTTGGAGGCCCTCCACCCAGGACCCCACCGCCTTCCTGCCTTGGTCCAGGCCTTCACGGGTCTCGGACGTCCGTGGCGTGTCGGGCGCCTGTCGCAGTCTTTGCATCGTGGCGCGCAGGAAAAAGCCAGAGACTTTGGGGTGGAAATAATAAAAGGGCCTGTATGAACAGTTCGAAGTGGGAGCGAGCAGGACAGAGCAGGTAACAAAAAGAGAGGGCGCAACGAGAACTAAGCAGTCCTTACTTTTTACCACAGAGAGGTGAAGAATAGGAAAGTGGAAACACGACACGTTGGGGCTGTCTCCAGACAGCTCCCCTCTAGAGTTCTCCCGATCCTGAACCCCCTTTGGTCTCACTCAACCTCTCTGTCTCCCTAAAAATCGAGAGGATGGGGTCTAATATCATAACCTATCTGTATGTCTACATCACCATCTCGGTTCTACATAACCCACTCTCTGGCTCCCTGCACCACCCTCTCTACCCTCAACCTCTCCCTCCTGTCTCCCTTCCCTCCCTGTCTCCCTCTCCGTCGCCCGACCACGTCCTGTACTCCCTCTCCCTCCCTGTTCCTCGCCATGTCTTATACTTAACTGCCGTTATACCTACACAGAAGCAACCTACCCTGCTTATCTTCCAGATCTGGACTCAAGTTTCACGCGGGGACATCGGAAGACAGTAGGGAAACCTCCCTCCTGTATAGTGAACTTGAGGGACTGCGGATCGGCTAGATCCCAGGGGGATTGCTGCTTAGTAGAAATGGTGAAAAGGGGGCATCCTGGACAATGGTTAATTGGGTTCAGAATCATTCACATCTGGGTTTTTTGTTCGATTACGTGAGGTCAGACCCACACACGGAACACACACACAACACACCAACACACTAACAACAACACACCACACAACACACACACACACACACAAACCACACACACACACCACACACCAAACACACAACCCCACACACACACACACACACACACACACACACACACACACTCACACACTCACACACTATGTAACAAGGATTAATGGTAGTAAAGTATAAGTGTACAGCAGGGCCCCGGATATACGGCGGGTTCCGTTCCAGAGGCCTGCCGTATAATGAAAATCGCCGGAAAGCGGATCCGACGATTTTCAGTGCTGCGCATGCGCAAACTGGCATTTTCGCCGTTCTGCGCATGTGCGACCGGCGGTCTGCGCGCGCAACCGGCGGTCTGCGCATGTGCGCCAGGCGCACCCACCAGTTCTGCACATGCGCGGTTTTAAATTCAACATGGCGGCCCCATACTCGGTGCCGCCGTAACAGCGGAGCGCCGAGAAGCGGGGCCCTGCTGTACTACAATAAATAAACTGTTATGTAAAAAAAAAAAATGTGTCCCGGTTAATGTGTCCCGGTTTTTCATTTTCAAAATCTGGTCACCCTATGACTAATACAATCAGTTGCATGTAGAAATAGATGCACTAAGAACTACGTGGAAGATCTACTATGGGTGCTGTGGGAACTCCAGATTGTGGAGGTATAGCAGAATCTGGAAATAATAAAACTGGCCAGTGGACTTTGCAAAAAAGTTTAGTGAAGGTTTGGTACAAGGCTCAACGTTTCAGTCCACGGTTGGATTCTACGAGTTACGAAATAAAAAAGGAGATGGGTAAAAACATTTGAGCGAAACTAAATTTAGATTTTTGGTTGGCAAAAATGGATGCTGAGCTATGAAGCTCCAAACAAAAAACAAATTCTCAGGTGGATATTAAATCTTGATTGGCAGAGGACCGCAGCTGGTTATATAGTCCTAATTTTAAGGCTGCATATTAGTAAATGCTTTAGAGATTGGTTATGGTTCTTTCTCCTCTCATGAGAATGAGGATAAGACGTATTACCTACTGTATAATTTTAATGATCATAATGCAGAAGAAAGCAGGGGGCGTTTCTAGCATTAAAACTTGTTCAAATTTGTAAACAGCCTTTTTTCTTGACGCTTGCCTCCTTGGAGATTATGTTTTGGTCCTCATATTAAGTATTGGACAGCAGGGTATCTTATGTTCAGCTCTTTAAGGGGAATTAGCTGGTACTTCAACTTTCTCTGTTCTTCACTCCCCGGGCATAGAAGTTTTAATTCTCCCTTGTTATATTTTGTATACTAGGTTACTATTTCAGTGTAAAAAAAAATTCCATTATCATTGTCATTTACAATTTAAAAAATGTTTTATTTGGATTCTCATGTTCCCTAATATATGAATAAAATGGAAGACAGAACATCATTTAGGTTTAATGTTCTTTTCTTTTTCTATACTTCGCTCCTGTATTTTCATGTAATCTTTGCTTTGTTGCTCAGTGAAAGGCATATTGCTAAATAGCATTTTGTGATGATTATATAGTTATATGAATATAATAATATATATATATATATATATATTATATATATATATATATATATAGTTATACGTTACCGTTCCAAGGATTGGTAAACAAGAGACAGCACTCAAAGTTGAAAATCAAAGTGTATTACATTTGTAATACACTTTGATTTTCAACTTTGAGTGCTGTCTCTTGTTACCAATCTTGGAACGGTAACGTATAACTACATTCTCTATATGGGACGTGCACCTGTGGCTTACCAGCACCTATGGAGTGCCAACTGCCTTATTGACTATATATATATATATATATAATATATATATATATATATATATATATATCGTTTGCAGAATATTATTATATTATTCTGCACTATCGCAACTGGACTAACACGGCTGGTTCCATATATATGTAGCCATGTGTAAAATTGGTGTACATATCACTTTC
The DNA here is from genome assembly GCA_036426205.1 of Ascaphus truei. Classification (NCBI taxonomy): domain Eukaryota; kingdom Metazoa; phylum Chordata; class Amphibia; order Anura; family Ascaphidae; genus Ascaphus; species Ascaphus truei. Next base: position 151,206,762 of record CM071567.1, on the reverse strand, counting down.
TCATGCTGGCAGTAATCCTGGTAAGTATGCAGGGTTGCCAGTAGCAGTCATGGAAGTTTGCCCTCAAACCCTGGTGAGGTGTCATATGTCCCAAAGGAAGTGACAACATGCTGTGTGTCCACGATTAGTGACATCAGAGATGTGCCTGTTCCTGAGGTGATATAAGACACAGCACTGCCTAAAGTTAGTAGTTCAGTTCTGTTGTGCTGCCTCTGTTCATTAAGAGGCACGTGGAGGTCTGCAACAATGTTGCAGTGGTCTGATGCAAGAGCTGTGAGTCTGTGCAGCTAGAAGCAGAGAGACAAGCTGGGGAATCTCTTTGAGAGGAGAGGTGGAGAGCAACTCTATTAGAGGAGAATGAACCTTCCTAATGGAGTGCAGCAAAGGAATGAGCGGCTACGCTGATAGCTGTGAGGGGCAGCTGGCCCATACCACCAAGCAACAATAAAGATGCCCTTTTCAAAGACAACCCCACTGTGTGAGTGTGAAGTTACTCTCAAGCGGAAGGCACCACCAAGAAGGAGTTCCTCATCAGAACCATCTCCTTGCGGACGCAGAGATCCTGATGAGGTGGAGGCGCTGCACTGGATATAGGTAGGACTCAAGCACACTACCTCAGCTGCCTGCCTGGGTTGGCAATCCCCACACAATATCATGCAGGAGACTCAGGAGTCCTGTTGCCAACAGGTGCACCAGCAGACACGACCATCTAATGGGGACTGGTTAGACCACAGGGGCCAATGTGAGATTGGGTGGGTCAGGCCATACAGAATACCCGTTACATTTGGAGGCGCTGCTGAGAGACCTGTCAACAGGACAGGCTTTTGCTAGGCACACTGGGAAACAGGGAGAGTGTATGCTGCCACTTTGTGCTGTGTTGGGACGGACCTAGGGGTAGTCAGGGGGCTGATGGAGTATTGTCAGCTCGCAGGGACGACCTAGGGGCCTGAGAGGAGTTGGGAGGCTGGAGCCGGGATATAGCTATCCTAGTCAACTTGAGGTAGTGCTAGTTGGTAGGATTCCTGAAGGGATAGCCTGTTAACGTGGTCAGGAATTCTGGACTGCATGCAAGAGCCAGAGTACTCTAGCCCATTCCAGATCACTTACCGAAGGGAGCACAGACTGGGAGGAAGGAGATACAGCAGACATAGAAAGAGTGAGCCTAGCCTGAGGTAGTGCAAACACGAGTCAGATCTACATTAGGTACACAAGGTGCTGCACAAGGCATGTTTGTTGTATCGGTATGGCAGCTGCCCGCAGAGAGGAGCTCCATGTACAATCAGAACGAATACAGTAATCCAATGGCGACCGCAAGAATTTATTTATTTATTTAAAAAATATTTTACCAGGAAGTAATACATTGAGAGTTACCTCTCGTTTTCAAGTATGTCCTGGGCACAGAGAAAAACAAATAATACATGGTTACAAGTACAGTTACATAAATGAACAAGGTATACATTATATATAAGACATTGCATGCACAGTTAAAGAAAATATATATTATGAGCGTATGAAACAGTTACAGACCAGGTTAAAATGTGAGACAGCCTTAGATTTGAAAGAACTTAAACTGGTGGTGGATGTGAGGGTCTCTGGTAGGTTGTTCCAGTTTTGGGGTGCACGGAAGGAGAAGGAGGAACGTCCGGATACTTTGTTGAGCCTTGGGACCATGAATAGTCTTTTGGAGTCTGATCTCAGGTGATAGGTGCTGCATGTGGTAGGGGCGAGGAGCTTGTTCAGGTAGCTGGGTAGCTTGCCCAGAAAGTATTTGAGGGTGAGACAGGAAAGGTGAACTTTGCGCCTAGACTCTAGTGATGACCAATCTAGTTCTTTGAGCATTTCGCAGTGATGTGTGTTGTAGTTGCATTGGAGAAAAAAACGACAAATTGAATTGTAGAGGGTGTCAAGTTTGCTAAGGTGGGTTTGAGGTGCCGAGCCATATACTATGTCTCCATAGTCAATAATTGGCATTAGCATCTGCTGTGCAATACGCTTTCTGACCAGGAGACTTAGGGAGGATTTGTTCCTGTAAAGTACCCCTAGTTTGGCATACAGTAGGTCTTGGTTGTCAGGGTATCAATGTGCATCCCGAATGTTAAGTGGGAGTCAAACCATAAGCCCAGGTATTTAAAACTAGTGACAGGTGTTAGGGTGGTGTTAGCGTTGGTTCTAATCTGGAGCTCAGTCACTGGAAGCTTTACAAATTTAGTCTTGGTCCCAAATACCATTGTTACAGTCTTGTCAGTGTTTAAAAACAGTTTGTTTTGGGAAATCCAGTTTTCGAGTCTCAAAAAGTCAGATTGAAATATGTGTTGAAGGTCAGAGAGGCTATGGCTGTGTGCTTATAGGATTGTGTCATCTGCATACATGTGTATTGAGGCTTCCTTACAAGCTGTGGGAAGATCATTAATGAACACTGAGAAGAGTAGGGGCCCCAGAACAGAGCCTTGCGGGACACCACAGGTGATATCCAGGGGGTTGGAGTTAGAGCCTGAGATGGACACATGTTGGGATCTTCCTGATAGGTAGGACTGAAACCAGTTTAAAGCATGTTTCCCTATTCCAGAGCTCTGGAGTTTGTTAAGCAGGATAGCATGATCAACTGTGTCAAAAGCCTTTGCAAAATCTAGGAATACTGCACCAGTGAGTTGTCCCCGTTCCATTCCACACTGGATTTCATTGCAAACTTTTAGCAGGGTAGTTACGGTGGAATGTTTGGATTGGCTAGGGAAATTTGTCTTGGTGTAGAAATCGCTTAATTGGGAGTGGACACATTTTTCCATAACTTTGGATAGAATTGGGAGAAGTGAGATTGGCCTGTAGTTTGAGACAGTGTTTTTGTCCCCACTTTTGAAGATTGGGACAACTCTGGCAGTTTTCCAGGTCTTAGGGATATGGCCTGCAGACAGGATAAAGTTGACTATGGACGCAAGTCGTAGGAACCTAGATTGTAGTAAGTCGGGTCCACATTGGCTGCTTAGTTTTAGTTTGTGGAGCGCTTGTGTAATCTCCTCTTCAGATACTGGGCTAAATTGAAAATTGTGGGCAGTGTTGGGAGGGGGTGGGACTGTAGGGATACTCCCAGGATGAGATTCATGTTTGGGGTTTGTGCTGCGTTTCGCTAATAAGTTAGTGGCACACCCCACAAAGTAATCATTGAATGCATTTGCAATGTCAGTGGGGTTTGTCAGAGTAATATCCCCCTTAGTGATATTACTTGGTTGTTGATGGTTAGGAGGCTGGAATATATTGTTAATAACCTTCCAGAAGTTAGCTGGGTTTGATGTATTTTGGTGGAGATTTTCAGAGTAATATTGTGCTTTTGCATGCCTTGTTTGCCTTGTGCACATGTTCCGCATGCATCTGTAGTGATTGAGATCCTTGGTAGTGCCAGTTACTTTGTAGCTTTTCCACAAGGCATCCCTGAACTGGTAGAGTGCTATAAGGTCAGGTGTAACCCATGGAAGGTGGGCCCCCCGTACCCTTATTTTGCGTAGTGGAGCATGGGTATCGCAGAGTTTTAAGAACTCGGATTGGAAATAGTCGAGCGCAGAATCAGGGTCGGGAATTAAATCGATTCTGTGCCATGGGCAGTTGGTAAGGTCATCCAGAAACTGTTGTGGGTTAAAGTTTTTAAATGTTCTAGTGAGGAGAACTTTAGGGCTTGAATGGGGTGGTTTAATTTTCCTTACACAGTACACTATTGCATGGTGTTGAATGTATTGAATGGAGGATCCGCGCGGTGCGGAAGGTTCAAAATGGCGGACAGAGGCTGATGGAGAGAGCGCACATGGCGTGTGTGCGGGTGAAGAGCAAGCTACGGAAATGACTTTTGCGAGTCTGCTGTGGAGTGGCGCCAAGGCTGTGGCCACGCCGTTTTTGTCCTGTCTAGGATCTAGGGGCACTACCCCTGAGGACATTGAGGAGGACATTGTAGTGATGTATGGGGAATATGATGGATTTGCTTGTCAGTCGGCGTACAAACAATCAAAAGCTACCTCAACTGTTGCAGAGATTGACAGTGCAAACCAAAATAGCGGCTCCCGCTTCCCTGGGAGACCGCGTGGGCCGAGTGCAGAAAATGCTGCAAATGCTAAAATTGCAGAAAGTTGGCCAGGATTGGCGCCAAAAGAAAAACCCCACCCTGCTGGGAGGTATGGCGCGAAAGCTGTGGCCGCGCCCTCATGGACTGTGACAGGCTCAGAGCCAATTGTGGGCCATAACGTGAATCTGTGGGACCCTCCCCAATATTCACCAGGGGGAGGGGTCTCTATCTCTGCCAAGCAAGACCCGAGTTGTCTGAGGGAGGAGCTGGGTGTTAGCCTCCTGTCCCTCAGTTGCGAGGAGCTGGTGAACAGGCGAGACCACTGTAAAAAGTGTCTCCCGTAACCAGCACTACAAAGAGCGAGATGGATATTGGGGTATATCCCTATTCATTGCCAGGAGGCTTCCTGGTAGTCACGGCTGGGGACAAAGAGACATTGCGGTGCCTGTGCATGCAGTGCAGGTTACCCGGTGGAGGAGCTAGCACCACGGCAAGGTGTCCCCAATGTGGCATCCACTACCTAGGGGCCGTGCAGCCCTTCATACAAGGGCAGACCGTGGAGGCGGGAGCAGACACAGCCAAGCTGACGGCTGAAGCCTCACCCTTGGTCAAAGCAGAACCAGTTGATCCCGGATAATGGGGATCGCTCCTAATGATCAAAACGGAGCCTGAAGAGAAAGGGGCCTACAAACGCGGTGAGAACCCGGAACCTCACCGTCGGTCCCCAATGGGAGTGCCACTCCCTGAATCGAAGTTCGACTCCTCGGACGAGGAACAGGCGACTCTGACTATAGTGGTGACGCGCCTACCGGCGGACCACTACAGTGGTGCTGGGAAAGAACTAGCACTCACCTGTGTCGCAGCAGAGCGGAGCCTTGAGGTGCCGAGATCGCCTGTGCAAAGGCAGCCGGAGCGGCGGAGTGCCACGGGCGTGGTGACTGGCGGAGCGGACGGCGGAGGAGGAACCATCCCGAGCCAACGGAGCGGTAAGCGACATCCTTGCCCTCCCCAGGCGCCGGTTGTGGCAACTGCGGAGAGAGGCCTGGCCCAGGCCCGAGTGGAGCGGAGAGCAGAACGATCACTTCCGGCGGCGGATGTCGTTCTGGAGGGAGAGGTTCCGGTTGGGAGCCCAACGCAAGATGGAGGCGGCGAGTCCCGCGAGATCCATGACCTCATTTCCGGTGGGCACAGCGGAACCCGATGGAATAAAGACATGAGTGAACCGGAGTGTCAGCACGATGGTACCGGGCAAGGTAGCAAGAAGTTGTGGGTCGTAGCCCCGCGTATGCCGGCAGTGTTTCCCTATGCCCAACCCCCGGCCATAGTTAAAGCCCCTGCCCCTGTCACTTTTTCCTATGGGTCCCAGTCGAGCCAACGATTGTCTGGGGAGTCACGGGGCAGCGCTGATGAACGGACTGGGGAGAACCTGGACTGGGGTGATTGCTTTACCTCCGAGGAGAGATCGGGGAGGGAAGTGTTAACCTATGTGAAGTCTCTTGGGGTGAATCCTACTGTAATCAAGCCTGTGGCTAACGGGGGAGTCAAGCGTTATGGTATGCACACTCATTCCAGTGGGATGTCTGGGGATTTGGGTAAAGTTGCTCATATTGTGCCTATTGCCCGGGGAACCCGCTATGTACCTCCAGTGTCGGCAAGAGTTGCCAGGGATCGCCAAAAGCTATTACTTTATTTTCACCATCCATGCGAGGGAGAAATTGAGTTCGAAATGGGTTCCACTGATGAGGACTGGGGATATAGTTCTGGTGAGGAGGAAGGATCAGGAGAAGAAAATTGGGATTCTGATAGTTCCGTGGAAGATTGGGATGCTGATAGTTCTCTAGAGGTTTGGGATCATAAACTGTCAGACAAGAAGTGGCAAGTGGATCATCAGGAAGCGCATATCATGTGGAAACACATAAAAAATGCTTATGGTGCAATATTGTGCAAACAATGGTGAAATAAATTGTCTAGCCCAAAATGTGTACACAGAATACTTACAAACGTGAGGTAGGATACAGACACATAAAGGTATCTTTGCGAACTGGTGTCAGTCTGTAAAGTGTGGTGTTGCCAGAGGAGTGTGGTTCTCAGCTGACCTTAGGATAGGAAAACACTGGACATAGCGTAGACTGTATGACAATTTAATAAATGAAATAGTTATAATCCAATCTACTCACATTTTGCAAGATAAAAAACAGCATTTTAGATCTCAATGATCTCTGCAAATATCGCTCAGAGCTGCCACCGGATGGAATCTCTCTCTCGGATCTTTCTCCTTCTCTGCTGTGCGTGTCACGGGTGCGTGTCAGCGACCGGAGGTGACGTCATCAGCATCCGAGGCTTCCGGTGGGTAGAGACAGCGTCACTCTACGCGTTTCACCTTCTTGGCGTCCTCAGGAGTGACGTTGTGAGCAGTGTAGCTAGTATATATACACCCTCTAATTAGCATTAGATTAATTAACTGGGAAATGCTGGTAGACAATTAATCTTAAGGGTTACAATGGCTCAGATAACTACTCTGGTGTATAGCCTGAGTAGTTGAACACGCGATCATGCAGGGCAGTCAGTGAGACTTTGATGCTGAATGCCTGTCCATTGATGTGTTGGACAAATGTATTCTGCAGATAGCAATCGCTCAAAAACCCTTGCTATATCTAACTTATGCATAATAGAGAATACCAGAATATGTGAACTAGCAAAGTTTCTTATATGGGCATGAACAGTTGTATAACACACATATCTGATCTTCAAAACACATCATAACCAATTAATCAATTGTATCCTAGTGATAATCTACACTATAAAGTACTAAGTGCTTGGTATACTGTTATCTTATGTTAGCATATAGAATAGAGGTATTATATTGCCACATGTGTTGGACAATCCATGGGCAAAATTATGCAGTTTAGTAATCCTCTGTATCATACATATACAGAGTTCAAAAAACATATAATAAAAAAAAACATATAATAAAAAGACTCAAGCTAATCCTAATCTGTAATGATCTCATGATCTACCTTTAATATAATTAATCGAATACAATATATAAAGTATAAAATGTCCTGGGGGGGGAAATAGAAACGAATGGTTAATACAGGAAATATAAAAATGAACTTATAAAATCTTATAAAAATCTTAAAAAATCTTATAAAAACTCATAAAAAAGGTTTGATATCAAATTCTAAATTAAGGCCCGAGGGGGACATGGTATTGAGTTCGAACATCCAGAAAGATTCTCTCTTTAAAAGAGCTGAATGTCTGTTGCCACCCCTCCAATGTGGCATGACCTGTTCTATGGCCTTAAAAGTTAGCCCTATTGGGTCTGAGTTATGCTTTAACAGGAAATGATTGGAAACACTATGAGTGGTAAGTTTCCTCTTAATGTTTCCAATATGTTCCAGTATGCGTGTCTTCAATGGGCGAATAGTTTTCCCAACATATTGAAGACCGCAACTGCACTCAATGAGGTATATTACAAAGTTTGATCTACAATTGAGATGCTGTTTTATATTGTACATTTTCTTAGTAGCATAAGACGTAAAATTGTTGGTAACTTTAGACCTGAAATTGCAGGCTGTACACATTTTACAGCCATAAAAACCATGTGTCGGATTCAGCCAGCCAGAGTTATTAGCAATATTTTTTTCTTTTAGTGCGCTAGGAGCCACAATGTTTTTAATATTTGGTGCTTTCCTATAGACCATTTTCACCTTGTCCGGTAGATGTTTCCCAATGATTGGATCATTTTTTAGGATGGACCAATGTGAATTAATAATGTTGTTAATTTTAAATGCGTCCTTGTTATATTGTGTAATAAATGGCACATTAATATTCGTACAAGGTTGATCTTTCGGTTTGGGTACTAACATAGATTCTCTAGATGTATTAGCAGTTCTTTCTAGAGCACTGTGGATGACATCCTCTCTGTACTTCCTTTCCCTGAACTTCCTCGACAAGACCATCGATTGTTCCTGAAATACATCATTATCAGAGCAGTTGCGCTTCAAACGTCTATACTGTCCATATGGAATGTTGGTGATCCATCTATTAAGATGGCAGCTTGACCGTAGAATATAATTATTTGCGCTCAACATCCTTAAAATAATTTTTTGTTTTGATGGTGTTGTTATCTAAATATACGGTGAGGTCGAGGAAGTTCACCGTGGAGGCACTAGAAATGGAGGTGAATTTAAGATTAAATTCGTTATTGTCTAGATTTTTGAGGAATATATCTAGATCTCCCTGTGGACCCTTCCACACAAAGAGAATGTCATCTATATATCTGCGCCATGTGACCAAATTTGCGCTCCGACCTGCCCATGACCATATGTATTGATCTTCTCACATGGCCATGAGGAGGTTCGCGTAACTGGGCGCAAATTTGGTCCCCATGGCGGTTCCACATAATTGGAGGAAAAATTCATCGCAGAACCAGAAAAAATTCCTACTGAGGACAAATTCTATGCATTTAATTAGAAATTCTATTTGATTAATGGGCATAATTCCCTCCTTTTACAAAAACAGCTTGGCGGCTCTTCATCCATCTTCATGTCTAATGGATGTGTACAGAGCCGTCACGTCTGTAGTGACCAATATAAAGTTTTTTTCCCATTGGATATCTCTTAACATTAAGATCACATCGGTGGTGTCTTTTAAGTAAGATTTTTGTTTTTTCACGATCTCTTGGAGATAGTGATCTACTGCACCGACACACTTTATTCGAGCAAATACCCAGTATGTACCTGGCAGATACCTGGAATGCGCCGCTCCTCACCTCTGACAAGCCCCGTTGCGTTTGCCTTCCCAGCCTGGGTTCATGCCTGGCTGACGGGCGGCTGATCTGTTAAATGATAATGATTAGGATTTAATAGGCTGCAATGCTTCGCGTATCTACCAGATGGCATAAATTCATGAATTGTAATGCAGTATATATATATATATACTGTGCAGTATTGCAGCCAGCGGGAATAAAATGCTTCAATCCCTGCTTGGAAAATACCTCAATGCACTCGGGCAGAAAACAGTCACAAACCTCAATACACCCGGGTATACCCGAATTCGTGGGACTAGCCGAGCTCGAATAAAGTGTGTCGCCAGTGTATGTATTCCGATAGGTTTGCTGTAAGGGATCCTATACCGGAGATTATTGGTCTCCCTGGGGGTTGCGTCAAATTCTTATGGATCTTTGGTAGGAAATAGAAGACGGGGAATATCGGATCCTGTACATTAAGAAACAAGAATTCATATTCCTCCAATATTCCCCATCCTCTACCATCCTCTAGAAGGGACTGTAATTCCTTTTTAAATTCAGCTGTTGGATTGCTATCTAGTTTCTGATATGTGGTATTATCCCCTAGGATCCTATTGGCCTCCCTAATATAATAATTATGATCCATGATGACCACACCCCCTCCTTTGTCTGCCGGCTTTATTATAATAGTTTTATCCAGTTTTAATTCTTCTAACGCTATTTTTTCATCTTTTGTTAGATTCGTATGCTGGCCGCTTCTCCTGTATGGGAGAGCCTCCAGATCTTTGGTCACTAATTGGAAGAAGACATCCAAATGATTCCCCTTTGCAAATGTGGGAAAAAATTTGGATCTAGGTCTTCAATTTGAATGAACATATTCAGAGTCTCTAGAATCTGAAGTGTTAGGACTGTCTATTTTATTGTTTTGTGTTGCAGTCCAATTTCTGGTTTCTGCATCTTTGCTTAAGAAAAATCTCTTTAGGGTAAGAGATCTAAGAAATTTGTGTGCATCTACATAAAGACCAAATTTATTTGGTCCATTGGTGGGAGCAAATGTTAGTCCCTTGCTAATAACTTTATTTTGGCTTGTTGTAAGAACTTTACTACTAATATTAAAAATGTTACTTTTTATTGAAATTTCCTTATTTTTCCGTGTTCCACCCCCTCGTCTCCCTCTGACATGCGTCTTTTGTTTCTTTGTTTTGCGCTTGTACTGGGAGTCGCCAGGGGGTGAAATGGATTCCTGGTCTCCCATGAACTCATACACCCCCTGGTTGCTAAAAAAGGTTGCTGTTCCTTTAGGTGACCTGCTTTTAAATTTTCTTTATCAGAGATCTTAATGATATCATTTACTTCCAAATGTTTTGTTTTTTCTTTCGCTTTCCCCCCTGTTTGCGGGATTTCTACCTTTTTTGTTAGAACTTGGGGTAGAAATCCAGCATGATTTTTTGGATAATTATCCGTAAATCTTCCTCTATATGAGGTATCCATATTAGAGGTGGATGTGGAATGTATTTGAGAGGGATCAGGATTAGGGGATGATTTATGCCCTTTCTTTCCCTTGTTCCAGGTTCTCTCTATGCCTTGTGCATAGTCATCCTGATCCCTCCTAAATTTTTTAAGTTTGATTTCAATTACCTCTTTCTTAAATGTGTCTACATTTTTCTGAATTTTAGCATCTCGTTCAGTATAATCTTTAATATTCTCAGGGGAACCTAGTTCCAACCTTAGATCTTCTATCTCTTTGTCCAGTGTTAGTAAATGTTTCTCTTGTTGAGACATTATTAGTTTTATCAAAGCAAAGGAACATGCATCTTGGGCACTGTTCCAATTTGCAATGAAATCCTCATCACTGAGATCCATTGAGGGTTTTTTTTGAACTCTCAGTCCTCTGGGTATTATTTTATATTCGACATATTTTTTTAAAAAGAGAAGGTCAAGCCACTTTTTTGTATCACGTAATAGTGTACGTTCTAGTTTGATACATGTGGTGTTAATCTTATCTTGATCCTCTCTTAATGACAAATTAGCATCTTTAAAATATGTGTCAAGATTTAAATTTCTATTTGTCCTATTTTGGAAAACATTAGGGCTAGCCATAGTATACAAATAGTACTAGGTGATATACAAATGCAATGGTGCAGCCTTGGAAAAATAAAGAGTGAATAGTGTAGGTGGGGTTTTAACCAAAAATGGCGCTCATATACATTTATAACAACAGTGATATAATCAATAGAATAGTGATAAAGTGATACTTAAACAAACACGGTGGTTGATTGCAGCTGTAACCTGGTGTAGGATTTCTTTCTCAATCCTCGTTTGAAGAAGTGGCAAGTGGATCATCAGGAAGCGCATACCATGTGGAAACACATAAAAAATGCTTATGGTGCAATATTGTGCAAACTGCGTTCTACCCCACAGCCACCATTGGCTCTGCTGTCTTTGAGACATCATGCTCATGTGTGTCTATTTACCTGTTCAGTTCGGCATAGATATACACTTGCGCCAGTTCATTACATATCCGAGGTATTTAATACATGTTTATGCACAAGTCAGATATAGCGAGGTTTATTAGCCGATCTGCGATCTGCAAGAACACATATTGCCCAATAATAAACGGACAGCATTCCAAGTATTTTTAAAAGTCCACTGACTGCCCTGCTGATCTCGCTGTTCATCACCTCAAGCTATACATCAGAGAAGTTATCTGAGCCATTGTTGAAGTGTCTACCAGCTTTTCTCCCAGTTAATATTAATATGCCAAATTTGAGGGTGTATATATACTGCTACAACTGACTCACAACGTCACTCCTGAGGACGCCAGAAGGTGAAACGCGTATGACGCTGCTCATCTACCCACCGGAAGCCTCGATGCTGATGACGTCACTTCCGGTCGCTGACACGCACCCGTGGACACGCACAGCAAGAGAAAGATCGAGAGAGAGATTCCATTCCGGTGGCAGCACAGACGAATTTGCAGAGATCATTAGATCTAAAACTGCTGTTTTTTATCTTGCACCATGTGAGTAGATTGGAAATACTACTTCATTTATTTAAATTGTCATACAGTCTACGCTATGCTCCAGTTTTTCCTCTACCCTAAGTCAGCTGAGAACCACACTCCTCTGGCAACAACACACTTGACAGACTGACACCAGTTCGAAGATACCTTTTATGTTGTCTGTATCCTACCTCACATTTGTGGAGTATTCTTGTACACATTTTTTGGGCTAGACAATTTCTTGTTCAACATTATCCATCTATTAAGATGGCAGCTTGACCGTAGAATATAATTATTTGCATCAACATCCTTAAAATAATTTTTTGTTTTGATGGTGTTGTTATCTAAATATACGGTGAGGTCGAGGAAGTTCACCGTGGAGGCACTAGAAATGGAGGTGAATTTAAGATTAAATTCGTTATTGTCTAGATTTTTGAGGAATATATCTAGATCTCCCTGTGGCTCGGGTTTTGTGTTCTGTAATTCTTCATACCTCCCTGATGAAGATCCCTCTGTGCGGATCGAAACATTGTATTTTGTGCTGTTTATTTATTTAATACAATTACTTTGGATTATACTTTTGAGTGTTTTCATCTTTGTGCCATCATTATGCCATTGTATAAAATAATGGCACCTTCATGTATGTGTGTAACACACTGATGTTTATTAAAAACAAATAATAACATATAACATTCTTCCTGAACATCTTCTTATAAATAGAAAACACTTAAATCAACATGGACAGCATCAAAAACAGTTTTTGCTTTGTTTGAATTTCATGGATTGCCCATCTGCCGATCCTCCTCTTGCCCCATCCGGGGATTCCAGTGTGAGACGCGAGGACGGATGACGTCAGCCTGAAAGCGTGTGGAGCAACTGCAGCTGCTGGCGTCGATCTTAAGATCAATGTGCTTAATTTAAGCTAACACCATATGAGTGTGTTCTATCTTTTACTTATCCCTGATAGAAACTTTATCAGTGTGCGCTATGTTCCGTTTCTTTATTATATTCCACTAAGGTTCCTCTACTTGCAGTCCCCATATTTGCTGACACGTTTGGGTATTAGAGAGCAAAGAAACCTTGATATACACATTGTGGTGCCATCGCTGTCCTCTAGGGGCTGAATAGGGCAGTTATATGACTTTATAGCTCTCATTGAGTTAATCCTCTCTGGCATGACTGCTCACCTGCTGGCTGATTAATCAGGGAGTGCCTTAAAAGTATGGAAGCAGCAAGGCACTGAGAGACAGTTTTTCCCAGAGAAGGGATGAGACAGAGGAGCTCCCCAGCTAATGGAGACTGGTAAAATATGTCTGAGAGACACTGCTGAGAGAGCTGTGCTGAAGCAGTGACATCGCCGGTTGGACTTACAGATAAGCCAAACCCTTGTTTTCGGTATACAGAGACTTTATGTGCGTAGCAATAATATCTGTTTGGGGGTGGAATGAGCTTAGCTATCCACCCGGGGTAGTAAGGGTTGCTGCTGAAATGTGTAGTTAGCTTTCCTAATGGAAATAGGATTTGATTTTATTATTTGTTTTTTCTCAAAGGGACGGTGGTCCTATTCATATTGGAGATCTCTGTAAATAAACCCCTGCTTAGAAAGTATAGTGTTTCCTGCCTCATTTGGGACAAAAGAGACTGCAATGGGTTGTCGGCATCACAACGTTTATACCTAGAAATTTGTGAGTACAAATTTCTCGGGGCTTATTAAAGGGATCCATTTAAGATCTTTATTGTTGAAGACATATTGCACCATTTTTTGTTTTGTGTTCTTTTTTCTATATACATTGGCGCTCCCCGAATCTCTTGGACATCTACAAGGTTTCTGAAAGGGCTGCATTAAGGAAACCATGGTTGTGGCAAAATGTAATAATGTAGGTAGCAGAGAAATAATAATCGCTTGCAGGGTGTAAGGAATCGGGGAACATGCCCCCTACGGCGTGTTCCCACCTTCCTGCTGCAGCGCGCCTCCTCGTTCTGGTTACAGAGCACACGCGCACCTGCAGCCCTTCACACGGAGCGTGGCTCCACACCCCGGTCGCATCGCGTGTCTGTCACGCACGGCGCGCACGTGATGGCATGCACCACTCCCCAGCTGCATGACAAGCATTCCTAATTGTCCATTTTTCTCCTACAGCCTATCTTAGCCTCAGCAGAAGTCGCACCTCTGCTCTGCCTCCCTTGCTATCGGTTCCTGTTTACAGTACTTTAAAAGACTTTCACTTTCACCTTACTGAGCATAACCCGTGTAGACTTGTGTTCCTGCGTTTGCTGTGCCTTGCCTTGTGCCTTGTTCCTGTGTTTTTCTCTGCTGCGTGTACCGACCAGGCTTGACATTAGGACCCTTTCTGGTTAACGACCCCGGCTTGACTATTGGACCCCCTCTGGATAAAGACCCCAGCTTGCCTCTTACTACCTGCACCTCTCCAGTCCTGACCACGGCTATCGGATATACTACAACTCTCCAGGCTCCAACCCCTGACCACGGCACAGAAATTCCTCCAGCAGCAGCAGGAAGGGTAGCGAAGCACAGCCGTAGACAAACAGGGTGTAGACGTAGGTGGTGACTAAAAAAAGTTTATTAAACAGACGCGTCAGAGGATCCATCAGCTACACATGTCTGTTTAATAAACATTTTTTAGTCACCACCTACGTCTACACCCTATTTGTCTACGGCTGTGCTTCGCTACCCTTCCTGCTGCTGCTGGAGGAATTTCCTTGCTGTCTGCTGCTGTTATGCACGCCGGGTAACCATTGCACACGGAGGAGATCACCGCTGGTCAGGTGACAGCCGTGCGCAATGCCGCAATCACGCCGGGAGTAGCGGTGCCACATCTACGCAAGCAGCTCACCTGAGGCATGACACCGGGCATTTCCCCACCTCATCTACACCGGAGGAGATCACCACCGGTCACTTGACCGCCCCACGTGACGCTCCAGTCACGACAGGGTTGGTGGTGCTACATTGCATCACTGCTACTGAGGACTGAAACACGGCGTTCACTCTCCTAAACCGTGTGTTTCTGCAACCATTGGTGCCCAGAGGTGGGCCAGTTGCCATCTGATATCTATGGTTTAAATACACTATGCAACGGTTACTTTATCCATTCTGATGCACCTGATAGGATATACATGTGTATCCGTTTCTACCCTGACCACGGCACAACAGACATTGACCATCCCTCTTGGACTCCGGCAAGTATCTCATCTAACCCGATCTCTCCAACCCAGACCCGTCTACGCTAACTATCCGGAGGTGCACCTCCGCTGCTTTGGGTGCACAGTCCTATACTTTCCCACCTCAGTACCGGGGTCCCGCCTTGTTCATGGTGAGCACAAGCGTTACAAAGGGTCAGTAAAATTCAATAGTATACCAGACTTTCATGTATTTCTATTCCTATGAACATGTGGGTGTACTTAAGCACAGAGTGCCAGGTTTACTAAATGGGGCCAAGCCTGACGGCACCTTAATGCCTATTTCAAGTGGACAGCAGTAAGGTGAGTTAAAGTGTAACAAACTAATTTTTCGTGGTGTAGACTGCTAATGTGCAGTACATTTTATTTCCATTTGAAATTAATTGGATCTGTTTACAAAACGGTAGTTAGCAAAATGCTAAAGAAGAATAAAGAAACTTTAAAACCAATTCCATCAAACCTCAAAACTCCCATTCATCTCCATTGTTTTTTTTATGTTTTTATACACTGTGGTGAGAAAACAATGGAAGTACTAAATCTAATAATTATAACATCTAAATAAATATATATATATGTAATTACATATTCAAACATAATTAGATTAAATAATTAAAGTTAACACGATTAAATTATGCTTTACACATTGGACAATTATTTAAACTCAAAACACTTTAAGTATCATAATTCTAGTAGACGTGGTGTTTCATAAAACCACAAAATACAAGAATTGTGTATCCAAAACTATGTGCAAAAATGAATCAGTTCATCTGATATTGATACCATGCCAACTGCTGTTATTGTTTTTTGGGTGCAGCACAAATAGCAGTAGAGTAACAATAAAGTCAAAGCACTTTGTAATATTATACCCTATTTTATGTTTTAAAGCAGTAATCTGCCCACCTATAGTACCCCCTTTTTTTTTTTACCAGGATTTGAAGAAGAGGATCCCCTGATGCTGAATCCAGCATCTTCCATCTCTGGAGACCCCACTGCTCCTGAGATAGATACCATACCAGTATGGATTCCTGCTTTTTAAATCTCCTGTCCTTGCTCTAATGACCATTTTCCAAATGATTACCAATGATTTCAAAGAACTCATGAATAATCAGTCTAAATATAGACATAACCTATCAAGAACCGAAGCGGAAACTCTGATAGAATTAACAAAAGACAATAAGATCGTCATAAAAGAGGCTGACAAGGGAACAGGGGTGGTTATAATGGATAGGGTGGATTATGTGAAAGTCTAAAATACTTTTAGAAGAACTAAACAATGATCCATCTAAAAAAAATCCTAAAGGAATGGAAAAATATGCTTGAGTTGAAGAGATCAAGGTATTTTGGAGGAAAGTGAATACAAATTCCTATTGAAGGAAAAACCAAGACTACCTGCATCCTACTTTCTTCCTAAAATATAGAAAAACTTGGTCAATACTCCAGGAAGACCTATAATATCTGGGATTGACTCTCTCAAAGCCAACCTATCAGAATACATACTGTAGACAGATACCTGTATCTACAAAAATATATTAAAGCGCTAAGATCCTACCTTAAAGACATTACAGATGTCTTAAACATTCTTTAATAAATTATTTGGAGAGGCGATCTCACATTGGTGACATGGGACGTTATGCCGTTATATATGTCAATTAAATATAACCAAGGGTGTGAAGCAATAAAGAAAACACTACAGAGAGATTTAAACCTACCAGAGACAATGTTTTTGTAGATAATATCAAATTTATCTTACAACACAACTAGTTTTGGTTTGAGGGGCAGTATTTCTTGCACCGAGCTACGCAACCTTTTTATGGGGGTTTGGGAGGACAAAAATATCTGCTATGAAGCAAGGCCTGGAGCGCATTTGGTCCTCTGGCGTAGATAAATGAATGATGTGCTCCCTAGATGACAGGGGAGCAATGATGATCTGGAGCAATTCCTCGTCGATATCAATAACAATGATCTAAATTTAAGATTTACATCAAAATCTAGCATGACAGAGCTGGATTTTCTTTGTGAAAAGTAATATTCTGAAAATGAAGATATTCTTTAAACCAGTGGACAGCAATAACTTCATCCAACAGGTCAGCTGCCACCATTCCAGATGGATAGACAATGTCCCATCTGTGCAGTTCCATAAGATAAAAAGGAACTGTACGGATAGGGACATGTTTCTACAACAATCAAAAATCCTACAGAGGCGGTTCATAGAGAGGGACTACAAAGAAGCTAAAGTTGAAGAAGCTTACAAAAAATGAACATATTAGTGAGGAAAGATCTTCTAAAATCCAAAGGGGTCAAAAATATAAGATCAGAGAGATAAAGGAATTTTGATGTACAGTAATGTTTCTTACTAATTATAATAGGGAAGCTAATAACATCAGTAACATCATTAAAAAACACTGACCCACAATCAAAAATAACCCAACTTGAAAATAATCACCCAGAGAGCCCAAACATGATCTTTAAAATGGCACAAAGCTTAAAAAATGCACTAAGAAAAGATAAAAATCCTAAAGATAACTGGTTAACGCTGTACAGTACAAGGCTTCTTTGGATGTGTAAGCTGCAAAGTCTGTCACTTTCAAGCAAAGTATAAATGTAAATCTAACGTGATAGGAGAATCCTACACTATCTATAAATCTATGAATTGTAGGACTGACCATGTAATTTTGTCAGGGTCGCCTAGACCTCCTGCCTAGCCATAGCTTCTTTGTCCCCTGGGTGTGCTGCTGCCTTCTGTTTCCTCTGGGTTCCTCTGTCTGCCTGTCTATCTTCTTGTTGCTCCTGTCTCTGTCCTTTATAGCTCTGCTTCCTGTCTGTTGCTTTTGCCTTTGCCTTTGCTTCTAGTCAGACTCCTATGCACATGCCTGTCTTTGATTCCTGAACTGTTCCTGTACCTGTACCTGTATTTGTAGTCTGTTCACAGTAAAGGCCCTTGCTAGTAATCTGGCTTGTCCCTGTTTGTTCCTTGCTCCCCGGTCTCAGTCCCTGCTCCCCGGTCTCTGTCCCTGCTCCCCGTTCTCAGTCCCTGCTCCCGGACCTGTCCTGCCCCGCCTGTCCTGTTCCAGTCTCCTCGTTGCCGACCTCTGCTTGTTACCTGACTTCGCTACCTGCCGCCTGCCTCGGACCCCTGCTTGTTACCTGACTTCGCTACCTGCCGCCTGCCTCAGACCCCTGCTTGTGACCCCTACTACGCTTGTGCTGTTCCGGCCACCGAGATCCTACCCGCCACAGGAGTCTCCCGTGACAAATTTATTTACTTGAATAACAGTGCAGCCTATAGTATTTATGATAACTCCACAACCTTTGAGAATACACATCCTAGAATATCTCGCGAATATTAGATGAAAAATTATGACCCGCAATGTGTCTAAACACTTCACGTTACATCATCATTCGGACCCGCAGAGGCTGTCTTACACAGTATCGAACATGGCCATGCACATTGGAGGGGAGGATACAAATATGAAGACCTCAGTAAGCGATAACCTTTTGGATCCACAAACTGAGAACCTTGGCCACGAATGGATTACATGTGGAGATCGAACTAGGAGCTTTCCTAGTCTGAGCCATGGTTTCAATTACATATTAAAATTTGGATATTTCCTCTAGTGTGCCTTTGCACTTTAAAGCCTCTAATTATGCCCTTGAACCCCCTTGAACAATTCCCATACAGTTGGGGAAGTATTATATGACCTCTATATAGTTCTTCTGTAACCTTGAACCAGATATGTTTATATATAGTATTAAGATAATATACAATACATAGGTTTAATCTACTAATTATGTTTTTATGTTCTATTTCCCTAATTTCTAATGTTTGTAAATTGACTGCCATTATATAAAGTAACATTCCCACTTTAGTACGAGCCCTGTCTCTAATATCATCAATTACAACCTGTGATGTATGTTTTATGGATAGATTTGTAAGAAGATTGCTAGTGTATCTGTTTAGCTATGCATCTACAGTATGGCCACAGGAGAGGGAGTGTGGATGTCTACTTTAGAGTAGCCAAGCAGAATTCAAAGAAAACATTTCCTGCATCAATTTTGTGCAAAAAAAAAAAAACAGTTTGCGAAGCTTGGGCCCTATTTCCTGTTCCTGGAACTCTGAGCTCTCTAGTTAAGGCCTTTTAATAGGATGCCGGTCATAAGCAGAGGCACTGGGTTCACCTTTTATTTCAGTTGGCAGTCAGAGGTCAATATGAAATCCTTGATAACTGTTTGGTCAGTGACATTTCCCTCCTACAAAGGGTAAATGTTTTAAAAGAATGCATGTAAAAGGCAAAGGAAATCCTTTGGTTTGGACTAGGAATTAGGGCATGAAGGCTAAATATGCCCTACAATTTTAGAGCAAGTAGGCAGAATATGTTGATCTGCTATGATTTTGTTAATTTCTATATTAATAAGTTTGGACACTGTCCATATGGGAAGCACATCTTAGTACACTGGCGACCAACTTTATTCTTACTTGGCTAGCTCCGCGAATTTCAGAAGATCCCGGTGATGTGCGGTTTTGTGTCGTTTTCTCCCGGGGTGTATAGCGTTTTTTTCGCGGCTGTGATTTAAGCATTTTATTCCCGCTGGCTGCAAAACTGCAATGCCGTGTAAAAACGCATGGAGGCGTTTGCGAGCTGTTGTCTCTTAAGTCTAATACCTTCGCGGTTCAACCTGCAGTACACAGTCTGTGCGTGCGCGCGCAGTAATAGTAAAATTGCATATTTAATTTATTTTAAAGTACAGTACTGTACATGCTCGGACCCTGTTGGGGTGAAGTGAGGGGGTTCCTAACATCTGGGGGAAAATTTTAATTCTATGGTGAGTACTGTCTTGTTGCCGTATTATTTTGGTGGGGCTGGCTGGGTACTTCTTTAGGGGGTTGACCATTACTGTACATTAAAACTTTTCTTTTTGTCCTCAGAAAAGAAAACGGCTAATGGGGGGATTTCGATGGATAATATTGTACTGTATGCTGATGTTTTCCGGCCGTACAGTATACTGTGTAATAAACCCTGAATAAATAAAACTATGCATTTATTCTACATACAGTATTCAGTATCGTTTCATTATGTGTCTTCCACAGTATACTGTACAGTGGTATACAGTGCCTAACATCTATGGGCAAAAAGAATTGTATTCGTAGGTGCCCTAGAACAGAAGTTCCCACGCCAATTGCCCGTGAACTTGACCGCGGCCCTAAGTAGTTCCCACGCCAATTGCGCGAATATAATGTAAAATACCCGTTCTGTGGGTCTGAGCGGGTTGAAATTTACCTGGTCCTCATGCGGGAGGACCCTTGCCATAGTGGCAAAATATCAGCCTTCCAAGACCCCCGGAACCGGAGGTACCAAAAGACAGTTTAAAAGCACATTACCAAAGTGGCTTTTTTTCTGCCATGCAAGTCAATGGCAGAAACCTGAACTTTAACATCACCCTGACTCCATTCTGTTGCCACGAGAGGGTCGCAATTTGCCATGCAATGCTGCCGCAACTAGGACTACATGGTGACCGAATATGAGCCCTCTAGGTCGAACAGAACCGGAGTTCTGGGTTCCAGGTTTCTGCTCATTGTGACTTAGCCGCTTCAAAGCTTTCTCCGCCATTTGCGCTTAATGGTAGGACCCTCCTCGCCGGCATGACCCTTTCTCGTCGCCATTACTGCTCGGACCCTGTTGGGGTCAAGTGAAGAGGTTCCTAACATCTAGGGGCAAAATGAATTTTATTTCTAGGCGCCCTAGAACAGAAGTTCCCACGCCAATTGACCTAGTTCAAACGCCAATTGCCGTAGATCCTACGCCAATTGCGCGACCAGCCAGTTAAAAAAACGTGCAGCAAGCCTCTACAGTACATTTGTTACACTGGCAAAGGAGCAGATGGAAATAATGTGAGGCAATTTAACATGGTCTTTTATTGGTGGAGTCAGTACAAAAACATTTATTTACAATATTGAAACATTTAAAGTGCACAAAGAAACATTTTTGGTGCATGGGGCACAGGGAGTAAAAGTGAATTTCTTTTTATGTGCTGTATTTGGGGGTTGTCATTGGGGGTTTATTCATCAAATTATTATGATGAACTGACTTTTGAAATTACACTGCTGTTAACTACAGTATTTCAGCCTCACACCTCCAGAGTTTTAATCCCTCCCTAGCCAAGCATCAATCGGCGGAGTCACCCTAGCCTACAGTACCATCCCCCTCTCTCCACTGGGTCGTTGATCTGCTGCATATTGCCATTGTGTTCTTAATCCGCCCATAGCCGAGCTACAAACACTCAGCACGCCTGCTTCTAATCACACCATCCCCCTCCCCCAACCCTTAGAGGCCTGTTGTTTGAACGGTAATGCTTTGAAAAATCAACATGGTCTTTTATTGGTGGAGTCAGTACAAAAACATTTATTTACAAATACTGTACAATGTTGAAACATTTAAAGTGCACAACAATTCTAACCATCCATACACAATAATACATTCTGCAGCCTTTATTAAATTCTTCTGCCTGCCACAAAACATTTTTGGTGCATGGGGCACAGGGAGTTAAAGTGACTTGCTTTTTATGTACTGTATTTGGGGGTTGTCTTTGGGGGTTTATTCATCAAAGTATTATGATGAACTGCCTTTTGAAATTACACTGCTGATAACTATTTCAGCCACACACCTCCAGAGTTTTTAATCCCTCCCTAGCCAAGCATATTGCCATTGTGTTCTTAATCCGCCCATAGCCGAGCTACAAACACAGTACGTCTGCGTCTAATCACACCATCCCCCTCCCCTAATCCTTAGAGGCCTGTTGTTTGCACGGTAATGCTTTGAAAAATCCCCTCTCGAATTTGAAATGTAAATCTGATGCACAGCACTGTGAGAATTGAGAGTACACTGAGACAGTATTTCATCAGGGTGTGAAAATATTTGTCAGTCACTATGGTTTACAGTCACATGTTTTTAATACAATGCAGTACATTCTTTAATATCTTTAAAATAAAAATATATAAATCCTGGTAAAATATTTTATAAATAAATAAATAAAATAATTCATTGGTGCACTGTAGGGGTGGCTGTCAATGATTATGATTCGCAGGAAAGTGAATAAATCTTTATTTTATTTTATCAGGAACCAAAAAATACAAATATAAAAATAATCAGGAATAATACATACAGTAATGCAGTCTTTATTAAGTTATTTTGGCAGCTTGAAATTGGATAACCATTTGGAAAACCTTTGTAAAACATGGGGAAACATGAGTAATGCACATTTATAAGAATATTATTTAATACTACAGTATATACAGTACAGTACTGTAATGTACTGTATAATATACTGTACTGTATATACTGTATAGTAAAATTAATTTTTCTTTAGTCTTTATCTTTTCCTCATTCTGTCTGCAGTACAGTAGTTCATTGAGAGAGGAGAGGATTTGTGTACATCATTGCTGCTGTTTATATACTGTACATTTGACTGTACAAGCAGATTTGACTGGACACAACGCCCCCATCCCCCTAGGCCACCGTTTTTCCTGGAACGACAAGAAAACAAAAAAAATGTGCAGTTACTGTACTGTATTATGGCTGAACTACTGTAGGTGGCTGGTGCAGCTTTGTCTGGAAAGAAAAAAAAATGGGGCAGTTACTGTAGTAGGCAGTTACTGTAGTACTGTCAAACTAGTGTACTGTATACTGTACTGGAACTACTGTATACTCTGACTACTGTTAAATTCTCTGTTCTGTAACCTGATGGCTGGTGCTGCTCTCTCTGTAAAGAAAAAACTAACTACTGTATACAGTACTAGTACTCTTACTATCTGGAAAGAAAAAATCTTTGGCATACTTACCTGTAACATACTGTACTTACAATACTACAGCACAGTACTACTTTCCTGATGCTTGCCCATTACGCGCGATGACAATGGGCAACACAGTGGCAATATGGTCTATATATTTATTGCAGCGTTCCATGGTGAGTACAGTACATCGTTCCAAAAACTCAGTATGCCTTTCAACAACTCGTCCTTTTTGGAGGGTTTCACCACTTTCCGGATATGGTCCTTCAGCTGATGCCAGACCATTTCGATCGGATTGAAGTCTGGCGACCTGTCATTGGAAAGAAAGGACAATTGGTTTAAGAGCTAAAAACAGTGGGGAACAAAAATGGGACACGTTCTACTGCACTTACTCCGCTGGCGTCTTCACCCAGTTGATGCCGCGCTCAAGGATATGCGCCGTTGACGCAGTGTGCTTGGGATCGTTGTCCTGGTAGAAGCGGTGAGCATTGGGGAAGTCGCGTGTGATGTATTGCATCTCGGGCACAATGTTGTCTTGGAAGAAAGCTTTATTCATGATTCCTATAGCAAGAAAAGAAAAGTGCTCAAAAAACTGCACAATAGTACAGTGCATACGGTAAGGCAACACTAGTCAAGTACAGTGCATTAGGCGATATTATATTTGATACATTTTACCTTCATAGATGACAATGCATCCTGGTCCATGCCTAGAGATGGCACCCCACACATGCAGCTTCACAGGGTGTTTTGGCCGCGGCTTCAAAGATAAGCGGCCTTTTTTGTGGAACGCAAATCATGCAAATCTCTCCAGC
Source organism: Ascaphus truei (assembly GCA_036426205.1). Taxonomy (NCBI): domain Eukaryota; kingdom Metazoa; phylum Chordata; class Amphibia; order Anura; family Ascaphidae; genus Ascaphus; species Ascaphus truei. Next base: position 151,183,173 of record CM071567.1, on the reverse strand, counting down.
GACACAGTAGACTCATCAGTGAAGATGCAATCCTGGAAAGTCTCCCCGCTGTCGATCCATGCCTGGGCCTGGAGCACTGTTTTGATTTTGTTTGCGTCCCGTATCATGGGGTACACTCTGTAATGACAAGGAATAAAAAAATTTTGCGGCACAGTGCAGTACAGTTTGCGAAACAACACTTTTACCTCCTGTACTGTACCTCACACGTCACACGTCCATATTTCCATCCAATGCTGCGTCTCATCTTCTTTATGCTGCTCTCGGATACAGTCAGATTGTGCTTTTCCTGCAGAGTGTATTTGACCTTTAATGCACTCCTCTCATCATTCTCCTCACTTATTTTGTCCACCAGAATAGTTGTCTCCCTACAATGTAAAGAAATTATATTGTTTTATTAATATGCAGCAATATAAAATGTATATAAATGTAATGTTGTAATATACAGTACATTAAATATAAATAGACAAAATATATACTGTATACTGTTGTACTATAAATATAAATATACAAAATAAATATACTGTTGTAATATAAATATAAATATACAGTACATCCTATTCAGTATATACCGTTGTAAGATTAATTGAAATATATAAAAAATGTATACTGCTGTACTATAAATATAAATAGACAAAATATATATACTGTTGTACTATAAATATAAATATACAAAATAAATATACTGTTGTAATATAAATATAAATATACAATACATCCTATTCAGTATATACCGTTGTAAGATTAATTGAAGTATACAAAAAATGTATACTGCTGTACTATAAATATAAATAGACAAAATATATATACTGTTGTACTATAAATATAAATATCCAAAATAAATATACTGTTGTAATATAAATATAAATATACAGTACATCCTATTCAGTATATACCGTTGTAAGATTAATTGAAATATACACAAAATGTATACTGCTGTACTGTACTATAAATATAAATAGACAAACTACTGTACAGTATGTTGTAATATAAATCAACAGAAATAACAACAGTATTACAGTAGATACAGAACTGTACTGTAGATGTACAGTACAGTTTTCTATATTTTTTTTTTGTTAAGTTTTATACTGTAAATATACTTACGCGTTTGTTACCCTTGGTGCCTTTTTCCGGTCTCTGTTTTTTCCTTGTACATGATAGCTCACGGTGGTTAATGGCACAACGAGGTCAGAAGTAGCTAACCAGCGTTGGATAGCAGCAATTCGGTGTCCGCTCCTGTACATCTCCTTAATTCGCATGCTGAGATCCTTTGAAATCTTTTTAACAGGCATTGCTGCGAGTGGAAAGAAATACAAACACAAGAATGTATATTCGATGATTAGTCGATGTGTATTCAATGTGCAGTGAATCCACAAAATGGATGGTGTATTTATATGGTAATGACTCACATTAGAGTACGCCCACTTTCAACACCTGTACCTGGCCGCCATGCATAAAAGGTCACACACTTTGCATAGGCCACCACTCCAGGATCTTTATCTGAACTTGCCCTTGTCCAGATACTGTACTGCATTGTGCCACCTGCTTCCATGGAGCATCCCCGTTTCTATGGACGCAAGAACCCTCTCACCTCTGCCGTGCCCAGATGCAAGATAAGAAATGAAGATTTGAAATAAATTTAAGATTTTACTCTGAAGTCAGCTGGGAGGATATGGAGTTGCTGCGACTTTTAACTCCAAAAAAGATGTGGAACTGTGGAGAGGGGCGGGTTGATTGAGTGGGGAAAAGAAGTGCAGAAGGACAGCTTAAAGAGCTGTGAAATGAAAAAAAATCAGAAAAATACATAAATATAATAGCTTGGGGGTTTTTCATGGTGATGCCACGAAAAATGCAGTCACAATGAGGAGACCACGGAGACGAATAGAACGAAATCTGTTTGTCCCACAATAGGATCCTCATGTGGAAAGGTTCAAGGTCCTTGTTTGCCCCACATTCTGATTATGTCTCGTCCCGCTTTGGGTTGACGCACCCATTGCGGAGGTTCCTTGCAGCAACCCAATTGTACAGGTGGAGTCCCCTTGCCCCCGTGAACAACCCCCCCGAGGTGGGTCACCTTGCGTCCCCTTTGTCATCAAGGCCTCCGGGAAGGACGCCTGGAGGATCGTAGGGATGAGGCGAATGCTCTCGGAGAGGGGGAGGGGAGTAGTATGGGAAGTAAGGGGAGTAATAGGGAATGGGAGTAATAGTAATGTCAGGGTCATTCGCATAGACCTCCTGCCCTGAGCCTAGCTTCTTTTGTCCCACTGGGTGTGCTGCTGCCTCTGTTTCTTTTATGGGTTCCTTGTCTGTTGCCGGTCTTCTGTCTTCTTGTTGATCCTGTCTCGTCCTGCCTTTATAGCTCTGCGTCCTGTCTGTTGCTTTGCCTTTGTTCTAGTTCAGACGTCATATGCAATGCCTGTCTTTGATTCCTGACTGTTCCTTGTTTTCCCTTTGGACATGTATTGTTCTGTTCACAGTAAAGGAACTTGCTAGTAAGCTGGCTTGTTACCTGTTGGTTCCTTGCCTCCCCGGTCTCTAAGTCCCTGATCCCCGGTCTCTGTCCCTGTTCCCCTTTCCAGTCCCTGCTCCGTTTCCGGACCTTGTCTGCCCCGACCTGTCTGTTCCAGTCTCTCGTGCCGACCTCGCTTGTTACCTGACTTCGCTACCTGCCGCCTCTGACTCGGACCACCCTGCGTGTTACCTGACTTAGATCTACTGCACGCCTGCCTCAGAAACCCCTGCTTGTGACCCCTCCCCTACTACTACGCTTGTGCTGTTCCGGACACGAGCTCCTACCCGCCACAGGGAGTCTCCCGTGACAAATTATACTTGAATAAAACAGTGCAGCCTATAAGTAGTATGGATAACTCCACAACCTTTGAGCAGAATAACATCCTACGAAATTCTGCGAAATTAGTGAAAAAAAAAAATTAGACCCGCAAGGTGTCCTAACACTTCACGTACTCATCATTTGCGGACCAGCAGAGGGTGTCTTATTACAAAGATCGAACCAGGCCATGCACAGTGGAGGGAGGGGAGGGATGAACGGGGGGGACAGGTGGGGAGGATGGGGGAGGATTGGGAGGAGGAGGGGGGAGATACAAAGGATTCTACAAAGGATACCAAGGGGGGGATACGGGAGGATACGGGATACAAATCCGGGGAGGGATACCCCGAAAAATATGAAACCTCAGTACGTTATAACCTTTTGGATCCACAAAACTGAGAACCGAACCTGGCCCACGAGATGGTTAATGTGGATCGATCGAGACTAGGGCTTCTAGTCTGAGCATGGGTTTTCAATTACTATTAAATTTGGATATTTCCTCTAGGTGCCTTTGCACTTTTTAAAGCCTTAATTATGCCCATTGAACCCCTCTTGAACCATTCCATACAGTGGGGAAGTTTATCTGACCCTCATATAGTTCTTCTGTAAATTGAAACCAAATAGTTTATTATATAGTATTAAGATAATTAACCAATACATAGGGTTTACAGCTAAGATTAGTAATTGTTATGGTTACTATTCCACTAATTCTAATGTTGTAAATTGACGTGCATATATATAAAGTAAACATTCCCACGATTAGTACGAGGCCCCTGTCTCTAATATCACAATGCCTTACAAACTTGATATGTAGTGATGTTTTGGATAGATTATGTAGAGAAGATTGCTAGTGTATCGTGTGTTCTAGCTATGCATCTACAGTATTGGCCTAACAGAGAGGAGTGTGGATGTCACTTTAGAGTAGCCAAGCGGAATTCAAAAGGAAACATTTCCGCATCTCAATTTTGTGGCAAAAAAAAAAAAAAAAACAGTTTTGCGACTGAAGCTTGGGCCCTATTTTCCGTTCTGGAACTCTGACGAGCTCTCTAGTTAAGCCTTTTAATAGGATGCCGGTTCATAAGCAGAGGCACTGGGGTTCACCTTTTATTCAGTTGGCAGTCAATAGGTCAATATGAAATCCTTGAAACTGTTGGTCAGTGACATTTTCCTCCTACAAAGGGTAAATGTTTTTAAAATAAAGAATGCATGTAAAAGGCAAGAGAATCCTTTGGTTTGGACTAGGAATTAGGGCTGAAGGCTAAATATGCCCTACAATTTTAGAGCAAGTAGGCAGAATATGTTGTGACTGCTATGATTTTGTTAATTTCTATATTAATATTGGACACTGTCCATATGGGAAGCACATCTAGTTACACTGGCGACAACATTTATTCTTACTTGGCTAGCTCCCGCGAATTTCAGAGATGCGGGATGTGCGGTTTTGTGTGCGTTTTTCTCCGGGGTGTTATAGCGTTGTTTTTCGCGGCGTGTGATTTAAGCATTTTATTACCGCTGGTGCAAAACTGCAATGCCGTTGTGTAAAAAAAGCAATGGAGGCGTTTGCGAGCTGTTGTTCGCTTAAGTCCTAATACCTTCGCGGTTTTCAACCTGCAGTACACAGTCTGTGCGTGCTGGCCGGCGAGTAATGTAGTAATATGTTAAAATTGATTTAATTTATTTGGTTAAAGTAAGTATGTAAATGATAGGAGACCATTGGGGGTGAAGTATGGGGATGGTTGGGTTGGGGTGGGGGGGGGAGGGGGGTTCCTAACATTGGGACGAGTTGAAAGAAATTTTAATTTTTATGAAGTGTGAAGAGAAGTACTGGGGGAGTGTATTCTGTTGCGAGTATTATTTTGGTGGGGCTGGCTGAGGACTTCTTTAGGGGTGACCATTAATGTACATTACAAACCTTTCTTTTTGTCCTCAGAAAAGAAAACGGCTAATGGGGGGATTTCGATGGAGAATATTGTACTGTATTGCTGATTTTTCGGCCGTACAGTATACTGTGTAATAAACCCTGAATATAAAACTATGCATTATTCTACTACAGTATTCAGTATCGTTTCATTATGTGTCTTCCACAGTATACTGTACAGGGTATACAGTGCCTAACATCTATGGCAAAAAGAATTGTATTGTAGGTGCCTAGAACAGAAGTCCACGCCAATTGCCCGTGAACTTGACTGCGGCCCTAAGTAGTTCCCACGCCAATTGCGCGAATATAATGTAAAATAACCCGTTCTGTGGGTTCTGAGCGGGTTGAAATTTACCTGGTCCCATGCGGGAGGACCCTTGCCATAGTGGCAAAATATCAGCCTTCCAAGACCCCCGGAACCGGAGGTACCAAAAGACAGTTTAAAAGCACATTACCAAAGTGGCTTTTTTTCTGCCATGCAAGTCAGGCAGAGAAACCTGAACTTTAACATCACCCTGATCCTTTGTTTGCCCGAGAGGGTCGCAATTTGCCATGCAATCCTGCGCAACTAGACTAAATGTGACCGAATATGAGCCTCTATGGTCGAACAGAACCGGAGTTCTGGGTTCCAGGTTTCTGCTCATTGTGACTTAACCGCTTCAAAGCTTTCCGCCATTTGCGCTCAAGTGGTAGGACCCTCCTCGCGGCTGGACCCTTTTCTCGTCGCCATAACTGCTCGGACCTGTTGGGGGTCAAGTGAGAGGTTCCTAACTATAGGGGGCAAAATGAATTTTATTTCTAGGCAGCCTAGAACAGAAGTTCCCACGCCAATTGACCTAGTTCAACGCCCAATCGTAATCCTACGCCAATTGCGCGACCAGCCAGTTTAAAAAACGTGCAGCAAGCCTCTACAGTAATTTGTACATGGCAAAGGAGCAGATGGAAACATGTGAGGCAATTCAAACATGGTCTTTATTGGTGGAGTCAGTACAAAAACATTTATTTACAATATTGAAACATTTAAAGTGCACAAAGAAACTTTTTGGTGCATGGGGCACAGGAGTAAAAGTGATTTTTTTATGTCTGTATTGGGGGTTGTCATTGGGGGTTTTTATTCATCAAATTATTATGATGAACTGACTTTTGAAACACTGACTGTGTTAACTACAGTATTTCAGACTCACACCTCCAGAGTTTTTAATCCCTCCCTAGCCAAGCACAATCGGCGGAGTCAATAGCCCCTAGCCTACAGTACCATCCCTTCTCTCCACTGGGTCGTTGATCTGCTGCATATTGCCATTGTGTTCTTAATCCGCCCATTAGCCGAGCTACAAACATCAGCACGCCTGCTTTTTAAACACATTCACCCTCTCCCCCAACCCTTAGAGGGCCTTTTTGAAGTTTAAGGCTTTTGAAAAAATCAACATGGTCTGTTTATTGGTGGGTCAGTACAAACATTATTTATTTACAATAGTGTACAATGTTGAAACATTTAAAGTGCACAACAATTCTAACCACATACACAATAATACATTCTGCAAGCCTTTATTAAATTCTTCTGCCTGCCACAAAACATTTTGGTGCAGGGGCACAGGGAGTTAAAGTGACTGCTTTTTATGTACTGTATGGGGGTGTCTTTGGGGGTTTATTCATCAAAGTATTATGATGAACGGCCTTTTGAAATTACACTGCTGAAACTATTTCAGCCACACACCTCCAGAGTTTTTAATCCCTCCCTAGCAAGCCATATTGCCATGGTGTTCTTCATCGCCCATAGCCGAGCTACAAACACAGTACGCGCGTCTAACCCACACCATCCCTCCCCTAATCCTAGAGGCCTGTTGTTTGCACACGGTAATGCTTTGAAAATCCCTCTCGAATTGAAATGTAATACTGATTGCACAGCACGGAGAATTGAGAGTACACTGAGACGTATTTCATCAGGGTGTGAAAATATTTGTCAGTCACTATGGTTTACAGTCACATGTTTTTAATACAATGCATAGTACATTCTTTTAATATCTTTAAAAAAAAAATTTAAAATCCTGGTAAAATATTTTTTTATAAATAAATAATAAAATAATTCATTGGTGCACTGTAGGGTGGCTGTCAATGATGTCATGATATGATTCGCAGGAAAGTGAATAAATTTATTTTATTTATCAGGAACCAAAAAATACAAATAAAAAATAATCAGGAATAAACATACAGTAATGCAGTCTTTATTAAGTTATTGTGGCAGCTTGAAATGGATAACCATTTGGAAAACTTTGTAAAAAATAGGGGAAACATGAGTAATGCACATTTATAAGAATATTATTTAATACTACAGTATATATACATACAGTACTGTAATGTACTGTATAATATACGACTGTATATACTGTATAGTAAATTAATTTTTCTTTAGTCTTTATCTTTTCCTCATTCTGTCTGCAGTACAGAGTTTCATTGAGAGAGGAGAGGATTGTGTTACATCATTGCTGCTGTTTATATACTTTACCTTTGACTGTACAAGCAGATGACTGGACAACACGCCCCCCATCCCCCTAGGCCACCGTTTTTCTGGAACGACAGAAAAAAAAAAAAATGTGCAGTTACTGTACTGTATTATGGTGAACTACTAGGTGGCTGGTGCAGCGTTTGTCTGGGAAAAGAAAAAAAAATGGGCGGCGTTACTGTAGTAGGCAGTAGTACTGTAGTTATGTCAACTAGTGTATGTATACTGTACTGGAACTACTGTAACTCTGACTACTGTTAAATTTTGTTCTGTAACTGATGGCTGGTGCTGCTCTCTCTGTAAAGAAAAAACTAACTACTGTATACAGTACTAGTACTTTACTATCTGGAAGAAAAAAAATCTTTGGCATACTTACTGTAACATAGGTACTACAATACTAAGCACAGTACTACTTTCCTGATGCTTGCCCATTACGCGCTGATGACAATGGGCAACACAGTGGCAATATGGTCTATATATTATTGCAGGTTCCATGGTGAGTACAGATCACATACGTTCCAAAAACTCAGTATGCCTTCAACAACTCGTCTTTTTGGAGGGTTTCACCACTTTCCGGATATGGTCCTCAGCTGATGCCAGACCATTTCGATCGGATTGAAGTCTGGCGACCTGGCATGGAAAGAAAGGAAATTGGTGTTTAAGAGCTAAAAACAGTGGGGAACAAAAGGGACGTTCTACTGCACTTACTCCGCTGGCGTCTTCACCCAGTTGATGCCGCGCTCAAGGATATGGCGCCGTTTGAAGCAGCGGTGTGCTTGGGATCGTTGTCCTGTGTAGAAGCGGTGAGCATTGGGGAAGTCGCGTGTGATGTATTGCATCTCGGGCACAATGGTCTTTGGAAGAAAGCTTTATCATGATTCCTATAGCAAGAAAAGAAAAGTGCTCAAAAAACTGCACAATAGTACAGTGCATACGGTAAGGCACATAAGTCAAGTACAGTGCATTAGGCGAGATATATTTGATACATTTTACCTTCATAGATGAACATGCATCCTGGTCCATGCCTAGAGATGGCACCCCACACATGCAGCTTCACAGGGTGTTTTGGCCGCGGTTCAAAGATAAGCGCCTTTTTGTGGAACGCAAATCATGCAAATCTCTCCAGCGACACAGTAACTCATCAGTGAAGATGCAATCCTGGAAAGTCTCCCCGCTGTCGATCCATGCCTGGGCCTGGAGCACTGTTTTGATTTTGTTTGCGTCCCGTATCATGGGGTACACTCTGTAATGACAAGGAATAAAAATTTGCGGCACAGTGCAGTACAGTTTGCGAAACAACACTTTACCTCCTGTACTGTACCTCACACGTCACACGTCCATATTTCCATCCAATGCTGCGTCTCATCTTCTTTATGATGGCTCTCGGATACAGTCAGATTGTGCTTTTCCTGCAGAGTGTATTTGACCTTTATGCATCTCTCTAATCATTCTCCTCACTTATTTTGTCCACCAGAATAGTTGTCTCCCTCACAATGTAAAGAAATTTTGTTTTATTAAAATGCAGCAATATAAATGTATATAAATGTAATGTTGTAATATACACGTACATTAAATATAAATAGAACAAAATATACTGTATACTGTTGTGACTATAATAATAAATATACAAAATAAATATACGGTTGTAATATAAATATAAATATACAGACAATCCTATTCAGTATATAACGTTGAGATTAATTGAAATATACAAAAAATGTATACTGCTGTACTATAAATAAAAATAGACAAAATATATATACTGTTGTACATAAATATAAATATATAAAATAAATATACTGTTGTAATATAAATATAAATAACAGTACATCCTATTCAGATATACCGTTGTAAGATTAATTGAAATATACAAAAAATGTATACTGCTGTACTGTATTATAAATATAAATAGACAAAACTCTGTACAGTATGTTGTAATATAAATCAACAGAAATACAACAGTATTACAGTATAGATACAGAACTGTACTGTAGATTACAGTACAGTTTTCTATATTTTTTGTTGTTAGTTTATACTGTAAATATACTTACGCGTTGTTACCATTGGTGCTTTTTCCGGTCTCTGTTTTTTCTTGTGCATGATAGCTCACGGTGGTTAATGGCACAACGAGGTCAGAAGTAGCTAACCAGCGTTGGAAGCAGCAATTCGGTGTCCGCTCCTGTACACCTTAATTGCATGCTGAGATCCTTGAAATCTTTTAACAGGCATTGCTGCGAGTGGAAAGAAATACAAACCACTAGAATGTATATTCGATGTTTAGTCGATGTGTATTCAATGTGCAGTGAATCCACAAAATGGATGGTGTATTTTATACGGTAATGACTCACATTAGAGTACGCCCACTTTCAACACCTGTACTTGGCCGCCGTGCATAAAAGGTCACACACTTTGCATAGGCCACCACTCCCGGATATCTTTATCTGAACTTGCCCTTGTCCAGATACTGTACGCATTGTGCCACTGCTTCCATGGAGCATCCCCGTTTTCTATGGACGCAAGAACCCTCTCACCTCTGCCGTGCCTGTCATGCTGAAAAGCGAAAGGCGGTTGCCGTTTCCACGCCAAGGGCAAGCGGATATGCTAGGGCCAATAAAGAAAACCTTCTGCTGACCCCAAAGGTTAAGGGTTTTCTTAGGCGTAAGCCTCATAATGTGAAGAAGATATACGGTAATACGCTCTCCATGCAAAACGAATGGCAGCCAACCCATCGGACCCGCAGATCACTTCCCATCTGCTTCGATGACTCTGCTATAGCTGTCCCGGAAATCTTCATCCCGTCTTCTCCACCCCCATCTTCTCCGGTTCCATCTGACGACACTGCCGCCTCTGCAATCCACGGGTCACTTTCTCCTTTGCTCTTAGACGACTCTGCTTCTTGCCCGGAAATCCAAAGGTCACCTTCTCCATCCCTCTTCGACGCTACCGCTTCTCCACTACCGGGTATCCACAGGTCACCTCCTCCACTCACCATCGATGCCGCTTCTCTCCATGGAACCCCCATCTCATCCTCCGTTGCACCCATCCCCCCAGATGTCCAGACGCCATGCGCAAGAAGCAGCTCGTTGGACCGGATGCTGAATGGGATAAGTGTGGATCTCCCCGTGAATTCTATTGTGCTGGCAAAGATAGATCTGCTTCTGGAGACCATGTTAAATGTGGAGCAACGGATGGTACAAATGGAGCAACGGATGGATCAACGGATAGAGAAGATAGAGGCTGACATTGCGGGCATACATTATTTGCTCTGTGCTAATGCCCCTGTTTCCCCGACACCGGAGCAGGAGGGTGACATGGATGTGATGAATGGGACCTTCGACCCCCTTCCATCACCAAGCACCCCCCCTCCACCACAAGATGTAGTGTACATGTATGCCGTTGAGGAGGACATGACAACCCCGTCAAGACCACGCCAGGAGACAACACGGCGACCACGACCGGAGGAAAGCTTCCTCCCTGACTTCCTACCATCGCCCATCGCCACAAGCACACCCGCTCCCAAAAGACCTACACCCGCTCGCATCGAAACAGTGCCCGACATCACCCTGCACGATCTGACAGCGGCGCTTAGGGAGAAGTATAGGGTGATGAGTGCTGGTGCACCCCACAAGTATGCCTTGATCATTTTTAAGCACCATGTTCCCTACATGTTGTACTGTGAGTGGGTGTTCAAAGTGAACTACGATGGGAATCGCGTAAAAAAGGCCCTTCCTGCCAATTTAAGGAAAAACATTGTGGAAGAATTGCGGCGCTTTTATACAGTTACAGATCCTGTAATGAAAGGCGTTAGAAACTGCATTAATGGCGTTTTGCGCCATGCAAGGAATCAGCCATGGATGGACAATGTGGAGGACTGTCAGTGAGACCATACTGTTGTGCTGAACTGTATTGTACTCTCCATGTTTTGCCCTACAATACCTGCTGTACTTAAACAAAGGAGATGTTGTTGTGTGTTTTTTTTTCACAGGACTTGCACAACTCCAGTTTTCAACGTTTTCAATGTTGCCCTGAAAACCTGCCTTGTTTGCTGCCCTCTAGCACTGAACTGGTGCAGGTCTGACTGACAGTGTTGCACACCATCCCACTGTACTGTACTGTATACAGTACAGTATTGGGTTTCTTTTATAAAGGAGATGTTACTTAAAATGTCACTTTAACTCCCTTTGCCCCATGCACCAAAAATGTTTCTTTGTGCACTTTAAATGTTTCAATATTGTAAATAAATGTTTTTGTACTGACTCCACCAATAAAAGACCATGTTGAATTGACTCACATTGTTTCCATCTGCTCCTTTGCCAGTGTAACAAATGTACTGTAGAGGCTTGCTGCATGGTTTTTTAACTGGCTGGTCGCGCAATTGGCGTAGGAACTACGGCAATTGGCGTGGGAACTAGGTCAATTGGCGTGGGAACTTCAATTCTAGGGCACCTAGAAATAAAATTCATTTTGCCCCTAGATGTTAGGAACCTCTTCACTTGACCCCAACAGGGTCCGAGCAGTAATGGTGGCGAGAAAGGGTCACGCTGGCGAGGAGGGTCCTACCATTGAGCGCAAATGGCGGAGAAAGCTTTGAAGCGGCTAAGTCACAATGAGCAGAAACCTGGAACCCAGAACTCCGGTTCTGTTCGACCTAGAGGGCTCATATTCGGTCACCATGTAGTCCTAGTTGCGGCAGCATTGCGTGGCAACAGAACAGAGTCAGGGTGATGTTAAAGTTCAGGTTTCTGCCATTGACTTGCATGGCAGAAAAAAAGCCACTTTGGTAATGAGCTTTTAAACTGTCTTTTGGTACCTCCGGTTCCGGGAGTCTTGGAAGGCTGATATTTTGCCACTATGGCAAGGGTCCTCCCACATGGGGACCAGGTAAATTTCAACCCGCTCAGACCCACAGAACGGGTTATTTTACATTATATGTACTTACAGTATATACAGGATGTATATATTTTTATTTTAAAGATATTAAAGAATGTACTGCATTGTATTAAAAACATGTGACTGTAAACCATAGTGACTGACAAATATTTTCACACCCTGATGAAATACTGTCTCAGTGTACTCTCAATTCTCACAGTGCTGTGCACATCAGATTTACATTTCAAATTCGAGAGGGGATTTTTCAAAGCATTACCGTTCAAACAACAGGCCTCTAAGGGTTGGGGGAGGGGGATGGTGTGATTAGAAGCAGGCGTGCTGAGTGTTTGTAGCTCAGCTATGGGCGGATTAAGAACAGAATGGCAATATGCAGCAGATCAATGACCCAGTGGAGAGAGGGGGATGGTACTGTAGGCTAGGGTGACTCATCCGATTGACGCTTGGCTAGGGAGGGATTAAAAACTCTGGAGGTGTGTGGCTGAAATACTGTAGTTAACAGCAGTGTAATTTCAAAAGGCAGTTCATCATAATAATTTGATGAATAAACCCCCAAAGACAACCCCCAAATACAGTACATAAAAAGCAAGTCACTTTAACTCCCTGTGCCCCATGCACCAAAAATGTTTCTTTGTGCATTTTAAATGTTTCAATATTGTAAATAAATGTTTTTGTACTGACTCCACCAATAAAAGACCATGTTGAATTGCCTCACATTGTTTCCATCTGCTCCTTTGCCAGTGTAACAAATGTTATTTAGAAGCTGCTGCACGGTTTTTTAACTGGCTGGTCGCGCAATTGGCATGGGAACTAGGTCAATTGGCGTGGGAACTTCTGTTCTAGGGCGCCTAGAAATAAAATTTATTTGGCCCCTAGATGTTAGGAACCCCCTCACTTGACCCCAACAGGGTCCGAGCAGTAATGGCGACGAGAAAGGGTCACGCCAGCGAGGAGGGTCCTACCATTGAGCGCAAATGGCGGAGAAAGCTTTGAAGCGGCTAAGTCACAATGAGCAGAAACCTGGAACCCAGAACTCCGGTTCTGTTTGACCTAAAGGGCTCATATTCGGTCACCATGTAGTCCTAGTTGCGGCAGGATTGCATGGCAAATTGCGACCCTCTCGTGGCAACAGAACGGAGTCAGGGTGATGTTAAAGTTCAGGTTTCTGCCATTGACTTGCCATTGACTTGCATGGCAGAAAAAAAGCCACTTTGGTAATGTGCTTTTAAACTGTCTTTTGGTACCTCCGGTTCCGGGGGTCTTGGAAGGCTGATATTTTGCCACTATGGCAAGGGTCCTCCCGCATGGGGACCAGGTAAATTTTAACCCGCTCAGACCCACAGAACGGGTTATTTTACATTATATTCGTGCAATTGGCGTGGGAACTACTTAGGGCCACAGTCAAGTTCACGGGCAATTGGCATGGGAACTTCTGTTCTAGGGCACCTACGAATACAATTCTTTTTGCTCATAGATTTTAGGCACTGTATACCACTGTACAGTATACTGTGGAAGACACATAATGAAACGATACTGAATACTGTATGTAGAATAAATGCATAGTTTTATTTATTCAGGGTTTATTACACAGTATACTGAACGGCCGAAAAATATCAGCAAACAGTACAATATTATCCATCGAAATCCCCCCATTAGCCGTTTTCTTTTCTGAGGAAAAAAAAGAAAAGTTTTAATGTACAGTAATGGTCTGCCCCCTAAAGAAGTACCCAGCCAGCCCCACCAAAATAATATGGCAACAAGACAGTACTCACCATTGAATTTCCCATTCAGCTTGCGCCGGCGCCGGGCCATTGCCAGTACAGATTTCTCCATCATCCACGTCGATAGTTGGCAGCGGGACTAGTCCACCTGTAGTCAGCAGGTGAGGCTGGAAATCGCTTAGGTACATGCAAGCTTCATCAAAACTGCACGCCAAATCCAGCTCAGCCTCAGGCTCAGGGTTGTCACTGACAGTGGGACCGTCATTGGAAGCCGCTGCTGGTGCTGGTGCTGGTGCATTTCTTGGCAGCGACTGTCGCTTCTTAGTTGGTTTTAACACGACCCTTTGCCTTTTGCCGCCTCCATGATCATAGATACGGGAAAAATCCGGTGACACACACCAATACCCTCCCACAAATTGGGACTCAATACGGTGAAAACAGGGGTCACTACATAACCTTTTCCTTACTGCACGCTTCCACGTATGAGGAGTTGGCGAAAATTTGTAAAAGTCATATTTTTCGATAAAATACTGATAAATTTGAGCAACTGTTGCCATCTTATCCTCTGTTGCATTAATCGCGGCCCATATCAAATACGCGTAACTTCTGTCAGGTTTTTGGAAAGCAGGCTGCACTTGAACACTCATGGCGGGTTGGTCTCTGGAGAATAGTGTAACACAAACTGAAACTGGTCTTTGTCTTTCTTTAATATGAAAAGCCTAAATTGATACATTTTGGCAACTCTTCCTTCAGTCTCAAGGCCGAGGCCAAGTTACAATGGCACACTGTGTGGTACAGTATCTTTTTTAAACGAAACATCTGCAAGCCGACACATTACTGATTCGGCGCATTACAAGTCATGAATTTATGCCATCTGGCGGACACGCGAAGCATTGCAGCCTAGTAAATCCTGAACCATTATCAATTAACACATCAACCGCACGTCAGCCGGGCATGCGCCTGGCTGGGAAGGCAAAAGGAGCCCGGCATGCTCCATGTGAACAGCGTGGCATTCCAGGAACATGCCAGGTACAAGCCGGTGATTAGTAAGAATAAAAGCTGCCGCAGCAACAGTACAAAAAAAGTAACCAAACCCAACAACAGCATATGCTGATCTGTTTTTTATGCATAAAAAAGAAGAGAGCTGAAAAAAGGTTTAAATAACAATGGAATGTCTTTGTATGGTAGTCTAATTTAGAAAGAGAAAGAAATAGATAATGAGTAGACAGACGTATTGAAGGATTGTAAAGAATATGTTTTAATGAGATTTTGAAGATGGGTGAGGTTGGATTAATGGTTCTTAAAAAAGAAATATGACCATTTGAAAAAAAAAAAAAAAAAAGGATTATTGGAGGGATGAGGAATCAGCATTACCAGTATCTCTAAAGCAGATTTTTTAAGTAATCAGGCCTGTCATCATGATTGCATTTTACTGCAACTAAGTGTAATGATGAAAGTCAAATGAAGAGAACAAAAGATAGCAAAACGTAATTTAAAAGTATGTAATAATCCATTATTATATGGGGTTAAATGTAAGAATATCTTAAACAAACATAACATCCAGTCTAGGGAAATTAACTTTGTGCCTACAGTATCAACAAGTCACAATAAGTGGCATTTCACTAAACAATGCAAAAACAATAGTTATACATGATGGTTCAGTTAGTGTGCACAGTAAAAAATCATCATTAGGCAACCAATATAGAAGACAATTTTGGTCATGAATCCTTGTGGATATACTGTTTTACATAAAAATGTGTACAGCAGCCACCAGCTATTTGTGATAGCTAGGCCAATCTAAATGAGAAGACACAACCACACTGTGCCATTCAACCTTTGAGTATCAATCAGCGAAGCCTCTTTCTGAGATCACTTTCACATTCCCTCCCTTTAAGATGATGTTACAGCACCTAAAAAAAGGAAGGCATCACATTGAACATCAACCAATCCAGTTGTTTGATGTACTATGTGATATAATCAATGTATGTTGAGTGGTCATTCTCAATCAAATTGATGGCTGGTCAAATGGTACACCAACCAATTGGATTGGTGGATGTCCCATGTGGCTGTCAAATGAGATGTCACAAGCCTTATATAAGGCCTGTCCCATCTCATTTGCCAGGAAGTGGATGACAAGTCAACATCTGTAAGAAGAAGAAAAGAATAACTACTCACCGGAGACTGCTCTTCTATCAACATAGGATCCATTGCTTCGGGTCAAGTAGAGGATACATCATCCTTCATCCAGGATGGCATCAATTGAAAGAAGGACATTGGATCTATGTTAATAGATTTTGATTTTTTTGTTATTTATGTGCCATCAGCTAAGAATTATGTTTATTGTGTTTTTTGTGTTTTTCTTGACCATTGGGAATGCATTATTTTATGTGATTTATATGGTTGTTCAAATGGCCTTTTACTGGATTTTGCAGTGGCTGCCCCTAATGATGAGGAAGATGGCCGTCATCCCAGCAGGGGTAAGTATCACTTTATATATTTAGGCTGTTCTTTGATTGGAAATGTTTAAGGATTCTGCCTGAGAAGTACTAGGGTTTGCTGCAGTTCAGGTGTTCCAGCTTGCCTACCCTTTCTCCTAAGTTCAGCCATTTTGGTTACTGGCAGCCTGCTACTTACGGCTGCAGTTCCCAGTGGGAGTCGCTGAGCAAAGTTCTGTTTGCTGCAGCTCCAGTTGGCCTTGTGGCCTTGTGCGCACCTGCCTCAACCTTCGCCCAGGCCCTGCACTGCTGGAAGGGCAGACACCGCAGATACCATTCCCTGGCTCCACTCCTGTGATGCATCCCGCGTTGTCACAGGTGACGCACATCAGCCACAGCCTGCGCACAGGTGCCGCCCCGCTAATAAGACTGGCACCGCAGGGACCGCCTCCAGGTCCCGCCTCTGTGATGACAGGGGCAGTGCACAGCGCACGCGGAATACATGCAGACACAGCACGGACACAGGCACTCAAGGGGTTAATGGAATCACTTATTCCACAGCTGCTACGGGCTCCGCCCCTGCCTATCACTATACAGCATACTGGTGATGCTCACTCCCTGCAGCCTTCCCATTGGCTCTCTCTCATTGTCTATCTTGATGATATCCTAATTTTCTCCAAGTCCGTACAGGAGCATACGGGTCAGGTTAAACAGGTACTTCAACATCTGCGAAAGAATAGCCAATATTCGCCAAGTTGGGGAAATGTCAGTTTTACCAGACTACTACGACCTTTTTTGTTTACATCATATCAGACACCGGCTTTGCCGTGGATCTAGCCAAGGTAAAAGTGGTCTTGGATTGACCTCATCCCTGTTACGATTGTGTTCGCCACAAACCGGGACCGGACCGCGGGGCTGAGGTGGGATTATATAATCACCGACTTTAGTCCGCGCAGACTGATCCGGAGTGCGCAGTTCATAGTCGTACGTAGCAGGGTCAGGATTGGAGAAAGAGATGAAACTTCGGCGCTACTGCACATGACTGACTCAATGAAGCTCCCGGATGATCTTCAACCAACTTTATTGATACCACACACAAGGGCTACACCCCCCACCACCCCCCCCCCCCCCCCCCCCACCCCCCACCCACCCCCCCCCCCCCCCCCCCCCCTCCGCGACTACTCCTCGTTTCACCCTCTAAGATAGGGCTTCATCTCCAAGACGCGTAGAGGAGGAGATCGCGGTGTAGCCCTTGTGTGTGGTATCAATAAAGTTGGTTGAAGATCATCCGGGAGCTTCATTGAGTCAGTCATGTGCAGTAGTGCCGAAGTTTCTTCTCTTTCCTGACAATCACAGACGGCAGCACGCAGGAGCAGTGGAGGTGAGCTGGTCCCAGACCGGAGATGCAGTTGAGGTAAGGATTATACATACCCCTGCACCGGTCAACACTGTGGCCACGCTGAGCTCCCTCCCATATAGCTCCATTGACTTTGACACTAAGGTGCATTTGCTGAAACACGGAAGCGCAGGACAGGCTTTTGGTAATTGGATCAGGATTGGAGAAGGCAGCATCATCGTTATTCAAGCAGGCGTTCGGCAACAGGTAGTCAGGAGTTCCCCACTTCAGCTTAGGAGCGTGAGCGCGGGAGTGGCATCTGCGCGAGGAGCGGCCTCGGCCCATGATGCCGGTCTCAGCATGGGGAGACAGCAGGCTGGCCGAAGTACACCGCAGGGCAGTGTCGGGGAAACCAACGCTTCAGCACAGAAGTCACGAACGGGCCTCTGCATGGAACTAGCAGCAGGCATCAGGAAACAATGCTTCAGCATAGAAGTCAGGAACGGGCCTCTGCATGGAGCTAGCAGCAGGCCTCAGGAAACAACGCTTCAGCACAGAAGTCAGGAACGGGCCTCTGCATGGAACTAGCAGCAGGCCTCAGCAACTAGGAACTAGAGAGGTTAGGTCACCAGGATAAAAGCCAGGGCGGCTTGTGGCAGAGTCAGTAACATCCAGAGAAGGATATTTTATGCTCGGCCCTGTTTCAGAGCCAAAGCCCAACATATAAAAGGCGGAGATCCAATCACAGGGGAAGGGTGTGGGAGCATTCCTCCAATGATAGGGCACAGGGCAGAAGCTGCAATGAAAGGCAGCACATGTGTCATTGATTGCCAGAGGAAGCTTGCAACTGCAGAGGTCTGCAAGGCTATAGTAAAAGCCAGGAGTGGATTCCTTACAGTACCCCCCCCCCCCCCCTTCAGGTGAGACCTCTGGACGAACAGGGTCCGTCACAGATTTGGGGGACATGGAGTTGTTTCTAAACCTCCTTAGGCGAGAGGTGGCATTGAAAGCCCACGGTTTGTTGGGATTCCTTACAGTACCCCCACCACTGGGTGAGAAGCCTGGGTGGACAGGACCATTCATACAGTAGGTCAGGGAGACATTGAGTTGTTCCTGAAGTGTCTTAGGCGAGATTTAGGTCCAAAATCCAGGTGTACATTTTCGAGTGCCGCAAAAGACAGTGGTGGCACTGCGGTTTTTGGTACATGGGCAATGGGACCATGGGATTCCGGAATAGGGACATCAGAAGGGCAGCAGCCAGGTGTCCGGTGCATAGTAATAGTCCAAGAATACGGGAATCAGGACAAAAATGACATTGGGGAATTCGGGGCAGACAATGGCCTTGGTGGAATCAGCATGTAAGAAGTTACGAGAGTCTTTAGCTTCCAAGGAATTCAGGGTGGTGGTTAGCGAAGGTATTGGGGAGGCGGGTTCACTGCAAGATATTGGAGCAGTAGTCTTGATACGAACCAGGCTTGTAATCCCAAGCAATTCGAGAGAGCTGGTAGCAGTGTTTACGTAATTGTTGGTTGTGGTACACTGGCGACACACTTTATTCGAGCTCGGCTAGTCCCACGAATTCGGGTATACTCGGGTGTATTGAGGTTTGTGACTGTTTTCTGCCCGAGTGCATTGCGTTATTTTCCAGGCAGGGATTGAAGCATTTTATTCCCGCTGGCTGCAATACTGCACAGTATATATATATATATATATATACTGCATTACAATTCATGAATTTATGCCATCTGGTAGACACGCGAAGCATTGCAGCCTATTAAATCCTAATCATTATCATTTAACAGATCAGCCGCCCGTCAGCCAGGCATGAACCATGGCTGGGAAGGCAAACGCAACGGGGCTTGTCAGAGGTGAGGAGCGGCGCATTGAAGGTATCTGCCAGGTACAAACTGGGTATTTGCTCGAATAAAGTGTGTCGCAGCAGTACATGCAGTTGCAGGATCCACCTCCTTTGGCCTCTGAAATTTGGGGGGAATCAAATCTGAAGTTATGGCCTTGGCGAAGGGCATAGTAAGCATCACGGAGACAGTAGGGGACAGCACGTCCAAACCCATAGTGGGGCTATCAAGAACAGGGATGGACGCCTCAGGCAAAGCAACGAGGTCCAGCATGAGTGTCTTCGTCCTAGAGAATGAAGACATGCAATCCAGAAAGGGCACTTCAGACACCGCTCAGAAACCTGCGAGTAAAGACTCTGTTTGAAAGGTGAGAAAACAGATCTTATCCGAGAAAGCAGGAAGCCGGGTAAGCGGTGCAACAGGCTTAGGAATAGAAGTCTTCGGGTTAACGCTGGGTACCTCCAACACAGAGAAGGAAAACAGAGAACTAGAGCTTGGCTTAGGAGTGGAGGTCCCAGGTACCCAGGTCTCGCATGATACTGTGGGAGAAGCAATGCAAAATATTACTGTTTTAAACATAGGGTTCTTAACATCGGTAGCTCCAGGCACCTTCCTGAGAGGTAACCCTAGTTTTGCGACAGGACAGTCAATTGTAAGTACCCCAAGTATTGTGGGAGACACAGGGAAATATAAGTCCATCTTAAAGACGAGGTTTTTTGAAAAAAGGGACACAGCGGGTATTACTGTGAAAGTTCCAAATGCGATACCCCTGAGTTCGTGGTAGTAGACATAGTAGACATACAGTCAGTAGTGGATACCCCGAATACTTTGGGCGAATCAGCGTGAAACAGTATTATTAAAGGAGTGGGCATCCCAAACTTAAAGTCATTTTTAATCATCCCGGAGGCTGTGGCATGATCCATGAAAGAAACTGGGGTAGACTTTCCAATAGAAACAAGGGACATCTTGCTTGTCACTGAAGTGGGTGATAGAGAACCAGCAGGAACTGAACTAGCTACTGTAATAAGATCAGAGAACATTGTGCTTGTTTCTGAATTGGGTCCCTGGGAATCCCTAGTGAGGACATCAGACTCCACTCAGTGACAGGGGCTTAGAACCAATTAAAGGAATTGCAGGTATCACAGACTTAATAGGAGAAATACCTTGCAAAACAGGAATTTTAGTAAAGGTGATAGGCATCTCACAGACTACCGCAGAGGTGGAGAGCAGGCAGTCAAGCTCTACCTCAGGAGTCAGAGAGAAGACAAGGGTTAACACAGGGAGTGCTGGGGAGACCCTAGAAGCCATAAGGGGAGACTCAGAGCGTAGTAAGGGATCAGAGGCAGATAAGCTGATCTCTGAAGTGATAGCCTGAGGGACCATAAAAGGGAGGCTAATAGCTGTCACCGGTTCCAAGGAGACAGACTTAGAGTCAAGGACAGGAATAACAGATAGGACAAACGGAAGTGAACTAGGGAAGGTTGCATCTACAACAGAAGTTTTAGCAGCGGCAGAGCTTAACTCAGTGGCTGCTGGAGAACTTTTAACTACAGTGAGAAGGGACTGCAGGTTTACAAAATCAGGGGAAAAGGGAGTTTTAAATTTGAAAACCTGATCCTTAAAAAAGGAGGGCCCTAACTGTAATTGTACTAAGGGAGCAACAGCAGATACGCTGATCTCAGAAGGGGTCACTTGGAAATGGGCATAATATGTACTGTTCGCTTTTAACCCTAGGATTAGAGAAGAGGAGAACACAGACAGTAAGTACAAGTGGGGCAACCACAACTGTGCTGGTCTCTGAAGTGGGTATTTGGGAAAGAGTGTCTGGGACATCATAAATGACTACAGATTCCACGAAAAGGGGTCTGTGCTCAGAAGCAGGGATTTCAGCTCTCTGAGTGACAGACAGGGTCAGCGAAATACCTAGGAGTGGGGATTCTGCGAACAGGCTTAGGGAAACAAACGTTTCCAGAATACTTTTAACTGGAGCCAGTATTATTGCTGAAAGTTCAGGGGGCGTAGCCCCGATAATTTTAGCTGAGTCAGGGGACATAAGGGGTTCATCCTCTGAAGCTAAGGAGGTGTCCTTGACTGGTGGACTACAGGGATTTACCAAGGGAGGTTCATAGGGCTGACATGCAGGGGTTAACATAGGAAAAACCTCAAGGGTTAAGTTAGGTTGTACCTGAGAATCAGGAAAAGATACGCTAGTCTCCGAGAGTGGGGACATAGGGTTTTCAGCTTCTTGCCCTAGAGACCTCACATTAGTCTGCGGGATACAAGGGTTAACAATGGGGACCTCAAATAGCAGACTAGCAGGGGTTAAAACAGAAATAACCTCGGGAACAGAGCTTAGAAATTCTGGGTTAGAAAGAGAGGGCAAACAGGATTCATTCTCTGGTGCTAGGAAAGACACACTGACCTGGGGGATGCAGGGATTTACAGTGGGGGACTCATAGGCCTGACTAGCAGGGGTTAAGACAGGAATAACCTTGGGGACAGAATCCAGGGAGGTTAACTCAGGACTAGGGACCGTGGCAGCTTCTTCCTTAGCGGGGAGTGACAGGGAGATGTTTTGGCCTTTCTTAGGAGAGGGTGGTAACCACACAGGTTTAGTAACAGGACTGGCAGCATAGAAATTGTGATTGGAAAGTGCGTAGGCAGCGAGAAGAGGGTCCCGCTCACTTATGATTAAGTCAAAATCTTGGTATAACACACAGGCGGCATCTAGAATCGGATCTAGAGTCTTTCGATCTGAGGAGGAAAAAACCCGGGACCGTTGGGAGAGCAGGGCCTGTTGAGACTTTCTTTCCTCTTTAAATTGCTGAGATTTAGTAAGGACTTCTTTACGAATCAGTCTTTCCTGAGGGGTTAAACCTTCATACAAGAATGCACTCTCGGGCGGAGGCAGTCTCTCAAACAGGTATGGTCTTCCAAACAGGGACTTGTCCGCAGCCTGGGACATAGGTACAGTTAAAAATATTCCAACCCCCGCCACGGCGCGGTCCGGTTTTGTGGGGCCGAACATACTGTTACGATTGTGCTCGCCACAAACCGGGACCGGACCGCGGGGCTGAGGTGGGGTTATATAATCACCGACCTTAGTCCGCGCAGACTGATCCGGAGTGCGCAGTTCGTAGTCGTACGTAGCAGGGTCAGGATTGGAGAAGGCAGCATCGTCGTTATTCAAGCAGGAGTTCGGCAACAGGTAGTCAGGAGTTCCCCGCTTCAGCTTAGGAGCGTGAGCGTGGGAGTGGCCTCTGCGCGAGGAGCGGCCTCGGCCCATGACGCCGA
Organism: Ascaphus truei; assembly: GCA_036426205.1. Taxonomy (NCBI): domain Eukaryota; kingdom Metazoa; phylum Chordata; class Amphibia; order Anura; family Ascaphidae; genus Ascaphus; species Ascaphus truei. Next base: position 151,160,402 of record CM071567.1, on the reverse strand, counting down.
TCTCAGCAGTGGGAGACAGCAGGCTGGCCGAAGTACACCGCAGGGCAGCGTCAGGGAAACCAATGCTTCAGCACAGAAGTCAGGAACGGGCCTCTGCATGGAACTAGCAGCAGGCCTCAGGAAACAACGCTTCAGCACAGAAGTCAGGAACGGGCCTCTGCATGGAATTAGCAGCAGGCCTCAGCAACTAGGAACTAGGGATAAGAACTAGAGAGGTTAGGTCACCAGGATACAAGCCAGGGCGGCTTGTGGCAGAGTCAGTAACATCCAGAGAAGGATATTTTATTCTCGGCCCTGTTTCAGAGCCAAAGCCCAACATATAAAGGGCGTAGATCCAATCACAGGGGAAGGGTGTGGGAGCATTCCTCCAATGATAGGGCACAGGGCAGAAGCTGCAATGAAAGGCAGCACATGTGCCATTGATTGCCAGAGGAAGCTTGCAACTGCAGAGGTCTGCAAGGCTATAGTAAAAGCCAGGAGTGGATTCCTTACAGTCCCACAACACTGAAGGCCGTACAATGCTTCCTGGGCTTTGCCAACTATTACCGAAGATTCATATTTAACTTCTCCTCTGTAGTAGCATCCATTACTGCCTTAAAACAGAACGGTGCTGACCCAGCTGCATGGTCCTCTGCTGCCAATTAGGCATTTGAGAAATTGAAGACAGCCTTTGTGTCAGCTCCTGTCCTCGTACACCTGGATCCTTGTTTACCCTTCACCCTGTTGGTGGATGCTTCAGACGTTGGGGCCAGAGCAGTCCTATCTCAGAGAAAGACACCTCAGGCCAAACTGCACCCGTGCGCTTTCTTCTCTATAAATTTTTCTCGGCCGAACAAAATTATGATGTAGGCAACCAAGAACTCCTAGCCATCAAAATGGCTCTAGAGGAATGGAGGCACCTGCTCGAAGGGGCTGAAAATCCCTTCACCATACTGACTGACCACAAAAATCTCCTGTGCATTGAGGGCGCTCGTCGGTTGGGGTCACAGCAAACTCGATGGCCACTTTTTTTTCTCGGTTCAATTTCATCATTTCATATGTTCCTGGCTCTAAGAAAATCAAGGCGGACGCACTTGTCAGTTCCTGCTGGACGACAAGGCTGAAGACCGAGAGAAAGCTCTACTAACCCCTGCATGCATAATCTCCGCGAACACCTTCGACTCTTTAGATAACATCGTTCTAGACCCGTCCAACATCCCTGAGGGTATCGAAGTCCCAGAGGGCTGTCTTTTTACCTCACCTGCATATCGTAGGAAGGTTCTGGAATGGGATAATTCCTCCAAGAGCTTGGGACAACCTGGCACTAGGAGCTGATCTGCTCGAACGGACTTTCCTGTGGCCAGGAATGTGGAGGGAGATCAAAGAATTTGATCAAAGAATTTGTCGCCTCATGCCCTACTTGTGCTCAAAATAAAACTCCCTGTAACAGACCCACAGGGTTACTCCAACATCTTCCTATCCCTGATCGCCCATGGACCCACTTATCTATGGACTTAATGTTGAACTACCAATATCTAAAGGCGTGAACACTATTCTGGTAGTGGTGGACCATCTCAAAGCAAGCTCACTTTATTCCTCTTAGGGGCCTGCCTAATGCTTCCAAGCTTTCTGAAATTTTTGTTCAAGAAATTTTTCGTCTCCATGTGGTACCTCGGGTTATTGTTTTAGATCGGGGTTCCCAATTTATTTCCAAATTTTGGCTCTCCTTTTGCCAGCAACTGGGGATTTCGCTTCATTTTTCTTCTGGTTACCATCCCCAGACCAACGGTCAGACAGAACAGACTAACCAATCATTAGAACAGTTTATCCGATGTTTTATATCCGACACCTAGGAGAACTGGACAGATCTTCTACCTTGGGCAGAGTTCTCTGACAATAATTTACGGAACGAGTCTACGATGGATTCACCATTCTTCATCAATTACAGCTTTTACCCATCAGTCCTTCCCATGACAGGACCCAGGTCCGGGGTACCAGCAGCGGATAACAGGATCCAACAGTTACAGAACACATGGTAGAGGATTCAAGTGAATCTTAAGAAAGCAGTTTCTCTACAGAAACCGACAAGGAACCCCAGCATACAAACCAGGGGATAAGGTGTGGCTTTCTACCAAAAACATTCAACTAAAAGTGCCCACAGCAAAACTAGCACCCAGATTCATTGGTCCATTTACTGTTTCCGAGAGGATTAATCCGGTGGCCTATCGCTTACAATTACCATCTTCGATGCACATCCCATCCGTTTTCCACACATCCCTCCTGAAACCATGTTTACAGGATCCTCACTCTTCTGCCTTGTCCTCACCACCAGAACCCCTCCTTATAGATGGACAGCAAGAATTCAAGGTGCAGTCGGTAGTGGAGTTCAGGTTATCCAGGGGAAGGCTCCAGTACCTCGTCCATTGGATGGGCTTTGGACCCGAGGAGCGATTCTGGATGTCTCAGGATCAGTTACATGCTCCTAGGCTCGTCCGGGAATTCCACTCAAGGTACCCTATTAAGCCATTCCTGAGACACCCGAAGGTCGCCCCTGAAGGGAGGGATACTGTGAGGATCAGCGCAAGGCCCCGCCCCTGTCACGTATCTTGTCACATCACCAGTGACGCACGCCTGCCTCAACCTGCTCCCAGGCACCGCGCTGCTGGAAGGGCAGACACTGCAGGACCGTTCCCTGGTTCCCATTGCCCGCTAGGAAGACTGACACAGCGGGGACCGCCTTCAGGTTCCGCTTCGGTGACGACAGGGGCAGTGCACACGGTTATGTGCAGACACCGCGCATACACAGGCACTCAAGGGGTTATGGGATCACTTATTCCACAGCTGCTACAGGCTCCGCCCCTGCCTTTCACTATACAGCAACTGATGATTCTCACTCCCTGCAGCCTTCCCATTGGTATTTAGTATCTGTTTTTAAAAGACACAATGGTCTCTAAGATGAGATCCAGACAGCAGCTCCCACAGGTAAATGCACTCAAACCTTAATGCAAATTGAGCATAAATATGTTCAGAGATCTATCTCTATAAAGTAGACACAAAAATAGAATATACTTACATCAGTCCTATAATCCAGAAAATATAGGAATGTATAGACATTATACTCTTAAAAATCTTTCTTTATTAACAGAGATATATTTTATTTATTTATAAAAAATGTTTTACCAGAAAGTAATACTGTACATTGAGAGCTATCTCTCGTTTTCAAGTATGTCCTGGGCACAGAGTTATAACAATTCATGGTTACATTTAAAGAAAAGAGGTTATACAGTCAATTCACAGACATTTCATGGACAGATAGAGTTGGAAAATTGGTTACAGGGATAAAGGCCTGGTGAGTTTTAGTTTGAAATAGAGAAGCTTTAACATCACCAAACATCACCAAACTGCAGCAAATGTCTCACACCCTTTGGCTGCCCTAAAGTATGTCTGTCTTTGGGGCGATGCAGATGTGCACTGAAGGGGTTCAGATTGAATGCAGCAGCGAATACAATGTTCTTTGTCATCTTGGCTCATTAACATTCCAGTGGGTGGGGCTGACGTTCCACAAAGTACAAGCAAATGTTAACCCTTAGCACGCTGGTCCTGTGCAGAGGGGAGAAGCTCTTGGGGAGCCCCATCAGGCATCCACCTTTTGGGTGATGCAGATGTACACTGCATATATCAAACATGCATAGAAATATAACAGGGTATGTTCCATAAGTACCTGTTTCTCTCCACATAGTGTATTTGCTATGTAAGTCCTGTTAAGTTCCAGGCATTAGCAGGTTAATCTATGGGCCAGTGATCCCCCCCCCTTCTGCTTCACTAGAAATTGAATGAAGGTAGGTGGTGCCTCATGGCCTGTGTACAGCCCCCTTGTAGGCGGGTACAGTCCATGAGCCCGCCCCTTCCAGAGTTTTCTAGGGGAGTAGCCAAAAGGTAGAGTTCTTTCTCTCAGCCCTTGAGAGGAGGAAGGAGGTCTTCCTCTCAGCTCCTCAGGGAGTGAGGATGTGTTCCTCTGAGCTCCCCAGGGAGTGAGGAGGGGGATATGGTCCTTGTTCTCTGCTCCCCAGTGAGAGAGGACGGAGCTGTAAGCCTTCCCCATGGCGGGGCAAGCTTGCTCACTTTAAGCCGGCTGGCCTAGAGACCATCAGGATCGAAGCCCTATTGATGGGGATGCACCATCTAGAAAGCCTGGGGCTAGTATGTGATGTGCTGCAAAAGAAGAGCCGATGCAGAATGCCCTGCAATAAACTATGTTCAAAGATACCTCTGCATCTGGTGTCAGTTCCTGGGCAGGAGGGATATGTTTGTGCAGTGATGGGGGCTGACACCTACACTCCATGGGTTCCATCACTGCTGGAGGCGCTGACACCAACCCAGAAGAATCCAGAGACCTGATCGAGCCAGTCCTGTTCCTGTCTCCTTACCATCTGGCAGACCACTCAGACCGCCTGCAAATCTACAGGTAGAGCACCATACACACATCGTAATACACCTACTCCCAAACACTGGTCCTTAAGTGAGGTTGGGGGGATGGGGTAAACCATGTTACACATAATAATAAAACATCAGGGAAATACATAGTAAAAATATGGTGGGGATATCTTTGAAAAATACCAAAAAACCTGTAGTCAGTATGTAAATAACCACAGTACATTCAAGTCTCCAGTATGGTAAGTTCTAATATATTGGTAGAAGAATCAGGGAGCGCAGTAAACCGGTAAAAACACAAGAAAAACACAGGAAAAAATAGTGCAACTCTGTCTGTGCAATTTCAATCCTGAGTGCAGTTTTCAATGTGTGTATAATCACACAAGTGCATTTATAAAAACCTATTGGTTTTGTCAACCATCCTTCTTTTGTTGTTTCTACCTTAAAAGCACTGGGCGCTAATTTATTCTTGAGGTTAGGTGCTTTTTTCTAAAATCACGTTAGGTCTGTCTTCCAGAACCTTCCCTAGTACTGGATCTTCTTTCAAAATGTACCAATATTTATTAATTATATTTTTCATTTCAATGGCCTTTCGGTTGTACCTTGTGATGAAGGCAGTTTGGAAATCTGGTTTATTGCCTAATCATTCTTTTGGTTTAAGAAGGGATGAGGACGTCCATAGACAATCAGACGATCTGCACAGGAGGTTTATTGCAAGGGGTTATAGGTCTCTGGATCTAATTCAAGCATGTGGGGAGGTGGAAGCAATGGACAGAAGTCAATTACTCAGTAGAAAATCTAAGAAGGTCTCCAAATTTGAGAGTCCACTGTTTATTACAACCTTTGTTCACAAGCACAGGACATTAGATTGATCCTAGAAAAACATTGGGATATCCTACGCTTGGACCCTGTTTTGGGGCAAGACACCACCAAACCCCAAAATCGTATATACTGCTGCGGCACACTTTATTCTAACAAATCACCGGTTTGTCCCTGGCTGGTTCCTGGAATGCCACGCTGTTCACCAGAAGCATGCCGCGGTCCCAGCCAGGGTCATGCCCGGCTGACGCGCGGTTGATGTGTTAATTGATAATGGTTCAGGATTTACTAGGCTGCAATGCTTCGCGTGTCCGCCAGATGGCATAAATTCATGAATTGTAATGCAGTATATATATATACATATATATATATATACTGTATAACAACAACCCCTATAACCCCTGCCTGTGTTGCTGTGAGTGCAGTTTATGTAAATGTGGGGAGGGGGAGTGGGTTATAACCCCACCTCCTTGACTGTGATCTGTGTAAAGCCCCCTCCCCCTAATGTGTCTGTTAAATCTTCCTGCCTGTGTTGCTGTGAGTGCAGTTTATGTAAATGTGGGGAGGGGGGTATATACTGCATTACAATTCATGAATTTCTCGGCTTCAAAGACAACAGCTCGCAAACGCCCCCATGCATTTTTACATGGCATTGCAGTATTGCAGCCAGCGGGAATAAAATGCTTAAATCACGGGCGCGAAATAACGCAATACACTCCGGGCGAAAACGACACTAAACCGCACATCACCGGGATATTCTGAAATTCGCGGAACTAGCCGAGTTAGAATAAAGTTGGTCGCCACTGTAGAAAGGCGAAATCCATCTCAAATTCCGTATCACCCAGTTAATTTGTATCTGATACAAGTAAATTTAAACAATTGACTTTAGGGTCATATACAGTAGATTTGGCTCATGCAGAATATGTAATTTGATTTTACTGTCGAAAACTTTTGCATGTACAGTTACGAAAGGGATATTTCATATACAGAGTATTATCAACTGCAAATCTACATACTGTATGTCATCTACCTCCTAACCTGCGGTTGTGGGAAACAGTAGGTGGGAAGGACTTCGAGATTCCTTAAGATACGTGTAATGGAACATGTTAGACCTATTAAGAATAAGGATATCGTTCATCTGGTCCCACTACACTGTACCCACTGCCCCAGGGGGGATAGTAGATACCGAAAAGTTTGCGTAACTGAGTACTGTATATCCCTATTCATGCTAGGGGAAGGAATCGCATCAGGAGATTGGATCAGAGAGAGGCCTACTGGATTTTTATGTTGAGAATCTTGGTCCCTTTGGGTCTTAACACTGATTGGGACCTTGGACATTTCCTTTAATCGAGTGGCCCTCCCTCTGCTCTATTCTAATTACCATATTGTTGTTACGCCGGTGCTGCCCGCAGACCCGACCCGTCCCTTATACTGAGGTGGGTGCACGCACCCGCAGCAGAAGGAGCGTGTCCGGAGTGTGGTGTTTGGGGTTGCCTGGCCAGGTGGGAATAGCTGTAGCAATACTTGCCGGTACCGGAAGCAGAGTAGTAGTAGTTGCCGTTAGCCAAGGCCAGGGATAGGTGAGGTCCGGAAGGTAGAGGTCCGAGCAGGGGTCCAAGGGCAAAAGAAGCTGCGTCGTCAGGGAGATCCGGGGTCGAGAGCCAAAGAGAGAAGTCCGCTGAGCCGAGTCGTAACCTGAGTAACAAAGACCATAGGGAGAGCCAGAATAGATATCCACAAGAGAGACTATGTCGAGCGATGTGAAAGAGGTAGGACAGGTACTAAATACTGTGGCTGACCAATGGGTAGCCGTCGCAGGCCTGGAGGAGCCCGAGGAGCTGTCCAGGATTGGTCCCCATAATAGGCCGCCAGGCGGTAAGGTTTAGGGTTAACTGGTAACCAGCGCGTGGGCAGGGGGCGTGGCTTCACTGCAAGAGCAGTGAATAAATTAACTCGTATATACTTACTTGAAACAGCAAACAAACTAATGTGTGTAAAATATTAATGTGATAATGTCTAAGTCACTATCACATAACAATACATAAGCTTCTTAAGCCTCCTCTGTTCATTTTCACCCTAGCCTGCCAGCATCCACCCTATTATAACATCTCCCTTCCTCTACATATCTATTGTACCTACAGTAGATACCATATCGCTACCATACTATATATATATATATATATATATATATATATACAGTACAGTATATATATATATGTCATTTGCAAACAGGTATGAGCCACAAAAAGTATATACACTGGCGACACACTTTATTCGAGCTCGGCTAGTCCCACGAATTCGGGTATACCCGGGTGTATTGAGGTTTGTGACTGTTTTCTGCCCGAGTGCATTGAGGTATTTTCTAGGCAGGGATTGAAGCATTTTATTCCCACTGGCTGCAATACTGCACAGTATATATATATATACTGCATTACAATTCATTAATTTATGCCATCTGGTAGACACACGAAGCATTGCAGCCTATTAAATCCTAATCATTATCATTTAACAGATCAGCCGCCCGTCAGCCAGGCATGAACCCAGGCTGGGAAGGCAAACACAACGGGGCTTGTCAGAGGTGAGGAGTGGCGCATTCCAGGTATCTGCCAGGTACAAACTGGGCATTTGCTCGAATAAAGTGTGTCGGTGCAGTAGTGTAGAGAGCACTATATTTAAGGCTCAAGTTGTCTCAGAAAATAATGTCCCAAAAGAGCATTTCTTTCCTTTCACTACTCTTGCACTCCTCCCTGTTTTGGTAGTTCCCTTACCCGTTAGCATTTTGTGTCCTTAGCCTCATTTCATCTCTCTTTTTTTTGCTCCATTATTCACACCATTCCGTTTGTGGATAAGTATTATTCCATTTGTCTTTGTATTGCACTGTGCATTTTTCACAAATCTGTGTACATTTGCAACACATTTGTTATTCATATTGCAGGATTTACTCCATTAGTAAAATATTGTTTTCCATTATATTTATGCCTAGATTTCTCTTTGCTACATTGAGTGCTGGGAACCATTGTTGATTTTTTGAGGTATGAGCCACAGTTACACACAATAGGAATCTGAGAAATATTGTCTTCTTCCCCAAACTTTCCCAATTCTTGTCTCAATCCCAGACAGCACAATTTGTTACAGTTAAATAATTTAGGTCTCCTAGTTGTATAGTCATATTGTAGTCTAGACCAGAAAATATCTTAAAAACGTCTATCTATGAAAGTATGCATGTTGTCTAGAGATGGGCGAATTTTAGGGGTGGATTTAGATCCGCAGCACATCGGCCAGTTTCTTTGGTCCGCGAATTTCTGCGGATCAATCTGAAAAAGAGCGATTTGCAGATTATTTATTATTACCAATACACTCAGTGGATTCCACAAACGTTGACGGATTTGTTGAATCCAATCCACGGATTATTAAGAATCCACCACCAGATTGCTCAATCCGTGGATTGGATATACAAATCCCTTCACCGGTTTAATCCAATGGTGGTTTTTGATGAATCCACGTGAATTCAAACCACCCAAATCTGTTTGCGTAATTTACACTGCGAAACGGATTTTGGGGCTTACATCAGCGAAAATCCGAGAAACAGATTTGGGAAGATTCACTCATCTCTAATATTGCCCCATTAAAGTCTTTAAGAAATCTTCTGTTCTTGTGAACTAAAAATAAAACTTCAAATGGAGAGTTGAAAATCATATTGTTGGATATTATTCATACTGCTATGAGTATTTACCGTAAGTATATTGCTATTAAAACTATGTCAATTGCATTGCCCTTTCTTTGAGAACATTTAGAGCCAATTGAAAGCAATTAACCAACTAGTTTATCAATATATTTTTGAACAAATAGGACATTTAATTGTTTAGTATTCTACCCTGGAGACTCAGTCTTGCTTGGAGACATCTATGGATCTTATAAATAGCATATGAAAGTAAATTAGAATGCTGCAATTATTAAAAGTGTACTTTATGGTTTAGAATTCTCAGTTGTATTTTTTTTAAACAAGCGAATGCCATTAAGAAGAAAGTAATTGAGCCCAAAAGCGGTTCAACTCCATAAAAAGAAAATTACTTTTTTATTCACACTTTAACCAGTAGTTATGATCGTTCCTAATTGCAGCTTTAACTAGCTTCTTCGGTTTAAGTGACATACTGTATGAAGTATCATTCTGTAGCATACACAAACAGAATTGTTTTTAATGCACTAGATGACTTGCTTTTTCATAAAAAGTGTGTCTTTCCTTCAATTGCTTTACTGCTTTATAAACCAACAAAGATCATGCCAAGGTATCAGAAGTGCTTAATGAGAAGGAAGAGAGACCACCTTGCTGATGTTTTCATTGCTGGAATCAGAAGACAGAGCAAGTGGAGCTGTGGCAATTAATTGATATATTGCAGCCTCCATCTATCCTCAGCTACCTATCAGGCAAGGTTGCAGAGCAGTGGAAAAAGTTCAGTCAGAGATCTGAATTATGTTTAGTGGTTATAGGAGCAGCCGAGAAAGATGATAAAGTTAAATCATCAATATTTATTCATGTTGTGTGGAAGTAAGCATTCAGTATTTACAATAACTTAAGTTCATGTGACCAAATTTGAAGAATATTGTATGCGAAAAAGGAGTGAGACGCCTGCGAGAAGTTTTGAATGCCCAAAAAGTGATTAAACAGTACAGAGATATGTACTGTACTGGATTAAGGAAACTCAGCAAGAGTAGTAAATGTATGTAGAGAGATTTCTCTGAGACACATATACCCTTAGATAATTAGATGAATTCACCAGAAGGGGTAATGCATGCCCTGTGCACAAAAGAGAACAATCAGACATCCTCACAACAAAACTCAGAATGACATACAGTATAAGAAAAGCCACTGCTATGGACATTTTCACCTGTAGAAGATTATGGGAAAGTGTGGGTTGCAGTATAGCCCCAAACAATGCGTAGTCTTTGGGAAGCACTGTCATAAACGTGGCAAAAATAATAATTTTGCTAACTGTTAAATTGCAGATGCAGGGAAAGTAAAGTACATGCAGTTGAACACAATCTGCCTCTGGAATTTTGTGTAGATGAACTGAAAACCAATGCAGCTCATATAAGACACAAACCGGTTATTCTAGAACAGATATACCGTGAAGGGAAGATATGTTGTGAGCATTATATATAAAGAACAACCCCCAATATACAAGCTTAATTTTGTTATTTAAGAATATTAAACCAATTTTTGGCCTGGTTGTCTTGAGAAACTTAATTTGGTAAGGCAGGTACAAGATTTCACTGCACCAAGTTATGAGACACTGATTTTGGAATTCCAGAACTTATTTCAAGGGCTTTGATGCTTCCCAGTTGAGCATACAATTCAGATGAACAGGCAAGTCACGCCAGTCAAAAGTGGTCTTTGCTCTACATGATAAACTTAAATTAGAATTAGCGTGGATGGGAGCACGATAGGTGATACAAAAACCTTAGGAACAAACAGATTGGCAAACTCTCTAGTTTAAATAGAAAAGGCAATGGTCAATGACACACATGCCTACATCCTATAAATCTTAATAACGCTGTAAAAATTGAACCCTTCCATCTTCCAACCAGAGAAGAGATCATGGTTCTGTTTTCAAATGCACATTTTTTATTAAATCAGATGCGTCTTCTAGATTTGGGCAGCTGAAACTAAAAGAAGAAAGTTCAAAAGGATGTGAATACCACATTAGGAAAACACCAATTATTATGCTTACCTTTTGGCATCAATTCAGCACAAAGGGTATATCACAAAACTGCACTTTGTGCTTGATTTATGAACATATTGAAGGTATCAGCATCTCTGTGGATGACATAGTTAGTTGGGTTAACTAAAGAAGAACAATATTTTCAGCTTTTAAAGGCCTTGGAAGCAAGTAGAGCTTCAAACTTGAAATTAAACAAGGGGAAAGTTATTTTTTAAGTTAAAGAATTAACTTTTATTGGTGAAATAGTTTCCCTAGAAGGTATAAAACCTGACATCTGACAAAAGAAAAGCATCACTAACAGAAATAATGTCGCATCTGAAGTCAAATTAGGATGTGAAGAAAGTGCACTAGAATGGATTCCCAGATGATTTCTGGGAGGCAGCTGAACACGATGGGCACTAGCTGTAAGAGTTCTGCGACTGGCAATCTCCGCCGGCCTAGGTCAGATGCTACACCGAGGCTGACTGGTAGCCTAAGACAGCTGGACCTCTTTTCTCCCGGAGTCTCAACAAGGAGCTAACTGCCAGGAACACTGCAGGGTCCATAGGAGATAGAGCTGCTCTCCGGATCGGGTTTATCTAATGGGTGCCAAACAGTTTTGGAGGCCTGAAGAGGCTCTGAACCAGAGAGAAGGTAAACCAGCTCATTCTTAATGGTTACAGCCCAGATTTAAGGATCTCTCCTATATGTGCAGGCACAACACACGGAGGCTGGATAGGCCAGAAGGCTTTAGATATAACACTGTGGATTGTACACATAGAACATATCACTCTGATGCAGCTATAAGAAAACCGTACGCAGCTGAAAAGAAATCACTTGTGAACAAAGTATTCAACTGGTATAATTACTTTTACAACCATATACAAATTGAAAGGGGAAGGGCCCTGCTGATTTCAGTTTTTAATTTTTCATGTCGTTGATAAAGCAACTATCTTGACAAAAAGGGAAAGGAAAAAAAACAAGCCATACTCCAGACAACCTAGGGCCTAACTGCAACTCCCTGGACAGAATGACATCAGCTTTTTGTTTAAAAACTATTCCCAGGCCACTGGGGTCCCTGGAATTTAATCTTGGAACAGCCATGCATTGAAGATTTATTAATTAATTAGTAAAGAATATGCACATCTATTCTCCATGCAACAGTGGGCTTATTAACAGTGCTATGTGCTTTGTCTCTTTGTTTGTGACATTTAACATATGATATTTATTTCCTAAAGGCTTGCATCTTACAAATCCCAAAGAAAAGAAGGTCTGTGACAAGCCATATTTTTTTATTTTGATAAAGTTTTTGCTTTTCACTTCTTGCCAAATCTCACATACTCTAGGGGAAACTATTTTCAGAGTTCCAACGTAAGCATGCCTGCTAAATCTCAAAGGCAGGAAAAAGCAGATAAGAAAAAGATCCCTCTGATAGGTGCTTTATCAGATGAGGCTTCACTTCCTGAAGAACCAATATTGCCAGACATGGCAAAAGAAATTGCTGATTAAGTCCTAGGTTCACTCTCTTCCATGTTAGACCCAGGATTCGCAGATTTGAAAGACGATTTTCAAGAAATAAAGCAAGAACTGCTACGACAATAAAGGAGTTCTGCTGAGGTACTGCAGAGAGCTTTGAACACAGAGGATACCTTTGAAATACACTCCCAAAAGCTTGAAATTCTTATTAAAGCGTATGTGGATCTGAAAACTAAATTAGATGATCTGAAAAACAGATCAAGACCGAACAACATTAGAATAATAGGAGTTCCAGAATTAATACAAGCAAAAGAACTGCTTAACTTTGTCTCCTCAGACCTTCCATCTCTGCTTGACTTGGATTGATCTGTGATATGTTTTAAGTTTGAGAGAGCTCACCGGCTCGGCCCTCAGTAGCTGAGGAGGAAACTCTTAATTGAAGAGCGGTAGTTGCAAAGTTTCTGGACTTTCAGGACAAGTCTGCAGTCTTAGGCTTGTATTATAGCAAGCATTTGTGCGCACGTGCACGACGTTGCACGTGCACGTGGGGCACGTGTTTGGTGCAAATAGGCCAAACGATGATGTGTGGGACAAGGAGGCGTGGCCATGATGTCACAAGAGTAGGCCTCACAGTGATTGGCTCACAGTGTCACGTGGCATGGCAGCCACTCGAAAATACAAATTTCTTTGTATTTCCACACAGCTGCTGCGCCAACGCTGTTTGTTGTGCACACGCGCTTCGTCACTGGATATAGGGAGACTGATAATTTTCATTGCCGAGCTTAGTATAATACAAGCCTTAACAGCATTTTATACAACAAAAGACAGAAAAGCCCTATCCTACATCCAATATGACAAAAATACACAGTAAAATACATATATATTGTCTTGAAAAAGGGTAATTTAGTTATACCCTTTGGCCAAAGCGTTATAAGCCTGCAAGCCACATTGAGGCATGTCCTTGATGTGATGAAGAACAGCAGGTGTGCAAATTTCATCAGGACATGGAAGAAATAAAAACACCAAATAGTGCAATACTGTATAATTCAACAGTAGAGAAATAATACAGGAGACTCTATAGATTTTGCACTCACATGTTAAACGTGATAATCAGGCAGTGTGGTTGTTAGGAGTAACCAACTCTGAATGTATCCAGACAGGTACTTCGTAATATCACAGGCAGTGTTCCATAAAAAGGGAGGGAAAATCCTCATATAGAAGGAGAAAAGCAAAAATAGTGTAATTGCTTTAATATTTAAAAAACACAAAATATTGCACTTACATAAGTGTCTTTGTGGTAAGCATTCAGATCACCCTGGGTCAATTGGACGGATAGCACTCCAAACAGCAACAGATTCTGCTCCATGGCCGACACAGCATTCATTGGGGTGGATGATGCAGTCCTCCGGTTTAAATGTTCCCAACATAAAGTGTCCCTTAGTAGTGCACGACTCCGCCCTACGCATGTTTCAATTTGTCAGTCTTCCTCAGGGGTTAATCTTGATGTGGTAAGTCCTAAAACGAAATTCTCATTTACCTCTATTTGGTGGGAGAATGACCCCATTGGATCTGTCCAAACCCAGAAACATTAAAAAGACCTGCTAACTTAGAAAAGTGGGGAGGGGCGAGCTTAAACCCTGGGGAGAAGGGGCCACCAACCTCCAAACAGCTGAGACCAGCTGAAAAGAAAATTTTATTTTGGACACATATACATATATATATTTAACTTGTTTATTAATGACCTCGAGGTTGGCATCGAGAGCAAAGTCTCCATCTTTGCTGATGATACTAAATTGTGTAAGGTAATAGAATCAGAGCAGGATGTAACTTCTCTTCAGAAGGACTTGGAGAGGCTGGAAACGTGGGCAGGTAAATGGCAGATGAGGTTTAATACAGATAAATGTAAGATTATGCATTTGGGATGTAAGAATAAAAAGGCGAATTACAAATTAAATGGAGATATATTGGGGGAATCCTTGATGGAGAAGGATTTAGGAGTGCTTGTAGACAGCAGGCTTAGCAATAGTGCCCAAAGTCATGCAGTAGCTGCAAAGGCAAACAAGATCTTATCTTGCATCAAACGGGCAATGGATGGAAGGGAAGTAAACATTATTATGCCCCTTTACAAAGCATTAGCAAGACCTCTCCTTGAATATGGAGTACAGTTTTGGGCACCAATCCTAAGAAAATACATTATGGAACTAGAGAGAGTGCAGAGAAGAGCCACCAAATTAATAAAGGGGATGGACAATCTAACTTATGAGGAGAGGCAAGCTAAATTAGATTTATTTACATTAGAAACGAGGTGTCTAAGAGGGGATATAATAACTATATACAAATTTATTCGGGGACAATACAAGGAGCTTTCAAAAGAACTATTCATCCCACAGGCAGTGCAAAGGACTCAGGGCCATCCCTTAAGGCTGGAGGAAAGGAGATTTCACAGCAACAAAGGAAAGGGTTCTTTACAGTAAGGGCAGTTAAAATGTGGAATTCATTACCCATGGAGACTGTGATGGCAGATACAATAGATTTGTTCAAAAAAAGGTTGGACATCTTTTTAGATAGGAAAGGTATACAGGTATATACCAAATAAGTATACATGGGAAATATGTTGATCCAGGGATTAATCCGATTGCCAATTCTTGGAGTCAGGAAGGAATTTATTTTTCCCTTATGAGACATCATTGGATTATATAACTCTGGGGGGTTTTGTTTGCCTTCCTCTGCATCAATAAGTAAGTATAGATAAAGGATAAAGGGCCTCATGCAGAGAGCAGCGCTATTTGAAATCTCACCATTTTCCCGCGAAAATCGCGCTAAAAACAGGTGAAAATGGCGAGCTAGGGAAAACGTGTCATTTTTTTTTTTTTTTTTTTAAACTCGCCTTTCTACCGGCGAGAACCTAAATCTCCCCTGTTGAAAAAATATCCATATTCAGAAAGGCGCGATCGCCATCCAGTGGCTGATCGCGCCAATAACATGGAGAGAAATTCTCTATTTAACTCCGCCAAAAAAATTTGGCACGAAGCTGGAGGTCGGCGGCCGGTGGGGGAGAAAAAAAAAAACGCGTTTTTTTTTTCAACACGTTTCAACAGCGCTCATATCGCGGGTTGAAACTCTCCATATGCAGAAAGGATTCTAAATGCAGTTTTCCGACCTTTCTGCATATGGAGAAAAAAACTCTCTATTAAAGCTTCTTTTTATTCCCCTCTCCAATTTTAAAAAGCGCTGCTCTCTGCATGAGGCCCTATGTATCTGTTTTCTAATTTAGCATAGGTTGAACTTGAGTGGTCTTTTTATATATATATTATATATATAATTATATATAATATTCTTAATATATATATATATCTAATATATATATATATTATGGTTGGTTTTTGGTTTTTTTTTGAGCTTGCTGGGATTTTGTGTGTTTATTAACAGAATTTCACCAGCTTCAAGAAGGGACCTTTGAAAATAGTGAGATCTTAATTTTCTAAGACTTTTCTATTGGCCTATCTAAGAAAAGGATTCCAAGAAATATGCTCGGATATGGCAAGAAAACGGTATAAAATTTACCCTGCACAATTGAAAATATTTTGCATGGATGGAGCTAAGGCTTTCAATACACCAAAGAAAGCACAAGACTACATTACAAGCCTTGTGGATTACTTCTCTGCTGTGCATACAAGAGACACATAGCAATTATTACAGCATTTGAGACAAAGTATATCTTGGGATATTTTCCTTCTCACTACTTAGATTCTCAAATCTTTCTCGATCCCTGTTTGCAGGGTTATATGGAGGGGAAGATGTGGATAAAGCATAATCTCTTCCATAGACTTTCAGTAGTAACCCCGGTTCAGGGTTATGATTTTGAAGCGGATTGATATGTTCCCTGTTTTCAAGGTCTACTTTGTCCAATTGTTATTGTTATTACAATCCCAGTGAAATTGAAGTACTTTGTTCTTAGAAACAATGGGCAATGTTAGGTCCAAGACATTTTTTGACTAATTTTGTTATATTTAATCCTTGGAATCTAGGCAGAATTAACTCCCTGTCAAAGACAAGGAATATTCTGAACTACTTAAAATGATTAGGAGCAGATGTGGTGTTCCTACAGGAGGTGTATTGTGAATTAAGTGAACTCAGGCGCAAAACAACTTAAAAGTGATGTATACAATATTGTGAAGAAATACAAAATATTTTTTTAAAAATGTGATATAAAATAATATAATAAAATAATATAATGTGTGCTAATTGATAACCCAGCTCAAACCCTCTGGTGGGACCTGTTTCACGGGTTCCAAAGCGTAAGAGATATTTCAAACAATCCAGGAGGAGCATATGTGGGATAAGAAGAAAGAGAGAATACACAAATTTAAGTGCAGATGTATAAAATGCAACAATCTGGCTTATGTTGTAATCTTGGCTCGAGTGTTCAGCCTACTCACAAGATTCAGATGTATATTGAGCAGTTTGCAATTTGGGCTGCTACCCGTATGGAATAAATGCAGTCTGGATCTCCCTCAGACACACTCAGCAGTATGCGGATATGTATAGGAGAGACAAGAGGACACTACATAGCGCGATCGGTCTGATAATCAAATTTTATGTAAAAAAGATATAAAAGTGCGCACTTACAATGTGCATAATAAAAACAAGCATTTGTCACATCATTAGTGAAAAATGGAGGGTCACCGCACTCTCACCTCCTCCCCTGGGTCTTCAGAGCCTCCTCTCCATGGAGTGTCAAAGCCGGATACAGTCTATGCAGACTGGGCGAAACGCGTAGAGTGGTATCATTTTGGACTTGAAGGCAATCCGTAGTTCTCAAGCCGAGGAGCCGTGATGTCACAAGCCGGGACGGGCGCAACGAGACAGGCCCCGACAGCAGACTACACGGAGAGGAGGCTCTGAAGACCCAGGGGAGGCGGTGAGAGTGCGGTGACCCTCCGTTTTTCACTAATGATGTGACAAATGCTTGTTTTTATTATGCACATTGTAAGTGCGCACTTTTATATATTTTTTACATAAAATTTGATTATCAGACCGATCGCGCTATGTAGTGTCCTCTTGTCTCTCCTATACATATCCGCGTTCTTTATCAAGGATAACATACAGTGTAATGCAACCTAATAAATACCCTCTTACCTGCGTCCAATTCGCACCAAAACGGCACACGTAGTGACGTCATGATGCAATGCGCAAAGCCTTGCGCATGCGCAGAGCGCCAAAAAGCAGTCGAAGGGCGGAAGTGCCTACAGCAGGATGGAGAGAGAGGCTAAACATGTAAGGACAATATAATATGCAGGTGCCCAAACCGGACAAAAGCACTCAAAAGACCAACCCCAATGAATATTAACTAATGATCCTCTACAGACCATAAGGATAAGAAGGAGGAGGAGTGAAGGGAAAGGAAGGGAGGGAAGGAAAGGAAGGAAAAGGGAAGTGAAGGGGAAAGGAAGAAAAACAATAAGAAGCATATGAGAATCCTAAGAAATATACAATACAACAATGTTAAAAACAAGTTATAAAAAAACAAACAACACTAACAGCTAATAAATGGAGATAACTAATATGAAACAATATATAATAATGTAAAATCATCAACAATATCACTAATTAAGGTGTCAGAGAATAATGTGGGACTAGAATATGTAAAACACGAAAGGAAAAGAAAACAAACAAAAATATACAAAAAAATCTAGAATCATATTTTATAAATAAAAATATTCCTTGGATCAAAGGATGATCTGAAACTACAAGAAGTGGCCTAAATGCTATTCAATATTTAAACCCATAGGGAAGTGCGTTCTAAGAATAAAAATCCAATACGCTTCCCTACGGTTCAATAAGTTGACACGGTCACCTCCTCTAGGTCTATTATGAACTAATTCTATGCCCAAAAATGAAAAGTTTCCAACACCTCCATGTCTACATTCAGAGAAGTGTTTGGACACTGGATGATTAAGGTCTTAAATGCTCTAATATCCTGACTTTAAGAGCTCTAATCGTTCTCCCCACATATCTTTTACCACATCCACATGTAATGAGGTATACTACGAATTGACTCTTACAGTTTATAAAGCTGTTAATGTATAATTTGTTTATGTATTTACCCATCTGGGTATCATGTGAATGTGGTAAACTGTCATGAAAGAAGATGGAAGGTTTCATGTGTTTGCAAACCCTCTAGCACCGCATTTGAAGGAACCCCTGGTGGTGAAAGAAAAATTGCTAGTCTTAGGAATGGTTATGTCACTTGGGGAAATATAGGAACCGATAGTATTAAAAAAGTACCTTTTTAATATATTTTTGATGTTGGGTCCCTTTGGGTCCTTTCCTGCTCCCTCCTGTTCGTGCGCTCCTCTCAATCTTCTATTAATCTCTTTTCCCAAGAGAAGCTAAAATTGAAAATATTTGTTTATCAGATCATACGCCTGTCTGGTTTACGTTGGGCCTTTCTGGAAATACCGTATATTCCGGCGTATAAGACGACTTTTTAACCCTGGAAAATCTTCTCTAAAGTTGGGGGTCGTCTTATACGCCGGATATCGACTTATACACCGGCAAAGCAGTGGCAGGCAGAAGCTCCGTGCTGCTGCGGTTTCCCTGTGCTTGCAGAGGGGGCGGGGCATCCCTCTACACACAGACACAAGCCCTCCTCTTCCTGTCTTTACTCCTCCAGTGTTCAGCAGCGTGGGGAGCCGAGCATGCAGTACAGTAGTACTTTCACGTGTGTGTGTGTGTGTGTGTGTGTGTGTGTGTGTGTGTTTGTGTGTGTATATATATATATATGTATAGTGGTGTGTGTGTGTGTGGTGTGTGTGTGTGTGTGTGTGTGTGTGTGTATAATGATGTGTGTGTGCATAGTGATGTGTGTGTGTGTGTATATAGTGATGTGTGTGTGTGTATATATATATATTTATAGTGGTGTGTGTGTGTGTGTGTGTATCCCAAACTCTATATTTTAACTGGAAAAGTTGGGGGGTCGTCTTATACGCCCAGTCGTCTTATACGCCGGAATATACGGTAATTAAGCTAATCGAAGTTGGTCCTTCCCATCCAGAATACTCAATAGCTCTGAATTTGGAGCATGTACCAAAAACTGGTGGTGGGAATACTGGTATGAAGAGGAAAATGCTGCTGAAAACCTAAATCCCTTGATTTTCTGTGATGCTAATAAAGCAGATCTAAGAGGGAAAATCATGGCATTTACAATCACCAAAAGAAAAAAGAATAAGATGGTAACCGAAGCACATGCTCTTTTTAAAACAAAAATGGGTTGGGAAGGGTTCTTATGAGGAGAAAAAAAGAACTCTATCTACTAGAGGAAATTGAGAAAAACAATTCAGACTACTTCAAGTCCAGGTTTTACAGGTATGGGAATAAAGCACGTAAGCTCCTAAGCAACCTAGTCACACTAAAACATGTGAGAACTTTTATTCAAGTTCTTAAAAATTGTACAGGGATTAGAACACCTGATCCAGCTAAGATAGAAAACATTATTAAGGAGTTATTTCAAAAACTTTATTCTCAAGAAGCTCACAATATTATTAATTAATCACATTTCTGGAACCATATAGCATTTCCTAAAATATCTCACAAGGATAGAGAGTACATAAATGGTCTCATATAATGTCAAAAGAAATCGAGAAAATTATAAAAAAAAAAAACAAGTACTGTACTATGACCGAATGGCTACTTTATACAGAATGTATACAGAATTTTTATAAAGTCTTAAACTTTCTTACTTCTACTATCCTTATGAATTATTAAAACAGAATGCTGATCCATGGTACCATTCCAAGATACATTCATTTAGCATATATAAAGGTTTTTTCAAAGAAGGGGAGAGATTTAGAGGACGTAGCTTCGTATCATTTTTCTTAATTAGGATAACAAAATATTGACAACATATTATCAGACAATTTAAGTGTTATTCTCCATTCAATAGTCCATGGAGATCAGACTAGATTCTTCAAAGTATATCTGGGTTGATCCAAAGAAAGGATCAAAAAGGTTCCCTCACAGTTGAGCACTCAATGTATGAGTGCAGTAAGCAGACTAACATTGGTCTATCAGATAAATACTGTTGATAGGTCAATTAGGCCCATCAAAACCAACTTGGCCAGGAAAAACAATAAAATTGTATTCAAATATATATATATTAAAAACACATAAATCACATTCAAACATTAAAATAACCCCGTAATGAAGTGGCAGGATCAGCAAAAATGTATATTCTGTGTATTGATTCTAATATCAATTTATTTTGCAGTCAAAAAACGTCAAATTACACAGACTCTATTGTCTCTCAATTGGTAGGCAAGTATAAGCAGGTGGTATCATGTAACATGTCTCTGTGGCATCTTAGTAAGCAGAGATGTCAATCACATATTAAACACTGCACAGTAAAGCGAAGATATATAAAGTATCAATCTCAGCCTAGGTACATGCCATGTATCATGCTTCTATAGCAAAATTGTACTCAAATAATTGTACATATATCTGATATTGTGTCTTGATACAATGATATGGTATAGTATTGCCCCCACCATGGAGCCAGGTGACCGTTGTTATACTGTAGCTGTATTCTAGTCACTGAATAAACTTCTATGGTCTATGCTATATATAACCAGGTATAGTGTAGGTAGGTTCTATTGATCACCACGGAGTGTTTGCACATATGTTATGCTGTTAGTATCTAGTATGTAATATCACCACTCCGCTTAGGTGTACATCCGCTACCTGCTATTCGTACATCCAGACGCTGCCACTTATGATGACGTCACCTATGACGTCATCACGTCCCGATTATCGTTTCACGTGGGCTAAACACGCTTCTTCAAGGGGAGGAGTGTGCTTCCTGGCTCGTTCTGGCCTTATTTATATAAACGGAGTCCTGCCTCCCATGAGTCATGGAGGCGTGGTTAATGCCCGTGATCAAATCGGGTCATTGTCATTGAAGGTAAGTTTCACTATCGCGCTGTGTGTCTAATGTATCTATGTGACGCAAAACTATAATACCAGTTCTTGGCAATCAATAATCGTAGTGACAGATAAGGGAGCACATTAAAGGGGATATCCTTTGCATACTCCATGAGGGTATTGCCTCATACATAGAGGCACTGTAGTGCCCCAGATGGGACCAGGATGATAACTGGGGAGAGGGACGGGGTGAGGGGAACAGGAAGGGGGATGGGAAGAAAGATGGGAATGATGCTATAGTTCTGTGTTTATATTAAAATAAATAAAGCAATTGTGTCCTTTATTGTGTGGAATAATTGGGTGCTAAAGTGATAATCTTCTGTAGTGTGAAAGTGAAAACATGGAATTATGTTGGTATTAATTAATAAATAGGTGCATTGGTGAATATATATAAATAGAAAAAAGTAAAAATAGAAATAACCTGCCTCTACTGGTCAATACAGATCATTGTACATTAACTTATTGAAATCATAAATCACTCAAATGATTGTGGTGATAGGTGTATCATAAAACTATATCTTATAAAAAATTAATGTGTCTAAATTGTGGCATCATAAATACATATAGTAACCAGTCTCATCAGTGGTGTAGGAATGGAATATAGCAGTGGGTGACCCGCCCCTACTGGTCAATACAGGTCTTAGCGTGTTTATTAACCATATACCTGGATCCCCTTGTATTAGCAGTATAGATCTTAACGTAGTATCATACTTTAATATATATCTGGATCCACTTGTATGATATTGTCATTCCTAGTCTGATTGAAAAAAAAAATGTTACTTTATGAATATATATAAACCATGCAAAATATGTGAACACTCAGATTAAACATAATTCCTATTAAGGGATTGTGTCCCAAATTATAAGCATCAAAATAATATTGTTACTAAAAAGTATCAGTAGTGTAGAAATTATACATGAAAATTAGGTGACCCGCCCCTATTGGTCAATACAGGTCTTAGTGTTATTAATTACTATATACCTGGATCCCCTTATATTATCCATATTGGTCTTGACATAATGTCGTAGTGTGTCCTTAGATCTCCTTGTATAGTATTATTATTCCCAGTCAAACTATCTATTAATTGCCTCTAGATAAGATAATATCCCAAGTATCCACATCTTTTTATTGCTGCCCACTCATTGATGTACATGTTAGACTTTACAGAAAAGAGGAATATATAAAGCCTTCATTAAGGCCCAGAGGAGATAGGGTTTGTAGTTCATAGATCCAACGGCATTCTTTTTGAAGAAGTCGTTTATCCCAATCACCTCCCCTGGGGTCCCTAGGCACGTGCTCAATGCCACAAAAGTGCATTGCTTTCGAGTCTCCCTTATGGTACTGTACAATATGTCTTGCCACCGGTGTATCAGTTGAGTTGCGTACATTTCCAATATGTTCCAAAACCCTAGTTTTTAATTGTCTATGGGTTTTGCCAACATATTTTAGGCCGCAATCGCAGGTCATCAAGTAAATTGTGCCCATGGTAAGACAGTTGATAAAGTCCTTAATTAAAAAGGTCTTTTTATTCGATGAATTGGTGATCTGTTTCGTGATTGGCATAGACTGACAGGCTTTGCACCTAGAACATGGAAATGATCCACAAGGTTTTGTACCAAGCCATGTTTTTTTAGGCATTGATGTAAAATTACTATGTACTAGTCTGTCTTTAATATTGGTTCCTCGTCTATAGCCAATGGTTGGAAATTCTCTCAAAATCTTTTGCAAATCATTGTCCTCCAGTAACAGATGCCAGTGTCTCTGGAGGACTTGTTTTACATCCCTCCATTGATTGGTGTACGTTGAGATGAATCGAAAAATGTCTCCATCTGATTCTCTCTTCTTCTTACTTAACAATTGGGATCTAGGTTCCATTAAGGCCCTATAATATGCTTTCTTGATCAGTTTGTTGCTGTAACCTCTCATTTTAAACCTTGATGACATTTCTTTTGCTTGTTTGGTGAACTCGGACGTGGTGGAGCAATTCCGGCGCAATCGTAAAAATTGACCTATTGGTATATTGTTTGTAATGTGTCTTGGATGATGGCTATTGGCCATAAGCAGCGTGTTTGTAGCTGTGGGTTTCCTAAAAATAGTAGACTCCACATATCCTTCCCCTGACTTAGAGATACAGAGATCCAAAAATTCAATTCTTTGTGTGTCCATTTGTACAGTTAACCTTAAGTTATGTGCATTCTGATTTAATTTGCCAATAAACTCGTGGAGTAGATCCTCTGTCCCTTTCCAAATCATGAAAATATGTCAATGTATCTCACCCACAATTCCACTGACTCTGTGTATATTTCTTGAGTTTTATGAAGACCACTGTTTCCTCCCACCAGCCCAGAAATAAGTTAGCAAAGGTGGGAGCACAAGTGGTCCCCATAGCTGTCCCTTGTATCTGATGGTACATTGTATTATGGAACAGAAAGAAATTGTGGGTCAGAACATAGTCTAACAATTTGAGAACAAACGTAGTGTGGGGTGTACAGTCAACACCTCTTGCTCTCAAAAAGTGTTCTACTGCTGCAATGCCATATCCGTGTGGAATGCTCGAGTATAATCCCTCCACGTCCAAGGTCACCAAAATAGTGGTTGAATCCAAAACGATACCCTCCAATTTCCTAAGTACATCAGTTGTGTCTCTTACATATGATGGCAAAATCTCTACAAAAGGGCGTAATATTTTGTCAAGATATACGCTTCCATTTGAGGTCAAATTACCGATGCCGGACACAATTGGTCTTCCCGGAGGTGGTCTTATTTCCTTAAGTATCTTTGGTAAGTGGTAAAAAGTAGCCACTTTAGGATTCTTATTCAAAATGAAATTATATTCTTGTTGGGATATCAATTTCTGTTTCAAACCTTCATCAAGTATTTCTTTTAATTGTTCAAAATATGTGAGGGTTGAATTGTTCTTTAGGATTGAATAGCATTTCCTATCAGACAACAAACGTTCGCATTCTTGTATATAGTCATCCTGGTTCAAGACAACCACATTTCCGCCTTTGTCGGAAGGTTTTATAATGATGGTTTTGTCTTGTTCCAGGTCTCTTAGGGCTAATCTCTCCTGGTATGTGAGATTTTGATTACTTTTAAAGATGGGAAGATTCTGTATGTCTTTTGTTACCAATTTATTAATGACATCGACATTAGTACTGCCACTGGACGGGGTACAAAAGTGGATTTATATTTGAGGTTTGTAAAGGGACCTTCACCAGGGGGTCTAAGACTTTCTTCTTCTAGTTGTTCTAAAATATCGATCGTTTCTAGTTGTTGCGTGTTTAAAAGTGCCATTGGGGTATTAGCATTCTGCCATTCTCTCCGTTTCTTAAAAAACTTGTGCATAGTCAACTTTCTACAGAAGAGGTTTAAGTCTTTGACACATTCAAAATGGTCTAGTTGATTAGTTGGGCAGAATGACAAACCCTTGGACAGAAGACTAATATGTTCCTGGTTCAGTTTTTTGGAGGATAGATTAATTACCTGCGTCTCCTTATTCAAAATTGTTAGCTAGAGAAGCTTAAGCCATTTTAGACTTGGTGGATGTTTTCACGTAAATACAATATAAAATAGTGCTGTACAAAGATCCAGAATTTGTCACACATCTCATTATAATCTGTGCATCATATTACTGCTCTCTAATGCCTCCAATTGCCACATAATTAAGCTGACATCCCTTTTACTCACATGATTCATATATCCTGTCACAACCCTCCAATCAAACCTGTCATGCTCACTGTAGACGGACGTTCACAGAGGTACACATATGGAGTCTTTATAATGTGAAATTATAATAGACTTTATTGTGCCTTTTCCTTTTCATCAGGAAATCATCCATACACGGGGGGGGGGGGACAAAGCTTCTATTCACTTGGGACTATTTCTAGTGAAATCCTATGCAATTAATTCACATTTCCCTTAGTAAAGCATGTCTCGCAGCCCCAAAACATATAGCATGAAATAAGCAGATATAAGCAGTCTCTTAATAATGAAAGTCTTATCTGTTAGCTGCTGTAGAGTAAGCTTCTCTGCTCTCGTGGAACCGCACCCGTGCGTGCACAGAAAATATCAGCATCCAGGTTTAGAAGTCTTATTTGGTGTCTTGCAATCAGCTATGCTGGGCAGAGCTCAAGACATGTGCTGTCTCCAAAGGTCAGCTCTCAGTCAGAGCTAAGGAGTCACTTCCTGTCTCAAAGGCAGGCTTTTTCTACCACCTCTAATCAGGCAGGTGGTGTTAGTTAATTTGCTACCAGCAGTTAACCACCACACTGCTGGATCAGAGGCACATTTGTGAACAGGGATAAGTCCCCTGTTACACTCACCTTAATAAACTCTTACTTATTATTACTAACTCTGCAGTGTACCATGATGACGTACACTGATTTTATTTTTATAGTATCTTGTGCAGAAGGAATACACATGACAATCATATAAATAACAAATAATACAAATAACAGATAATGGGAATAGGTGCTTCAGACATAAAAGTAACATTTAGGAAAAGGAGTCCATGCTCCGAGGAGCTTACAATCTAATTGGTAGGAAGAACGTACAGAGACAGTAGGAGGGCATTCTGGTAAGTATGTCTGCAGGGGGCCAAGCTTTATGTATCATCTGCATTGTATTAGCCACAGAGCTACTCATATGCTATGTTAAGCATGTGTGTTTTAAAGGTGAATAAAGAGGGTGCTTGTGGGGTATTGAGGGGAAGGGAATTCCAGAGGTGTGGGGCAGTCAGTGAGAAAGGTTTAAGGTGGGAGACGGCTTTTGATACAAAGGGGGTAGAGAGTAGACATCCTTGAGTGGAACACAAGAGTCGGGATCGAGCATAGCGAGAAATTAGGGCTGAGATGTAAGGAGGGCAGAAGAGTGTAAGCTTTAAAAGTGAGGAGGAGAATTGAATGTGTGATAGGGGTATTATATATTTATTTATATAGCTCCCTTTATGTACATAGAGCTTAAAAGCAGTGATATACATGACATCATAAATTAACACATAGTAGGAATAAGAGCTTGAGACATAAAAGTAACACTCGGATAAAAGAGTCTCTGTCCTGAAGATTTTATAATCTGTGGTGCGTAAGAAGAACGTACAGAGACAGTATGAGAGTGTAAAATTTTACAATGCTCTTTGCATTCTAGGAGTACGTACCATTTTGATGTCATTGCGCCAAATATAGGTCTACCTAGTGGGTTCACCCCAATCCACACAACATTGTTATAGTAGGGATTAGTTGAGAAAATAAATGCAATATATTTATTGTCATGTTGTTAAAATACCATATGCTCTAACAAAATTTGAATATTGCATCTTAACCTTAAATGTATGCCACAGGAAGCACCATATTATACCGATGTAGCGCTATGGTTGGTTGCTTGGCTGTGAGAATGGGCTGGTCAACCGTGCTGCCAATGTGTTTCTCTATGCTCCTTGCTGGGTATAGATAAGCACAGTGACAAGAAATGCATTTTTTGGCAAATGTTTGCTTTTATTTAAATATGATGTATTTTGTTTGGTGCTTTTTGTTATTTTAGGTTGCCCATTTATTGCCATTGCGGCAATGTTTGACCATAATATGGGCATGGTTTACTACTGTGAGAATCAATTGGTTTATTGGCAAATGTTTTTTTCTTTTATTGAAATGTAATATATTTTATTCAGTGCTTATTTTTTTATTTGTAGCATATTATGGACATGGGTAAAAATCAATGGGTAGAGGGGGTAAGAGGGAGGGTGGAGGTAGTTACCCCAGGGAGGGGGGGATAAGCCTCCTGGGTGGGTAGCCGGAGATGTGTTAACCCCTTAAATAACACAGTGGTTAATAACCGCTAAGGTGATTAAGGGGTTGCAGGTCAGTATTTTTTATTTTTTATTTTGTTGGTGCCCAGTGAAGACAAGGAGGATGCTGAGTAAGACAAAAAAGATGAGGACAGCCTTCATCCTGGCAACTTTAAGTACAACTTTAATTTACTATATGCTGCCTGGGTTATTGTTGCAGGGTACATGCAACCACACACGCAGGTTCTCTTGATAAGGCTTCTTTATTGAGCCTTAAAAACATACAGCACACAAAACAAAATAGCTTCTCTTCAGCATACAAAAACAAAATAACTTCTCTTCAGCAGACAAAAACAAAATAGCTTCTCTTCAGCATAGAAAACAAGGCAGCTTCTCTTCAGCATGCAGGACACAGACAGTTCATCATACATGTACTTTGAAAAACAGACCTTATAGCAGTAATCTCTTCAGTATTTCAGTCCTGTCTCATGAGCTTGCATGTGTGTACAGCCTGGGGTTTTTAAAACACCTTGATTATGCAGCTGGGGTCAGACTAATTAAGCAGCCCTTCTCAACTGAAACTTAACCTTGTCACTGCTGCACTGCAAGCCTAAACATAGGTTTGCCAGGCATATGGCTGGTGACGTTCATTCACCCTGTCACAGTTATGTTATGGCTATGTTTTATTTTTTAATGGTCAAATGTGCTATTATCCCAATCTGGATAGTAGGCATTTTGCCCATTTCTGTACCATGTATGTGTTAAATGGCAGGGTGGGAGTGTTAGGGGAGTTGTTCAATGTATTGTTTTGGTTTTTGTATTGTATTGTAATGTTTATTGGGGTAGAGGGGGTGGGTGAATGGTGTAGTTACCCTGGGGTGGGTGGTTAGGCCTCTCAGGTGGGTAGTGGGAGGGGTTAACCCTTTAATTACCTTAGCGGTTACTATTGCAAAGGTAATGACGGGGTTAACCCAGCCAACAATCTTCCCGGTAGGCCTAACCATCCACCCTGGGGCAACTACCCCCTTCACTCACCCCCTCTTCCTCCAATATACCAGGTACTCTGGCTTAACCCCTTCATTGCTTTAGCTGCTAGCAACTAAGGTAATGAAACATGGCGGGAATACCTGTAACTCGGGAAGCAGGGGGTCCCCGTACCTGAAATTAATGCGATTGAGCTCCAGAAACCCCATGCTTCAATAATGTGTTATTAAAATAAAATTAAAGCCATGCGATCGCCTGTTAGAGGCACGCAGGTAGGGTGACTGATTCGGTTTCATTTTTAGTGCCTGTCTGTTATAGAGAGGTGCCACCTTGTAGGATTCACACAGCTCGAGTTCCATTCAGATTAGTGAAGCGTGCAGCGCACAGCCAGAGAGGCAAGAGTGGTCTGGCAATAAATCTTTTATTAAATTAAGAGATCATAAAACAGAGGGTTGTGGAACCTTCGACGCGTTTCGTGCAACAACAATGCACTTTATCAAGAAGTGCCTAAAACATAGATCAGGTACCTTTTATAGGGATCGTCTGCCGCCTTGGCGCCAAAAATCAGCGTGTGACATCACTTTAAATCTCCATGCACAACCGGGACACGCTGCGCACGCGCCATGCAGACCAACACCCAGCTGAGTCTCACTGTGAGACGCAAGCCTGCACACGCCCCAGATGGATGACACGCACCCAGAGGGAAAGTGAGCGGCGAACTCTCACGAGATGCGGCTCAAGCTAGTCTCACCTGCCTGCGCATGCGCAGACGTTGTATCAGTCAGGCATATTCATTGAATGCTCAATATCGCGAGATTAGGTCAATAGCCTATCCACCTCCCTATTTACTGCACAATATGTCATACAATGAGATATTTGACAAACAACACAATAAACATTTAATTAAACTATATAAACATATCCCTAAACCTATATTAAAAACAAATATAAACAACCCTCCTTTGAAGCAGATGATATATTTCATTAGTATAGTTATTACACATAGAATCCAATTGATTAACCCTGGGAATTGCTTACTCCTCACTTATATTTTTTATATATAATTGCTCATATGAATATTTCTTACAAAACTTACATATATCTTTCCTTGACTATTTGTTAGATATGAGCAATAATAGATTGTTGACTGAATGTGACCGTTGATTGATTTCTTAACAACATTCCATCACAATAACTTTCCAGAGAATCTAGGATTATTGGGGGCACAATGCTCTGAGTCGACAATTTACTCAAGGAATTCAATTCTTAGGGCGGACAGTTGTCACCCCAGATCAGTGATTACTGGCATTCCCAAGAGTCAGTACCTCAGACTGAGGAGGAACTGCTCCACACACAGCGTGTTTCTGACTCAGTCTGAGGCTCTTACCAATCGTTTCATAGAGAGAGGCTATGACAGGGAGACCCTCCAAACCATAGCAGGAGATACAGCCAAAAAGGAAAGAAAGACACTACTTCCCGCAAAGGGATCCAGAGTGAGAGATGGCAGTTTCAGGAGAGATAGGAGGAAGGTGGAGAACACATCTCCTATGTTCATTTCCCAATTCAGCAAGGCCAGCGGCAGGTTAATAGAATCATTAACAAACATTGGGGCCTGCTACGCATGGACCCTGTACTCAATGAATACATCCAAAAGGGACCTAGGATCGTTTACAGGAAAGCGAAAACCATAGCCAACTATGTATCCCCAAGTGTTATCTCCACTCCCACTAGAGAATCAAATTCCTTTTCAACCAAGGGATCATTTAGATGCAACAATTGCAATATGTGTAACTTCATGAAACCTTCCAGATGTGTCTTTTCCCACAGCCCACAAAGACGCTTTAATATCAATAATTTTATCAACTGCAATACGTCGTTTGTAATATATCTTATTACCTGTGGCTGTGGGAAAAGATATGTTGGAAGGACTACAAGGGCCCTGAAAATCAGGATGCAGGAGCATTGTAGGTTAATTAGGAAAGGAGACTTAATGCACCCAGTTGCTAAACACTTTTCTGAATGTGCCAAGGGGGGCATAGAAAACTTTTCATTTATGGGTATAGAGCGACTCATTACTAAAGAAAGGGGAGGAGATCAGGTCAAGAGGTTGGATTGTAGGGAATCTTACTGGATATTCATGTTGAACACGAGATTTCCAGAAGGAATGAATATTGAATGGAATATCAATCATTTCCTGACCTGATAATCTATCCTTGGAGGATATTGACTCTGTAAAAAACAATATATTGACATACATGTATGTACAACTGTATATGTACAAAGAATTTGATATTCATGGGGAATATTATTTTCTTGACTATTGACAAGAAACTTTCCACTCATTGTTGACTTAATGTAAAAAACAATATATTGACATACATGTATGTACAACTGTATATGTACAAAGAATTTGATATTCATGGGGAACATTATTTTCTTGACTATTGATAAGAAACTTTCTACTCATTGTTGACTTAATGTAAAAAACAATATGTTGACATACATGTATGTACAACTGTATATGTACAAAGAATTTGACATTCATGGGGAATATCATTTTCTTGACTATTGATGAGAAAATTTCTACTTATTGTTGATTTAAATTGATGCTCTAATTATGTTCTGTAGTTCATCTGAGGTCCAAGTATACTCATAGTAATGATTTGCGCTAAGAGTCATTGTCAACCCGTCCTTTTGTCGACTCAGAGCATTGTGCCCCCAATAATCCTAGATTCTCTGGAAAGTTATTGTGATGGAATGTTGTTAAGAAATCAATCAACGGTCACATTCAGTCAACAATCTATTATTGCTCATATCTAACAAATAGTCAAGGAAAGATATATGTAAGTTTTGTAAGAAATATTCATATGAGCAATTATATATAAAAAATATAAGTGAGGAGTAAGCAATTCCCAGGGTTAATCAATTGGATTCTATGTGTAATAACTATACTAATGAAATATATCATCTGCTTCAAAGGAGGGTTGTTTATATTTGTTTTTAATATAGGTTTAGGGATATGTTTATATAGTTTAATTAAATGTTTATTGTGTTGTTTGTCAAATATCTCATTGTATGACATATTGTGCAGTAAATAGGGAGGTGGATAGGCTATTGACCTAATCTCGCGATATTGAGCATTCAATGAATATGCCTGACTGATACAACGTCTGCGCATGCGCAGGCAGGTGAGACTAGCTTGAGCCGCATCTCGTGAGAGTTCGCCGCTCACTTTCCCTCTGGGTGCGTGTCATCCATCTGGGGCGTGTGCAGGCTTGCGTCTCACAGTGAGACTCAGCTGGGTGTTGGTCTGCATGGCGCGTGCGCAGCGTGTCCCGGTTGTGCATGGAGATTTAAAGTGATGTCACACGCTGATTTTTGGCGCCAAGGCGGCAGACGATCCCTATAAAAGGTACCTGATCTATGTTTTAGGCACTTCTTGATAAAGTTCATTGTTGTTGCACGAAACGCGTCGAAGGTTCCACAACCCTCTGTTTTATGATCTCTTAATTTAATAAAAGATTTATTGCCAGACCACTCTTGCCTCTCTGGCTGTGCGCTGCACGCTTCACTACATTGGACCTTTCCTCACTGGATTCAGCAGCACGCCTAAGGAGAGAGGGACTGGAGGTACTAGTGTGAGTACGTTTGCCTGGGGCCATCCCAATGAGGTAAGGGGGGGGGGTGTTTTTGTGCATTTACCCCCTGCCTTCAGGGTAATTGGAGCCCTTTTTTAGGTTTTTACCACTTAATTGCAATTCCCAGTGCCCTCTTGTCCTATCATTATCAATGTAAGGTCATGTGCTTGAGCACCATTTCTCTCCACCGAGTTCCATTCAGACACAGGGACCCCCGCTGTGTTAATTCCGATGGGCCATTAAGTCTCTTTACTTAGACTACGAACACAGATGAAACAAATACGGTGTCACAGCGGATTTAGAGGTGGCATGCGTAGTGCTGCATCGGTAGCAATAATTACTTTTAAAGTAGTGTGTCTTGAACGTTCTTTTGATCCATTGCTCCATACTTTCAAAGTTTCGTTTTCATATATTTCAGTGCTCTTCATAAGGTTTTTCTTATTTTAAGATGGGTCAGTGTGCCTGTAGGTTCCTTAATAGCTATAACTGTATTTATTTAAGGAATATGTTTTTATTAAAGGTTTTGATCTCACCGCATCCCTCCAACATAACCCAATGGTTTTTGAAAACATATTAAAAAATAAAATATATTATTACAGCAATTTTAAATCCATGTGTGCCGTTTCCTAACCTTAAACCCTCTTTAAAAAATATGTCAACTGTCCATTTCAATTTAATTTTCAGTATCAATGTTTCAGGGATTTTCCTTGGCCCCAAAATGCAAACTTCTTTTGCTTCTAATTATCCTTCTGTTTTCTTTCACTCTAGTGTGTCAGTACAGATACCGTTTAAATCCAAAAGTGACTGGAAGAGACAACACCATTGGATATAAAGTTGAGCTGTCATTTTCATTTTTAATAATTATATTTTCAACTCAATGATTTTGTAATTAACATTTCACATTTCACCTGTTGGACTTTTGTCCTTGTTATAGAGGGTGAAATTTAGAAAACGAAGCCAAAGAACTAAGAGGTGTTCTTTCTAGTGGTTTTTTTGTACCCTTTTTATGGTACATAATATTCCCTGCCCTTTCAGCTCTCGCTGGCATTACGATTTGTCCAGTTTGGTGTTGAAAGAACTATGCTTATAATATTTCTAAGACTGGTTCCAGGTAGAAAGTCATGCTGTGATTTTCTGTAAAAAAAAAAAAAAAAAAAAGAATACATTTACTTTATTGTTGTAGATAAAATTCAATGTGCCAAATTGCTTGTGGGTTTGAAAAAATCCAACAACTATAATTAGCATGCTTGTAAATCTATTCAGGTCAATTAATTTCAGGCTGCTCCAGGAATATGAAAGTCGTACTGGTGTAAAATGCCAGAGTAGTGCTGAAGTCCTACTAGACAAAATAAATTGTCTTTTGTACTGTATAGAAAAAAATAGATCAAATGTAGACAAACTATGCACTACAAACCTTAAAAGGGATCCTAAAAGTTGAGGATCATTGCTTCGGGGTCAAGCTGAGGAGAATGGTTCAATAGCAGATGAGGAGGATGAATGGGTCAAAGCACAATTAGCCATATTTAGCTTATAGGACTATTGCTCATTACGATGTGTGGTTGATGAAGTGTTTTGTTGGGTAGAGGGGGTGGGTGAAGGGGATAGTTGACCCGGGGTGGGTGGTTAATTACCTTAGTAGTTACAACAGACTAAGGTAATTAAGGGGTTAGTGACCATTAGATGTTATTTTAATGGTTGGGCATCTGACCTTTATTGGATGTTGCTGACCATTATTGGATGTTTGTGTCACTGAGGACAATGAAGAGGACAAGAAGGGCTTTCATCCAGGTAAGTAACACATGTATTTACTATAGGGTGTCCATTGATTGCCACTGTGGTTACCTATACCCTCAACGGGGGCACAGATTGGCAATCAATGGATTAAATGGCTAGTGTTTGTTTTTATTGTAAAGTGTATTGTATTGTAATTTGTATTTAATTTTATTGTAATGTCCAGTACAGTATATTTCAATGGGTAAAAGTGCTATTAGTCATATTTGGCTAATAGGTCTATTGCTCATTACTGTGTGTGATGGTGGGAGGGTTTGTTGGGGGCTGAGGGGGTGAGTGAAGGGGGAAAGTTGCCCAGGGTAGTTAAGCCTCTCTGGGGGTGATGGGGGATTAAAGTAGGGGTTAATCCCTTGATTACCTTAGCTGTTAGCCACTAAGGTAATGGATGGGGTAATGTATGTGTTTCATGTTTTACTGGGTTATTTTACTTTTTATTTTTCTATTCTGTATTAAACAGGGGGTCTCCAGATTAAACCAAATGACTCCTTTGTTACACAGACATACTGTAGGTTCTAAATGTAAAAATGTCACTAGTTTATTTTAGCCCATTTGGAAGAGCGCAGGAATTGTTCTTTTGTCTCCATAAGTAAACAACATAATATTTCAGCTCCGGGTACCCCCTGCTTTCAGAGATACAGACCTCTATTGAGGGTGCTGGAAGCCGCTCCAGATGGGTCCACTGTAACATTTCTGTCTGCAACTTAGAATACAAATCCGTAAGGCAGAGGTAGGGAGGGGGTAGAGAGAGATACACTGACATTGGTCTGGGATCAGACTCGTAGAAATGTATGGGTAGTGATGCTGGTTCCGGGTCAAGGCAGGCGACAGGAAAGAATGGTTAGGTCACAGTTCCGTGGGCGAGGTAGCAGAGTACAAGGCAGGGATAGTCAGGTCACAGTTCTGAGGTCACAAAAAGATCAATATTGTAGCAAGGACAGGGGAAACGACAGGACATATAAGCACACCCAGTATAATAATAATTAAAAAAAAAAATTGTACTTATATAATTCACGATGAGCGTTGTGCGCTGTTCTTTGTTTTGTTTTGTCTAGCTACCCAGGGTCTTGGGCTCTGTACAGCAGCAGACACTCCAATTTGATTGGTAACAAAGTTATTACATATCACTCATTTGGGTTTATAGTGGTACTGTATAATCACTACTATATCACATATATTAATTCATTTTAGCTGCGCACCTGTATTGTTATTTTCTGTTCACCAGTTATTGTTCTAGGGTGCTGCACTATTTGTTTTTCTTCACCAGTGTGTTTTTGTGATAAGGTTCTGCTAGTCATTAGCAATTATGGTGTGGACCTTATTGCAATCTAGAGAGAAACGTCAGGAAGAGTTTGATCGGTTGTTTTCTGATGTATCACTTATACACAACAAGGTTGCTGAAAATGAGCCATCAATGGAAGATCATTTCAAAACTTTGGAAAATCTTTTACTAGTTGATAATAAACTCTGGTTAGAGAAAACCACTATACAGAGGTATATTGATTGTTGTAGAATACCAAGGGGGTTACGTTTTTTTTTAAATCTCCTACATTTGGCATAGATAATAGTCACTTCATGAAAGAGTGGAACAGAATACTTGATGAGTGTTCCACTGAATTAATGCGACTTATTATCTATGAACGTAAGAAGTCCCTTACACTAATTGAGAAAGAAGTGGTTCAGATTATTAAAACTCTTGAACCCATTGTGATTAATAAGGATTGCTCCAAACTAGAGTATGAATTAAAAAATAAAATAGAGAATTCTAGAAAAGAAATCATTAAAGTTAAACACAGGAAATTTCTCCGTGATAAACAAGACTATGACACAGGTAAAGAGAGAGATTGGGGCAGGGAGGAAGAGAGAGGGAGAGTGATTGACCGTGTGTATGTCCCCAATCCTAAAACTAGAGATGGATTATATCCAGCTAGGTCTAAAACCCCTTAGGCCTGACAGGCCTTAAGGACATTGGGTGCATACACAGGGTACATCATATGTTAAATATCCTAATAAGCCAAAATGAGGCTATGTAGGTCCACGTAAAAATCATTATCATCATGAGCGGAAGAACTATTATCAACAAAATAATAGAAATAAAAATAAGAAGAATAACTATGAATCACGACCTCGTGACGAGAGCATGAGCTATCGTTTCGAGAACGGAAATCATAGTATAAAAACTCATGTGACTATAGAGTCACTAGAACATGGATCCCCCTCTGGGACTCATTTTTTAGAGTCCCTGAGAACCAGATTCCTTATCCCTATAGAGAGGACAAAGAAGAAACAGGATTTGAAAGAAAAAACCCCGCCCCCAGACAATATGAAAAAAAGAGTTTTGTCAGCAGAGAGACACAGGGAGGGACCAGAGTCCAAAAAAGAGACCACTACAGAAGGGGGTCCCATTAAATCAAGGGATCTTCAATTTGTTCTCTGTTATATTAACAGAGGACCAAAACATGGTACTGAGTAGAGGTCTCACTTTTTCAAAATCCAGTGGACCAGATGTTTTCAATTATATAAAGACCTACACAAACATCACCTTAAAGAAACATTTTTTAAAAATGGATAAAGAAGTCAATTTAAATACACTAGAAGTCAATAATGGTACTCTGGTGGATAATACGGCAGATAACCTGGAGTGTAAACATATGCCATTTAAACCTAGATCCAATTTCTATCCGGCCCACTCCAAGGGACATCATGTGGAAACATTTTTCAACATGGTTAATAGTGACTTCCTCAAATTAACTAAAACCTTTAGACCTAAAAACATTAGACACAATATGAGTTTTAATGAAAATCTAGCATTGAAGTTTTTGAAAAATAACCCTAATTTGATTATAAGACAGGCAGACAAAGGAGGCGGTGTAGTTCTCCAGAATCGCCCAGATTATGAGGCGGAGGCACACCGTCTCCTTGGAGATTCTGCCTTCTATAAAAAGATTTCTAAAGGCTCTACTGTAGAATATACAGCTCTTCTTAAGAGATTACTAGATGCAGCCTTTATTGAATTGGTTATATCCAAAAATGAGTATGATTTTTTTGTATTCTGAGTGCCCAAAAGTACCCATCTTTTACCACCTGCCAAAACTGCATAAGTCAGTAAGTAATCCACCAGGTCGACCGATAATTTCGGGGATCCAATCTCTGACGGCTAATTTGTCGCAGTATGTCGACTTTTTTTTGCAAACCTATGTGGTGACTTTGCCCTCGTATCTAAAAGATACTTCATCAGTACTCCAAACTTTTGTGGATTTCAAGTGGAAGGAGTCATATAGATGGCTGACCTGCGATGTGCAGGCGTTATATACGCACATTCCACATGACAAAGCAATATTAGCAATAAGATCATTTTTGGAGGGTGATTGTTTATTACATCCCCTCAATGTAGAATTCATTTTGGAATCAATTGAATTCATATTGACTCATAATTACTTCATGTTTCTCTCCCAGTTTTTCTTGCAGGTTTGCGGGACTGCTATGGGGACACATTTTTCCCCCAGTTTCGCAAACCTGTATATGGGGAACTGGGAGAGACAAAAGATCTGGGCCAACAATCCGTTTCATTGTAATGTGATTGTTTGGCAGCGTTTTATTGATGACATCCTATGTGTATGGGATGGAGATGAGACCACGATGAATGACTTCATTAAATATCTGAATAATAACAATATGAATTTAATTTTTAGTTATAAATCAGATGTGAGTTCAATTGATTTCTTGGATCTAAAATTAACTGCTACTGATGATGGAAATGTTTCCACAAAAGTGTTTTTTAAGGAAGTAGATTCAAACACTCTACTACTGGCTACTAGTAATCACAAGAAAACATGGATCTCAAACATCCCCAGGGGCCAATTTGTCAGAATAAAAAGAAATTGTAGTACCCCTGAGGATTTCGAAGAGCAGGCCCATCAATTATTCCTCAAATTTATTGAAAGAGGGTATCCAGAAACTAGTTTATTATTGGATTTGGAAAAAGTGAGAAGTATGAATAGGGACTCAATGATTGTACCTAGAACCCCAAAAGTACCAGTAAGTCTTGCTGGACCTTTGGAGATTCCATTTATTACTACCTACAATTCAGTTAATTTAAAAATTGAAGAGATTTTTTAAAAAACATTGGGCAATTCTTCTTAATGATATAATCCTTGGCGAACATATTACACAAACACCTAAATTCATTTACAGAAAAGCCAAGAATTTAAAAAATATATTTGCTCCGAGTGATATCTTTCCCCCAAACAATGCTAGAGCGACGTTGTGGCTTAATAAACCTATAGGCAATTTCACATGTGGGAATTGTTCTGTCTGTAACTATATGCATACAGATAGAAAAATATTCAAATCTGCTATTACAAACGAAGAGTTTAAAATCGAAGACTTCATCAACTGTAACTCTACCCATGTAATTTACCTGATAGAAAGTGCTTGTAATATTCAATATGTGGGCCACACTAAGCGGAGTCTTAAGGTGCGTATCCAAGAGCACATCAGGAACATTAGACATGGGTATGAGAAACACAGTTTATCAAAACATTTTTTAAAACACCATAATAAAGATCCTTTTACCCTTAGGTTTAAGGGAATTAAAATTATTTCTAGAAGTAGGAGGGGAGGAGATAGATTAAAAAGTCTTTCTATACAAGAGACCTTTTGGATATATCAATTGGAATCTCTTTCCCCTAAGGGGTTAAATGAAGGTGTAGATATTTGGTCTCTTTATTGATTGCATGTAATTCTTCTATGTCATTTCTAATTTAGTATATAGTTAATGAAATGTTATTAATCCTCTGTTTCTATTCTTCCAGTATTCTCCTGCAGCAGATTCATTGCCATCTGTTGTATTATTATTTTATTTGCCTTTTTTATGCATTTTTTATATTTTATATTTGTATTAAAGCATTGCAGTATTTGTTTAACTAATTATGTACACAGCTGTATGCTAACTGCAGCTAATGACGAGCTGCCATTGGATTATTGGGCAGCCAATCACAGGTCATTGAGTGGTATTTATTTTGAGCATTAACTTAGCAACTTTATTCCCTGAAGAAATAGCCGTTTAGCTCTACGAAACGCGTTGGAATACACCACTCTCTAATCTGTATGATTTTATTGTCATTTGGCAAGTTTTCGGTGATTTAGCAGCCTTTCAGAGAGACTTTTGCCGATTTGACACGCACGCGGTGACGTCATCTTCACCCGACGCCAGTCAGCGCGACACTGCGACGCTGCAGGTCTGACGTCAGATGCTGTCCCACGAGGCTGTGAGCTGATCCTTACAGACTCCTGTCCCGGCGGAGCTCCAACTTGTACTTGGTACTTTGCAGACCATCCATGTGCAGACTGCGGAAGTGGACCTAAGATATCCTTACCTGCTGTCCTTGCGTGTTCCAGCTCCCTGAAGCGGACGTAAACCTGCTGTTCCTGCGTGTTCCAGTTGTCTGGAGTGGTAACAGATACCAGTATTTATTCTGTGCCTGTTTTCAACCTGCTTTATGTACGCAGAACCTTGAACCTTTTTTTATTATAAAATTGTACTTATATAATTCACGATGAGCGTTGTGCGTTGTTCTTTGTTTTGTTTTGTCTAGCTACCCAGGGTCTTGGGCTACCCTCTGTACAGTAGCAGACGCTCCAATTTGATTGGTAACACAGTTATTACATATCACTCATTTGGGTTTAAAGTGGTACTGTATAATCACTACTATATGTATAATCACTACTATATCACATATATTTATTCATTTTAGCTGCGCACCTGTATTGTTATTTTCTGTTCGTAATAATAATTTGCATGGGAAAAAAAGTAAAAAGAGAACCCAGAATCCAATGTTCAAAATACAAACATTTGACTGATAACTGATACATTGATTGAAGTAAAAACACATTAAAAAAAACACAATAAAAACGCACAGAATAAAAGCAGTGTATCTGCTTATTTTCCACAAACCTCACAATTTGTATATTAATTGAGATTCAAATAATATCCAATAAGGATCAAAGATGGAGCAAAAGATACCAACACAGCCTCTGAAGTTTCCACTAAAAGTAGTGAAATTAGTATGTTATTGGATGTCATGCATGCCTTTTAGATTCAGGATCAATCGGATTTGAATTATGTGGGGGATCAAATCACATAGCCTGAACAGAGATCAGCTGTTCTTATTTGTGATAAGGCAGGAAATATTACTCTAGCTCCTTGGTCATTCTATACATAAAGCACTGATAAAGTACCTATAGAAACCTTTGTCCGGAGTCAGTAGCTGTAGTTTTTTTATGCCAAATCCAAAGTAGGTGTGTTTAGGCAAAATTTCTCGCAGCAAATGTCAATCGAACGTCAGAGGCGTCAACTTCCACGCTGAAGAGACAAAGAGGATTGGGTGCAGAGGATAAAAGCTTCTTAAGCTTCAGAAAAGCTGCCTGTGCTTCTGGAGATCAGTTCATTTGATCCGTTTATTTCTTGGTCATGGCCGTGATGGGTGCGATGATTTTAGAAAAGTCTTGAATAAAGGGTTTATAGTAATTTGAAGACCCAATAAACCTCTGGATAGGCTTTAATCCCTTGGGCAATGACCAATCAGGAACAG
Organism: Ascaphus truei; assembly: GCA_036426205.1. NCBI lineage: Eukaryota > Metazoa > Chordata > Amphibia > Anura > Ascaphidae > Ascaphus > Ascaphus truei. The sequence goes on along the minus strand of CM071567.1, from coordinate 151,120,233 downwards.
AAGAAACCTTGACAGAATCCATTTCTAGACATTGAGCTGAGATGATGTGCCCGAGAAAGGAAAGCCTGGATTTCTCAAATTCCCATTTCTCAAATTCCACAGAGTTCCCAAGATAGGCATTGACCGGCTAATATCCACAAACGGCTAGCAGTCAAACAGACAAACAGTATAGCTGCAATGCAAATCCTCCTTCTCACACTGTCTCCGTCTCTCGATGATGACGTCAGCACGTCAAAAATGTCCCAATGCATTTCGGCATGTGAGGGACTTTCTCAGGGGTGGATTGGCTGCGAGCTTTATTCCTTTAGGGACAGCGAAGGTGTCAGCAGCCTGTGTCTGTATGTCAGCTCTCTTCTGATCTCTCTCATTGTCTGAGAGAGACTGCTGCTGCCATTATACAGTACATACATACACACGCAAAAAATCCTCAGCTTCCCATATATTTTTTTCCTGCAGCACACGGAAAAGTTGTTATATGTTTTTCAACTCATGAAAAATCGCTCAAAATATGCTGAGGGATTTTTATGTAATTTTGAGGATATTTTTTACGCAGCTCACAAAAAATCCCTCCTTAATACTACTGCAATATATAATCAGGCTGACATTTTTGAATTCCACAAGAAATACCCCAAACCCACAATTTAAATACCCTCAAAAGTCAACTAAATGGCTTCCCACATTCTGCAAAAGGGAATATCCACATTTCACTATAACTTTGCAGGTGAAATAATTTTTTCCACACAACTCTATCAATATTCGTTTTATTTATAAGCATGTATTTTTTCTGTTATTGTTATATGAATGCCATTTTGAGCAACACAATTATAAAACTGTTTGCAATTTTGATACAGATTTCAAAATGTGCTTACATTTTGCCAGTATTTTAAAAATCAACAGTTGCCTATGCTTTTTTTGTTTTCTTATTCTATTGCTACAGATGCAGCGGCCGTTATTCGAACATCCCACTCAAAAACACTGAAGTACTGTACGGAATAAAAGACAGGTTGAATTGCAATTCGATTTTTAAGACAACAACTCGCGATCGCCCACTTGAGTTTCTGGACGGTATTGCAGACAACGCTAAAATTCAATTATCTGCCCTCGATCAAAACACTAGTAAACTCGCGTCTTAACGCGTGAAAATTTCAAGAAATCACCCACCAAGACCGGGTGTACCTATGAATTCGACCTGTGAAATGATCGGATAACGGCCGCTGCATGTGTAGCAAGCCATGGCCCCCTCCCTTCACAATTATGTTTTAAGAAGATTTATACACTTCCTTGAGAACTGGGACACATTTTATCACATACAGTCTTGATGCTATTGAATGTTCCTGAATGTCCTGATGTGAATATATAGAGTCACTTGATCATTTTGTAATATTATTTCAGTTTGAAGTAAATAAAGGGGAAAGGAGTTTAAATCGTGAATTGCATTTGTTACTGTCTTAACTTTCCAAACTACAGAAGGAAGCATCAGTGACAAGGCTACTAAAAGCTCTAAAACAAGGAGACACAGAAAAAATGAAAAAGAATTGTATGATGTAGTGGACAACTGGGGTAAGCAACGAGGGAAAATCAATACGTGAGTGTCGAGTAAATGTTGATTGAAGAAATCACTGAGGACAGCAACAGACAGTGAAGGAGCTCCAATGGACACCGCTACCTGGGATACATTTGTAACAGAGAAACAATGTGAATACCTCTGTGGATCCCTCTTGTAGCACTCCTTGCTCTGTACTCGGCTGTCCTGCTAGCAGAGTAGACGTGATGGTCTTGAAATCAGCTGCGCCTCTTCACATCAACTGCGTGGAGCTCCCGAGTGCCGGTAGTGTGTAAGTGCACTTCCGGTCGTCCGGTAAAACACTCCCCTCCCTCCGTGCAATCCACAGGGGAGAAAATGATGAACGCCAACTCCCATAGAACGTACCCTCTGATCCTCAGTGCATCTGTCCAATCGAAGGGCAATGCAAATGTAAAAAGGGATTGGTAATAGACCGCAATGTCCAGAAAAGCACCATCAGCTCACCAGATAGGAAGGATTAAAACCATTTATTTAAACTACATAAAAATGAAAAAAGGGGACAAACAAAATACAAATACACACAACCTCCTACGCATTTCAGGCTCTAAGAGCCCTTTCTCAAGGGGGATAGTGGGGACTGTGAGTTAATCTCCTATATATAGCCCCTCCTGTACACTTAGCACGCAGCTTGAATGGATAATCATCAATAGTAATTACATTAATTAAAAAGCTTAACACTATATAAACCTAATACACAGCATCATTGGAAAAAGATCTAAATCGTATATGAAATGATACATGCAAGACATTTCATATTCATTATCATAATTAGTGCTATGTTCACACCTTTAGTTGGAAAAGTAAAATGCTTGTATCATAAATTCATTATGTACTTCGTTCCAATGAAATACTGGCAAATACAAAAAGGGACAAAACACAGTTAAAGAAAAATAATGAGCGAATAACCAGAGGCATCTATATCCTGTCTGAGGTAATATATGACATCAATATACAGTGATCTATTTGTCAAACATTATATCTTTAAAACAGATAACATGAATTCACTAAACTCTTTATAGCATAGTTCTCTTAACACAAGAGATCAGGGATTGAAGAAGCTGAAAAACACATGCACATATTAGCTCAATATATAATCTAAATAGGTCAATTAATTCAAAGAAAGTATTTCAGATCCCACTCCGTGTTTAACCCTTTAGGAATTAGTGTGTCGAGTGTAAAAATCCAGTGGGCCTCTCTGCGGTAGAGTGTATTAACTCTATCATCACCTCTATAGTGTACAGGAACCTGCTCAATAGCAATGCATTTGAAATTGTTGAGAGACCCATCTTGGCATACAGTAAAATGTTTGGACACAGGGTGTATCTGATCTTTTTGGAGGATAAGTCGCATATGTTCAAGTATTCTTAACTTAAACATACGTGTCGTGAGACCTATATATTTCTTTTGACACCCACAGATGAGCATGTAAATCACATACTCTGTCCTACAATTTATGAACAGAGAGATGTTATAAGATCTAGTGTTATCTATGTTAGTAAACACTTTGGACTTTAAAACATATTTGCAAATTTTACATCTCCCACAAGAGAAGCAGCCGACTAATTTGGGAAAGAATTCTTTTTTAGTACTTAATCTGTTTTTCTTAATTACACTTGGTGCAACCATATTTCCTATTGTCTGTGATCTTTGGAAAACAAACCTAGGTCTTGTGGTAGTGATGCTTCTAAGTAGGGGGTCAATGGTCAAGATTGACCAGTGTTTATTCACAATGTTTCTGATTGCATCTGCTTGTCTGCTAAATTTAGTGATAAAATATGGGGTGTCCATATTGGAACGGTTAGCATCATGTCTAATTTGAGTTTTAGAATTTCTTGTGCTAGTATGTTCTATGGATGTTCTATACACTTTACTACATGCAAGCAGTGCACATAGCCAGAGCCTTATCAAAGGGATACCCTATGGGCAATTCGTACGCCTAAGGAGGAATTGCTCTAACTTGGAAGATTTTCATTTGAGATCCATTGAATTAACCAACCGTTTTCTTGCTAGAGGATACAATAAAAACATCTTACAAGAAGCATATCAAAATGCGCTTCAACAAAACAGAGATGAGATGATATGTAGATCCATAGAACATACTAGCACTAGAAATTCTAAAACTCAAATTAGACATGATGCTAACCGTTCCAATATGGACAATTTTAAAGATTAACTCACAGTCCCCACTATCCCCCTTGAGAAAGGGCTCTTAGAGCTTAAAACGCGTAGGAGGTTGTGTGTATTTGTATTTTGTTTGTCCCCTTTTTTCATTTTTATGTAGTTTAAATAAATGGTTTTAATCCTTCCTATCTGGTGAGCTGATGGTGCTTTCTGGACATTGCAGTCTATTACCAATCCCTTTTTACATTTACAGAGGGAAGCAGAGTTAAATAACTAAAGAAGAGAAGAAAGTATTTAACAAAAGTGTATATTAATAAGTAAAAAAATTAATTCTATATGGTCAATATTATGTTAGGAGGTTTTGTTTCTAACTTAAGATAATTTATTCTTTTTACAACTGAACCATTTAACCTTCCTTTCTTTTCTTCTTTTCGAAGCTGTATGTTCACAAAGTTAAACTTTATGCTGTGCTTGTCAAAAAGTGAAATGAAGACAGTTGTAAAGCAATACAGCCCCTAATTCAAAATGAAATGCTTCATGAGCGAGGACAATGAATGCAAAAGGGAGCTCTATTTCAGCCATAAAATGCAAAGAAGTACAAGGATTTTTAACATTTAATATGTTTTTCTTTGAAGATACTTAGTTTCATAGCCATGTTATCTCAGCACACGATGAGGCAAAGTTACCCCATTAACCTTATTCCATAAAAGTAAACCACAGTGCAAGATACAGTATTAGCTAAAGTTAAGGTTCAAGGCACAGATGTCATAAAATAATATGCTTCATAGTTTAGCATCTGGTCCTTCTATCTGCTTGACTCACCCTGCAGTTACCACAGCAGTTGGTTTCAGTGCTGCGGGCGTGTAGAAGAGAAGGTCAGAGGGGATCATATTCCACTCAGCAGTCACAAGGGACACACAGGGCAAACATGTGCAAAGGATATTATTCTATGAGCCAATCCTTTAGGAGTTCTGTAACTTTTCAAATGTCGTTGGTTGAGCCACAACAAATCCAATTTAACATCAATATATGCACACTTGTTTGAAGTTAGCTGATGATAACAGAAACAAAGTTTACAAGACAATTGTTCATTGTCAGTAATGTGAATGTTGTTTAGACTTTAGTTCTTGAAAAGTAACCTTCTACAGATGCAGCGACCGTTATTCGAACATACTGTATCACGCGTTGTATATCTCGGAATACCCATGTCATTGCGCGTCATTACCGCGTGTTGACTCATTTTTATCGAGTGCAGAAAATTGAATTTTAGTGTTCTGGTTTTTAAAAACCTGCAAAATTGACACAGTACTGTATTATACACATTACAATTCATTAATTTCTGCCACAGAAACGCGAAGAATTGCGCCCAAAGAAATCGGAATCCATGAAATTCAAACAAAGCAGTCTCGTGATTGACCGCATGGAGTACAGAAGCGCAAACAAATACGGCTCCGTGATATGTTCGAATAACGGCCGTTGCATCTATATTTTTGGTGGATTCCCCTCACGGTATGCAGGAAGGTGCGCATATCTGTGAGAGGAATCCGGCGGAGAGAGAGATTAGAGGCGGAGAGATGGCGAGCCCTGGCGAGAAGGGCTCCGCTGGTGAGATCTGTCAGCAGAGAGCGAGATTCGCCTCTCTCTGCACAAATCTTGCCGGCAAAATAAATGTATACATTACACTTGGATTAATATTGTAGATGTGCAGGGGGTCTCCGGAGATGAACCGCATTGGTTTTATGTCCGGGGACCCCCTGCTTCACGAGATACAGGCCCCGTTATGAGGATCCGGTATCTCCTATGCATGGAGATATCCCGATCACGTGACGCGGGACATTTCCATTCATAGGAGATACAGGCACCCCATAACCGGGCCTGTATCTCGAGAAGCAGGGGGTCCCCGGACATAAAACCAACACGGTTCATCTCCGGAGACCCCCTGCACATGTACATTATTAATACAAATACATTAATGCTGCTTCATTACCTTAGCGGCTATCCGTTAAGGCAATGAAGGGGTTAAGTCACAGTAGCATGTTTATAGGGGAAAGTGCCCCCAATAAACATTGCAATCCACAACACACCCACCCCCTGTGCCTCCAACAACCCCTATACCCCTCTTATATACATAACACCTAGGTATTTTTTTAGGCACAGGAATGGTACTATATGCCAGCGGTGGCCCTCGGGTGTTCCCACAGGTGTCCGGGGGTCACAACTTGCCTTCAGTACCAATTGTGTGCCCCAAAAAATCAATTACAAATACATAAATTCTTTTAAATAAATACACCCCCCCCCCTAACACATTTGGATAATAGTGCATTTGCCCATGTAAAATACATGAATTCCAATAAATAAAATAAATACATCTTGCACTCACCCTTGGCTGCCAGCCACGATGAAAGCCATCCTCATCTTCATCACCGTCCATGCCCTCGGTTGCTGAAAAACAAACACAAGCATAAAAAGAGTAAATGTAATGTCCCCTAACCCCTTAATCACCGTAGCGGTTATTAACCGTGACCGTCTGTGACAGGGTGAATGAACGTCACCAGCCATATACCTGGCAAACCTATGTTTAGGCTTGCAGTGTAGCAGTGACGAGGCTAAGTTTCAGTTGAGAAGGGCTGTTTAATTAGTCTGACCCCAGCTGCATAATCAAGGTGTTTTAAAACCCCAGGCTGTACACACATGCAAGCTAGCTGGTCAGGAGACAGGACTGAAATACTGAAGAGATTACTGCAATAAGGTCAGTTTTCAAAGTACATGTGTGATGAACTGTCTGTGTCCTGCTTGCTGAAGAGAAGCTGCCTTGTTTTCTATGCTGAAGAGAAGCTATTTTGTTTTTGTCTGCTGAAGAGAAGCTATTTTGTTTTTGTATGCTGAAGAGAATCTATTTTGTTTTTGTGTGCTGTATGTTTTTAAGGCTCAATAAATAAGCCTTATCAAGAGAACCTGCGTGTGTGGTTGCATGTACCCTGCAACACCGTCATTAAGGGGTTAACACACCCTCACCCTCTGGAGGCCTAAGCACCCCCCACTACCCACACCCGTGAGGCCTAACCACCCTCACCCCTACACACCGGGAGGCCTACCCTCCCTCCCTTGGAGACAATACCCCCTACCCCCAATACCCACATTTAAAACAATACACAGACCCGCAATAAACATAACAATAATTAATAAACAATACATAACCCTGTCATGGGAGAGGGGGTTTGGCCCGGTATTAAAGGGGTTACAGCCCATTTGGCCACCCCTTGCCCTCACCTGGGAAGCGAGGGGTTAACTGGAATGATGTCCAGTACTGTGTTTATGCCCCTGCTTCAGCCCCAAATGTGTATCCATCTGTGAATGTGTATTTTCCCCATCTCAGTGTTTGCACCAACACCTACACTGGGATCCAGTCGGGAGGGAAAGGGTTGATGTTAATTTTGTGTTTATAGCCCTTTGTTCATTTTCCCGCCTTTGCAGGCTCCATTTTTGCAGTCTCTCCATAGGTCGCCATTGAAGCCCCATGTAACCCTATGGAGATTCCGGCGATTTGGTCCCCATATGGCAGAAGACCTACAGGTGGCATCCGAGAGGAGGAGCGGCGGTTCCCCATTGAAAGTGAATGGGGTAATGCATTTCAATGGGGATTCCTCGACTCTGACCTCCAGGAACAGGCTGGCAGCCAGCCAGACCGCAGAACCGCAAAAGCGGAAACTGTCAGGAATCGGCGTTCTCCTCGCTTCCCACACAAAGCACTCCCTCTCCGCAAGGAGTCCCTGGACACACAAAATAATCCTGCCTTACCGGTTTCCACGGCTCCTCGCCCCTGCCGCCGTCGCGGGATCACTCCCCTCTGCGATTCCTCTACTCAGCGCCGGGCGCGTCCATGCCCTCCTACACGCACGCCAGCCTCAGACGTTATGTGCATGCATTCTCAGCTTACAGAGCTGACCGTGACCGTGACCCCACCAGATCTATGCCCCCACTTCGCAAGCACAGTTAGCAGCTCAGATGTAAGGATTCCTCCTTCCAAGCCTTATGCAGGTGAACCGCAAGATTGTAGGGATTTCCTAAACCAGTGTGAGGTGCAGTTTGAAATGGCCCCCCATCTCTACAATACTGATCGCAAGAAGGTAGCCTACATTTATATCCTCCTCACTGGCAGCGCCCTGGCTTGGGCTTCCCTGGTTTGGGAGCGACGTTCTGACCTTACCCAAGATTACCCAGCATTTAAAGCCGAGTTTCAACGGGTATTCGATTCCCGCTCGTCGGGAGATGGCATCTGTTTCTCTCCTCCAGATCACGCAGTTACGGCGAACGGTGATGCAGTATGCTGTGGAATTCCGGACTCTAGCAGCCGAGACTAACTGGGGAGGCTCTCGTCTCCGTATTCTGACAAGGCCTGGCAGATCCCATCAAGGACGAACACTCTCACCAATCCAGGCCGGATGAACTGGAGGTCCTGATTGATTTGGCCATCCGAGTGGATCAACGCATCCAGGTACGCCGCACAGAGCGTCAGCGCGCTCGCTTCCATAACTTTCAAGTTCCATTCTCCAGTACTCTCAGCAGCACTCCTGCTCCCCCAAGTGCTACCACACCTCTTCGTCCTGCACTGGAGTTGCCAGAGCCAATGCAATTGGGGGTACAACGCATCCGCACACCGATACGGCAGTTCCGCCAAGCCGGGGGATTGTGTTTCTACTGCGGATCCATGGAACATAGGGTTCGGGAGTGTCCATTGTGTCCGGGAAACGGGAACACCCAGTGAGTACAGAGGGGCTCTCTCTGGGTGTAATGTCTCCACGTCCCCTTCTTAAAGTTGAACTCCCTAAGAAACTTACATTTCCAGTCTTCCTTTCAGGCGATAAGTTCAAGACTTCTACCGCCGCTTTCATTGACTCAGGAGCTGGAGGAAACTTCTTGGATCTAGAATTCGCCAGGGTTAACCGCATACCACTAGTGAGAAAGAAGGTTCCCATTGCACTCGTCGGTATCGATGGACGTCCTCTTACCCCGGCCCACATCTCCTTAGAGACGGCTCCCTTGCTTCTGTCTTCACATCTACACAAGGAGACCTTAGTTCTCGATGCCATTCACGCTCCTGGGATACCCATCACCCTTGGTCTTCCTTGGCTACAGCTTAACAATCCTCTCATTGACTGGACTTCCCCCACTCCCATTTCCTGGAGGCCGAGGTCAGGCGAGACTCATCAACTGCTGGCCAATACCTCTGTTCGCGAAGTTATTCTACCTTCCGTTTACCATCAACTCCGGGACGTTTTCAATAAGGTACAGTCAGACCTCTTGCCGCCACACAGGACTTATGATTGTCCAATCGATCTAGTTCCTAGTTACTCCCTACCCAAGACCAAGACCTACCCCTTGTCATTACCAGAATCTCACGCTATGGATGAATATATCCAGGAGAATCTCAAGAAAGGCTTTATTCGTCACTCCAATTTCCCAGCAGGGGCTGGGTTTTTCTTTGTCAAGAAAAAGGATGAGTCGTTGAGGCCTAGCATCGACTACAGGGGTTTAAACCACATCACTATTAAAAATCGTTACCCCCTTCCCCTTATTACCGAACTGTTCGATAAATTACAGGGAGCAAGATTTTTTCCAAGTTGGATCTACGTGGTGCCTATAACCTGCTGCGCGGCAGAGAGAAAGCGGGGCATGTAGATCAAGAGACGAGGACAAGACAGAGTTGTACTTTCTGACCAGGTTGTCAGGGTCTGTAGCAGAGCTGAGAGAGGAGAGGGAGGAGCGTAAAGTGGACTCAAAGTCAGGTAAGTGAATAGAGCGCAGGTTTCTGCAGAACCGGGGTGTAGATGGAGGTGGAGAAGGGGAGAAGCGAGATAAAGAGAATGAGATGAGATGATGGTCAGAGAGAGGAAAAGGGGAAATGGAGAAATCAGAGAGAGAGAAGTTTTTAGTGAAAACCAGGTCTAAGTAGTGGCCATCCTTGTGGGTGCTGGCTGCAGTCCACTGTTGAAGGCCAAAAGAAGAGGTTAGAGAAAGAAAGCGGGAAGCCCAAGAGAGAGAGGGGTCATCAATGTGGCAATTGAAGTCCCCAAGGAGAAGAACAGGGGAGTCTGAGGAGAGAAAGAAAGAGAGCCAGGATTCAAAGTGAGAGAGAAAGGCAGAAGGGGGATGAGTAGAGGTAGGTGGGCGATAGATGACCGCCACATGAACAGGTAGAGGAGAGAAGATCTGGACAGTGTGAGCCTCAAAGGAGGGAAAAGCAAGAGAGGGGGGAATAGGAAGGGTTCGGTAACGACAGACAGAGGAGAGCAGGAGCCCCACGCCTCCACCCCTGCCATCAGGGCGCGGAGTGTGGGAGAAGGAAAGGCCACCATAGGAGAGGGCAGCTTCCAGAGCAGAGTCAGACTGAGTGAGCCAGGTCTCAGTTATAGCAAAGAGAAGCAGGGAGTGAGAGAGAAAGAAGTCATGTACAGAGAGGAACTTGTTAGAGAGGGAGCGAGCATTCCAAAGGGCACAGGAGAAAGGGAGAGAGGAGGGAGGGTGGCAGGGGATGGGTATGAGGTTGGAGGGGTTGACACCAGAAGGAGTAGAAGTTGCATGTGGGAGGCGAGGACGAGAGCAAGTTGAAATAAGACAGGGACCAGGATTGGGAGAGATATCCCCAGAAGCAAGGAGGAGAAGCATGGATAGAAAGAGGATGTGTGAGGAGGATTTGTAGGGGTGTTTTTTAGTGCAGGGGATATAGCTGTGTGGTGTCAGAGGACGCAGGTAAGAAAGAAGTTCATGTGAACTGAGAAGTGGTGAAGAAAGGAGAGATGGAGATATATGAATAGAGTTTGAGACATACTGAGGCTGGTAAAAAGAAGTGCATAATTTGAGAAGAAGTGAAGTCACAGCAAATATAAATGGTAAACGCAGCATCACAGCAGTAATGATGCAGTCTGGTCTTGATGATATCCTCCTTTCCAGCGTAGTTCAAATGCAGGAATCAGGGCCAGATGGGGTGTCCACTTCTTCCTCACTTCTTTTGAACTTCCTTTTAAACTTCAGTTGTTCAATAGTCATGCCACTTATAATGGGCTACTTGGATATGGGCTGCAAGCAGACTAGCTGTTCTGACTGGGTTTATATAGGCCTAAAAAGTCTCCTGACAATGTTGTTCTGTCTGCTTAATTAGCACATCTGAGGCACATTCAAACAAATGGTTTTCTACACAGGGTGTTCCCTGCCTAGGTGGCAACACTTAATTTGATTAGGGGAGTATGTTAAACTGCCCTGACACAGAAATGGTACTCCGCCAAAAACTATCAATGTTCTTTCAAATTAATGCAGGTTCAGTCTCCACCCCAGCCATGCTCTGGGAGGCCCATAAAGCCTCCATCAGAGGAGACCTGATTTCAATCGCATCACACAAAAAGAAAATTAAACTTAAGCTCCAAAAAGAGATCTTAGACAAGATCACCAAGCTAGAACAGCAGCATAAAACTACGGCATCTAAAAAAATGCTCAAACAACTAAATCTAGCTAGATCTGCCCTCAAACAGAACCAACTCGAGGAAGTAGAGAAGGCACTAAGGTGGTCGAAGCAAAAATTCTTCGATAAAGGCAATAAAGCTGACAGGCTTCTAGCCTCAAAACTCAGGGGCACGAGAGTCAAATCTCAGATATCCCGCATACAGACACGAAACGGACAGACCACATACATAGAAAAAGAGATAGCACAGGAATTTGCAGACTTTTACTCTGACCTTTACTACCTTCACCCCCCAACCCAGGACCCGGTTAGACTTAATACTAGCTCACAATATCTAGAGCAATGCAACCTGCACACCCTATCCCAGGAAGAGATAGAGAAGTCAAATAAAAATGTCTCCCAAGAGGAACTATCTGAAGCCATTAAATCACTCAAATTAGCCAAAACCCCGGGCCCAGACGGTTTCTCAAACTCTTATTATAAAATGTTCATGCCAATCCTCTCCCCATACCTATTAGATATGTACAACTCCTTCCTCCAAGGGGAACCAATCCCCGCTACCATTTCAGCGGCAAATCTGGCTATAATCCACAAGGAGGGTAGAGACCCGCTCCTCTGTGGTAACTACAGGCCCATCTCCCTGTTAAATACCGATCTCAAAATCTACAGTAAGATCTTGGCAAACAGGCTAAATCCAATTCTCCCTAGACTCATACACATAGATCAAATAGGTTTTGTGTCAGGAAGACAGGCCTCCGACAACACCCGCAAAATTGTGGATATAATAGACCACGTGCATCTCACCGGATCCAAAGCAATGATTCTGAGCCTCGACGCTGAAAAAGCGTTCGACAGAATCAAATGGTCTTTTTTAGAAACTTTTTTTTGGAAACTTATCCAAGCCCACTACAAATACAAGTGGAGCTCCACCTATATAAAATATCTGGGGGTCAAGATTTCAAACTCGTATAACTCCCTTTATCAATACAATTACCCCCCCCTATTTGACCAGATTAAAAAAGACTTGGAAACGTGGGAAAAACACCAACTTTCCTGGTTTGGAAGAATAGTGTCCGTAAAAATGAACGTCCTCTCACGGTTACTATATTTCTTCCAAACCCTCCCCATCGTAGTGCCACACCCGGCTCTAAAGAACATCCAGTCACTAATACTCCAATTCATTTGGAACGATAAGAGACCTAGGGTTCCAAGGTCAGTGATGCTCTCCTCAAGAGCAAGAGGAGGCATGGGGGTCCCCGACTTAGTCAGATATTACCTCGCAGCACAATTGAAGCAGGCTGTAGTATGGTCTGCTAGCTTCTCCCTCCCAGCTCACCTCACTCTTTGGGAACCCCAACTTCCCGCCAGGGTGTTCCACAAGACAATTTGACCAATTCCAGGGTCACAATATTAGGATGGTTGCCGATCTACTGCAGAAGGGAGAGATCCTAACTTTTCAGGCATTAAAGAACAAATTCCAGACCCAAGACCTTCATCTATTTAAATATTTACAACTTAGGCACTTCCTACACTCACTGTCTCAAACCTCCAAATTCCCCCCGCTGACCCGATTTGAAACCCTATGTCTCAAAGACATATACCAGAGAGGCCTGATATCACAGATATACAAAAGCACGGAACCAACATCAGACCCCCCGAAACACCGCTATATGCAAAAATGGTCGGACGAACTAGGTCTCCCAATAGACCTGGAAGACTGGGAGGACATTTGCCAGGGGGATTGAATAGTGACTTGTGTACCTTAGGCAGATGATATAATACAGGGGTATGTGATGTAAATTAAATAAAAATTTGAATTCCAATTTGGATATGATACCATCTATTTCAGCTTTAGTGAGAAGTTCCTTTAACAGATTTTGATAACTGCCGACCGGGTCAGACTCCAAGATGGAGTAGGAGGCCAAGTCATCCAGGAGTCTGCGTGCGTCATTGAGATATGCATATATGTCCTGGATGACTATGCCCCCTCCCTTGTCAGTCTGTCTAATGACAATGTTATGATTATCTTTGAGTATGTTCAATGCGTCTAGTTCATTTTTCGAGAGATTCTTATTAGTTTTGATTTGTTTGGAATAAAATGCCTCAAAATCTTGAAGTACCAAATTATAAAAGGCATCCACAAATCCACCCTTAAATTGATAAGGGAAGAATATCGATCTAGGTCTTAAAGGTGAATGCATACTTTTCAAGTCTTGCTCCAGATCTACCTCAGCAATACTTGTAGCATGGATAGATAATTCAAAATTTTATATGGAATCCTGTGATAAAGGACTGTAGAGGTCCGAAACGCGTAGGTGTGTTTGTTACTTTGCCTGGATCCTAATAAATAGCTTATTTTTGGTACGTATCCCTGTTGGTGTTATTGCTACTCTACAGCTGGACTTGGTGCTTCGTTTTTTCCCTGTTCCACATTCCGAATCCTGTGATACATTAGAAGCTGTTCCAGACTCCATGAAAAGAGAAGTAAGGCCCTCAATGCATATTTGTTCTTGTGTTCTAGTAACAACAGTGGGATAAGCCAATCTGGTATTTGTCTCCTGAATCTTAAAATATCTTTTGAGAGTGATCTTCCTCATAAAGCTATTCAAATCTACAAATAGTTGAAAAGCATTGGGGCCGGTATTCGGAGCAAAAGACAGGCCTCTTTCTAGCAAGGATATATCATAGATAGACAACGGAAGGGAAGATAAATTAAATATACTACTAGCCTTGGGTACAGCTAATCTTCTTCGGTTCTCCTTCTTCCTTTGTATGACTCTCCCCGCTCTATTTCCTCTGCTCCTCTTTTTCCCTGACCATGTGGTTTGTTGGGGACCTCGCAGTCCCTTAGGGGATAATGTTTGTCTTTTTCTCTTTCTTTTTCCTTCTAACTCATTTTCTCCTGTCTCGGTGTCCTGTCTAAAAAATAAGGGGACCTTTGTGTTAGCTTAGATTCCTTTGGATCTAGCACCTTTGTCATGATCAGCATTGGTCTCCAACCTAACATGATCATCATGGTCACCACCAGTACCGCCATCATCGGGGAGCTTGTCCACCCAAGAACCGAATATCTACCACCTGAGGCTGACACACAATGTGAACCCCCAGTGGAAGCTTGGGAGCCCTGATGGTGACCCTGATGACTAGAGGTGGGTCCCACCCCATCCCTGGGGGCATGGGGATGAGTCCCACCTCCCCATGTATGAGAGCCTGATTGGAATCGCCCCCTTCTTCTATTAAAAATATGTGCCCGTTTCCAGACCCTCACCTTATCAGTAGCGTAATCGTCTTTATCACGGTTCAATTTGTGATCTTTTCTAGCTGCTACCTCGTTCTCAAATTGACTACCCTTTTACAAGTACTGTATCATTAAATTCATTGAATTCACTGGTATCAGCATATGGTTTCAATAAGGCTTGAACTATATCAATCTCAGACTCTAATTCTTTTACTTTTGTATCTCTAAATTGGATCAATAGCTTCATTAACGAGAAGGAGCAATTATCTAATGTCTCGTTCCATTCCCTGGTAAACTCCAAATTGGTTTCGAATGTAGGGGCCTTTGTAATCCTTAATCCCTTTGGGATTATTTTCTTATCAACATAATCCTGAAGGGAATATGCATCCCACAAGTGATGCAACTCATCTTTCAGAAGTTTCTCTAACTTGAAAAAGTTAATTTTGTCTATGTTGTTATCAACAACCATATCTTTATCAACTTCTATAGATGGGATAAGGCCCCACCGCCTAGTAGTCCTTACTTTGGCTGTTTGCATCATGATTGTACTCTGGTAAAAACACTTCCTACCACAAGAAAAAAAAAGAAAAATATATATATATATATATATATAAAAGTGATAGTGGTGATTCTTAATATACTGCGTGAGGCTGCTACTTATGGGTTAAAGTCAAGGGGAACAAAAAAGGAAATGTAAAGTAGCGCCAATAATGATGTGATAAACAATTAGGGGATATCAAAAGAGTAATTGATTATATCCTATGAAAAATAAAAATAAAAATTATATTGATATAATATCCTATGTGCTCAATAAGTGAATGAACTATATAACTATATAACACATCAATACATAAATAAACAGTAAAAAGTGGAAAGAGGTGGTAAACCAGTCCTTTTCAAATGAAGTCCATCAATAGTTGAACAATGAATACTGGTGTGGGGGTCTCCGGCAGCTCTCAGATAGGATGAACCACATCCAAGGAATACCTATAGGAAAAAGAGAAGAGAGAGCGCACGCCCCATAGCATAAAATTGTACATTTATTGGAAAGGACGGGGGGAGGGGGGGTGAAAATTCACTCACAAAGGTAAGTATAAAAAAGGCAATTTGTGATATATATCCCCGCCAATCTGCTCAGTCACCATCCAGAATCCGCAGTCCAACTCTCACTTGACGCTGCAGAAAGATGGTAACTGGTGCAGGACTCCAGAGGCTCCTTCCGACAGACAAATCCACAGGATAGTTTGTTTTTTGCTCTTATTTCCTTCTCTCTCATATTTCTTCCAATTAGGCAAATCATAATATTCACGTTTAGCCATCCATTTATTTGGGAATTATTTCCCCAATTGTATTAACATACTCTATTCTATGGTGTCAGGTCCACTTTGCTTATACATATTTATGCATTCAACATTGAGATAGTTATAGTTCTCAATAGGGTCCTACATTTAGCGATCTATTCCCCCTGTTTGATTTTCCCATTTACAATTTAATTTTTTATCCATTCTATTACAAAACATTTTTTATTCTATTATAATTCATCATTTTTGTTCTTAATATTTATTTCGGAGCAATGTATATGCCCATTAATAATGTTTTCAAGAAATCTTTCATTTTAAAATTATCTAGTTTTATTATTATCTTTTAGGTTATCTGGGGCATATACATTGCTTTAAACTGTGATTAATTTATTTTGATGGTTCACATCCAATTTTATATTTGCTTTGTTTCCTTTTCTTATCATCAGTTAGCCATGTCAACATTGTTTAGTATTCTTTGTTGTGGTATCTAATTTATTTGTATTTTAGTTGTTTAGTTTAATTTTTTAATAGTTCTCTTGTGCTTACATCCCAGAATCAATTGCTAGCAATAGTTAACATAGTGCCTGTTCTTAGAGCTGATAGGGCATTCATCCACGATTTTAAACCAATCAAAAGGCAGGAACCCTGTAGACTTAAATACACAGCCAGCATACAACCAATCTTCAACCCTTTGAGAAAGTAGCAGTTACATGACGAAACGCGTCAGGGAGCGGTATTACATCACCACGCATGCGCATGATGGGCCGCATCGAGCGCAGATCAACATTGCGGCCAGCTGCTATATAAGACACTGTTTAAACTCCACAAGATTGGATTTGTCTGTCGGAAGGAGCCTCTGGAGTCCTGCACCAGTTACCATCTTTCTGCAGCGTCAAGTGAGAGTTGGACTGCGGATTCTGGATGCTGACTGACCAAATTGGCAGTGATATATATCACAAATTGCCTTTTTTATACTTAAGTTTGTGAGTGAATTTTCACCCCCCCACAGCCACTCCTTTCCAATAAATGTACAATTTTATGCTATGGGGCTTTCGCTCTCTCTTTTCTTTTTCATATATATATATATAGGCATACCCCGCATTAACGTACGCAATGGAACCGGAGCATGTATGTAAAGCAAAAATGTACTTAAAGTGAAGCACTACCCTTTTTCCACTTATCAAAGCATGTACTGTACTGCAATCGTCATATACGTGCATAACTGATTTAAATAACGCATTTGTAACAGGCTCTATTAGTCTCCCCGCTTGCGCACAGCTTTGGTACAGGTAGGGAGCCGGTATTGCTGTTGAGGACGTGCTGACAGGCGCATGCGTAAGCTGCCGTTTGCCTATTGAGCGATATGTCCTTACTCGCAAGTGTACTTAAAGTGAGTGTCCATAAACCGGGGTATGCCTGTATATATATATTTTTTTATATATATATATATATACAAACACAATCCGCTGACTCTAATAAGATATTACGGTATATGTAGTAAGGAGAATGAACCCTACAATGTCCGGTGCTCCACAACCACACGTACGACTGGGCGTTGTATAAACAAGCAATCTTGGACCAACACAAAGGTGAAATGGCAACCTTACTGACACTGAAGCAATATAAGAATAAATGTCATAGGGAGAACGGGAAACAGACTAAATACCTGGGTGGGGGGCTAGTGAGCAGGGGACAGATAGAGACAAGATGAGAAGCAGCCGTAGGATGCCCCTCTTGTGTACTCACGGATACTTTCACCTGCTGCCCTTACCTGATCTGGTGTCTTCACTGCCCGTGTATTCTTGCTGGTCCCAGCTGTACAAGCACCGCGGTTCTGAATGACGTCATCACCAGGAGTAAACTGCTGTGCTGGGACTGGTTACAGCATGCCGTGCGCTCCAGTGCTCCTTGAAGTCCCAGAGGGGGGCGGCACCAGGCACTCACGCTGGACGGGAGACATGGCTCCCCAGTCAGGAAGTAGTTGCCTGCGTGCTCCAGCCAGATGGTGGTAATAGAAGAAAAGTGTATAGGCGGTCACAGCACACAATCCGCTGACTCTAATAAGATATTACGGTAGTGCGTTATTAATTGGCAAATAATAGTAGTAGAACTTACCTCATGAGCTTTTCTTCTCCGTGAATTGTGCGTCAAAAATTCGTTTGGATAGGGCTGATTTTGTAATTTATCTTTTCCAAAATATAATCAAATGTAGTTATAATCATCCTCAAAATCACATTCAAAAAAATTACTTTCGTACTTAAGCAGTACTGGATACAAGGTTGAAAATTCACCATGTGATGCACGATGGCGATTTATTTCGTGCACGTTGGTTTCTCGCTCACCCAATAATATTGATTTGATGTACACACTGTCCATCAGCAGTAACATTGCAATCTGCTTTAATTTCTTTAATTTTGCCTGCCTGGAGAGCGCCATTTTGGGTGCTGTGTGTGGGACTGCTGCAGTGCTGTTAGCTCTACTTTGTTGTTTTTGTTTTGGCCCTGCCCCCTGTCATGAACACACCCCCGGTCCATTTTGGCCACGCCCCGCCGCACGCAAAAAAGCTCCCTATGGACTGCAGATAGCATGAAGTGCCTCTCCACATCCTGCCTGTATGCAGTGCGGGCGCGCTGTCTGAGGCAGCGGGGCCTTAGCCTAAAGGTAAAAATCAAGTAATATGGCATTAATTACATTCTTGTGAAGTACTTTATTAAATATAAGAGCATCATCTGCATAATATCCATCACGCATGCATTAAACTACACACACACAATGAAGCGTAGAATTTGAACAATAAGAACATATATATGTGTATAGCTGCATTGTAATATTCAGCGTGAAAAATAACATTTTATAAATTACATTGTATATGTTCATCAATGCAATGTGCACAATGACAAGTGATTACTTGCATTATATATTGATACGTCCACCTACAATCGATTGCTTACTATTCAGCATGTAATAATATTAATGTGCGTCCTCATGTGACGTGGCTACGTGGTCATGTGACGATGATGACTCTCCACTATGAAAAGCTGCATTAAGACGCCCAGGTCACCGGCGGGCACAAGAGAGCTTGAGCGAGGACATAATGATGGCAGCAGTGAAGGACGCTAAGAGACAGATAAAGAAGAACAACATTTTTTAAGAAATATTATAATGTTCAATTGTTGACATTTTAAGGTTCTCTAATCATGTGTCTACCTTCAGCGTTAACGTCTAAAATTATAGATGCATAATATTACAGTGCACGCCTGCTTCAATAAGCATATTGTTTTTTATCCAACATTTTAAGAATATTGTCACGTACAGCACCCAGCTTGCACGCGGCCTGTATACGGGACAAGGGTTAATTCTGA
This sequence comes from Ascaphus truei, assembly GCA_036426205.1. Taxonomy (NCBI): domain Eukaryota; kingdom Metazoa; phylum Chordata; class Amphibia; order Anura; family Ascaphidae; genus Ascaphus; species Ascaphus truei. The sequence goes on along the minus strand of CM071567.1, from coordinate 151,101,170 downwards.
TGCTCGCAAGCTCTCCTACTTTCCACCTCCTCAAAGGTCCGTCAAATTGACAATATCTCCTCTAAAGGATCTAGGATCAATACACAACCCGCAAGTTGCCCTACTCTTCACCCCCGCAAAGATCCTTCAAATGAGTTGTATCTCTCCTCAAGCTGTCCCAATATACCCCTGCCACTAACAGGACACTAGTTGGCACGTGACTTAGATATGCAACCAGGGTTAATACACACGGCTACTCTAGCCAACCCCCCTTTCTCCTCTGCAAAGAAACAGCAAGTTAAAATTAACGCCTACTCAATTGCAAATCATAACTATCCACTGCCACCACCTGAGGGTATGCAAATTTGAAATTTGATAAAAGATCTCGGTGTAAAATATCTGCCAGGGCCTCAGGTCCCTGTTTATTATGGAAAGACTATGCACTTTAACACACCAAAATCAGTTGTAGCAACATGTGCCTGAATTAGCAAATTATTCTCTCCAGAGCGTGTACTAGTTCATTAAGAGCCCAAAGCATTACTTATTAAATGTTTTAATATATAAAAATACAGTGCTTAAATTACAGAAAAGGTATTACAAAATAAACATACAGTTACAATAAAAGGCAGAAAAGCTTCTTAAAATAAAAGGGGTAAAACAGAAAATCCTACTGCTGCGGCCAAGTTTATTCGAGCATTTGCCCGTTCTTGGCCGCAGCAGTAGCCTGGCGCGCGCCCGAGAGTGACGGGCGCGCGCCGAAGCAGCGGAAGAGCGCCCTCCGATCGGGGCGCTCTCCCTACCGCTGCCGGGTCCGCCGGGTCCCCCGGAACCCCCTGCCGCTGTCCCGCGATCGCGGGACACCAGGGCTCCCTCGGGGAGCCCCTGGACGCGCGTGCAGGGGGCGCACGCTCCCGAAGACGCGTGACCGCGCGTCTATGAAGCGCGGCACGTCGAGGGGCGGCCACTAGCAAGCCGGGAAATCTCCCGGCTTGCGGATCTGGCCGCAGTGTGATTAAGTGTGTCGGTAGTGTATACGTTACTGTAACAGGGGAGTTATTCCTGTTCAGGAAATGTGCCTCTAATCCAGCAGTGTGGTGGTTAACTGCTGGTAGTCAATTAACCAACACCACTTGGCTGATTAGGTTTCTTAGAAAAGCCTGTCTGTGAGACAGGAAGTGAGATTGTTCCTGAGTATCACAAGTAGTGGGACTGACCATAGGAACAGATGTCTTGAGCCTGCCAGAAGAAAAACTGCACGCTGCTTGCAAGACACAGGGCAAAGCACTTCTGAACCTGAATGCTGATATAGCCTGAGGAAAAAGGCAGCAACCCAGGAACAGAGAAGACTTTCCCTCCAACTACAAGAAAACAAGAAACTGAGACAAGTAACTGTGGCCCGAGCAAAGAAATTCACAGTGCTTCACAATACAATGAAAATGTGGAAGCAAGCTCAGAGAAAGCAAAGTGTGCAGATAAATTCCCTGAGAAGAGACTTGCAAGACGCACTCAAAAAACAGGGATCTCTCGCGGATGTTCTACAAGGACAAGTATTGACCCTGACCAAGCGTCAGTATCCCACAGCCACAAAAACCCATGAAGACAAGGGTACAGTGAGAGCTGGGAATACCGCTCGTCTGAAATACAAGGTTGCAAAATTTGAACCACCTAAACAAGCACTAGCAAAACCTTCAGCCACCGAACAGGCAACAAAAAAAGGTACATGTGCTGAATCAAAACCAGAAGAATCCTTAGCTGATGAAGCTGAAAAGATGGGACATTCTCTGGAATTGGATGTGGAATTGCAACTAAATCCCAAAGAAGCTGTACTAGCAACTCCCTTGAGTGGAAAAAGTGCAGAGAGACGGCTTCAAGAGCGGAAAACTCAAATGGCTGTTTTTAAACGCTCTGCAACTGTTGACATACAGTCTGCCTACAATAAGACGAGCACCCGACGCGAGGGAAATCTCATGACCGCCCACGCAGCAAAAAGACTATACTTGGAAAAAGTCCTCCTCGAGGGACTGAGGAGTGCTGATCTCAAGCACTTTCGGGAGGAGAAACGAATAAACTGGAGAAAGGGCTCCAATCCCAGCGGGACTGAGGGTTCTCTTCCTCCATCCACTCTCATTCAAGTCACAGAGATATCTAGAATGAGAGTGGAAGGATGGGCTTTGGCCGTGGCAATCCTGAGCTTCCCACAAACAGGGGAGTTATGTAACAGGGGAGTTATCCCTGTTCAGGAAATGTGCCTCTAATCCAGCAGTGTGGTGGTTAACTGCTGGTAGTCAATTAACCAACACCACCTGGCTGATTAGGTTTCTTAGAAAAGCCTGTCTTTGAGACAGGAAGTGAGATTGTTCCTGAGTATCACAAGTAGTGGGACTGACCATAGGAACAGATGTCTTGAGCCTGCCAGAAGAAAAACTGCACGCTGCTTGCAAGACACAGGGCAAAGCACTTCTGAACCTGAATGCTGATATAGCCTGAGGAAAAAGGCAGCAACACAGGAACAGAGAAGACTTTCCCTCCAACTACAAGAAAACAGATAAGACTTTCCTTAATAAGACTTTGTATCTGCACATATCAAGATATATGTTTGGGGCTGGGAGACATGCTAATCTAAAGGGAGTTGTGGACTGCATAGGTTTCACTAGACATACTCCCAAGTGAACAGAAGCTTTGTTTGACCCCTTATTTGAACATGTTTGGATGATTTTCTTATGTTAAGGAAACAGGCGCAATAAAAGCCTTATTTAATTTCACCTTAACAAGTCTCCCTTGCATACCTCTGTGCATGTCCTCCTACAGTTACCAAATGCTATGGAGAGGCGCTGGTTCAGAACATGAGGTCTCCCATGCTTTTTCCAAGGATGCCCCTGGTGAGATCTGATGTTTAACAACTTTCCCTAGACTTAAATACATTATTTCTCAAGGCCCCGGCATGAGCCCACCCCTTCTACAGAATACTTTGAAGCTGCCTTCCCCAGACCATGTCTATAGACCTTGATTAAAACAATTGACACCTTGAGTGGGCTATCCAGGCTGGACCCCCAGCCCCAAGTAAATCCCTTTGAAGTTCAGAGCAGACCAAAGAAACAGTCCTGACCTGTTTCAAACTCAGCATTTTGTATTTTGTTAAAAGAATTGTAGCTCATTAGCCCCTCAAGCACCAAATGGATTAACTAGATAATATTCTCATGATATTATTATGACACTTCCCTCCTTAAAATGAGCAAGGTGCTGGCTCAAACGGCAGTCCCACGCTCATGCAAATAAAACCTTTAACATTTTCTCTGGGTCCCTCTGCCTCGCTGTCTTGCCTTCTCTTACTGAATATCTCTATACCCACCCCTCTCTCTCCTACCTCTGCGGACTGTCCCTGTGCCTCGCTGTCTTGCTTTTTCTTGCTGTATATATCTCTCCCAGCATCGCTCTCTCTGATCCCTCTGCGGACTGTCCCTGTGCCTCACTGTCTTGCTTTCTCTTGCTGTATATATCTCTCCCAGCCTCGCTCTCTCTCCCCTCTGCAGATTGTCCCTGTGCCCCGCTGTCTTGATTTCTCTTGTGGTAGATATCTCTCCCAGCCTCGCTCCCTTTTCCCTCTGCGGACTGTCCCTGTGCCTCGCTGTCTTGCTGTATACTGTATCTCTCCCCCAGCATCACTCTCTCTCCCTCGATTGACTGTCCTTGTGCCTCACTGTCTTGCTGTTTATATCTTTCCCAACCTTGCTCTCTCTTCCCTCTGTGGACTGTCCCTGTGCCTTGCGGTCTTGCTGTATATGTCTCTCCCAGCCTCGCTCTCTCATTCCCCTGTGGACTGTCTGGCTGGTGTGGATGGATATATACTGAGAGGCTCCAACACCCTCCCCACTCTGGTGCAACCCCTGTCAGTCATTCTTCCCCTTTACCCAATGTGTGTTTGTACCTGGAATTGTTCGACGGGTCCCTGAGCTGGTTGGGTCACAGCGGTCTCATAGTGGGTAAACATCTTTCCAAGATCATTACCAAGCAACATATTAGCGGGAATATCATCCATTACTCCCACCTCCCACACATCCTGCCCAGTACCCCAATTAAAGTATACCTTTGCCACCGGCAAAACATGGCGGCCTCCTCCTGCCACCCCCATATGCAGAATACTCCCAGGAATGATCTCCTCCACACTGACTAATAGCTTTGGGGTACTGAGCTGTGATCTCTCGCAAGACTCACACAGGTCAGTCACTTTTTAATGTTTCATTTATCCCGCAGGCATAAATGCAAACCACTAAAAAGCTCTGATATTAACAAAAATACAAATTGTTATCCCACAACTATGCCACCATTTGTCACTTACGGCACCCAGCTAGCACGCAGCCTGAATACAGGACAAGGGTTAATACTGTGCTCGCAAGCGCTACCACTTTTCACCTCTGCAAAGGTCTGTCAAATGGACAATATTTCCTCTACAGGATCAAGGATCAATACAAAACCCGCAAGCTGCCCCACTCTTCACCCCCGCAAAGGTCCCTCAAATGAGTTGCATCTCTCCTCAAGCTACAGTATCCTAATATACCCCTGCGATGAACAGCACACTAGGGGGGCACGTGACTTAGATATGCAACCAGGGTTAATACACACAGCTACTCTAGCTAACCCCCCTTTCTCCTCTGCAAGGAACCAGGGAGTTAATATTAACCCCTATTCAATTGCAAATCATAACTATCCACTGCCACCACCTGAGGGTATGCAAATATGATAAAAGATCTCAGACTAAAATATCTGCCAGGGCCTCAGGTTACGGACACACGAGACTAATGGACTCTAGCATACCATAGCCAGATGAACTTGTATACACAACAGAACTTGTACATAGAAGATGTGGACAGCCATCACTATCTTATAATAATAAAATTTTAACACTTAATTATAATAAACACGAAAGACAGTATATATTATTATTAACTGATGCATTGTTGCTTACCTGAGAAATAGGTGCTGATCACATTCCAACGTGTCTCCACCCCACTGGCTGTCTGCTCATGATCCCCTGCAGCATGGACAGGAGGGTCCTCCTCGAAACTCTCCCATATGTTGCCTGGAAGATTGTCACGCAGTGCAATATTGTTGTAACGCTCGGCCTGCCCACAAGCCAGACAAGACCCCGGGACTGAGGTGGAAAGGAGTAATACCACACACCTAACAGCAAACAGAGGCACTGCCGGAGTGTGGTAGTAGCGTAGCTGATCCTGATAACAAAAATAGACAAAGTTCAGTACTTGCCAACTCCGGTGTTGAATGGTAAAATCCGTAAGCCAATGGTCTAGGTGTAGAGAGGGCAGCATGGTAGAGTGTCTGTAAGCCTGGGTCGTGGAGTGGAGAGAGCAGCGTAGTAGGGGTCCTTAAGCCGTGTCCAAAGGATATAGAGGTCCGCAAGGTAGAGAGTCCAAAGCCAAATCCAAGGGGTACCAGAGAGCAGCGTGGTCGAAGTCCAAAGCCAAAGGTCAAATTCCAGGGAGGTCAGCAGAATATCCAGGGACAGGAACATGGAACTGAAAGACAAGAGAGCCAGGCACAAGCAGACAGCACCAAGGTACAGAAGCTATGCAGAGCAAGGAGGTAATGGTGAGGGGAGACTAAATAGTGGGCTGGGACCTATCAGAGGAAGGGGAGGAGCAGAGGAGTGGACCGGGGGAGATCCTGATAGGAGAGAAGGGCCTGGGGGGCGGACCTGGTGGAGCAGGGGCAGGGAAGAGTGTGATGCGTGCGCTGACCCTGAGGAGGCGGGGTCAGGCGCATGGCACCGGTAAATGGAAGCCTGGGTCCGCGCACGCCCGTAAGGGTGACGCGCGCGACCCGGAAGTGCAGGAGCAGCCGTGGGAGAGACCGCGAGGACTGAGGCATGCCTCCGGGGGGCCCGAGCAGCAGGGAGAAAAGGTAAGGAGGCACTGGAAGCGGGGATACCCGCAGCGCGGATCCTTACAATTGTGCAGAATGCTGCAACAGATCACTATGTCAGACACCTTTTCAGGCTTATACTGTAGGGCACCACCAGATCAAGAATATACTAGAGAAACCCCCAATTCAGCTTAATAATAGTACTGATTGAATTGAGATGTTGCTATTGGGGCGGTATAACGTAACAGCTGTAAAAGACACGAACACAAATATTATACTTGATTACTTGATAAACATTGGCACATTCTCAGAGCAGATGTGGACATTAAAGAAGTTAATTGGCACCTACCCCTGAATGGTGAGCAGACGGGCACGCAACCTCAGGGACATTTTAGTCCATAGTCACTTTACAGAGACGCCAGTTAGAACTTGGCTACCACCGAAACTGGTAGGCACTTACACCTGCCAACAGTGCAAAGCATGCTGTCACATCTGTACCACCAAAATAATCAATAATTGGCATAAGTCACAGACTTACCAAATTAGAAAGTTCATTAATTGTCAGAGTTTTGGGGTGATCTTCAAAGGGTCTGAACCTGTGGCAAAATCTATGTGGGTAAAACCAAAAGACGAGTACTTGAACACATAGGTACCATAAGGAATCAGCAGATAACCCTGTCGTGCGGCATATTAACAACTGCCACAGTGGTGATCTAGACACCATCACATTTCTAGGCATTGATCAACTTTCTACCGGTCCAAGGCGTGGTGATTTAGATTCCATCTTGCTCCAGAAAGAGGCAAGATGGATCTATACGCTGCAAGCGTTCTCACCTAAAGGGCTCAATGAGGGTTTTGTTTTTAGCCAATTCATTTAGTTTTGCACTTGACTATTATACCACATCTGGCCACAATATTCATGGTGTAGATCAGCGGTGCGCAAACTGGGGGGCGCGCCCCCCTGGGGGGGCGCAAGATTGTTTAGGGGGGGCGCAGGAAGCAGCGGCGATTTTGCCAGGAGCAGAGGGGAAAAAGCCGTCTGCAGCTGCAATTTTTCTTTTGGCCATTAGGTGGCGCTGTGCTGCGCTGTGCTACAGTACACAGCAGCATCTCGTTGCTTCCTGCTTCCTGCGTGTGTGACATGGGGAGAGGCGGTGAGTGAGACTGGCACATGGGGGAGTGAGATGGGAACAGGGGGGGAGTGAGACTGGGACATGGGGGGAGTGAGACTGGGACATGGGGGGGGAGTGAGAACTGGGACATGGGGGGGAGTGAGACTGGGACATGGGGGGGAGTGAGACTGGGACATGGGGGGAGAGTGAGACTGGGACATGGGGGGGAGTGAGACTGGGACATGGGGGGGGTGAGACTGGGAGATGGGGGGGGAGTGAGACTGGGACATGGGGGGGAGGGGGGAGTGAGACTGGACATGGGGGGGGTGAGACTGGGACATGGGGGAGTGAGACTGGGACAGGGGGGAGTGAGGATGGACATGGGGATTGGATGGGACATGCGGGGGGGTGGGACGGGACATGGGGGGTGAGACTGGGACATGGGGGAGGAGACTGGGACATGGGGGAGTGAGAATGGCACATGGGGGAGTGAGACTGGGACATGGGGGGGGAGTGAGAGGGACATGGGGGGGAGTGAGACTGGCACATGGGGGGGAGTGAGACTGGCACATGGGGGGGAGTGAGACTGGGACATGGGGGGGAGTGAGACTGGGACATGGGGGGGTGAGACTGGGACATGGGGAGTGAGTTGAGCTGAGAGCATGGGGAGGGTGTGTGAGTGACAGTGGGGGGTGAGAGTGTGAGATGGGGAGGGGGGGTGAGAGTGAGTGTGACATGGGGAGGGGGGGGGTGAAAGAGCTACATGGGGATGGGGATGAGAGAGACATTGGTGGGAGGGAGGGAGACACTGGCAGGAGGGAGAGAGACACACAATGGCTGGAGGGAGAGTGTGAGAGAGACACCGGGTGGAGGGAGAAACAATAGCTGGTTGGAGAGTGCAAGAGAGACACTGGGGGGAGGGAGAGGCAATGGCTGGAAGGAGAGTGAGAGACAATGGAGGTAGGGGGACACTAGGGGGAGGGAGAGAGAGAGACACACAGGGGGAGGGAAAGAGAGTGGGGGGAGACACTGAGGGGAGGGATAGAGAGGAACTGGAGGGGGAGTGAGAAATACAGGGAGTTGGAGAGACTGGAAGAGGAGTGTGAGACTGGAAGAGGGGAGAGAGTGAGAGACAATGGGGGGAGGGAGAAAGAGACACACACTGGGGGGAGGGAAAGAGAGTGGGGGGGGGGAGGGGGAGACACTGAGGGGAGGAATAGAGAGGGACTGGAGGGGGAGTGAGAAATACAGGGAGAGACTGGAAGAGGTTAGAGAGGTCCTGAGGTGTTCTAATGTGGCGGGAAGAGAGAGATTAATAATACAGCAGAAATGGGAACGCTATTAGACAAATATTATAATATTTATTTTTAAGTTATGTAATTTGTGCTATAAATACTTTTTTTGTAGACGCGTGGTGGGGGCGTTACAAAGCTGGTTCGCCCTCAATGGCTGAACCAGCTCACGTGCGCTGACGTCATGTGATTTTGATTACATCAGGCAGGGGGGGCCAAAGAAATTTCATGGATGAAAAGGGGGGCTCGGCATAAAAAGTTTGCTCACCCCTGGTGTAGATCCTGGCACCTCTCATACCTACCTGTTAGGGCTGAATTTGACAATTTGAGTGATATACATTTTTTAAATTAATCTGTCACAATGACAAATACCAACATATCTTTATTCATATTATTTCATTAAATAATTCACAGTGGTTATTTTGGGATCCACTCCAACCACTGATTGACAGCATCATTGGTCAGCAATTCTTAATTATGGATTGTGTAGAACAGGACACAGATAGTACATCATCCGCTATTTCCATTCATATGCCTGCTACTAATACAATGTAAGGATAATACATATCTAGAATTCTAAGACTTGTAGTTATACTGTACATCACTCTGGTATACTTTATACATGGTTGCAGTAACATACTATCAGTGGACAACTCTGAGACAATTCAGCATATTTTATACTTACCTTACTTGTCTGATATATCTCTATCAACTGCACATGTGCATGGTCATGGCAGGGTTAATGCAGGCGGAATAACAAGTAAAAAATATATATAAAAGTGCGCAACCCCAAAACAACTCAATCATGTGAAAGACAATGTCTATTAGTGATAGTGATATATAAATTCCTAATAAATAATGTGAATATTAAACCAAGTGATAATGTTAGGCACAACCTTACTGTGGAAGTGATAAATATATATATATATACCATACAGGAACGTTGGTGTATGCGAATGCAGCTCTTAAAAAGGGAGTGGCTCAGCACTTTCATAAACTAGAGATAAAGACAAGAAAAAAAGCGCAAAACACAAATCGTGAAGTATATCAAAAACAGTGTTTTAATAAAATTGGTAAGTATTCTGCGTACATTTAGAATAAAGATCATAAGCATTTACATGTAACAACACGCGATGTTACCACACAGCGGAGTGGGAGATTTGGAGGTCTCTCAGGTAACCGGATACCTGCTGGAGCTCACATTCTTCTGCATCTGGCGTGATGTCAGCACCTTGCAGCCGGATCGTCTGATGTGTGGAGAGAGGATTTAGCCTGGGTCGTCTGGCTCCACAGACCACGCTCAGCACACTGGCCAGTGTGTTCCACGTGGATGTAGTCCGTTTCACGGGGGTGCACAGAGCAAATGTCCCGAACACAGTCAGCTCCAACGGCACTCGGCAGAGGGAATAAGTCCTTCTGAGCACGCAATGATGACGTCACTCGTAGGGACGTAGCTAGACACGAGGCGGGCCAATAGTTTGTAGATATAATTGTGGTGTTCCAGTCAGGGAGTAGTATATACTTTTTTACCTACTCTGTAGTGCCTTCCTATGGCTATGATTGAACTCATGAGACACCATTTAGCTGCAGGGTTCTTCATTTAGAGATTATTGCTACCTTTCTAACAGTGTACCGTGCAGTAGCTGTCTCTTTTTGTTTTTACATAGAAGATCAAGCTTTGCATTCACTCTTCACGCAGCTGCTTTATCATTAAGAGTTTGAGTGTTTGCATGGAGATCTTTGCTTACACGTCTATGCGCAGATTTGCCTTTCAACATAGGCTTACTTTGCCTTATATTGTTAGCAGCTATCAGACACTATTGATTGCTGACAATACACTGGGGATAAATATGCAATCCACAGTGTGTTGCATGTATGTGCTCACCTATTATTAAGTTTTACTGTAGTGTACTTACCAGGTAGTGTTTGCACAGATCTATTTATCAGAGATCTCTGCTTACACGTCTATTTACCAACCTTATCTCTCCTGTTTGAAATATCAACTACAGTATATGGGCAAGTTTTGCTAACTAGCGTCCAATTATTGGCTCGCTTTACTACATAATACTTGTAGTAATCAGATACCATTGATTGCTGACAATACACTAGGGATAATACTAAAACCCATAGTATATTGCATATATGTGGTTACTCATTTTCAGGTCTAAGTGCACTAACCAGCTACTCTTATCAGCTGCAGGCAATTCAATCATGCATTTTAGTCATTCATTCCCCCCCCTTAAGTGTGGTGTATAATACCTATATAGAGATCACCAAGCACAGTGGATAAAGTTTACACACTGTACTAAGCTATTATTGTTATCGAGGGTTTTAATTACTCGATTGGATCAATTATGCGTTATTTAATTGGTTAGTTTAACACCCTGTATTTTATCATTTGCTCCTAATAAAAATGTATATTTTAATTCATTCATTAATCACAAAGTTAGGGGTCAAGTGCAATTAAATTGAGGTTCTTGTCCTCTACAGCTGAACTGCCAGATCTATCAAGACAACTGAAACAACTTTTCAACAGTCCAAATGTCCGCTCTATAACTGATCGAGTTGATATATGTGTCGCATTATATTGCTCCTCTGCAGGGGTTTGAGGGTTAACCAGTGGTGTTAAGAGCCACGGTCGGTTCCCGTATCCTGAATAACCTATAATACAGTGTAATAGATTAATATTACACATTGTACAATGTACTAATGTAAAAATATATATATATTGTTATTCGATAAAAAACATTACATACATTAAAACTAAAAACGTTATATAAGATGTGAGGTGTTTATTCCTATATGAGAGACTCACAAAACATGCAGATATCTGTCTTTGAGACATTAGTACATAATTGTATAGTACATAATTGTAGTACACATCCATAGTATAGTCAATCATAAATGACATTATGTAATGTTAGCTATGTTGTCTATAAAAATGCTTAAACATATGTTTGACATAACTGCTGCATTGTCTGTAAAATGTGTGTTTCTGTGTGTGTGTCTCTAAATATGTGATACAATCAATTCACATGGACATTTGTATTATAAAAAATGATTTTGAGATTATAAGATGTAGCTTCAAGTATTTATTAATATAGTTGTGAGTATATGAAACACTATACTATATATGTCATAATAATATGAATTTTCAATCAAAAATACATAAATATAAAACATACATGAATTTACCACTCAATTGTATTATGACCCGTTTCAAATGCATGGAATACTGATGAGTTTCTCAGAATAGAAGAATCATGGCTAGAACCCGAGAATCTGGCTACCACATTAAGAATCTTCATGTTGGCATCGCATACCACCTGCACATTGATGGAGTTAAAGTGTTTCCTGTTACGGTACACATGCACATTCCGACTAGGCAGCATCAAGGCAAAATGCAATCTATTGCACCCATCACGCATGGTAGCCCTGCTATGGTATAAAAGCCATTCCTGAGTTCCAGCCACTCTGTCTGCTCTCTAATGAATATAACTCCTAGCGTGTCTAGTCAGTACACATAGAAACTGGCTAAAGGCCCGCAAGAATGATAACTGCAAGACCCCGTCTACTATGCCCACAGTTGTCTGAAAAGACGCAGAAGCAAGAAAATGTAATGAGCACAGCATTTTAACAAGTCCAGGGACTGCACGACCTCTGCCTGTTATGAAATGTAAATCTTCTCTTAACTCTGCACTCTGAGCTAAGATTGCATCTGTACTCAAGTTATATCTGCTAATAATTTAATCCACAGTAAGCCCCTACAAAAGTGTGCATTCACGGTATGGAACAGGGCACCACCTTTCTCCTCTTTCCTCTCCCTCTCCTATCCTGTTCCTATCCTCTCCTCTCCTCTCCCTCCTATCTGGTCCCACTCCTCTCCTCTCCCTCTCCTATCCTGTCCCACTCCTCTCCTCTCCCTTTCCCTCTACCCCTCCTATCCTGTCCCACTCCTCTCCTCTCTCCTATGCCTCTCCTCCAAAGCCAGGCTTCTCCTTCTCATCATAATGTGTCTCAACTCTATCTCTATCCATCTCTGCATCTGCCATCTCTACCACAAAGTAAGTGTTCAATTGCCTTCCTTTAAGTAGCTATGTCCTTATGGGATGTGACTTCAATAAATGAAAGGTGTTAAGCAAAAAAATAATACAAGTAATAGCCTCCATGTGTTTTTAAAAACAATGAATATGTGTTCATTATCAACCTGAAATCATTATAACCTGATATCTTTTTAAAATGTGACATAACTATTCATATACCTTGGTTAGCCAAAGTAAAACAGATGTTTATAATGCCACTACAGGTAGTCCTCGTTGTCCAACATTTCACAACGAATGGCATATCCAACGCTTTATAATGCAACCCTAAGGGCTGTTTTTCGAAGCCGGAATGCGTTATCCAACGTCTAAATGCATTATCCAACGCTTACCGCCACTGATTAATATGGGACTCACTTTACACCGGTTACACTATCCAACGCTACTTCCAGAACGGTTTCCGTTGGATAACCGAGGAGTGCCTGAGGTTAAGGTTAATTGGTACTAAATCATTGAAGCATGTTGACATGTAAAGCTGCAGTTCAAGCTGCCGTTTAAAAAAAATTGTTATTTTCACATTAAATATGTGCATCAATACAATCTGCACAATAACACGTGATTCGCTAAGCTACAGATCGATTCATTCTCCTGTAATCGATCGCTTGATCAGGGTTATTACATTCAGTTCTTGCACAGCATTGTGGGCAATGTAGTCCTGGAATTTGATTGACTGTGCAGTTACAATTATACAATTGGTGCAGTGCTAAGAGAGGGCGGGGCTCAAGAGTCAGAGCCTATCAGAAGGGGAGGGGGGCTGTCACTTTGGAAATGCTTCCTACATTAGAAACATTCAAAATATATTTAATACTTTTTTGTTTTTTTAAATGCTACAAGTATTTTCTCATAGTACCGAACTGATTTATAAAAAAAAACAAAAAAACACATGTAGGAGTTGCTTCAACTGCTGCTTTCAATTCACAGACACCCACAACATAATAAATAATAAAATAAAAAATTCTATTACATATGAAGGATTCTTGGAAAGCCAACCAAAATATGGTAGTAAACCATAGTAGTAAAAACATTGTAGATTGATGACAGAATATAACATGTATTGAATACTGTATGTTAGAAATGCTGTCTAAAGGTTTAAATGTACTGTATGTTACCAGGTAGAACATACTGTATGTCAACACTGTCACAAGAATTAAACTTATATGTAGAAGCTGCTGGTCAAAGTGATGTTTTGACAAAATGAAATTGATTTAATATCATTAAATATGTGCATCAATACTATCTGCACACTGACAAGTGATTAGAAATGTTGCAGATATATAAATTCTCCTGTACTCGTTCGATTGGTCGGGTTAGTAAAATATTTTACTGCAAAGCATTGTGGGACATTTAGTCCATGTAGATAATATAAATGGGCAGTTACCAGATACAATTGGTACCCTGCTAGAGAGAGACCAGGGATGAAGAGCCCAAACCAATCAGAAGAGGAAGGGGATGTGACTTTGATAATGCTTTATACATTATAAACATTGAAAAATTACATTAAATGTATGGCATACTTGTGTTATTACAAACACTTTTGTCATAGCACATAAATTATTTATAATTCTTTATTAACATGTTTGATATTGTCTGAAATGTACCTTTAAGAGGTTATGATAGGACTATCCCGCGACCCCGCTGAACTAAGACATTCATGTACCCCGTATATAATCATAACATCAACAAGTCATATCTTAACACATAAATAATGTATGCAGTGACACTATTAGCTCAATAAGGTAAACGGTTATATGTATTACAACTCACACTTTTCAAGACCACGGAATCACAAATACAAAGTAATATGTCTCAGCTCCATAGACTCCATGCTTAAAACATATGTTAACAAAAATACATTTTTTTTTCAAAAGTCCTGTCTCGCCGCTTATCGACAGCTTCTCAACACCTTCTCGCTAACTTTTCCTGATGGGACGATTGTGAGGGAAAATCTCAATTGTAAAGCGGCGATTACCATCAATAAGCTAATCGGGGCTACTAGAATAGCACAAGTTTGAAAAGCTGGCTTATTGCAGCACGTTGGCGTATTTATGTTTTCGGCAAAAAAAATGGCGACTTTTTCTATAACGCTGAGTTATCGAGGCTTACTGAATCGCTGTAGCCTTTTTTGGCATGAGGCCCCAGGTCTGGATAGTGGAAGGCCCCAATTCTTATCCTTCCGCGGAATGACATGACAAATTTAGATAAATAAATATATTAGTTATCAATCACGCCGATCAAATATCATCAAATTATATAGCCAATTTCCACAAGGAATCAATCTCAGAATTAATTATTTATTCGAGAAAAGAAACACTTCTACATGCAAACCACGATATTAAAATTAATGTGTCTTATAAACAATAAAACATCCTGTTACATAATCAGAATATTTGGATTATCAAAATTGTAACAATAGACAAAGTCTAAGCCAATGGAAATTGTGGACGAATATAAATGTAAAGAGAGAGAGTGGGCTAGATGATAACAGATTTTGCTAACTATATGTGTTCAAATATGTACAATATATAGCACTAAACCATTATGCGTACTATGAAGAACCATATTCTGTATTAGATAATATCCTAATTCTCGCCAAAATGACCAAGGTCCCAGTCAGAATTAAGACCAAATAGAACCTGTGTCTTCATGGTAAATATCCAAAATAGCTCAGGACGATCTAAAGCATTCATTCTGTTGCCACCCCTAATGCATGATGGTAGTTGCTCAATCCCTGAAAAGGAAAACACATCTAGACCTCCTTGAGTACAACATGTAAAATGATGAGAAATTGGATGTGTCAAATCCCCCTTTTCAATGAGTCGCACATGCTCCATGAATCTCACTTTTAGAGCTCGAGTAGTGCTGCCCAGATATTGTTTACCACAGTGACAGGTCAGGAGATAGACCACAAAATGCGTATTACAGTTAATAAACATTATGGCTCCAGACCGCCGACCTATCTCTGTGAAAGAAAAATCAGACCCTGTATTCATACACTTGCAAATTTTGCAGTGTAAACATTTAAATGTTCATTTAGGAAAGGGGGTGCAGATGGTATTTTTTGACTTGAACAAGCTGGGGGACACATAATTAGCAATGGTTTTAGCTTGCCTAAATACAAACTTATGTCCCAGTTAGAAAATCTATTTTATAGCTCAACTGATAAAAAATATTGTCAAACGACATTGAAATGTTTTATGTTTCAGCTTGTGTGCTGTATTGGGTAATAAACAGTGTGTTTTAAAAGATGTACCACTTTTCTGTGTTTTTCTCTGAAACATAGTTGCTCTTTCCATCAACGCCACTTCTTTATAGGACCTACAGTATTACAACCTCTACTCAGAAATCTATAAAAAAACGTCTCTGGATTATCTTTCAAAGGCATCATGGTTAGAACAGTCTTATAAACTGTCCCTTAGGGATTCCTTTAATTAAAGAATTGAGGTGGCAGCTGTCAGCTCTTAAAAAAGTGTTTCTAGAATTGATTTTACGAAAAATATCACTTTGAATAAGTTTGTGTTGATCAATAAATAAATATAGGTCTAAATAATAAATATGGTAAAAATCATAATTGTGTGTAAAGTGCAAATTTAAATCATTAATGTTAAGGTGATTAAGAAACAATAATAGTGATTGTGTTAAACCATTCCAAATAAAAAATAAGATCATTAATAAATCGTTTTAAAAATAATGATCTGATCTCTGAAGGGGTTTCCATCTCCAAACACATGGAATGATTCCCACAAACCAATAAATAAATTGGCATATGATGATGCAAAGCTGGTTCCACGTTCCACGTGTTTATAGATGGAAAACCTGGTCAATCAAAAAATTATTGTGGGTGAGTAAATAATATATGGAATCTGAAATGAAAGTGCACTTTGTTGATGAAAGATCAGAATTTTCAAGAAAATATTTGACAGCTGCCACCCTTTATTGATGTTGAATTACCGTATAAAGGGAAGTTACTTTGAGTGTAATCCATAGGTCATTTTTATCCCATGCGACAAATTCGAATTGCTTGAGAAGGCCATATAAAATTTGGCAAATATGTGTCAACATATCTTGAAAGACCATATCCTGAAGATCCAATGCTAGAGACTATTAGCCTCCCTGGCAGGGAGACCAATGTCTTATGGATCTTAGGGAGATGGTGAAAGATAGGGATAACAGGGTGATCTTTGTACAAACAATTTAATTCCTTTTGATCTAATACACAACAAATACTCACCAGTTCTAATAATGACTTCAATTCTCTAAGAGAAGGGACAGTAGGATCTCCACGAATAGTGATATATGAAGTGGCATCTCCAAGTTGACGGAGAGCTTCCGCCTTGTATTGACAGCTTTCTTAGACTACAATCACCCCCCCTTTATCAGCTCCCTTTATCATTATATGTGTGTTAGATTTGAGAGTGTCTAATGCATGTTTTTGTCTCTAGTGAGATTCTCTATTGGCTGAGTTAAGGGAGAGAGATGAAACGTGTAGCTTCTTGAGAGGAGAATAAGGTCTCTTTCTATTAGTTTTTCAAAAGTGATCATACTTGTATCTTTACAATGTGCAGGATAAAAATGTTACCTAATTTTTAAGCCAGATCCTCTACGACCCAAAAAAGTTGTAGGATCATACTCATTACTTTGTTCATGTAATAAATCATTTAAATCCTGCAAATTACAAAGATCTTTAAAGGATGTTGGTTCATTAACAATTTCATCAGTTTTATCAGAAGAATCCATTACAATATCCTTATCAAGAGGGACCATTGAGTTGTCATCAACCAATACTGTTGTAGGGGAATCTGTGCCCTCATTAAGTAACTTTTTTAAGGTAAGTTTATGCACGTAGCGATGTGTATCAATAATAGTATCGAATCATTTGAAGTTCATTTTGGGAGCATATTTAAGTCCTTTGTCCAGAACTGATAACTCAGTATGTGTTAATATAACCTTATAAAGGTTAATAACCCCAGTTCTTGAATCAAGGACTCGTCTTTCTTTTTTGAGGATATGGATCTGTGTTTTCCCTTCTAGTCCTTTTGGGCCACGATAGTTTTTTGAGGTACGTGGTTGTGATCCATGTTCAGTATCCCTCTGATTTTGATTCCAGGGGTTGCATCTGTCATCATTCCTCAATCCTACTTGTTGGAATTAGCTCATGGTTGTTATGTCCTGAGAAAAATGTATTTGGGAAAAAAGGTCATTATCTGACATATCCGAATCTCCACTATGTGAATAAGAAAATTATATATTTTTCTTTAGAATTCACCTTGCTGTTCTTTGGGCTGATACCTATTGCCTTTGTGGGGGGTGGATGTTTGTCCTATGACCAATACATGATCATTTTTATGGAATACGCACTTTCTCTATTTTTCGGAAACTATGGATGCCTTCAAGAAACTGGCACACCAACTCTTTTTCACCTAAAGTTCAAACCTATGCATTTCACAGAATTATTTTTCCGCTTCATCAGGGGTATCCATTAATGATGTCCATCTAGCCTTATACAGATGCAGCCAGTTGCATATCCAAATTGCCCCACAACATGTGCTGGTGAACCACGGACCAAACGTGGAGTGTTAACAGCCAAGTGCAGAGTAGGGGGAATGGCCCATCAGGATTAATACAGCGGGGGTCCATGTTTCTTTTTTTTTTTTCCACAAAAAGGTTTGCATACAGTGTCTACCAACCCGCTATCTTTCTTTATTGTACCATAACCCAATTTTTCTTTTTTCCGCCGTCCTCCGTTTTAACACAGACATACCGGGTAGACTCACTCACGAACCTAACAAACCAGACGGACACAGAAAAAGGGGGGGGAGGGATGGGGGGAGGGGGGCGAGCTCATTGTCTTCTCTGTGTTCACCGAATCCATTCTTGTCTATACTCAAAGGGGCAGATTGTACCTGTGGGCGTTCTACTTACCGTCTGCCCTACCTTTTCCCTTTTTACACGTTGTCTGTACTGGTTCCTCGTAGGAGAATGCATCTATTTATATTATGGCATGATGGTGGTGGCATCCACCCCCGGGATGTCCGAGTGGTCCAGCCACTTGGTCCAAATTTTCAAAAAATTTATGCCGGTGTCGTTGACCAGACTCGTCAACTGTTCCATCCGGCAAATATACCAGATTCTGTTCCGAATTTTTGTAATTGTGGGTAAGTCTGGGAGCTTCCACAAAGCTGCGAGTTCGCACCTCATGGCTGTTGCACAGTGAGCAATCAGTTTTTGCGCCGGTCTGCCTATTCCCCGAGTGCGCCTGCCTAGCAGGAACAGCCAAGGGTCCAGGGGGACCGGTCGTCCGAGAATACTCGTTAGCCAATCCTGGATTTCCTCCCATAGAGGAGCCACTTTTGGGCAACTCCACAGCATGTGAAGCAAGTCTGCCTGTTCCCCACATTGTTTTGGGCACAATGGAGGGTAACCTTTGACAAACTTTGCTAATCGTGTTGGGGTGAGATACCACCTCATTAGGACTTTATATGCATTCTCCTTCAAGGTGGTGCATATAGAGCTTTTCGCTGCTGCCAGTACTATTGTGGACCAGTCTTTGTCTTCTAGCGTCTCCCCTAAGTCTGTTTCCCATTTAATTCTATAGTTAAGTTTAGTGTCAACGTCCTGTCCAGGGCAGACCACCTCTCTGTATATCCGAGAAGTGAGTCCCGATGTGTCCGTGCCTCTGGAACACAGCTGCTCAAAATTTGTGCGCTTGGGGCGTTTGGGAGTTTTCATATTAAATGCTCGCACCTGGAGGTATCTAAAAAATTCGGAATTGGGCATCTCTGTTTCTGATCGAATTTGTTCAAAAGTTTTGAAGACTTGGTGTCTCTCCAGGTGTAGTAGCCTAGTAATACCTTTTGCTTTCCAGACCGCAAGGTTCTTGCGTAACATACCCGGAGCGAAATCAGGGTTCCCCGTAATCGGGGTCATAAGCGTGTTCTGGGTTGTCAGGGCACACTTATGTTTGGTGTTCTCCCAAGTAGCCAAAGAGCATTTCACTGCGGCCAGCGGTTCACTTAAGGTCTGTTGTATCTTTTTGGGTAACCAAATTAGATCCTGTATCTCTACGGGGTCACAGCAAGCCTTTTCCAACTCAACCCACCTCCGTATGCTATGTTGCATGTGCCACTGAGTAATTTGGGATAATTGTGCCGCTTTGAAGTACGATATCAAGCAAGGTACCCCCAAACCTCCTCTAACTGTTGGCCTTGTAAGGATGCTATTTTTTATACGTGGTTTTTTATTACCCCAGACGAATTTCACCATAGACTGTAAACGGAGGATGTCGTTTCTGATCACTTGTATCGGAAGGGTCTGAAACAGATACAAGATTCGAGGGAGGAGATACATCTTAAGGCACTGGATCCTGCCGATCCACGAAATTGTGTGGCCTGACCAGATCCGTAGATCCTCCTTCAGAGTCCTAATTAGCCTGGGGTAGTTGGCTTTGTAGAGGGCGTCGTAGTTTTTGGTTATATAGATACCTAGATATTTTATGGAGGAGGTTTGCCATTTGAAATTAAAATTCAGTTCAATCAATTTTTCCGTGACCTTTGGCAGGTTGATATTTAGTGCTTCTGATTTTGTCTGATTGATTTTGAATCCCGAAATCTTATTAAAATTATCTAGCAGACTGAAGACATTTGGCAGAGAGGTAAGGGGTTTGGATAACATTAGTATAATGTCATCTGCATACAGGGCCACTTTGTGTGACTGATCCTTAATCTGTATGCCTGTTATATCGGGGGAGTTGCGGATGTGTGCCGCTAGGGGTTCTATGCATAATGCAAAAATGAGTGGGGACAGGGGGCATCCCTGTCTGGTGCCGCTCTTTATAGGAAAGTCATCCGACAGGAAGCCCTGGTGTCTGACCTTCGCCATCGGTTCCCTGTAAAGAGCCAGAATAGCTCCCAATATTCTCCCCCCTATGCCGAACACTCCCAGCGTCTCTGTGAGATAGGGCCAATCAATGCGGTCGAAGGCCTTTTCAGCGTCCAGACTCAATGCCATAGACGGGATGTGTTTTCTATGTGGCAAATCAATTAAATCTATTATCCGTCTGGTATTGTCTGTAGCTTGCCTCCCGCATATGAACCCTACTTGATCTGGGTGGACCAGCTTCGGCATGACTAAATTCAGATGGTTAGCTAGCAATTTGGAGAAGATTTTGGTGTCTGAATTGATGAGAGATATAGGCCGGTAGCTTTTGCAATCCGCTGGGTCCTTTCCTGATTTGGGGATCACTGTTATAGACGCTTGGAGCATTTGGCCAGGGATAGGGGCACCATCTAAGAATGAGTTGAATAGTCGGGCCAGGTGAGGCACTAATGTTTTCCTAAATTTTTTATAGTACAGGTTAGAGAAGCCATCTGGGCCTGGGGCCTTGGACGGCTTTAGTGCTTTTATTACCTCTGATATTTCCTCACCTGAGAAGTCTACCTGTAATGCCTCCCTTTCCAATCTGCTCAGGCTGGGTAGTTTTGCCTCCGTTAGAAATGTCCTCAGCTGCCTATGAGTGTTCTCACAATGAGAGACCTTCGCCCCATCATATAGGGTCTCATAGTAATTTTTAAATGCCTCTACAATTTGTTTGGGATCAGAAGTAAGGTCACCTTTCTTGGTTCGAATGGCTTGAATATGGAAATTACGGTTACAATTTTTGAGTTTATTGGCAAGTGGGGTATCTGGCTTGTTCGCTTTCTCATAGTATCGTCGCCTAGACCAGGTCAGCTCTTTCTCCGCTCGGGAGGACATCAATAAATTTAGTTTTGTTTTAGTGTCGCGCCAGGCCTGTAAGGTCTGCGCTTGTTTGTTATTTTTGTGTAGGGCAGAGAGGGCTGTTAGCTCTGATTGGAGAATCTTAATTTTATTTTCCCTTGCTTTTTTCTGCCTACTTGCTATCCCTATGAGCTCCCCGCGGAGAGTCGCCTTATGGGCCTCCCATAGGATGGATTGAGATGTCACACTACCGACATTCTCCTCAAAATAGACCCTGATTTTATCCCTTATTGCCGTTTCAATTTCGGGGATTTTTAGCAGAGATTCGTTTAGCTTCCATGTCACTCCTGGTCTGTCTAGTCTGAAGTCTGTGCACCGCAGCTCGATGGGTGCATGATCTGACCATGAAATATTATGGATGCCCGTATGGGAGATCTGCGAAACCATTCTATTGGACACAAAGAGGTAGTCTATCCTGCTGTATCTGTCATGTGGATGTGAATAGAATGTGTACTCCTTCTCTCCCGGGTGTTGTTCCCGCCAGATATCTACCAGTCTGTTTGTCTTGAGACCTTGGGTCCAGATTGCTCTGCTTTGTGTGTGTTTCGGTATTCTGGGCGTGCACCTGTCGGCTTTCGGATCTAGAGTGAGGTTAAAATCCCCACCTAGTATCACCCCGCCTTGTGCCACTCTATGTAGGGTTGTAAAGAATTTTGTGAAGAAGGTATCAGCCCCTTCGTTGGGAGCGTAGACATTGGCTATTGTGAGGGGTTGACCACCCACCTCACCTACTATTATTAAGAAACGCCCGTTCTTGTCTTTTTTTGTTAGAGTTGTGTTAAACGCCAGGCGGTTGTGTAACAAGGTTGCTACCCCTCTCTTTTTAACATTGGCTGATGCAGAGAGCCATGTTCTATATCTGGCGTTTAGATATTTAGGGGAACTGGTCTTTGAGAAGTGGGTCTCTTGGAGTAGTATTATGTCGGGGTCTTGTCGTCGGTAGTCAGTAAATGCTATTTTCCTTTTTAGGGGGCTATTAAAACCTTTTATGTTGTGCGATAGGATGGTGAAATCCTTACCCATTGATGTTTTCACTATGGAATGCTGCGTTACCTCTTGCTATCCGGGTCATGTTGTGTTTCAACGTATGGTTCAGTGGACTGCTTTGGATATTGCTCGTCTGTATAGGAGAGAAACATTGGGGTACACACAGTGGGGACATGGGGGAGACAACAAATAAACCTTGGTAACTTTCGGCGACATCAGGGGACCGAGTCCCCCTGGACGCCTGAACTGCCCCTCGTGGGGTTCCGGTTCGGGTGGGCCCACCTCTGACCATGTCAGGCTGAGCTTGACCCGTTTCCACCGGCCCACCGGGGTCTTTCATGGGTCCCTTGGGGTCTAACCCCCAAGTATCCATGAGGAGACTCATGCCGACGGCAAAGGGGCAAGCACCCTCCCCCCCACCATTTTTAAAACATAGTTAATGGCAAATCTTCGTAGCCAATACGACCGTTCAGCATCCCCAGGACCGCAGGCAGCGTTGTTGTGAGTGTGACTTATCTGTGTGGGGTACTCTTCCTACTTCTATGTTCCTGCCCTCTGTGGGGGTCTCTCTATTACTTGTTACCTACATGGGCCTGTGGGTAATGTACACCCCTCCCTCTACGCGGTCTCTTGCTGGGACTCTTCCTTCCGGTGTGTGTGTCCCAGTGTTCATGCACCCCTTTGGCTGCTCTGTGTCCTCTGTGTGGAACTATTGGGGCCTACGCTGGGTATGCTCCCTCTCCCTACCTCCCTTGGAGTGCTGTCGCTGCCTGCCCGGGCTATGTGTGGGTCTTATGCCCCTGAGATTTGTCCGGGATAACTGCTTTTCCGGGTCTTGCTGCGGATTTGGCGCTTCTGAGTGACGCGGCTCTTCACTTCCCCAGCCGGTCGCCTCTACCAAGATGGCCGCGCGGCCATATCCGGTGACGTCCTTCCGGTCTTTGGTCTTTAGCCGCCGGATGTCGATGGGAGCGGACGTCTTCCCGAGCTGGGCTCTTCTTCTTCCGGCCGTGCAGCTTTCGTCCCGCCATGAGTTACGATGCCGCCATCTTCCTTTGGTGCGTGCCACGCGCCTCTTCCGGGTTGCGGGGCAGCCAGTATCACCAGCATTGCAGGTAGGTTTCTTCTTTTTGTTTTCCCCCCCAGGCTTGGCTTGAAACCTTGGGGCAGCGTGTACATGTCTGTTATTGAGTAGGTGGTGCTGTGGCATTATGAAGTCCACTTCTGCTGCTCGGTGCTCCTAGGTGCCAGCGGCCTTGTTAAACCAAACTTCGTGCCATAACTTGTAGGCAAACAAACAGATTCATAATGTACAGTTCATTTGACAGGACTTTATTCACTCCTTCTCCTGTTCCGTAGTAGCTCGGGTCTTCCGGGATGTGCCGGCCTGTTGCCACTCATTGTCCGGTTCTGCTTCTTTCCGTGGGCTCCTGGCGTCCCCCGTTGTTACCCCCAGCCTGCGCAGGAATTCATCCCCTTCCTCTGGGTTTTTCATCGAGGTGGTCCCTCCGTTCCTAATGACTAGCAGTCCGAACGGAAAGGTCCACCTATATCGGATCGCTCTATCTCTGAGGAGGCGGGTGATCGGTTGTAGTTTCAGGCGTCTGGCCAGGGTCAGAGGGGACAGGTCTTGAAAGAGTTGTAGGGAGACCCCCTCAAACTTACAGGCTTCTTCCCCACGGGCTTTTGTGAAAATTGCCTGCCTGGTGCGGAAGTAATGCAACCGAGCAATCACATCCCTCGGTTGTGCATTCGCCAGCGGCTTGCTCCTTAAGGCTCTATGGCATCTATCCATCATTAATTCTGCCACTGGGGTGTCGGGGAGCAGCGTCGCCATCCATCTTGTGAGGAACTCTTCTATTTCCCCAATGTCCTCGGGTATGCCGCGGACACGGATGTTACTCCGTCGGTCCCGGTTCTCTGCGTCCTCCTGGCGCTCGGCCAGCTCTGTAATTTGGTGTTGCAGATGGGAGGAACGCTTTTCGGATTTTTTGGCCGCTGAGGAGACCGCCACCATTTTGTCCTCCAGGGCCCCAGTTCTTGTTCCCAGGCCCTGTACCTCCTGCCGGAGTTCCTGTATCTCGGCTCTAAACAACGACTTCATGTCGTTGTATAGCCGATCAAAATCACAGCGCCGTACGGGCCGCTGTTCCGGCGTCTCCTCCAGGTCCTCCTCGTGGTCCGACCCCGATCCTGGTGCTGAGCCGGGCGCCATTTCTGCCCTCCCGTCTCTGGATGTGGAGCGGCTTAAATATCGCCTGAGATCTCCCGTATTTTTCTTTTTTGTGGATGGCGGGGCCATCTCTGTGGGTTCCGACGTCGGTAGCAGAGAATTTGCAGTATGCACTGTCCGTTTATATTGCCTTTATTTAAATCTTGCTTTGGCGGGGGTAGGAGCTACTAGATTAGGCAGCTATTCCCCTCACCATCGCGCATGCGCCTCTTCGGGGGTCCATGTTTCTAAAGGGAACTCCAGTGTGTTAGTCCTACCGGACTATATCAGTCTGGAAGAGATGTGCAACGAGAGTAGACAGACTCAGTCACACTCTCTACGCACTTCTAACAGGTGATCACACAGCTTTGAATTTAATAAAATATCATTGAAACAGGGGGTCTCATGAACCACATTCGTTTTGGCTTCAGGGACTTTTTTATGTTGCTCATTCATTACCATTGTGGTAATCCTTGCCACAATTGTGGGCATAGTTTACCTCTGTGACAATCAATGGGTTTATTGGCTATTGTTTGTTTTTATTTAATACTGGATTACCTAGATCTGGATAATAGGGCTTTTGCCCATTACTTTACTGTATGTGTTGGGGGGAGGGGGCTGTTGGGGGTAGAGCGGGTGGACAGTAGTGCCCTTTTATTACCATTGTGGTAATTCATGCACCAATCGAGGGCTCCACAGTGGCAATCAATGGGTGTATTGGCTAGTATTTTTTCTTGTATTGTATTTTAATGTTTTTTAAATTTAATTATCTCATTTTTTTTTTTTGCGTAACAAATGAACAAAAGCGCTTTTAGCCATTTGGCTACAAGTGCTTATTCCAATTTGTATGCATGATGATGGGGTATAGGAAGTTACCCCGGGGATGGTGGTTAGACCTACTGGGAGGGTTCTGGAAGGGGTTAACCCCTTCATTACCTTAGCAGTTACAACCATTAAGATAATTAAATGGTTTAGCCTGTCACGGGAGACCATTTAAACCGGGATCATTCATTGAGCAAAACTAATAAGTAAAACAAATTGTCATTTATTCCTTTGAAACAGACGTACACACAGTGGATTACAATTATACAGAAGAAAACGCACTTACTGGGGGTCTGGGCTACAAAACTAACATTTCCTAGTTGATATAGCACAGAAAACAAAGTCTTTACAAGTCCTTTAGATGTCCAGGACTAAGCCCAAAAAGTTCTGGAACTGATCTCGGCATGCAGTTCCTGCCGCCACCACTCTTTCCACTCTGGAGGTGCTGAAATCCCTTGACAAGGAGCAAGTAACAAACTCCCGGGTATGGATTTTGGCTTGTAGTTCCAGCCGCGACCGCTACGTTCTATTCTCAGAACATGGCCCCGAGAAGTGGGACTTAGAAAATGTCGAGCCTTTAAATTTCTGAAGCCGGCTTGCATCTATTTCTCTCAGAGAATCTTTTGGCCAGTTCAAATCTGCTGCTGCTGTCATGGCACTTAGAATCTCTCGACCTGATTGGCTGCAGGATTTCTTATAGGATTTTCAGTCCCATTCACAGAACCTGTTAACCAATCAGCAATGTATAAATATATGTACCTTTATACATCAGGTTAATAACATTTTATCCAAAAATGTTTGCGCTCTAAAACTGACTTCAAAACACTTTGCGCTCTAAAACTGACTTTTTCTTGAATTTTTTTCAAAGTCCAACTTTGCTCATACGATCAGCTGTTTGCGCTGAATCTTGCCCTTCTGCGGGATTCACTAAGCAACGCAAACTGATCATACGTGAAAGTTGCGCTAAGGGCTGGTGATAAAAAAAGAAGGACTTAGAAAAAATTATTTGTTTACATTTTTGCATGCGCAACACCCATACAACAGGCCGGCGGGTGTCCCCGACTGCCCCGGGGTGTCCCGGGGTACCCGCGGGCCTGCGGTAACAATGTTGTGCCTCCAAAAAAAATAAACAATATTAATAACAAAATACACCCCCCTAACACATACAATACAGTAATGGGCAAAATTACTATTATCCACATATGGATAATAATGCATTTGCCCATTGTAAATACATATAACTTTCAATAAATACAGTCAATAGATATTAAACTTACCTTTTACAGGCACCCACGATGAAGGCCGTCTTCATCCTCATCTTCATCCTGCCCATGCTCCCTCCGATGCTGCAAAACACACACAAGAATAAAAACATCCAATGTAATGTCCCCTAACCCCTTAATCACCATAGCGGTTATTAACCGCTATAGTCATTAAGGGGTTAACCCACGCTCACACACCACTCGGGAGACCTAAATACCCTCCCCCACTAACCCCCCACCCCGTGAGGCCTAACAACCCTCCCCCCGGGAGGCCTACCCACATACCCTTGGGCCAATACCCCCTTCCCCCACACCCAGTACCCACAATAAAAACAATACACTGCCCCACAATAAACATCATTCTATTTATTAAATACATAACCCACCCCCTGCGCCCCACATAAATACATGATTTATTCTTTTACATACAGGGTTCATACCCCAGGCCCACGTGAGTCCCCGGTGGGCCTGACGGTTCACCTCACAGACCTACAGGTGACCAGCAACTTGTTTCATACAGGGTCTGGAGGCCTGTTGGTGGGTCCTGCCAGGCGCCATGGATGTCTGGGGGCCCCGGGTCAGACCCACAGGTGTCTGAGGGGCCTCGGGTGGTTCCCACGGGGGTCTGGCGACCCACGGGTCGTCCCTACGGGTCCACGGTGCCCGCACAGATGTCTGGCCACCGGTTCTTCCCCGCAGGTGTCCCCTGTGGACCACGCAGCCTGATACCCGTGAGAAGCTCGAGGATACCTCAGGTGGTCTCCAGAGGTCTCTCGCAGAACCAAAGGAACCAAACCTGTATGTAAAAAAAAATAAACCGGGCCTATACAATAAATACATTGATCCACCCCCCCCCCCCCGCCCCCCCCCCCCCAACACATACAGTACAATAATGTGCAAAATAACTATTATCCAGATATGGTTAATAGATATTTGCCACTTATGAACACATAAAACAGCATAGAATCAAAACATGAATTCTTAATCTTAAAATCACCACATTGCATGTTACAATAAATCCAGCATCGATTGTAAATATAAACCAACAACCAGCAGCGACACAAATGTATATGAAATGTCACACAATTGCATTGATGTGTACATCATGCAATTAATCTGTGCATCATGTAACACTATGCAAATATATGTCAATAAATAACACACTATGAACAATGTCCCCTAACCAAAATGCCATCATGAAAATCAATAGAACTAAGAACACATCAATACAATTAGCATCAATCAATTAATCAATTTCCTCAACAATAACAATACAATACAAATCAATTAAACAATTCCCTTTCAATTCCTAAAGCCAAACCATTGCCAAAAGAATTCTAATTTAAAGTAACCACCATCATTCTATCTAACTACCAGAAATAAGCCATTACAAATAACCTGTAACTAAATACAAATTACATTATTCACAACAATGACAAAATAAAGCTGATAAATACATTAGCCATACATGAAAAGAACATAAACATTAGCAAAACAATCAATTATTATCGTTGTATGTCTATCCATATAGATAGATAAACATAACATACAGGGGCAATAATAGAGCATAAAAAACAATGCATTTACATACAAAAATCACATAGAATACACCCATTCAGTGTCAGTGAATGTATGTATATACATAGATACATTCACGGGCATTAAATGGGACTGAAAAAATAAAAGACATGAATCAAAAATAAAAAAAAACTGTAAAAGTTAAAATAATAAACTTTTCTTATGTTTACTCACCATTAGATGCCCACTCACCGAAATCCAGGCGACCCAGAAGCACAGGAACCAATCCACAGGTAACCATAAAATAATAAACCCTTACAATCCACGTCTGTGTCTTTTTTCTTCTATTTGTAATCCTTCCCGTCTGTCTTAGGGTCTTTTCTTCTTTGGGGTCTTTTGTATTGTATTGAATGTCTTTATTTATATAGCGCCATAAATGTACATAGCCCTTCACAGTAGTAATACATATCATATTAATTACAAATAATATAAATAACAGGTCATGGGAATAAGTGCTTCAGACATAAAAGTAACATTAAGGAAGAGGAATCCCTGCTCTGAGGAGCTTACAATCTAAGACGGTCTTCTCCATCTTCTTCCGTCTTCTTCTGCCACACCCTTCTTTTCTTCTTAGGAGGGGAGGTGTTCCCTCCTTGGTGACTGGCTTCAAAATGAGGCGACATAGGCTTTAATAGGCCTATGACGTCACATTTTGGTCAAATGTTTCCCACGGTCCTGATTGGGCAGTGAAAAACATGTAATTTGGCCAAAAAAAAATGATGACGTCATTTAAAGGCAATGAAAGCACAGCCAATCACTGAATGGCTGTGCTTCACATTGCTTTAAGATGACCGTCACTTTTTTGAAAAGAAAGATGGCCGGCGACACATGGTACGGTAGTCAATCAGAGCATGGGAACTCCATCCCAACTCTGATTGGCTCTAGTAGACCATGTGACAGAGGCTTGGGGGAGAACGGATGTGACGTAATTGAAAGCCTGTCACATGGTACTAGAGCCAATCAGAGTTGGGATGTATTTCCCACACTCTGGCTACCGTACCATGTGTCGCCGACCATCTTTCTTTTCATGACGTCATCTTAAAGGCAATTGAAGCACAGCCATTCTGATTGGCTGTACTTTCATTGCCTTTAAATGACGTCATCATTTTTTTTTCCCGGCCAAATCACATGTTTTTCACGGCCCAATCAGGACCGTGGGAAACATTTGACCAAAATGTGACGTCATAGGCCTATAAAAGCCTATGTCATCTCATTTTGAAGCCAGTCGCCGAGGAGGGAACACCTCCCTTCCTAAGAAGAAAGGAAGGGTGTGGCAGAAGAAGACAGAAGAACATGGAGAAGACCCCAAAGAAGAAAAGAAGACCTCAAGACAGACGGGAAGGATTACAAATAGAAGAAAAAAGACACAGACGTGGATTGTAAGGGTTTATTATTTTTTGGCTACCTGTGGATTGGTTCCAGTGCTTCCGGGTCGCCTGGATTTCGCTGAGTGGGCATATAATGGTGAGTAAACAAAAAAAAGTTTATTATTTTTACTTTTACAGGTTTTTTGGATTTTGGATTCATGTCTTTTATTTTTTCAGTCCTATTTAATGCCAGTGAATGTATCTATGTATATACATGCATTCATGGACACTGAATGGGTGTATTCTATGTGATTTTTGTATGTAAATGCATTGTTTTTTATGCTCTATTATTGCCCCTCTATGTTATGTTTATCTATCTATATGGATAGACATACAGGGATAATAATTGATTTTGCTAATGTTTATGTTCTTTTCATGTGTGGCTAATGTTTTTATCAGCTTTATTTTGTCATTGTTGTGAATAATGTAATTTGTATTGTTGTCAGTCGAGCCCCATAGCAGTTATAAAACAGGGTAATCTTCGGCTTATCTACAACGTGTGTCGCGCTGGTAACAAACAACGAATGACATATCAACGGACTATATACAAAAGCTCACCGAGCCACTGAAATTCACATGACCGCTCTTCACAAACGGTTTCAGCCACTATCCAACCAGATCGCACAAAAAATCTAGAATGGGATTCATTGGCGAATAAATCCTAGGAACTGCCGTTACAGAAGCAATTGTTACCGGTTGAATATACCATAATGACTTAAACACAAAAAAGCAAACCTAATCTGTATCTGTAATGCTCACTGGCTGACTCTGTAACAACGAATATAGTAATTAATTGATGTGTTTCACAGTCACAACGATGTCATATGAGTCCAGTAATAAGACGATAGTGCTTAATATGTATGGACCGCGCTGGGGAAAAAGGGGAACAGGGAGTGGGGAAAAAAAGGCTATTTATAAGTGACAATGTTAAACGGCCGGAATAGGGCACAGATACTACACCACATTGACCCCATGCGTATTTAGGACTATTGTTAGGAAAATACGGGCAAATAGAGAATCAGGGTCGTGGATGTGCGGTACGGGAGGCAGCTTAGAATGCTGGCAGGACGTCCTAAACACGAAAACTTGTCAGAACACAGCGCGGGCCCAAGCGGACCGGCCGGTGGGCACGCTATTTACAATTGTGAATACACGTCTCTCGGTGTATGAATTCTCCGTACACGGTGACATTTTTCAGACATGCCAACTTAGCATTCACGACGGTCTTTCATCGCGGGACAATTACAGGGTCCCGGCCATCCACCGCGCTCTATGATCAACTCGTTTAATGTATAACTGGTGTCGTATGTTAACTTTGTGGGGCAATGCTCTGCGTAGTAGCTGCCGAGGGTGGCAAAATATATATTCATGAAAATTGTAAGTGTAAAAGTCAAAGGTGATGGTGCAGCTACGTCTGTCCATGTGTGTCATTAAATGTGTTCGCGCACTTGGCAGTTGTTAAAAATACCGCCCTGGTGTCCATGTGTGAATTGATCTATGGATACTTGATCAAATTACATACTGGTATCAATTAGGCTTTTAATGGGCTTAAAACTCATGCACCAGTGCTCTGGGTGTTCTACGGTCATCTGTTCAGAGGGAGAGTTGCCGAAATGTAGTAGGCAAAGAAGACACCAAAAGGCGCGCAGTGAGCGTGTGGTAAAAAAAGCCGCTTAACGTACGTGCTTAGTGGTTGATAGTGGTCAAAAACAATTAATGCAGAAGATGATAAGATGGCCCAGATATGGTCAAGGATTGGGATCAATAGTTTAGTCGGAAGAATTACTGGACTTTTACAAAAGGGGAGCTGCTTGCACAAATTGTCACCAGATGAGTGCTGCCGTGTATGTGTGAAGCACTGGGGCAAGGGGAGAGGAAAAAGGTTAGAGTATCGGAAAAATCTCGGGTTGTATATGTTCGTACTTGGGGTGAATCTAAACAAAAGCAAGGTGTGACAGGGACTCCGGAGTATAGAGGAGGTAGTGTTGTCATAGTTTTAGGCGCAAGATTTTCCACTTGTGCAAAATATTGGAATCATATTGAAGAGCGGTTCACGCTCAGGGGCGGGTAGTAAGTGGGTGGCACGTCGGCTAAAAATGGACCACTAAGAATCGTGTCTTCCAGCTGCCGGACATGTGCGCCAGCAGCGGCAGATCGGCGCGGAGCAGGGCACGTGCTATCCCCAAAATCACAGGATAACCGACGCAAAGTCCATTGTAAACACTCCTAAGCTCACCGGCCAGACCCTTGCTGTCTAAAGTCCGCGCGCCGTGAAGAGCTTCCTGCAGGCGGGGGCTAAAGAAATCAATGATTTCACATAAATCGAGCTAACAAGGCAAGCTTGCAGTGTGACCGAAAAGATTACGCAATACTTCATCAGCTGTCCAACTACCGTGTGTAGATGCCTGGAGCCTTGGAACTTGCGTCACTGTCGACCAAATACGTGGGGTCATAATCAAGAATACCAGGGGACTGGTGGGCAGTGGCTTGGCGCCAACCCAATTGG
The DNA here is from genome assembly GCA_036426205.1 of Ascaphus truei. Classification (NCBI taxonomy): domain Eukaryota; kingdom Metazoa; phylum Chordata; class Amphibia; order Anura; family Ascaphidae; genus Ascaphus; species Ascaphus truei. The sequence continues at coordinate 151,069,304 of CM071567.1, read as the reverse complement.
CCAATGGTTAAATAGTGAGGCACGGGGGCTGAATCCGTAGTGTTGGATTATTTTTTGACAATGAATCAATATCAAGTGGCAGTTCAAGCGATTCTCTATGTGAAAGGGAGGTAACAAACAATCGCTTGAATTGCTTAATGGTTAGTAGTTGTGATATTCAATAATTATTAGTAGTCCCAATTACGTAAAATGTGTAGTCCATGGCAATCATCATTGTTCGCGAGAGCCTTCTAACAGTAATACTGACAGATGGGAATGGACGTAGCCTAGGCCAGTGAAACGCCTACTGTATGTCTCATAAGTACCCCGTTGTTTTGAAACGGCATATTGCGGTGTCATCAAAAAACATCTAGGCAGCATGCGTGTATGGTGGACAAGAGAGGGTTATGCCGTGCCCACGAAGGAGAAAAATTGTATGTGTATGGGGGACTGGAGGCGCGACGGGACTGTGGGGATCACTGAACGTGGGAACTTTCTTTAGCGAGGACTTGACTAATTTGGACCAAAAGCCATTTACAGTAATACTTTTATATTTTCCGAGAATTCCTCAGAAAAAATAAACGTTTGTATCGAGGTGGACGAAAACGAGGGCAAATGGAGGGAGGCTTGCATTCAGGTTTACTAGGACACGCTAGTTCCGCAGGAGGGGGGGAACAATTATTCTAGAATCAAAAAAGCTTTACCCTGTCTAATGTGAATGGGAAAGTTATCAACCCGCATGGTGCATTACATAATCAACAAGGATCCAACGCCAGGATTTTACTCGGAGGCCACAATAACGTGTTAGACCAGGCTCGGGAATGATTAAAGCCACAAAAAGCCACGCACATTTGTAAAATGAATGGTGTTTGTGTGAGAGGTGTCAACGAATAAAGAAGTTTACATCCTTGAGCCCTTTATGATGGGTGGCCGGGGGGAGGGGAGTGGTGAGAAGCTGTGTATGATGGATTACCTGTTTATTTCAAAGAAATAATTGATTCACCGGGGCACTACATAGAGAAAGGTTGTGCTTGTTAGATCGGGCCCACGGTGCAGAATCGGGGGCACACGGGGGTCCTGTGTATTGCTTAGTGCCATCCATCCCAGGAGAGCTGTGCCGGGTTCCAGACAAACTATTCCCTATACGTTACTGCATCACATGCCTTCTGCTGCCGGAAATCCTGTGCATCGTCTCTGAGGCCAATGATTGGCCTCCTGTGGGCTATTGTGGTCTGTCCTGGTTTAGGTTACCACCTGCCCCGCCCCAAAAAGGCAAGTTCTGGAACACTAGGACTTTGCAATCCAAGAATTGCAACGTACTGATGCTTGTCACAGACTGTTTGGCCTGCTAGGCCACTCCTTGTGCTTGTATCCCTGCGCCTATTCCCCTGCTCTAGCCTAGGGGCGTAACTTGCATAGCAACCTTGGTGCTAGCTGACAAAAAATCCTTGTTCACTAGGCATACTTTGCCTTCGCCTAAGGCCGCTGAAGTGCTGAACGCTGGTTTCCCAAGAGTTTTCCTGTGGTGTGTTTCGCACCTCTGGTTCTGCGATCCTTCCTACCAATGTTGGAGTTTACTCCATGTAGCCTTTTCCTGACGCATCTGCAGCGGACCGTTAATCGCTGAAGTCTATCTAATCCCGCTTGCAGTGCATCAAATCAATCAGAGGTTCTAATGCCTCCTATGCTTACAGTACCTGTCACCATAGATTAATCCTGTGGAATATACCTCGGTTGTTTCCTCGCCTCATGCGTTCGTTCTTGCCGCCTGGACATGCTTGTACCCCTGCCTGGAAGGATAAGTTACACTACTTTTCTTTAAATCCTGACTTGCCTATGTCTGACAATATAGGACGTCCGCACAATCCCGGACCTGACATCGCGTAGAGCCTAGCGTTGGTGCTTAAATACCAAATCCCCCACCCAGACAAAAGCGGGGGCTCACCCCGCTTTCTCCGGTACCGAGTAAAATTTTTGGCAAAATCAGCGTATCTGTACGAACAGGGAACACCAACACGCCCAAATAAAATCAGCAGGGTACTATGCCACCCCACCATCATAAAGAACTTACATGAGGGCTCCATGTGTAGAAAGTTACAGAAAGCACAGTAGTTGATTGAATTTTCTACATATAAAGTCCAGAATTGTATTATGCAAACCCTGTCGATAACCGAAAAAAATATATTTTAATTTCTAAAACTTGGATCTCTCATATATCATCCAGCATTCTAGTATGCAATCGCCTGTCGATAACCCAAAAAAATATCTATATATTTTTTACAACTTGACCTAACTTCGGTAAATGAATAGGGAGTCATACACCCATGCGCAGGACCGTAAACAGCCGAACGCTGCGGAAGAATGATTTCAAACGCTGAAGCCATGCACAATTAAAGTGAATGGGTCAAGGACTGAGGTGTAGAATGAAAAAGTTTCACTCCTTGGCTCGCTGTGTGTGGTGCATGGGGCGAGGGGGACAAGAGTAAGAGACGGGTGTATGATGATTAATCAGTTCAAAGAAGAGAGGTAATTGTTCGAGAGAGAACGTCATCATAAATGGGGTTTAATGCGGGGAGCGGCCAAGTGGGTATGACATACTGTAAACACTCTTGCATTTCAACATTTTAAAATGATACAGTGACAGTAAAAACAATGTACCTGTACACGCATAGTGCATAACAAAATTAAAACGTATCAAAATAAAGTAAAAGTATTGATTACTAACAAATAATTCATATACCATGGGTGTGAAATGTGAATTGGTTATGATGATTCATAAAAAAGAACGGCAGATGTTATATTTTTTGTACGTAAACCGGTATAAACTGCAGGCGCTGGTGGTAGCAATTACTGGGGGGGTGAGGCGGCGGGGGGGGGGCGTGCGACACGGACTGTGCAGATGTAAAAGTGGTGTGACGGGCTGGTCAGCGGTGGGTTGTAGTTGGCTTCAAGTTGGTCATGATAGACTTGTTGTTAATAGGGGGCGAGCAACACAGCGTTGGTGGGCGTACGGGCAAAAAACCACGGCTGCAGTTGTTAGACTGGGTATTCTTGGTGCAGGTGAGGTGGGTGGGCCTGACCGGTGCGACTAGAACAGTACGGCGAGTGGGGGTGCGTGACATAGCTGCGAAAAACCAAAGCTAGGCCGTGAAAAAAACGAAAACAGACCGCGGCTGGACCGCGGTTATCAGGTCGCATCGCTTACCAACATGCCAGCAAAAGACCATTAGGATAAAGGCCTATTGCGTCAGCGAAAAATCATACTTGCGTTTACTATCAATGCGCCACATTAACGAGGATCTGAGAATTTCCGTTGTTAGGTAAACTAGTCATTACCATATGTATTTGCATAGTGAGTACGCCAAAAGTCGATTAAAATGTATCGATCCATTATTCTTAGCAAAATGCCAGGACGTTGTTGTGCTCAAAGCACCTTTGGGGGGATATGACTTATGGAAATCGTATTAAAAGTGAGGGATGACATAAAGTTAACAAATCAACAGCATTCTGAGGATCTGCTACCCAAAGTTGAAAGTCCTAGTTGTGTGTTGTTGGTGTTTGTTGTTGTTGTGTTGTTGGTGCCTTGATACTCCTGTATTCAATAATGGTAGATACTGGAACAGCAGTGTTGGAAAAATATAAAAGATAAGTGCAAAATAGGATGATCACTGTTAGCGTTTTCAGTCTTGAAGGATATCTCTCACCTTCTAGGCTATGGCTTTTTATTAGCCGCAGGTCTTCACTACCTCTTCTAGTGAAATAGGAGATATATTCATTGTGTTAAATTTAGAACGTGATGGGATGTCTAGTTGATTGTCAAAATCAGACAAGTATAAGTATTATAAAATAAATAATAAAGCTGGGTTATGTCATAGGCCAGCAAGATCTCTTTTATGATATGGATGAATCGCTGTTGTCTGCTTCACCTAGACAATAAATGAGTAACCACGAAAACATGACAAGAAAAATGTGTAGCATTGATTAATTACAGATCATTGCAGCTTTCACAGCCTCTTCATTTCATGGAGGTGATTAGTATTTTTAGAGTAATAATCAAGTGTACACTGTATTCCAGTGTCACCTGTACTCTGAAAGCCAAAGGTAGTAAAAACTGCTGCATTTAGAAGAGGATCGAATGACTAGGTGCAGGCTAGCCTCGTGGTCAGGTAGGGTGTTACTAATTAGGTAAGGGGTTGTGTTATTTAGTTTATAAGAAGGGGGAGCTGCTTACCTACAGACACAACAATGGAGGAAGGGTTGGGTGGGAGGTGTGGAGGAGAGCACACAATCAAGGTCTTACTGAGTTTTGGTAGCATGGCGGCATCGCTGTGTGGGTTGACTGTGACCCTGGATAGATTGGCTTAGGGCTTTGGCTGTTCTGGTGAGGAGGACATGGAGGACTTCAGGGTGGATGAAGGTCTGGTCCAAATGGGGTGGGGTCTAAGGACAGGCTGGAAATGGTTGGTATCAGCAGAAGGAGAGGTATAGGCCCCCTAGCAGATATACCCCAGGGACTGAGAGCCAGGGGAGTATTGCAGAGAAAGGAGGAGTTGATGTGGTGGCTTCTAGCACAGGTAAGGCAGCTAAGGGGAGCAGGTGAGAAAGTGGTATCATCTGGCAGAAGAGGTAGGCCACAGGAGTCCGGTGCAGGATTAGAGGGTGAAGAAAAGGGCGTCTACTAAGGCTTGGGTGTGTAATTAGAGATTTTCCCTTTTGCGGACTACTGAGATGGAAGGGGGTGAAGAACCCTTCAGGAATGATGGATATTGGTCGACAGAGAGTCATTGGTGAAATGGGGTTGGGTATCCCTAACAGCTCAGTTTAGAAAGTACAGAAAATCCTGGCGGACTATCCCATATATGGATTGCAGAGACACTAGGGCTTCTGGTGCGACATTAGTCTATAGCAAACCAAATTTGCACCAGTCCTTCACTAGTTTTTTTCCTCTCATCCCGCAGTGGACACGGGGTAATGATACAGGATCTAGTAGTGTCCCTAACTTTTGTTTTATTATCTGAGAAAGGTTCACAAGCGACGTAGATCCTTTAAAATAAACATCTGTTTCAATGTAAGTGGCAAGTGAGGCGCGGGTTTAATAAAACTGCATTGCTGAAGTTTTTCGTTATATACAATATCTTTTCTTGCATTTAACCTCATGCTGGTCATTTTCAGAGCATACAGTACGTGCATTTGCCCATACTGGTAACATCACGTGAAAATGGAAACAGTAAGCTGTTTCGAGGAGTAATGCCGTTTAAACAGCTTTGTGCTGTACAGCACGAGACAGTTTACAGAATTACAGAACACATCATCATGAATGGCTGTCTGTGCTGTTTTTCACAGTGCTATTTCTGTAAACCGCAGCTGATAAAACTGTAAAACTTTGGTCTGACATGCAACTTAGAAAATGACTCACGCTCAACTAATCCCAAAAATAGATATACTCAGGGCACTGGGATATAGACCATGACTGTATTTGCCTGATTTTTTGTATTTAGGTTATCATTAGTAGCGCACTTATTTTCACATTTTTGTACTATAATAATCATGCCTAGCAAATTGAAGTGCATGATTAAGGCATATTTAACCTGGTTCAAGGATCATCATTATTTTCTAATACCTTTTCATATGCCGCTTTTCCCGACGGGTGAGTCCACCAGTCGATCTGGGCTGCAGAACATCTCCGCCCTTTCTGACACAGCTTTCCTGACATGCTGGTGGTCATCAAACATTTCTGTAACTTTGCTGTAAATTGGGAAACACTTTCTTTTAATTTCTCTCCCTCTTTACTTTGGGTAGCTTCTGACAAACATACTCATTGTTAAAAGCTTCTGCCTTTTCTTCGCATTCACAAGTTCCTTGTGTTGCAGTTGCTATGATACAATATTCCTCGTGCTTCTCTTGGGCCACTGTTTATATTTGAGAGACAATAGGGACACAACTTCATTGATGTAGACTGGGATCATGACACGCATCAGCATACTAAACTCTATCAGCTCATCACCTGGTCATTCTAGACAGCGTGACTCCAAATTCCTGGTCACTGGCTCCAAGGATTACGGGGTCCGTCCACTCTGGACATACAGTATTTGCAAGTGCAGTCTTTCATTTGCGGGTACTGCTCTTTTCTGGTGGCCACATAAGAATCATCCTCATCAATCATCAATCCTGAAGGGACACGTTTTGTACGCTCATTTATTGCCAACAAACATATTAAATTTGCCATGTTGTGTGCCCGTATTCTTTTTTTTGCTTTCACACTCGATGGGACAGACTTACTCTCCAGACTTCGTACTCTCTCGTAGGTCACCGTATTAGCCTTCTCATCAGACTGTAGCTGTAGCCCTCATCCGAAGGAGACTGTATCTTCCAGATGGTTTGTCCTTGTCTTGTGTTAGTTTGATTTTGGCGTACTAGCACAGCAATCCTGGTTTGGTTTTTCTGCTGTGTTTATTCTCTGCGACGACGAAGAGCTGCTGCCATGAGGCATATACAGGCATATACAAACTTATACTGAGTGTGTGTTTCAGTGCTAGAAATTGTGTCCTAAGCTGTTCTCCTAGCAGCCGTTACTAATAAACTTATTATTAGTAGTGGTTGTTGTTATATATCCAATTGTTATATCTAATACTTGACTAAATACTTTATTATGTTTACATGTCTCCAGCACACAACAGCACAACATTACACGCTGACCCCAGAACACCCCCAGGCACCACACGGTCAGCACACGGATGTGTCTTATAAAATGGCGGACCCAACCACCTACCTGTCTTTGCCAGCGACTGCATGATGCAGCCATAGCAGCAAACATACTTGCAGCCCACCTACTGTATGTAACCTAAATAACAACAGTTACTTTGGAGGAGTGAGGCTTTGGTGGCATTACATTTTTAGGGGCAAATCCAAACACCAGGACATTATCTCACCCTATTTCAATCTTGGCTATAATATTGCCCCACAGTTGGTATATCTTCATACATCCTGACTTTTCAGGAAGCCTCTCACAGCTTCCTGGAAAAGTGGAATATACAAAGATATACCAACATGATTAATGCGTTTTCTCAGTATGACTGCTGTGTGCGCATACAGAATCAGTGGTACAAAGCTTAAACTGCATTTTCAACTGAGCAAAGAAAACCAAACCAATGCTACTGCGGCGGCCGAGTTTATCCGATCATCTTTCTCCGTTCCTGGACCGCAGCAGTTACCTGGCCGCGCCGAGGGGGCAGCGCGACCGAAGCAGCGAGGAGAAGGCCCGCCGATCGCGGCTTCCCCCTCTCCTCTCATCGGGTCCGCGGGTCCCCCGGAACCCCCTGCCGCCGTCCCCCACATCGCGGGACACCAGGCTCCCTCGGGGAGCTGACGCGCTGCAGGGGGGTGCAGGCCCCTACGCATGTACCGCGCATCGGTTGACGCGCGGGCACGCCGAGGGGCTGCCACTTGCAAGCCGGGAAATCTCCCGGCTTGCGGAACTGGCCACACTTCAATAAAGTGTGTCGCCGTGTATGTAAGAAGTTCTGTATCAGGTGAATTGCGACCCTATCAATAATTGCATTTCAGTTTCTAACACTAGTTCCACAGACATTTTCTAGAACAATAAACTGTTTGCAACTAAACTCTGGTAATGACTTAAAAATGTTGGACTGCTTCCAACTTTCTTTTTACTCATATCATGAGTCTGGTTTTCAGAAAGTATTCCTTTATCTGATGATAAACTTGAGTCAATTTAAATAAACCAGCCACTTGTGATTGTGCTGGTAATTTCAGCGTGCTGTGAAATCGATGTCAGCATTCAGTCTGCAGTTTATTTTCTCTCAGGGTAAACCTCAGTAATGACCATCTGCATGCTGAACATTTTCAAGGATGCTTCAGGGTCTTTGGATTCATAGAATAAAGTCATCAACTTCTAGTAGTAGATGACAACAATTACAAAAACACAGACCAGTTATGGATGGATGTATAAACATTTTATACGAGCAGAGGTTAACATGCTTTGAAGAGATAACTCAATTTGCATTTCCCAAACTCGCTATGCCTCTGAGTAATGTTGATATGGGACGAGTGTTCTCTCAGATGAAGCCTAGGAAGATAAAGTGACTTGCTCAAGGTCGCAAGGAGCTGACAATGGGATTCAAACCAGACTCCTCTACTTCAAATCAGTGTTATACCGCTATGGTAATGAAAGGGGTGAAAACCATAGTACCTGGCTGTTGTTGTTGGGGGTACTGGGAGTTTGAAGGGGCTAGTAGCTCCATGGTGGGGTTTAGGCCTACTGGGAGGGTGGTGGTAGGGGTAACCCCTTCATTACCTTAATGCTTACTACCCGCTAAGGTAATAAAGGGTTTAGTCCTCAAGTACCCACCCAAAAGGCCTAACCAAACACCCCGGGGCAAACACCTACCCTACCCCTCCTACCCCCTTACCCCAACAAACCCCACTCCACCCCACAAAAGAATTGGCAAATGCCCTAGTCCAAATATGGCTACTAGCGCTTTTTCTCATTCATGTACAGTAAACTACTACAATAAAATACATTACAAATAAAAGTAATACGTTTACTTACCCCTACCATGATGAAGGCATCCTCCTCCTCTCCTGCATCACATGTAAGGGCCAATTCCCAACATTAAAACACTAGTAACAAATTAATTACCTTAGGGATTACTACCGCTAAGGTAATTAAGGGGTTACTTTGTTTTTAATGGGGTGGGTGAAGGGTGTACGTAGTTGTCCGGGAAGGGGGGGTCTTAGGCCTCGGGTGGTTTGCTGGGATGGGTTATCTGTGACAGTGAGGAGGTAACCAGGCCAATATTAAGGTATTATGCCCAGCTGGTTACCTGTGAGTTATTTGGGGAGTTTGGAGTATCAGCTCTTGAACCCAGTTATGGCATGTGTGCTGTAATGTATAACAGATGTAGGTTGTTTTGCCTTTGCAGGAGTTGCTAACCAGTGGAGATTCACAGGGTGTGAGTGTTTCAGGGGGGATTTTATGGTAAAAGTGTTTGTCGGATGTGCCTGAAGTAGAAGGGGATCAGACGCTGGACACCACAAAAATGTATCCGGGAATTGGGTCAGATTCCCGGGGACATGTAGGCACAGACCTCTGGACAAAATCCTCCCGGGAAGCAGTTATGCGACTCACCACCAGGTTCTCCCTGCTTCAGCACAGACCAAAAGGTTAAACGGGGCATGGGGATAAATAACATCCAGGTACATTCAAGGGTCCACAGTATAGTACGGGTCCCCCTAGTTGTATGCCCCAACCCCCAGAACCAGGTATGAGGGTTCAGAATATCTCCCATCAGCCATAAGGTGTGAGGATGAAAATATTTTCTGTCCGGCTCCAGTGAAAGTATAAGCGCTTGGAGATTGTTTCTAAGGGGGCTATGCACTAAGCTCTGAGCTTTCGCGCTGGCCTGAAAAAAATTAGATCACTAAGGCCCTGAGCCCATTTCCTATCAGACGTGCCCAAAACTGGCTTTATCGTGCGTGCAAGCTTTTTTCCCTTCTGCTATCGCACTTAAAGTTCCGTATGCTACCTGATAGGAAAAAAACCGCATGTTACATTGCATGGAGATTTGCCATCTCCATGTAAGGCTGTTACAGGCGATCATACACTAAATAAACACATTTATTTATAGTGTGTCATGAGCAGGGGTCTCCGGAGTTGAACCGCATTGGTTCAGGTACGAGAGACCCCTTACTTCAGGAGATACAGGTCCCGTTATTGGGTGGCGCGGTATCCCTGCACTTTAAAACTTCCGCGTCACGTGACCGGGTTATTACATTCTGCAGGGGATACGCGACCCCATAAAGGGGCCCGTATCTCCTGAAGTGGGGTGCTCGGAACCGGAAAACCAATGTGGTTCAGCTCTAGAGCCCCCTACACTCTACACTACGTCAAAACACACATAAAAATAATCAATAATCTCTTACCGTAGCGGCTATCTGCTATGGTAATGAAGCAGCATTAATGTACATTTTAATAATGTGTGCGGGAACAGGGGGTCCCTGAGCTGAAACGCATTGATTTCTCTGCCTCAGAGACCCGTGCTTCCCGTTACAGGCCCCGGTATGGGGCATCGAGGCCAGTGTCGCCGCCATCTTTATAGCGTCCAAGACGCGACGTGGGCTCTATAAAGATGGCGGTGACACTGGGCTCTGATGCCCCAAACCGGGGCCTGTAAATCGGGAAACAGGGGGTCCCTGAGGCAGAAATCAATGCGGTTCAGTTCAGGGGACCCCACTCTCTCGGACACTTATTAATAAAAATACATTAAAGCAGCTCATTATCATAGCGGCTATCCGCTAAGTAGTAAGGGGTTAAGGCACAATAGCATGTTTATTGGGGCCAATTGCCCCATAAACATACACTATACAACACACATATCCCCCCGCCCCCTAACACATACGTACTGTATGGGCAAAAAGACTATTATCCAGATATGGATAATAGAATATTTGCCCATTATGAAACACATAAAACATGCATAAATCAAAACATGAATTCTTAATCTTAAAATCACCACATTGCATGTTACAATAAATCCAGCATCGGATTGTAAATATAAACCAACACAAACCAGCAGCGACACAAATATTATATGAAATGTCACACACAATTGCATTAGTGTGTCATCATGCAATTACTCTGTGCATCATGTAACATCATGCAAAATATATGTAACAAAAAATACACTATGAACAATGTCCCCTAACCACAAATGCCATCATGAAAATCACATAGAAACTAAGAAACATCAATAAGATTAGCAATCAATCAATTAATCCATTTCCTCAAACAATTACAATACAATACAAATCAATATACAATTCCCTATTCAATTCCTACAGCAAAAACACGCCAAAAGAATTCTAATTTAGGTAACCACCATCATTCCAATCTAACTACCAGAAAAAGCCATTACAAATAACCTGTAACTAAATCCCAAATTACATTATTCACACAATGACAAACATACAAGCGAC
>CM071567.1:150969503-151058310 GCA_036426205.1 Ascaphus truei | reverse complement strand
AAAACATTAGCCACACATGAAAAGAACATAAACATTAGCAAAATCAATTATTATCCCTGTATGTCTATCCATATAGATAGATAACATAAACATGAGGGCAATAATAGAGCATAAAAAACAATGCATTTACATACAAAAATCACATAGAATACACCCATTCAGTGTCCATGAATGCATGTATATACATAGATACATTCACTGGCATTAAATAGGACTGAAAAAATAAAAGACATGAATCCAAAATCCAAAAAAAACTGTAAAAGTAAAAATAATAAACTTTTTTTTGTTTACTCACCATTATTGCCCACTCAGCGAAATCCAGGCGCCCCGAAGCACGGAACCAATCCACAGGTAGCCAAAAAAAATAAACCCTTACAATCACGTCTGGTCTTTTTCTTCTATTTGTAATCTTCCCGTCTGTCTTGAGGTCTTCTTTTCTTCTTTGGGGTCTCTCCATGTTCTTTGTCTTCTTCTGCCACACCCTTCCTTTCTTCTTAGGAAGGGAGGTGTTTCCCTCCTCGGCGACTGGCTTCAAAATGAGGGACATAGGCTTTTATAGGCCTATGACGTCACATTTTGGTCAAATGTTTTCCCACGGTCCTGATTGGGCCGTGAAAAACATGTGATTTGGCCGGGAAAAAAAAATGATGACGTCATTTAAAGGCAATGAAAGTACAGCCAATCAGAATGGCTGTGCTTCAATTGCCTTAAGATGACGTCATGAAAAGAAAGATGGTGCGGCGACACATGGTACGGTAGCCAGAGTGTGGGAAATACATCCCAACTTGATTGGCTCTAGTACATGTGGACAGGCTTTCAATTACAGTCACATCCGTTCTCCCCCAAGCCTCTGTCACAATGGTTACTAGAGCCAATCAGAGTTGGGGGAGTTCCCATGCTCTGATTGACTACCGTACCATGTGTCGCCGGCCATCTTTCTTTTCATGACGTGTATCTTAAAGCAATTGAAGCACAGCCATTCTGATTGGCTGTGTTTCATGCCTTTATTTAATGACGTCATCATTTTTTTTTGGCCAAATTACATGTTTTTCACTGCCCAATCAGGACCGTGGGAAACATTTGACCAAAATGTGACGTCATAGGCCTATTAAAGCCTATGTCGCCTCATTTTGAAGCCAGTCACCAAGGAGGGAACACCTCCCCTCCTAAGAAGAAAAGAAGGGTGTGGAGAAGAAGAAGAAGGAGAAGATGGAGAAGACCGTCTTAGATTGTGTAAGTCCTCAGAGCAGGGATTCCTCTTTTAATGTTACTTTTATGTCTGAAGCACTTATTCCCATGACCTGTTATTTATATTATTTGTAATTATATGATATGTATTACTACTGTGAAGGCTATGTACATTTATGGCGCTATATAAATAAAGACATTCAATACAATACAAAAGACCCCAAAGAAGAAAGACCCTAAGACAGACGGGAAGGATACAAATAGAAGAAAAAAGACACAGACGTGGATTTGTAAGGGTTTATATTTTATGGTTACCTGTGGATTGGTTCCTGTGCTTCTGGGTCGCCTGGATTTCGGTGAGTGGGCATCTAATGGTGAGTAAACATAAGAAAAGTTTATTATTTTAACTTTTACAGTTTTTTTTATTTTGATTCATGTCTTTATTTTTTCAGTCCCATTTATGCCCGTGAATGTATCATGTATATACATACATTCACTGACACTGAATGGGTGTATTCTATGTGATTTTTGTATGTAAAGCATTGTTTTTTATGCTTATTATTGCCCCTGTATGTTATGTTTATCTATCTTATGGATAGACATACAACGATAATAATTGATTGTTTGCTAATGTTTATGTTCTTTTCATGTATGGGTAATGTATTTTCAGCTTATTTTGTCATTGTGTGTAATAATGTAATTTGTATTTAGTTTACAGGTTTTTGTAATGGCTTATTTTCTGGTAGTTAGATTAGAATGATGGTGGTTACTTTAAATTAGAATTCTTTTGGCAATGGTTTGGCTTAGGAATTGAATAGGAATTGTTTAATTGATTTGTATTGTATTGTAAGTTTGAGGAAATTGATTAATGATTGATGCTAATTGTATTGATGTTTCTTAGTTTCTATGTGATTTTCATGATGGCATTTTGGTTAGGGACATTGTCATAGTGTATTTATTGTACATATATTTTGCATAGTGTTACATGATGCACAGATTAATTGCATGATGTACACACTCAATGCAATTGTGTGACATTTCATATACATTGTGTCGCTGCTGGTTTGTTGGTTATATTTACAACGATGCTGGATTTATGATGTATGTAAATGCAAGGTGTGATTTTAAGATTAAGAATTCATGTTTTGATCATATGATGTTTTATGTGTTTCATAAGGCACAAATAATCTATTAACCAATCTGGATAATAGTTATTTTGCACAATTATTGTATGTATGTGTTGGGGGGGGGGGGTGGATCAATGTATTTATGTTATAGGCGCCGGTTTATTTTTTTTTACATACAGGTTTGGTTTCGTTTGGTCTGCGAGAGACCTCTGGAGACCACCTGAGGTATCCTCGAGCTTCTCACGGGTGATCAGGCTGCGTGGTCCACAGGGACACCTGCGGGGAAGAGAAACGGTGGCAGACATCTGGGGGCAACAGTGGACCCGTAGGGACGACCCGTGGGTAGCCAGACACCCCGGGCGGAACCACCGAGGCCCTCAGACACCTGTGGGTCTGACCCGGGGCCCCCAGACAATCCATGGCGCCTGGCAGGCACACCACCAACAGGCCTCCAGAACCTGTATTGAAACAAGTTGCTGGTCACCGTAGGTCTGTGAGGTGAACCGTCAGGCCCACCGGGGACTCACGTGGGCCGGGGTATGACACCTGTATGTAAAAGAATAAATCATGTATTTATGGGGGCGCAGGGGGTGGGTTTTATGTATTAATAAATAGAATGATGTTTATGTGGGGCAGTGTATTGTTTTATTGTGGGTACTGGGTGTGGGGGAAGGGGGATTGGCCCAAGGGTAGTGTGGGTAGGCCTCCCGGGGGAGGGTTGTTAGGCCTCACGGGTGGGGGGTAGTGGGGGAGGGGTATTTAGGTCTCTCCAGAGTGGTGTTGAGCGTGGGTTAACCCCTTAATGACTATAGCGGTTAAAACCGCTATGGTGATTAAGGGGTTAGGGGACATTACATTGGAGTTTTTATTCTGTGTGTGTTTTGCAGCATCGGAGGGAGCATGGGCAGGATGAAGATGAGGATGAAGACGCCCTCATCGTGGGTGCCTGTAAAAGGTAAGTTTAATATCTATTGACTTATTATTGAAAGTTATATGTATTTTACAATGGGCAAATGCATTATTATCCATATGTGGATAATAGTAATTTTGCCCATTACTGTATGTATGTGTTAGGGGGGTGTATTTTGTTATTAATATTGTGTTATTTTTTTGGAGGCACAACATTGTTACCGCAGGACCGCGGACCCCGGGACACCCCGGGGCAGTCGGGGACACCCGCCGGCCTGTTGTATGGGTGTTGCGATATGCAAAAATGTAAACAAATAATTTTTTCTAAGTCCTTTCTTTTTTTATCACCAGCCCTTAGCGCAACTTTCACTATGATCAGTTTGCGTTGCTTAGTGAATCCCGCAGAAGGGCAAGATTCAGCGCAAACAGCTGATGTATGAGCAAAGTTGGACTTTGAAAAAAATCAAGAAAAAGTCAGTTTTAGAGCGCAAAGTGTTTTGAAGTCAGTTTTAGAGCGCAAACATTTTGAAAAATGTTATTAACCTGATGTATAAAGGTACATTATTTTTATACATTGCTGATTGGTTAACAGGTTCTGTGAATGGGACTGAAAATCCTATAAGAAATCCTGCAGCCAATCAGGTCGAGAGATTCTTAGTGCCATGACAGCAGCAGCAGATTTGAACTGGCCAAAAGATTCTCTGAGAGAATAGATGCAAGCCGGCTTCAGAAATTTAAAGGCTCGACATTTTCTAAGACAATTCTCGGGGCCATGTTCTGAGAATAGAACGTTCAGCGGTCGCGGCTGGAATACAAGCCAAAATCCATACCCGGGAGTTTGTTACTTGCTCTGTTCAAGGGATTTCAGCACCTCCAGAGTGGGAAAGAGTGGTGGCGGCAGGAACTGCATGCCGAGATCAGTTCCAGAACTTTTTGGCTTAGTCCTGGACATCTAAAGGACTGTAAAAGACTTGTTTTGTGCTATATCAACTAGGAAATGTTAGTTTTGTAGCCCAGACCCCCAGTAAGTGCGTTTTCTTCTGTATAATTGTAATCCACTGTGTTACGTGGTTTCAAAGGGAATAAATGACAATTTGTTTTACTTATTAGTTTTGCTCAATGAATGATCCCGGTTTAAATGGTCTCCCGTGACAGGCTAAACCATTTAATTATCTAATGGTTGTAACTGCTAAGGTAATGAAGGGGTTAACCCTTCCAGAAACCCTCCGTAGGTCTAACCACATCCCCGGGGTAACTTCTATACCCCATCATCAGCATACAAATTGGAATAAGCACTGTAGCCAAATGGCTAAAAGCGCTTTTGTTCATTTGTTACGCAAAAAAAAAAAATGAGATAATTAAATTTAAAAAAACATTAAAATACAATACAAGAAAAAATACTAGCCAATTACACCCATTGATTGCCACTGTGGAGCCCTCGATTGGGTGCATGAATTACCACAATGGTAATAAAAGGGACTACTGTCCACCCGCTCTTACCCCCCAACAGCCCCCTCCCCCCAACACCATACAGTAAAGTAATGGGCAAAAGCCCTATTATCCAGATCTAGGTAATCCAGTATTAAATAAAAACAAACAATAGCCAATAAACCCATTGATTGTCACAGAGGGTAAACTAGCCACAATTGTGGCAAGGGATTACCACAATGGGTAAGAATGAGCAAACATAAAAAGTCCTGAAGCCAAAACGAATGTGGTTCATGAGACCCCCTGTTTCAATGGTATTTATTAAATTCAAAGCTGTGTGATCACCTGTTAGAGTGCGTAGAGAGTGTGACTGAGTCTGTCTACTCTCGTTGCACATCTCTTCCAGACTGATATAGTTCCGGTAGGACTAACACATGGAGTTCCCTTTAGGAAACATGGACCCCGAAGAGGCGCACATGCGCGATGGTGAGGGGAATAGCTGCCTAATCTAGTAGCTCCTACCCCCGCCAAAGCAAGATTTAAATAAAGGCAATATAAACGCGACAGTGCATACTGCAAAATTCTCTGCTACCGACGTCGGAACCCAAGAGATGGCCCGCCAATCCACAAAAAAAAGAAAAATACGGAGATCTCAGGCGATATTAAGCCGCTCACCATCCAGAACGGGAGGGCAGAATGGCGCCCGGCTCAGCACCAGGATCGGGGTCGGACCACGAGGGAGGGACCTGGAGGATGGCGCGGACAGCGGCCCGTACGGCGCTGTGTGTGATTTTGATCGGCTATACAACGACATGAAGGCGTTGTTTAGAGCCGAGATACAGGAATCCGGCAGGAGGTACAGGGCCTGGGAACCAGAACTGGGGCCTGGAGGACAAAATGGTGGCGGTCTCCTCAGCGGCACCCAAAAAATCCGAAAAGCGTTCCTCCCATCTGCAACACCAAATTACAGAGCTGCCGAGCGCCAGGTAGGACGCAGAGAAACCGGGACCGACGGAGTAGTCAGTAACATCCGTGTCGCGGCCATACCCGAGGACATGTGGGGAAATAGAAGAGTTCCTCACAGATTGATGGCGACGCTGCTCCCGGACACCCCCAGTGGCAGAATAATGATGGATAGATGCCATAGAGCCTTAAGGAGCCAAGCCGCGGCGAATGCACAACCGAGGGATGTGATTGTCGGTTGTTGCATTACTTCGCACCAGGCAGGCATTTTCACAAAAGCCCGTGGGGAGAAAGCGTAAGTTTGAGGGGGTCTCCCTCAACTATTTCAGACCTGTCCCCTCTGACCTGGCCAGACGCTGATGAAAACTACAACCGACACCCGCCTCCTAGAGATAGAGCGATCCGTATAGGTGGACTTTCCGTTCGGACTGCTAGTCATTAGGAACGGAGGGAACCACTCGATGAAAAACCCAGAGGAAGGGGATGAATTCTGCGCAGGCTGTGGGGGTAACAAGGGGACGCCAGGAGCCCACGGAAAGAAGCAGAACCGGACAAGAGGCAACAGGCCGGCACATCCCGGGAAGACCCGAGCTATAGCGGAACAGGAGAAGGAGGTGATAAAGTCCTTCAAATGAACTGTTACTTATGAATCTGTTGTTTGCCTACAAGTTATGGCAAGAAGGTTGGTTTAAACAAGGGCCGACTGGCACCAGGAGCACCGAGCAGCAGAGAAGTGGACTTCATAATGCCACAGCACCACCTACTCAATAACAGACACATGTACACGCTGCCCCAAGGTTTCAAGCCAACGCCTGGGGGGGAAAACAAAAAGAAGAAACCTACCTGCAATGCTGGTGATACGTGCTGCCCGCAACCCGGAAGAGGGCAGTGGACGCACCAAAGGAAGATGGCGGATCGTAACTCATGGCGGGACGAAAGCTGCACGGCCGGAAAGAGAAGAAGAGCCCAGCTCGGGAAGACGTCCGTCCAATCGACATCCGGCGGCTAAAGACCAAAGACGGAAGGACGTCACCGAATGGCCGCGCGGCCTCTTGGTAGAGGCGACCGGCTGGGGAAGTGAAGAGGCCGCGCACTCAGAAAGGCCAAATCCGCAGCAAGACCGGGAAAAAGCAGTTATCCGGACAAATCTCAGGGATAAGACCCACACATAGCCCGGGCAGGCAGCGACAGGCACTCCAAGGGAGGTAGGGAGAGGGAGCATACCAGCGTAGGCCCCAATAGTTCCACACAGAGGAACAAAGAGCGCAACAAAGGGTGCATGACAACTGGGACACAAACACCGAAGGAGAGTCCCAGCAAGAGGACCGCGTAGAGGGAGGGGTTGTACATTACCACAGGCCATGTAGGTAACAAGTAATAGAGAGACCCCCACAGAGGGCAGGAACATAGAAGTAGGAAGAGACCCACACAGATCAGTCACACTCACAACAACGTGCCTGCGGTCCTGGGGATGCTGAACGGTCGTATTGGCTACGAAGATTTGCCATAACTATTGTTTTAAAAAGGGTGGGGGGAGGGTGCTTGCCCCTTGCCGTCGGCCTGATGATTCCTCAGTGGATACTTGGGGGTTAGACCCCAAGGGACCATGAAAAGACCCCGGTGGGCCGGGGAAACGGGTCAAGCTCAGGCATGACATGGTCAGAGGTGGGCCCACCGAACCGGAACCCCAAGGGGGCAGTTCAGGCGTTCCAGGGGACTCGGTACCCTGATGTCGCCGAAAGTTACCAAGGTTATTTGTTGTCTCCCCCATGTCCCCATGTGTGTACCCCAATGTTTCTCTTATCAGACGAGCAATATCCAAAGCAGTCCACCTGAACCCTAGTGAAAACACAACTTAAGAGCGGATATCAGCAACAGCTAGTCCCATCGCCTACTCCTCCCTCGGTAACGCAGCATTCCATAGTGAAAAACACAGATGGGTAAGGATTTCACCATGCCTATCGCACCATAAAAGGTTTTATAAGCCCCCTAAAAAGGAAAGGAAAATAGCATTTACTGACTAACCGACGACAAGACCCGACATATACTACTCCAAGAGACCACTTCTCAAAGACAGTTCCCCTAAAATCTAAACGCCCAGATATAGGACATGGCTTCTGCATCAGCCACGGTTTAAAAAGAGAGGGGTAGCAAACCTTGTTCACAACCGCTGCGTTTAACACACAACTCTAACAAAAAAAGACAAGAACGGGCGTTCGTTTTCTTAATATATAGGTGAGGGTGGGGTGGTCAACCCTCACAATAGCCAATGTCTTACGCTCCCACGAAGGGGATGATGACCTTCTTCACAAATTCTTTCAAACCCTAATAGAGTGGCACAAGGCGGGGGTGGTGATACTAGGTGGGGATTTTAAACCTCACTCTAGATCCGAAAGCCGACAGGTGTGCACGCCCAGAATACCGAAACACACCACAAAGCAGAGGCAATCTGGACCCAAGGTCTCAAGACAAACAAGACTGGTAGATATTGGCCGGGGAAACAAACCCCGGGAGAGAGAGAGTGAGAGTGAGTACACATTCTTCACATCCACATGACAGATACAGCAGGATAGAACTTACCTCTTATGGGTCCTAATTAGAATGGTTTCGCAGATCCAATACGGGCATCCATAAATTTGCATGGTCAGATCATTGCACCACGAGTCGCGGTTGCACAGACTTCAGACTAGACAGACCAGGAGTGACATGGAAGCTATAACGAATCTCTGCTAAAAATCCCCGAAATTGAAACGGCAATAAGGGATAAAATCAGGGTTATTTTGAGGAGAATGTCGGTAGTGGACATTCCAACCATCCTATGGGAGGCCCATAAGGCGACTTCCGCGGGGAGCTAATAGGGATAGCAAGTAGGCAGAAAAAAGCAAGGGAAAATAAAATTAAAGATTCTCCAATCAGAGCTAACAGCCCTTCATGCCCTACACAAAATAACAAACAAGCGAAGACCTTACAGGCTGGCGCGACACTAAAACAAAATAAATTTATTGAGTCCTCCGAGCGGAGAGAGAGGAGAGGAAGAGAGTGACATGGTTAGGCGACGAATATGAGAAACGAGCGGAACAGCAGGATACCCCACTTGCCAATAAACTCAAAAAATGTTAACCGTAATTTCCTATATTCAAGCCATTTCGAACCAGAAAGGTTGACCTTACTTCTGATCCCAAACAAAATTGAGAGGCATTTTAAAAATTACTATGAGACCCTATATGATGGGGCGAAGGTTCTTCATTGTGAGAACACTCATAGGCAGCTGAGGACATATTTCTAACGGAGCAAAACTACCAGCCTGAGCAGATTGGAAAGGGAGGCATTACAGGTAGACTTCTCAGGTGTGAGGAAAATCAGAGGTAATAATAAAAGCACTAAAGCCGTTCCAAGGCCCAGGCCAGATGGCTTCTCTAACTGTACTAAAAAAATTTAGGAAAACATTAGTGCCTACACTGGCCCGACTATTCAAATCATTCTTAGATGGTGCCCCTATCCCTGGCCAAATGCTCCAAGCGTCTATAACAGTGATCCCCAAATCAGGAAAAGGACCCAGCGGATTGCAAAAGCTACCGGCTATACTCTCATCAATTCAGACACCAAAATCTTCTCCAAGTGCTAGCTACTAACCATCTGAATTTAGTCATGCCGAAGTGGTCCACCAGATCAAGAGGGTTCATGATGCGGGAGGGCAAGATACAGACAATACCAGACGGATAATAGATTTAATTGATTGCCACATAGAAAACACATCCGTCTATGGCATTGAGTTCTGGACGCTGAAAAGGCCTCGACCGGCATTGATTGGCCCTATCTCCAGAGACGCTGGGGGGTGTTCGCATAGGGGGGAGATTATTGGGAGCTATTCTGGCTCTTTACAGGGAACCGATGGCGAAGGTCAGACACCAGGGCTTCCGGTCGGATGATTTTCCTATTAAAGAGCGGCACCAGACAGGGGATGCCCCTGTCCCCCACTCATTTTTGCATTATGCATAGAACCCCTAGCGGCACCACCATCCGCAATCTCCCCGATAGAACAGGGATAAGATTAAGGACAGTCACACAAAGTGGCCCCTGTATGCACGAGACATTATACTAATGTTATCCAAACCCTCTACCTCTCTGCCAAATGTCTTCAGTCTGATAAGATATTTAATAAGATTTCGGGATCTTCAAAAATCAATCAGACAAAATCAGAAGCACTAATATAAACTGCCAAAGGTCACGGAAAATGATTGAACTGAATTTTAATTTTCAAAATGCAAACCGCCTCCATAAAATATCTAGGTATCTATATAATCACACAAAACTACGACGCCATCTACAAGCCAAATACCCAGGCTAATTAGGACTCTGAAGGAGCGATCTTCTAAGGATCTGGTCAGGCCACACAATTCGTTGGATCCGGCGGATCCAGTGCCCTTAAGATGTATCTATCCCCCTCGAATCTTGTATCGTTTCAGACCCTTCCGATACAAGTGATCAGAAACGACATCCTCGTTTTACAGTCTATGGTGAAATTCGTTTTGGGGTAATAAAAAACCACGTATAAAAATAGCATCCGACAAGGCCAACAGTTAGAGGAGGTTTGGGGGTACAGTGGCTTGATATCGTACTTTTCAAAGCGGCACAATTATACCAAATTACTCAGTGGCACATGCAAACTAAGCATACGGAGGTGGGTTGAGGTGGAAAAGGACTGCCTGGACCCCGTAGAGACTAAGGATCTAATTTGGTACCAAAAAAAGATATCAACAGATCCTTAAGGAACCGCTGGCCGCAGTGAAATGCTCTTTGGCTACTGGAGAACACCAAACATAAGTGTGCCCTCCGACAACCAGAACACGTTATGACCCCGATTACGGGAACCTGATTCTCGTATGGGTAGGGTACGCAAAGACCTTGGGTCTGGGAAAGCAAAAGGTATTAATAGGCTATACACCTGGAGAGACACCCAAGTCTTCAAAACTTTTGAACAAATTCGATCAGAAACAGAGATGCCCAATTCCGAATTTTTAGATACCCTCCAGGTGCGAGCATTTTAATATGAAAACTACCAAACGACCCAAGCGCACAAATTTTGAGCAGCTGTGTTCCAGAGGCACGGACACATCGGGATCACGTTCTCGGATATACAGAGAGGTGGTCTGCCCCTGGACAGGACGTTGCACTAAAATTAATTAGAATTAAATGGGAAACGAAAGACTTAGGGGAGCCGACGCTAGGCCAAGACAAAGACTTGGGTCCACAATAGGACTGTAGCACAGCGAAAAAGATCTTATATGCACACCTTGAAGGAGACTGCCTATAACCGTCCTAATGAGGTGGTATCACCCAACACGATTAGCAACAGTTTTGTAAAGGGTACCCCCATGTGCCCAAAACAATGTGGGAGGAAAGGCAGACTTGCTTCTACATGCTTGGAGTTGCCAAAAGTGGCTCCTCTGGGGGAATTTGGATTAATTCCAGGATTCGGTAACGACGTATTCTCGCACGACCGGTCCCCTGGACCCTTGGCCTGTTCCTGCTAGGCAGGCGCAATCTGGGGAAATAGGCAGACCGTGCGCAAAAAATCTGATTGCTCATGTGGACAACAGCCATGTTGGGCGAACTCGCAGCTTGTGGAAGCTCCAGACTTTACCCACAATACAAAAATTCGGAACATATATCTGGTTTATTTTGCCGGATGGAACAGTTGACGAGTCTGGTCCAACGACAACCGGCATAAATTTTTGAAAATTTGGACAAGTGCCTGGCATCACTCGGACATCCCGGGGGTGGATGCCATGACCACCATCATGCCATATAATGATAGTTTGCATTCTTCATACAGAGGAGAACCAGTACAGGAAAAAAGTGCTTAAAAGGGAAAAGGTAGGGCAGACGGTAAGTAGAACGCCACACAGGTACAATCTGCCCCTTGAGTATAGAAAAGAATGGATTCGGTGTGAACACAGAGAAGACAATGAGCTCGCCCCTCCCCCCCATCCCTCCCCCCCTTTTCTGTGTCCGTCTTGGTTTGTTAGGTTCGTGAGTGAGTCTACCGCGTACTCTGTGTGTTGTAAAACGGGAGGACGGCGGAGAAAAAGAAAAATGGGTTGCGGTTATGTACAATAAAGAAAGATAGCGGGTTGGTAGACACTGTATGCAAACCTTTTTTGGAAAAAAAAAAAAGAAAACATGGACCCCCGCTGTATTAATCCTGATGGGCCATCCCCCTACTGCACTTGGCTGTTAACACTCCAGTTTGTCCGTGGTTCACCAGCACATGTGTGGGGCAATTTGGATATGCAACTGGCGGCATCTGTATAAGGCTAGATGGACATCATTATGGTACCCCTGATGAAGCGGAAAAATAATTTTCTGTGAAATGCATAGGTTTGAACTTAGGTGAAACAGATGTTGTGGCTTTTGTGCAGTTTCTTGAAGGCATCCATAGTTTCCGAAAATATAGAGAAAAGTGGTATTCCATAAAAATGATAATGTATTGGTCATAGGACAAACATCAACCCACCACAAAGGCATAGGTATCAGCCCAAAGAACAGCAAGTGTGAATTATAAAGAAAATATATAAATTTTCTTATTCACATAGTGGAGATTCGGATATGTCAGATAATGACCTTTTTCCAAATACATTTTCTCAGGACATAAACAACCATGAGCTAATTCAACAAGAGGATTGAGGAATGATGACAGAGGATAACCCCTGGAATCAAAATCAGAGGATACTGAAATGGATCACAACCACGTACCTCAAAAAAAAACTATCGTGGCCCAAAAGGACTAGAGGAAAACCACAGATCCATATCCTCAAAAAAAGAAAGACGAGTCCTCTGATTCAAGAAAATGGGGTTATTACTTTATAAGGTTATATTAACACATACTGAGTTAATCAGTTCGGACCCAAAAGATTAACATATGCTCCAAAATGAACTTCAAATGATTCGATATATTATTGAACAATGCTACGTTGCATAAACATTACATTAACAAAAAGTTATTATGAGGGGCCAATCTAGATCCCCTAAAACAGTACTTGGTTGAGGACCAACTCAAGGTGTCTCCCTCTGATTAAGGATATTGTAGCGAATGTATTCTGATATAAAAACTGATTGTATGAAATGAATTGAACCAACATCCTTAAAGATCCTTGTTAATTGCGGATTTAATGATTTATTACCCATGAAACATAGTAATGAGTATGATCCTACAACGTTTTTTGGGTCGTAGAGGTCTGGCTTAAAAATTAGGTAACATTTTTATCCTGAACATTTGTTAAAGATACAAGTGATGATCACTTGTTGAAAAACTAATTAGAAAGAGACCTTATTCTCTCATTCAAGAAGCACACGTTTCATCTCTCTACCTAACTCAGACCAATAGAGATGCTACTAGAGACAAAAAACATTGCATTAGACCACTCTAAAAATCTAACACTCATAAATGATAAAGGGAAGCTGATAAAGGGGGGGGATTGTGTAGTCTAAGAAAGCTGTCAATACAAGGCCCTTGAAGCTCTCCGTCAATTGGAGATGCCACTACTATATCACTATTCGGTGGAGATCCTACTGTCCTTTCTCATTAGAGAATTGAAGTCATTTATTAGAACTGGTTGAGTATTTGTTGTGTTATTAGATCACCAAGGAATTAAATTGTTGTACAAGATCACCCTGTATCCTATCTGTCAACATTATCCCTAGATCCATAGACATTGGTCTCTTCCTGCCAGGGAGAGGCTACTAGTCTCTAGAATTGGATCTTACAGGTATGGTTCTTCAAGATATGTTGGACACATATTTGCCAAATTTTTATATAGGCCTTCTCTTAAGCAATCGAATTCGGCGTCGCATGGTAATAAAAATTACCTCAGTTGGATTACACTAAGAACTTCCCTTTTATACGGTAATAACTCAATAAAGGGTGGCAGCTTGTCAAATATTTTCTTTTGATCAATGTCTGTATTTTCATCAACAAAGTGCACTTATCATTTAGCGATCCATATATTATTATATCCCACAATAATTTTTAGATTGACCAGTCGTTTTCCAATCTATAAAACACGTGGAACGTGGGAACCAGCTGAGAACGAATCATCATATGCAAATTTATTATGTTTGTGGGAATACATTCCATGGTTTGGAGATCGGAACCCTTAAAGAGATCAGATATATTTGTATAAACGATTTATAATGATCTGATTTTTTACTTTGAAGGTGGTTTTAACACAATCACTATTCTTGTTTCTAATCACCTCATAACCCCATTAATGAGTTAACGTTTGACTGTTACACAAAAGGATGGTACCGATGATTTATGCTAGACCTATAGGTGAGTTTATTTGGGATCGCAACGTACAAAAGCTAGTCAAAGTGATTTTTTTCGTTAAAATCAATTACTAGAAACATTTTTTTAAGAGAGGACACGCTGCAACATCAATTCTTTAATGACAAGGAATCCACTAAGGGACCAGTTTCAGTAAGATGTTTCAACCAGAATGCATGTCTTGATGAAAGATAATCCCACCCCTTTCCCAGAGAATATAAATAAAAGAAAGTGTGAGTGCATGTATCGCGTACA
Source organism: Ascaphus truei (assembly GCA_036426205.1). Lineage (NCBI taxonomy): Eukaryota > Metazoa > Chordata > Amphibia > Anura > Ascaphidae > Ascaphus > Ascaphus truei. The sequence goes on along the minus strand of CM071567.1, from coordinate 151,044,114 downwards.
TTAATGGATGTGTGATTCCCGCAGTCTGCCCAACGGAGTGACGCCTGGACCCACTTCCTTATTATTTTTTTTTTTTTTTTTTTTTTCTTTTGACGCCCCCTTTTTTTTTTTAGAGACCTTTCGAGTGAGGTGTATACTGTAGGTCCTATAAACGAAGTGGCGTTGATGCGAAAACGGGCAAACTTGTTTCAGAGGAAGAAGGACAAAACAACAGACAAATCGCCGCTGGTTACTCTTTAAAAACCACCGTTTATTACCCAATAAAGCACCAAGCTGAATGCAAACATAAATTTACACTCTGTACCACCCCAGGCGTTTTTCCGGACAACCTTACCGCTTCTTTATCAGTTGAGCCTATGACACAATAGATCTTTTCCCTTTCAACTGGGACATTATTTTTGTATTTTAGGCAATGACACCACTTACAATCTAAAACCATGCGTAATTTTTACCCCCCTGTTGTCAGTCCCCAGATTGTGTTCTAAGTAAAAAACCTACCATCTGCATCCTTTACCTTTCCTAAATGAACATTTAATTAATGTTTCACTGCAAAAGTTGCAAGTCGCTATGAATACCAGCCCGGTCCTTGAGTTTTTTTTCTTTTTACAGTATGCCACTTCCCCCCCCTAGCGTCTCGGCCGTTGTCCTCCGATCCCAGCCACTATAATCGTTTATTAACTGGTACACGACGATCTTGCTCCCGTGTGGTTTCCTCCTACCTAGCCCCTCTCTTTATCAGCTTTATTTTGTCATTGTTGTGAATAATGTAATTTGTATTTAGTTACAGGTTATTTGTAATGGCTTATTTCTGGTAGTTAGATTGGAATGATGGTGGTTACCTTAAATTAGAATTCTTTTGGCAATGGTTTTGCTGTAGGAATTGAATAGGGAATTGTATAATTGATTTGTATTGTATTGTAATTGTTTGAGGAAATGGATTAATTGATTGATGCTAATCTTATTGATGTTTCTTAGTTTCTATGTGATTTTCATGATGGCATTTGTGGTTAGGGGACATTGTTCATAGTGTATTTTATTGTTACATATATTTTGCATAGTGTTACATGATGCACAGAGTAATTGCATGATGTACACACTCAATGCAATTGTGTGACATTTCATATACATTTGTGTCGCTGCTGGTTTGTTGGTTTATATTTACAATCGATGCTGGATTTATTGTAACATGCAATGTGGTGATTTTAAGATTAAGAATTCATGTTTTGATTTATGCATGTTTTATGTGTTTCATAATGGGCAAATATTCTATTATCCATATCTGGATAATAGTCTTTTTGCCCATTACAGTACTGTATGTGTTAGGGGGCGGGGGGGATATGTGTTGTATATTGTTATGTTTATTGGGGGCAATTGGCCCCAATAAACATGCTATTGTGCCTTAACCCCTTTACTACCTTAGCGGATAGCCGCTATGATAATGAAGCTGCTTTAATGTATTTTTATTAATAAGTGTCCGAGAGTAGGGGGTCCCCTGAACTGAACCGCATTGATTTCTGCCTCAGGGACCCCCTGTTTCCCGATTTACAGGCCCCGGTTTGGGGCATCAGAGCCCAGTGTCACCGCCATCTTTATAGAGCCACGTCGCGTCTTGGACGCTATAAAGATGGCGGCGACACTGGCCTCCGATGCCCCATACCGGGGCCTGTAACTCGGGAAGCACGGGTCTCTGAGGCAGAAATCAATGCGTTTCAGCTCAGGGGACCCCCTGTTCCCGCACACTATTATTAAAATGTACATTAATGCTGCTTCATTACCATAGCAGATAGCCGCTACGGTAAGGAATTATTGATTATTTTTATGTGTGTTTTGACAGTAGTGTAGATGTGTAGGGGGTCTCTAGAGCTGAACCACATTGGTTTCCGGTCCGAGCACCCCCTACTTCAGGAGATACGGGCCCCTTTATGGGGTGCCGGTATCCCCTGCAGAATGTAAATAACCCGGTCACGTGACGCGGAAGTTTTAAAGTGCAGGGGATACCGGCACCCCATAACGGGACCTGTATCTCCTGAAGTAAGGGGTCCTCGTACCTGAAACCAATGCGGTTCAACTCCGGAGACCCCCTGCTCATGTACACTATAAATAAAATGTGTTTATTTAGTGTATGATCGCCTGTAACAGCCTTACATGGAGATGGCAAATCTCCATGCAAATGTAACATGCGGATTTTTTTCCTATCAGGTAGCATACGGGAACTTTAAGTGCGATAGCAGAGGGAAAAAAGCTTGCACGCACGATAAGCCAGTTTTGGGCACGTCTGATAGGAAATGGGCTCAGGGCCTTAGTGAATCTAATTTTTTTCAGGCCAGCGCGAAAGCTCAGAGCTTAGTGCATAGCCCCCTTAGACACAATCTCCAAGCTGCTTATACTTTCACTGGAGCCGGACAGAAAATATTTTCATCCTCACCACCTTATGGCTGATGGGAGATATTCTGAACCCTCATACCTGGTTCTGGGGGTTGGGGCATACACTGAGGGGGACCCGTACTATACTGTGGACCCCTTGAATGTACCTGGGATGTTATTTATCCCCATGCCCCGTTTTACCTTTTTGGTCTGTGCTGAAGCAGGGAGACCTGGTGGTGAGTCGCATAACTGCTTCCTTGGGAGGATTTTGTCCAGAGGTCTGTGCCTACATGTCCCCGGGAATCTGACCCAATTCCCGGATACATTTTTGTGGTGTCCAGCAAGTCTGATCCCCTTCTATCTAGGCACAATCCGACAACACTTTTACCATAAAATCCCCCCTGAAACTCACACCCTGTGAATCTCCACTGGTTAGCACTCCTGCAAAGGCAAAACACACATACATCTGTTATTACATTACAGCACACATGCCATAACTGGGTTCAAGAGCTGATACTCCAAACTCCCCAATATAACTCACAGGTAACCAGCTGGGCATAATACCTTAATTATTGGCCTGGTTACCTCCTCACTGTCACAGATAACCCATCCAGCAAACCACCCGAGGCCTAACCCCCCCTTCCCGGGACAACTACAGTACACCCTTCACCCACCCCATTAAAACACAAGTAACCCCTTAATTACCTTAGCGGTAGTAATCCCTAAGGTAATTAATTTGTTACTAGTGTTTTAATGGTTGGGAATTGGCCCTTACATGTTGATGCAGGAGAGGAGGAGGATGCCTTCATCATGGTAGGGGTAAGTAAAACGTATTACTTTTATTTGTAATGTATTTTATTGTATGTAGTTTACTGTACATGAATGAGAAAAAGCGCTAGTAGCCATATTTGGCTACTAGGGCATTTGCCAATTCTTTTGTGGGGTGGAGGAGGGTTTGTTGGGGGTAGAGGGGGTAGGTGAGGGGGGTAGTTGCCCCGGGGTGTTTGGTTAGGCCTTTTGGGTGGGTACTTGGAGGACTAAACCCTTTATTACCTTAGCGGTAGTAAGCATTAAGGTAATGAAGGGGTTACCCCTACCACCACCCTCCCAGTAGGCCTAACCACCCACCCTGGAGCTACTAGCCCCTTCAAACACTCCCAGTACCCCCAACAACAACAAGCCAGGTACTATGGTTTCACCCTTTCATTACCATAGCGGTATAACACTGACTTTGAAGTAGAGGAGTCTGGTTTGAATCCCATTGTCAGCTCCTTGCGACCTTGAGCAAGTCACTTTATCTTCCTAGGCTTCATCTGAGAGAACACTCGTCCCATATCAACATTACTCAGAGGCATAGCGAGTTTGGGAAATGCAAATTGAGTTATCTCTTCAAAGCATTGTTAACCTCTGCTGTCATAAAATGTTTATACATCCATCCATAACTGGTCTGTGTTTTTGTAATTGTTGTCATCTACTACTAGAAGTTGATGACTTTATTCTATGAATCCAAAGACCCTGAAGTCACCTTTGAAAATGTTCAGCATGCAGATGGTCACTTACTGAGGTTTACCCTGAGAGAAAATAACTGGCAGACTGAATGCTGACATCGATTTCACAGCACGCTGAAATTACCAGCACAATCACAAGTGGCTGGTTTATTTAAATTGACTCAAGTTTATCATCAGATAAAGGAATACTTTCTGAAAACCAGACTCATGATATGAGTATAAAAGAAAGATTGGAAGCAGTCCAACATTTTTAAGTCATTACCAGAGTTTAGTTGCAACAGTTTATTGATTCTAGAAAATGTCTGTGGAACTAGTGTTAGAAACTGTAAATGCAATTTATTGATAGGGTCGCAATTCACCTGATACAGAACTTCTTCATCATACACTGGCGACACACTTTATTGAAGTGTGGCCAGTTCCGCAAGCCGGGAGATTTCCCGGCTTGCAAGTGGCAGCCCCTCGGCGTGCCGCGCGTCACCGATGCGCGGTCATGCGTCACCGGGTGCCTGCACCCCCTGCACGCGCGTCCAGGGCTCCCCGAGGGAGCCCTGGTGTCCCGCGATGTGGGGGACGGCGGCAGGGGGTTCCGGGGGACCCGGCGGACCCGGAGAGGAGAGGGGGAAGCCGCGATCGGCGGGCCTCTCCTCCGCTGCTTCGGTGCGCGCCCTGCACCCTCCGGCGCGCGCCAGGTAACTGCTGCGGCCGAGAACGGGAAAATGCTCGAATAAACTCGGCCGCAGCAGTAGCATTGTTGTTTGTTTTCTTTGCTCAGTTGAAAATGCAGTTTAAGCTTGTACCACTGATTCTGTATGCGCACACAGCAGTCATACATGAAAAACGATTAATCAGTTGGTATATCTTTGTATATTCCCAACTTTTCAGGAAGCTGTGAGAGGCTTCCTGAAAAGTCAGGAATGTATGAAGATATACCAACTGTGGGGCAAATTATAGCCAAGATTGAAATAGGGGAGATAATGTCCTGGTGTTTTGGATTTGCCCCTAAAAATGTGTAATGCCACCAAAGTCCCTCCTCCAAAGTAACTGGTTGTATAGGTTTACATACAGTAGGTGGGCTGCAGAGTTGTGCTGCTATGGCTGCATCATGCAGCTGGAAAGACAGGTAGGTGGTTGGGTCCGCCATTTTATAAGACACATCCGTGTGCTGACCTGTGGTGCCTGGGGGTGTTCTGTGGGTCAGCGTGTAATTTAGTGCTGTTGTGTGCTGGAGACATGTAAAATAAATAAAGTATAGATATTTAGAAAACAATGGATATAAAAAAATAATAATAATAAGTTTATTAGTTAAGGTGCTAGGATAAAAGTTAGGACACAATTTTAGACTGAAACACACATACAGTATAATGTATGTATATGCCTGTATTTATGCAGCAGCTCTCGGGGTCAGCAGAATAAACAAACCCAGGCAGAAAAAAAACCAGGATTGCTGTGCTAGATAAAGCAAACAAAACTAACAAAGACAAGGACAACCTTCTGGGAAAGGATACAATGTCTCCTCTAGGGAGAGGGCTTACAGCTACAGTCTGAGTGAAGAAATGGCTACATACGGTGACCTACGAGAGAGTACGAAGTCTGGAAGTAAAGTCTGTCCCATCGAGTGTGAAAGAAAAAAAAAGAACGGGCAACAACATGGCAAATTTAATATGTTTGTTTTGCAATAAGCTTGAGCGTACAAAACAGTGTCCCTTCAGGATTGATGATGATGAGGATGATTCTTATGTGGCCCCAGAAAAGAGCAGTACCCGCAAATGAAAGCTGCACTTGCAAAATACTGTATGTCCAGAGTGCAGGACCCCGTAATCCTGGAGCCAGTGACCAGGAATTTGGAGTCACGCTGTCTAGAATGAGACCAGGTGATGAGCTGATAGATTTAGTATGCTGAGCGTGTCATGATCCCAGTCACATGAAAGAGTTGTGTCCCTATGTTCTCAAATATAAACAGTGGCCACAAGAGAAGCACGAGGAATATTGTATCAAGCAACTGCAACAACAAGGAACTTGTGAATGCGAAGAAAAGGCAGAAGCTTTTAACAATGAGTATGTTTGTCAGAAGCTACCAAAGTAAAGAGGGAGAGAAATTAAAAGTAAAGTGTTTCTCAATTTACAGCAGAAGTTACAGAAATGTTTGATGAACCAGCAATGTCAGGAAAGCGTGTGTCAGAAAGGAGCGGAGATGTTCTGCAGCCCAGATCGACTGGTGGACTCACCCTGGGAAAAGCGGCATATGAAAAGGATGAGAAAAATAATGATGAATCCTTGAACCAGGTTAAATATGCCTTAACTCATGCACTTCAATTTGCTAGGCATGATTATTATTAGTACAAAAATGTGAAAATAAAGTGCGCTACTAATGTAATCCTAAATACAAAAAATAGGCAAATATACAGTATGTCTATATCCCAGTGCACCTGAGTATACTATTTTTGTGTATTAGGTTGAGCGTTGAGTCATTTTCTAAGTTGCATGTCAGACCAAAGTTTTTCAGTTTTATCAGCTGCGGTTTACAGAAATAGCACTGTGAAAAACAGCACAGACAGCCACTCATGAGGTGTAATGCTGTTTAAACTGTTCTGTGCTGTACAGCACAAAGCTGTTTAAACGGCATTACTCCTCGTAAACAGCTTACTGTTTCCATTTTCACGTTGATGTACAGTATGGGCAAATGCAGTACTGTATGCTCTGAACAGACCAGCATGGAGGTAAATGCAAGAAAAGATTATTTTGTATAACGAAAAACTTCCAGAATGTCAGAAACAGTGCTCACTTGCACTTCATTGAAACAGATGTTTATTTTAAAGGGATCTACGTTGTGAACCTTTCTCAAGATAATAAACAAAATTAGTGACACTACTATGTACCTTCAATTACCCAGTGTCCACTGCGGGATGCAGAGGAAAAAAATTAGTGAAGAGACTGGTGCCAAATTTGGTTGCTAAGCAATGTCGCACCAGAAGCCCTAGTGTCTCTGCAATCCATATCGGGGATAGTCCTGCCAGGATTTTCTGTCTTTCTAAACTGAGCTGTTATGGGATACCCAACCCCACTTTCCACCAATGACTCTCTGTCGACCAATTATCCATCATTCCTGAAGGGCTTTCACCCCCTTCCATCTACAGTAGTCCGCAAAAGGGAAAATCTTAATTACCACAAGCCTTAGCGAAGCTTTTCACCCTTAATCATGCACCGGACTCCTGGGCCTACCTCTTCTGCCAGATGATACCACCTTTCTCACCTGCTCCCTCCTAGCTTGCTTATGGCTAGAAGCCACACCAACTCCTCTTTCTCTGCAACTCCCCTGGCTCTCAGTCTCTGGGGTATATCTGCTAGGGGGCCTATACCTCCTTCTGCTTGATCCAACCATTTCCAGCCTGTCCTTAGACCCCACCATTTGGACACAGACCTTCATCCACCTGAAAGTCCTCCATGTCCTCCTTCACCAGAACAGCCAAAGCCCTAAGCCAATCTATCCAGGGTCACAGTCAACCCACACAGCGATGCCGCACATGCTACCAAAACCTCAGTAAGACCTTGATTGTGTGCTCCTCCACCACACTCCAACCCTCTTCCTCCATTGTTGTTCTGTAGGTAAGCAGCTCCCCCTTCTTAAATACACTAACACCAACCCCCTTATCTAATTAGTAACCCCTACCTGACCAGAGGGCTAGCCTGCACCCTAGTCATACGCTCTCCCTTCTAAATTCAGCAGTTTCTTTACACTTTGGCTTTCAGGAGTACAGGTGACAGGAATAATGTAACTTGTTCATCTACTAAAAAATCTATATCCTCCATGAAATGAAGAGGCTGTGAAAGCTGCAAATGATCTGTAATTAATCAATGCTACACATTTTTCTTGTCATGTTTTCGTGGCTTACTCATTTATTGTCTAGGTGAAGCAGACAACAGCAGATTCATCCATATCATAAGAGATTGATGCTGGCTATGACATGAGACCCAGCTTTATTATTTTATTTTAAATACTTATACTTGTCTGATTTTGACAATCAATAGCATCCATCACTTCTAAATTTAAACAAATGAATATATCTCCTATTTCACTAGATAGAGGTAGTGAAGACCTGCAGGCTAATAAAAAGCCATAGCCTAGAAGGTGAGATATCCTTCAAGACTGAAAAGCTAACAGTGATTCACTATTTTGCACTTATCTGTTATATTTTTCCAACACTGCTGTTCCAGTATCTACCATTATTGAATACAGGAGTATCAAGGCACAACAACACAACAACAACAACACCAACAACACCAACTAGGACTTTCAACTTTGGGGTAGATCCTCAGAATGCTGTTGATTTGTTAACTTTATGTCATCTCACTTTTAAGTATCGATTTCCATAATGCATATCCCCAAAGGTGCTTAGCACAACAACGTCCTGGCATTTTTGCTAAGAATAATGGATCGATACATTTTAATCGACTTTTGGCGTACTCATATGCAAATAATATGGTAATGACTAGTTTACCTAACAACGGAAATTCTCAGACCTCTGTTAATGTTGGCGCATTGAAGTAACGCAATGATATTTACAGCTGCGACTGCCTTTATCCTAAGGCGGCCGTAGCCGAGCCACTCTGATAACCGCGGCCAGCCGCGGTCTGTTTTCTTTTTTTCCGGAGCGGTTTTTGATATGTTAGCACCTGGATTTTTAGTGCAGTCTGCAATACTGCAATACCGTCTAAAAACTCAGGTGGGCGTTCGCAAGCTGTTGTCTTAAAAGTCTTATAGCAATTCAACCTACAGTACAGCCGTACATTTTCTGCAAGTCTGTGTGTGCGCGCGCAGTAATTGTAAATGTGAAGATTTATACAGTATTACAAAAATATAACATTGCGTCTTCTTCGAATATAAAATTATCACATTTCTACAGTATATGTATTATTTAGTAATCAATACTTTTACTTATTTTCATACTGTTTATATTATGCACATGCGTGTACTGTACAGTACTGTATGTCTCATTTTAAAATTGTTGAAATGCATAGGCGTGTTACAGTATCACATTTCTGCGCATTAAACATTATGATGACGTTTTGAAAATATTTCTTTGAACTGATAATCCATCATACAGTGCTCTGCCCCTCGCCCCCGCACACACACAGCGCTCAAGGATTTCAACTTTTTATCTACACCTCTCCCACACCATTCATTTTTAATGGATGGCTTTCTGGCTTGAATCTTCCCGAGCGTGGCATTACATTCCTGCGCATGCGTGTATGACTCCCTATTCATTTAGAAGTTAGTTCAAGTTTAAAAAATATATATATATTTTTTTGGTTATCGACATGGGATTGCATAATAATTCTGGATGTTATGAGAATCAAGTTTTAAAAAAATATATTTTTTCGGTTATCGACATGGGTTTGCATAACAATTCTGGATATTATGAGAATCAATCACTACTGTTGCTTTTTAATTCTACACTAGTCATGTACGTTCTTTATGAGGTGGGTGGCATAGTACTGTGATTTTTATTTGGGCGTGTTGGTGTAACATACGTGCTTGCCACAAACTGGTACCGGACCGCGGGGCTGAGGTGGGGATGTATAAGCACCAACCTTAGGCCACGGAGTCAGGTCCGGAGTGCGGATTCCATAGTCAGACATAGCCAGGTCAGGATTTAAGAAAGTAGGGTTAACGTTATCCAGGCAGGGGTCAAGGCAGGCGGCACAGAAGCAGAGGTCGAGGAAACAAACCGAGGTCATCAACAGGAAATCTTGGGTGAAGGTACTTCAGCATAGGAGGCTAGAACCTTGAGAGAAGCCACTGCAGCGGAGATGCTTCAGCGAAGGTGCTGCAGTGCGTCAGGAAAAGGCCAGGAGTAAACTCCACTTGGAGGAAGCAGGAACCAGAGGTGCAAACACACCACAGGAAACTCTGGGGAAACCAGCGTAGCCACTTCAGCGCGGCGAAGGCAAAGTCTGCCAGGAACAAGGAAGCAGCACCAAGGCTACTATGCAAGTAGCCCTAGGCAGCAGGGGACTAGGCGCAGGATACAAGGCACAAGGAGGCCTAGCAGGCCAAACAGTCTGTGACAAGCACAGTTACTTGCAACTTGGATTGCAAAGTCTATGTCCAGCAACTTCCTGGGGGCGGGGCAGGAACTAAATAGCACAGGAGGCCAATCAGGCCAGAGATGCACAGGAGGCAGCAGGAGGCAGGTGATTGCAGAAGCAGGGAATAGTTTGTCTGGAACCGGCAAAGCTCCGGATGGATGGGCTCAGCCAAACCCAGGAGTGGATTCCTGACATGTGGGGATCAAAACATTATGATGACCTGTTGAAAATATTTCTTTGAACTACAGGTAATCCATCATACAGCTTCTCCCCCCCCTCCCCCCTGCACACACAAGGCTCAAGGATTTCAACTTCTTATCGACACCTCTCACAAACCATTCATTTTCAAATGGTTGGCTTTGTGGCTTTAATCTTCCCGAGCCTGGTCTCACATTTCTGCGCCTCCGTGTAAATCTCTTTGGGTGGGACCTTGTTGATTATTAATGCACATGCGTGTATAACTTCCCATTCAATTAGAAGTTAAAGTTTTTTGATTCTAGAAAATGTCTGCGGAACTAGTGTTAGAAACTGTAAATGCAATCCCTCCATTTGCTGTTTTCTGCCTGATGACAAAGTTTATTTTCTGAGGAAAAATAAAAGTATTACTGTAATGGTTGGTCCAAATTAGTCAGTCCCCTAAAGAAGTTCCCACAGTCAGTCCCCACAGTCCCCTCGGTCAGTCCCAACAATAATTTTCTCGGGGGGCATCTCTTGTTCACATACACGCATGTGCCTAGATGTGATGACACGCATATGCGTTTCAACAAGGTCCCAATGAGACATACAGTAGGCGCATGCGCCTAGCTGTCCACCAATTGTTCAGTATCTACTGTAGAAGCTGCTCAGCCAATGATATTGCTGGACTACATTTTCACGAATTGTGACTAAAATAATAGAACTAAATAACCATAAGCAAAGCGATTGATTACAAGAGAATCGCTTGACTGCATTGATATTGATATTTCAAAAAAATAATAAAATACGACAGCCGTACTCACTATAAACTTTGCCAATTGGTTGGCGCCAAGCCACTGCCACCAGTCCTGTATTCTTGATTATACACGTAGTTGACAGGTGACAGCAGGCCTGCTACACCTGTAGTTGACAGCTGATGAAGCTGGTAATCTTTTTGGTACATGCAAGCTTGCTTGTATCTGTATGTGAAATCCTGTTCAGGCTGCAGGTATCCAGGCGGGGACAGACAGCAAGGGTTGCCGGTCAGCAGGTTTTCACTGACGGTCGGACCGTTATTGGAAGCCGGTGCTGGCACTGGCGCTGGCGCATTGCTGGCCTGGAAAGACGATTCTTAGTTGGTTTTACCATGACCTTTCGCCTTTTGAAGTCTCCATGATCAAAGACACTGGAAAAATCTGGCGCAACACATAAATACCCTCCTCTAACTCCGGGTGTAAGATCAGTACGAAAAAAACACGGATCGATACCTAACTTTTTCCTTATTGCATGCTTCCACACACGAGCATCTGGTGAAAATTTGTAAAAGTCATAATTTTCGCTAAAATATTGATAAATTTGACCAACTGTGGCCATCTTATCATCTTCTGCATTAATTGTGGACCATATTAAATAAGCGTACGTTAAGTCGGGCTTTTTTAACACGTACTGCAGCGGTGTACTCATTTCGGAACTCTGAACAATACTGTAGAACACCAGACACTGTGCATTGAGTTTTTAATATTAAACGCCTAAATTGATACAGTATTGTAACTTCTTCAGTACCAAGATCAATTCACAATGGACCACTGTGGTATTTTTTAAACACCTGCAAGTCGACACATTACTGAAGCACATGTACAGTACTGTAGTGTACACATTAGAATACATTACAATTCATGAATATCTGCCACCTGGCAGATACTCGAAGAATTGCACCCAAATAAATCCGAACCATTATCATTAAACAGATCAAGCGCGGGTGATGGCCGGCATGAATGTGGCATGAACGCGGTGAAGCACGTGGCATTCTGAAAAAGTCACCGGAAAATAACCGAGAAGTGTTCAAATAAAAGCGGCCGCGGCTGTAGTACCTTCCCAAAGCTGCTCTTACGCACATCCAGACCCTGATTATCATTGAGTTATTTCTTAAAATAGCCTAAAAGCATTGTAATGAGTATAGGACTTAACATTTTCATTATAAAAAGTTGCGTGTCATACAAAGATATATATTATGGATCATATGAATGTCTGAAACACATCATAAACTATATTATGTTTTTCAGTTATCACAGTGATACAGTACAGTATGTTTGTGTGAATAATTATGGTATATAATGTAATAATGACTGTACAGGCAGTCCTCGGATATCCAATGGAATCCATTCTGGAAGTAGCGTTGGATAGTGAAACCGTTGTAAAGTGAGTCCGATGTTAATCAGTGGCGGTGAGCTTTGTAAAGCGTTGGATATGTCATTCGTTGTAAAGTGAAACGTTAGATAACGAAGACTACCTGTATAATGTATGGGTGTACAATAATATATATCAGGTGATGAAGCACTTTATGTGTGAAACATGTAGGGTCATTTGAGAGACACGTTTTTGTTTCTGAGACTTTGCTCTAAGTAGAGGATCACCGGCTTCCATTTCCTGTATTCGACTAGCCCCCTTGCTTCACTGTTTGCGAAAGACGCTGCCTGTGCATCGAATGTCTCCATCAGTATCGATTCCGGTGGTTCATGCTGAGTCTAAAGTTTGCTTTAAATTGTGAGTTTTGATTTTTTTGCTTTTTATTGCCTATAAAGTATTGGAAACTTACCTTGGTGCGCTCTGTCTTCTTCTCCTGGCTGTCAAGTTCTGTCAGAGGGTGTATGGCAGGCGGGAGATACTTTCCTGCTCTCCTCTTCATTCCAATTTGTGTCAAGATGAGCTGCAAGAGGTTTTCTCTATCTACCAAAGAGGTTACCTTTGAGTATTTTGCTCAGTGGTCTCCATCTTTTCGTAAAAGACAAATGCAAGTAGACACAAACATTTCTTAATGCATTCACATATATGAACATGATGCACACCATACAATGCATAAGAAACCTTATGCCAAATGATGGAACATGAATAATTTTACACACCCACTGCAGATGGGCAAAACTACTGTAGGTGTGTGAAATCAGAACATACCAGAACATTACTTTCCAATGCAAACCAAAATCCTTAAGATTTTTAGAACCAAAACTGCAAAATGATTTAGAACCAAAATCAGAACACCAGGCCATATGCCCATCTCTCTGTGTTTCGATCCATATCTTTTTAATTATTTAAGTTTCCGAGTTGTTTTTTATGAGTATATAATGTACATATGTTAAGATGTTTTCATGTCTTATTATGCTATTTTAGTATTTTCTTACTTTTCTTGAGTTTTTAACCATAATTAGGTAAAAATCCCAAATTCAAACCAAATCATGGATTGGCGAAACGAAAACAGATTTTAATTTTTTTGGAACCAAAACCAAAACACTAGTGAAAGTGTCCATCCTAAATATCATCATATGCCACAAATTATTCTAGATGAGAAAAAAGAACTATTCATAAGCAAGGCTCCCTTTCAATTTGTTTAATAAAAACAATTAGTTTTACATAGCGACTTTGCATCAAGGCAAATGTGGAGTAATTCTAAGGCAAAATAACTGCATGAGATGTACAGTATGAAACAAAATAATTATATTGCTTTGTGTTGAATTTTTCATTAAAATGCAGGTGCAGGTACAGTATATCACGCAGTATTGCACCATTTGTGCTTTGGTACAGCGACCCCTTTGTGTGTTCTGGCTGCAAAACTGGAGCAAAAAGAAACAGCAAATTTATCAAAGGAAAAATCCTGCTGCTTTCGATAAAATTATTTGACTTTGATACATCTGATGTTGCTTGACCCGGTTTGGCAGCTGGGAGAACCTATAAAGAAGGAAAATGTAAACTAAGACAAATGAACAACTACAGCCTTGTTTGGTGACAGTCACAAATGTTACTGCCAATATTTTACTTTGAATGTAGTTTCTGGTTGATGCTTCCAAGAAATGGAATGCAGATACAAGACAATTAGTACATTTTAATTAATAAATAAAGATTTATACAGCAAGGAGTAACGGAGAAATGTTATACTACATGCAGGATTTATTATGACTGGATATACTGTTAAATTTATTTATTTTTGTTAAACTATAGTTTAACTTAAAAGGAGTAGCAAAGGTTGTATTATAGTGAATATTACATTTATAAGCAGGAACAAAAACAAATCTATTTTCTAGTCCTTTTTCACCTTAGGATACCGTACATACAGTATAATGTTGTCCCCATGGTCACTAATACACAATTAAAATGCAATGAATTAGTGGATAGGGAACCATATACAGAAACAATTGCACAGCAGACTGCATACTGCTCCCACGAAGCTTCAGAGGAAAAAAATCAATAGGTAGTTTGAGTCACCAAGCGTTTCTCTTAGAATTTATCAAAAGAAGTATCAAAGGCACACAATAAAGAAATGGAAAATGGACGGTTTGCAGCCAATAAAGCCTTATGATAAAAATAAAGCCCTTACCTGTTTGTCAGATATAATAAATACTTATTGCAAGAGAATGAAAGAATGGTCGTAGCTGTTTTATGTCCTATATGTTTGCATTATGATGAGAATATGTTAAGGGGAAATGATAGCTTTTCTTGAAGGAACAAGTAATCACAGTCAGCTTCAATTTAAGGGGGGTATAGAAGAGTGCTGTAGCATCATTATGAAAAAGATAAATTATATATAAATATGCAAGTGATTTAATGCAACAATCCACCCCAAAAATAAAAATGGTCATAACATAACTCAGTGTTTCCCAACTCTAGTCCTCAGGGAACCCCAACAGGTCAGGTATTAAGGATATCCCTGCTCCAGCACAGGTGGGTCAGTCAAAATGACTGAACGCTGATTGACCCACCTGTGCTGGAGCAGGGATATCCTTAAGACCTGACCTGTTGGGGTTCCCCAAAGACTGGAGTTGGGAAACACTGACTTAACCTGATAGTATATGATGTGCTGATCTATTTCTAATTTTCCTTTTTTTTTTAATCTTAATTTTTTTGTTGTGTTTTCACCTGTTTATTATTTCTATGTCTGAAAGGGTGTGATTGGCAGCAGCCATTTTAACCTCCCAGGGTGGCACATTTTCAGCAAATATAATCTCTGGAATTAGGGAAGATGATATTTATTCTTATAGTGATCAATATTGGATTTCTGCATTAACAAAAGAAAAGAAAGGATGTGCTATATCGAGAGAGATAATTCTAGCACTTGATTCTTTCAGAAGAGAAAATTAGGCTGCATGGAAACCATTTTCAAAAAGATTGAAATAATCAAATGAGGGTTTAGATTTTAGCGTTTCAGATGTTTCCATACGAGCACAGGAAAGCAAAGGTCCCATACATTTTTTACAAAAGCAAAATTATCTCCTTCAGTTCTGAACATTCTTGGTTGGTACAGTATAGGGCAGGCAGCCCATTTTAGTTAAAATAGTCAAGTCTTGGAGACTATTGTTAAAGGAAAAAGTAATCATGCAGTGTGTACTGTACACACTTAAGAGGAACTAGCACACAGACAATAGTGGTAAAAAATGAATTACATCAAAACAAAGTTTATTGTTTAAGTTCCCAGTGTAATGAATACAATTCATATTTTATTATGATATACTACACATCTTTTGGCAATGTTTTACTTGTGATTATTTTTCTTTCTCATTAATAGATTTGGTGTGCTTTTGTTCCAGAAAGTACAGTTTTTGATATAATTTGGTGGTTGTCATTTGCTTGGAGCAGAGACCTAAGTATTTGTAATGATCATAATCCTTAGGTTTATATTTCTTAACAATTGAACCCTAGTCCAAATTATGCATTTAGGCAAAGCTCTACTTAACACAACAAGGATTTAATCTTTAGGCTTCCAGTATACTGCAATTTTGTATCGTTTCTCTTCCATGCTTTGAGGTTACACAAACCAATCAAGACTCCACATAATGTTTGAGACTTATTTTCTTTCTAGGTCCCCCTACCTTGCTATAAGCATCATTAACTTCAGACCTAATTAAAGTTATGTCGCTCTGCCTACTTTGAAGTAGTATATTTGGAGAAAACCCATTACTCCCTAGCTAAAAATATAACCTCCCTGAAGAAATAAAACAGAAAGGTGAAATAGAGTACCCAGGACAGGTCAAAGTACAGCTTAGAACATAAACAAAACAAAGAAATTAACCCCTCCAAAAAGCGCTAACCTACACTAAATTAATTATTAAGTGCTAACAATAATGTGCTAAACAATATGTGTCATTACGAACATCAAAGTGAGAACAAAAAATATATAAATCAAGCAGCTTGGTGACAATAATGACAGGCTATTCCAAACCTGATAACAGAAGTGCACAAACAAATATAAAGTCCCCAGCGCTATAAGTCCAAGATACCGTGACCTTAAAGGAAGTCTCTGATCTTTCAAGATGGTAGTTGGGCTTGATAAAGATGTTCCAGATGGGACGGTGTCTTTGATGTAGATGAGTACACCTTCTGAAATACAGATGACAGACACACTATCTAAGATAGTACAGAATCTTACTCACATAAGTTACGTCAGTATGTTCATTGGAGAGAATCTGTGGTGGCTCCTCTTCTCCTCTGTTCCTCTCACGAACCCCCGTGTGGAGACAGCTTACTGGGATCAATCACAGTCCTCAATGGCGTCAGGGATGGATCCGTTGCGACACCCCCACCGACGTGAGATAAGATGGGCACAATATGGTGTGGTATGTAATTACTTTAATAGGCTAAAACACTTATACAAAGCATTAAAATACACTCACATGGTGCAGTGTGGATAATACTCAGCGCTAATGCCGTCCGCAGCTTGCAAATCCTTCCAGCACAGCGGGGAGGTTCACTGCACACAGACACGCTGTCGACTCGGCGTGTGACGTCAGTACTGCAGGAACCCTCCTCGTGTCAGGACTACAGGTGCTGCGATGGCTCAAAACACTAGGCTCCTCCTCCCTACGCGTTTCGTGACACGTGGTCACTTCGTCAGGGGAAGGATTTGCAAGCTGCGGACGGCATTAGCGCGGAGTATCATCCACACTGCACCATGTGAGTGTATTTTAATGCTTTGTATAAGTGTTTTAGCCTATTAAAGTAATTACATACCACACCATATTGTGCCCATCTTATCTCACGTCGGTGGGGGTGTCGCAATGGATCCATCCCTGACGCCATTGAGGACTGTGATTGATCCCAGTAAGCTGTCTCCACACGGGGGTTCGTGAGAGGAACAGAGGAGAAGGGGAGCCACCACAGATTCTCTCCAATGAACATACTGACGTAACTTATGTGAGTAAGATTCTGTACTATCTTAGATAGGGATCTGATTGTAGAAATACGCTGCGCAATCAGGTGTGTCTGTCATCTGTATTTCAGAAGGTGTACTCATTTCCATCAAAGACACCGTCCCATCTGGAACATCTTTATCAAGCCCAACTACCATCTTGAAAGATCAGAGACTTCCTTTAAGGTCACGGTATCTTGGACTTATAGCGCTGGGGACTTTATATTTGTTTGTGCACAGCTTAGAACATACTGAAGAGATTAAACAGTTCAGAGGACAGTATTTTACAAGGCATTACCAAACACATAAAACTCATTTTGACTGCAGGGGAAGCAGGGCACAGTATATTACATGTTAAGAAAGCTCATTGTCCTTACTAGACAAAATGGCAACCCAGGTTACATGGTCAAAATGGCCATCTCTAGACTGCAAAATGTCTGCCAGCCCTGATATAGGGTTAAACTTGAGGTAGGTATTTGTAGCAGGGTTATTAAGTAATGTTTCTATTTGACTCATTGTATGGGCAAGTAACAATTGTCAAGTAGCCAGCATGCAGTGGATCAGAGGACTAGCCTTTGTTTGGGGTCAGATACCTTGTCTGTGGATAATGATGAGGTGGGGAAGGTTGAGCCCTCCTACTGGGTAAGTAAATACTTCAAAGGCAGAGCATTGTTCTCTCACCAGAAGTCAGGCATCTGCAGGTATGGAGCTGTAATTGGAAATAGAGCTATGATTCCTAGCCCCCTTGGCTCAATTCCCAGTGATCAATTCCAATTTCCCATGCTCCCAAAGTCCTGTCCCCTGGTACTGTCCTCTGGCACTGCCATCACTGATGGCCCTGATTGGTCATTCGGTTGAGCCCTCGGCTCCTGCTTGGCTCAGTAGAGGAAAATTCTTCTCTGATTGGTTGGCACCAATCCGTGTTTTTAGAAGGAGGCTGGGAAACTATTCAAGCCGATGTCGATAAGGGCACCACAGTTGTTCATGGTTGGTCCTAGTGATAACAGGTCAACAGAAAATGTGTGCTGTGGACTGTGAGCTGGTTATCCCTTGTTACTGGGAAACTCTAGGATGGATGAAATGAGGAGGCATCCAGGGTAAGCTCGCTTTAGCAGTGCCCTGCAACTAGTGAGGTAGTAGTTCACTGTAACTCCTTGTCTTGTTGAGTTATTGCCTTGTGTTATGCATTGTGTGGATCCCTGTTGGCTATGCAGACCTGTCCAAAGTCCAAAGGGAACATTTTGACAGTATCACCCCAAAAAAAGAGAAGGTAAAATATAGTGCACAACTGTATGAAAGTTCTGAAGGGGTGAGGGTCTTGGCTCCTTCAGAGAAGCTACTTGCAGTGTATCTGTATTTAGTAAGCAGAGAATGTGGTAGTCTAGTTTCAGGATCAGATGTGAAGTTGGAGTATGATCTCACGGAAAAGTGGAGAAGAAAACGATGGTGCAGACCAATTTGACAATTGTTATCTCTAAATAAAAGATGCAATCAATATGTACTCACGTTGTGTACAAATAGTACAGGCACATAATAAGTGTTGGATGTGTGTAGTCGTCACACACCATGGAGGGAGAAATTTGTGCCATTCCCAGTCTCCCAGAGGTGTTTCCTGGTAGCTGGGGGATTCTCCGGCTTGGGGTCCCACGTCACTTCCGGCCGGATAGACGTCACATCCGCATCGTCGGATCCGGAAGATAGAATAAAGTGGTGGATGGGCAAGTCATCCTGGCACAACCTCCTAGCGTCTCAACAGGCAATAACTCTACGCGCTTCACTGAATTGGTCAGCTTCGTCAGGAGAAGTATTTTCCCCCATGGTGGGGTATAAATATATAGCGTGTTAAATTTACATTGGTAATTTGATCACAAATTCTCTCAATGAGAACATAAATCAGTGATCAAAATCTTTGTGATCAGAATCTTGTTGGCCTGTGAGAGGAACTTTAATAACATTTCATTAAAAATACATATAATTATACAAATACAATAAAATAAGTTCTTATTAAGAGGCAGTTTATGAACATAAACTATACAAATTAACCACATATAAAGAATATAAAATATGCTAATAAAACCACAACATTCCTCCAAAAATCAATAAGGGAGATAAGATGGGAAAGAGAAAAAAAACCACAATTTAGTAAAAGCATTGAGTAACAAATATTAAAGGTGATAAAAAATAATTTGCATACTAAATATAAAATACACAGAAAATGGTAGAAAATACACAGAACAGATTTAAAACAATTAGGGATAGAGGGTGATTCACACTGGGGTATACAATATTAGAGAAGAAAAAAGGCAGAATGATCAGATTTTATATTAAAAAGGGTCCTATTTAAAAGTCTGCATTAAGACCATTGGGTATCATTGTATTTAATTTGTGAATCCAGAACATTTTGTGTTTTTCTAGATCCTTATCTCTATCTCTGCCCCTCAAGTGTTGAAGCACATGTTCAATTCCTACATATTTGAGGATTTTAGGATTAGATTGATGGTGCAGAGTGAAATGCTTAGACACACTATGGGACCTATGCACTAAGCCGCGAAAAGAAATTCGCCATCCAGTTTAAATTGCCATTTTTGACAGCGTTGCTATCACAGTATGCATAAAGTCCAGAATACCTGTCATTGCAAAATTTGCAAAATTTGCAAAATTGGCAAATAGACGCGTGAAGATCGCCTCTCTGAAAAGGGCTAACCCAGCGATTTCTTTCTGCTGCAGAAAGTGACACCGGGTGGGTAGAGGGGGAGGGTGTGGTAACCCCTTAATTACTATAGCGGTTATTAACCACTAAGGTAATTAAGGGGTTAGCGGCCATTAGATTGTTTTTTTTTTTCTTGTATTCTTTCTGGCAATGCAGGACATGGCCCTGCAGAATGCTGATGAGGACGCCCTTCATGATAGCAGGTGTAAATAGAAAAGTTTATTTATGCTGGCTGGCTAATGTTTTATTTAATAATGAACACATGAGCTATTATCCATATCTGGATAATAGTTATTTTGCCCATTACTGTACGTGTTGGGGGGGAAGGTGTATTTATTGTAATGTATTCCACATATTTTTTGCAACAGGATTGGTACCGCAGGCTAGCGGGGACCCACAAGGACCAACTGAGGGCCCCCAGACACACACAGGGATCACCCAAGGGCCCCCAGACACCCTCGGGGACCACACAGACACCTCTGTGGGGCCCTGGATACCCACAGGGACACCTGAGGACCCCCAGACACCCACTGGGACCTTCTGAGGACACTTGGACACCCGTGGGGACCAGCCAGGGACCCCCACCGGCCTCTGGTGTCAATCCTGTGTATTAAAAAATTAAAAGGTTTTTATGTGGGGGCACAGGGGTGGGGTGGGGTGTGTATTGGTGGTTAGTACATATTGTAATGTTTATTGGGGGCAGAAGGGTTGAGTGAAGGGCCAAGTACCCACATTACTCACCCCCTCTGCCCTTAATAAAGCTGCTGTTGTTCCTTAACCCTTTCATTGCCTTAGCTATTAGCCGCTAAGGTAATGAAGTTGCCTGTAAATGCATTTTTATTGCATGAGATTCATGTTGGGGGCCTCCGGTGCTGATATTAATGGGTATCAGCTCCGGAGACTCCTGGCATCACCCAATTTCTGGAAAATTTAGTTTTTTCTAAGTTCCCTCTCGTCACTTCTCAGCAGCTTCTCACCACCTTCCTGCCAACTTTTCCTGGCGGGAGGATTTTGAGAGGAAATCCCTATTCTAGAGCTGCAATTACCCTTGATAAGCTAATGGGGCTACTAGAATTGAACAAGTGTTTGAAAAACTGTCGCTAAGTGGCTTATCGTCGCTTGTTCAGCATTTTTTTTCTCTGAAAAAATTGCCTTAAAGGGCTTTTATCGCTGACTTTTCGGGGCTTAGTGAACAGCAGTAGGTTTTTTTGGTGAAAAGGCCTCGATAAGTGGCTTACCGGTGCTTAGTGCATAGGCCCCTATGTGTCATAACACTTCGTCTTATGTTGATTAAATGTTCTATAATTCGAATCTTTATTGCTCTTTTGGTTTTCCCTACATACTGTATGCCACATGGGCATTCTAATAACTAAATAACATTCAGATTTACTGTTCATATATTTATAATTTTAAAAAGTAATTGTTGTTCGATTTAAAAATACTCTTTTCGTCTAGTTTGTGCTCACAGGCTTTACGGGACAGACATCCATAAAAGCCTCCCATTTGTTGTAACCAGCTATTTTCTTTCCTTTTAATTATTCTGAGCGCACTGGGAGCAAGTTTATTTTTAAAAAATTTAGCTTTTTTTAAAATAATATTTGGTTTGTTTGGGATGTTTTCTTTCAAGACTGGATCATTTTATAAAAATGCCAGTGTTTTTTAATAATACTATCTATTTTTTTCGCCTCTCTGTTGTAGGTTTTAAGGAAAGCTGTATCAAAATTATTTTTCAAATTTGGCTTCTCTTTATAAGGATTTATGAAATATTTTCTTTCAAATCCATCAGCTTTGGTTAACGCTCTGTTTAAAATCTCGTCATCATATTCTTTCTGTAAAAATCTTTTTTTATTTCATATTGACTTAAGAAAGTATTTTCTTCTGTGCAATTACGTTTCATTCTTCTAAATTGACCAAAAGGTTCATTATCCACCCACTGGGGATGGTGACAGCTGGAGCATAAAATATAATTGTTACTATCTACTGATTTAAAATATTCATAGTTTTAATATCTCCATTGTCAATATAAATAGTGAGATCTGAAAAAAATATATTTTTTGCTCGTTTTAGATTTTTAAATTGTAGTTATTCCTATTGATTTTTTCCAAAAAATCATCTAGACATTTTTGGTCTCCTTGCCATATCATTATAATGTCATCAATATATCTTTGATAGAGGACTAAATTTGCACCAGGCCGCGCCTCAGACCAAATATGCTCATCTTCCCATGATCCCATGAAAACATTGGCGTAGCTTGGCCCAAACTTGGTCCCATGGTGGTTCCACATTTTTTTAGAAAGTGGTTTCCCTCTAACCAAAAGATTTTTTCTGCAATATAAATACAATAAATTAAAAACGTTGTCTGTATCTCTGGTAAAGCTGCACCCTTAGAAAGGAAATTATTATCTGCTTCACAGCACTGGTGGTGTAAAATTAAAGAATATAAGAAGGCAACATCAACTGTTGCTAGTACAGTATACAGTATAAGTATTATACCATATAATATTTTCTAATATATTTAAGAATTCCGTAGTATCTTTCAGATAAGATTTTAATAATTTTACATAGCTTTGCAAAAATATGTCTATTTAGGCAGAAATATTAGCTGTCAAGGAATCTAACCCAGGTATTATGGGTCTACCGGGGGGATTGGATAAACTTTTATGTATTTTTGGGAAAAAATAAAAGATAGGTAGTTGTGACTTTTTGTTCAACAGGAATTTGAATTCTTGTTCCTCTAGAATTCCTATGTTTTTCCCTTTTTCCAGGAGTGTTATCAATTCTCCTGTGAATTCTTTAGATGGATTCTTATTTAGTTTGATATACATATCAGAATCACCTAAAAGCCTCATTGATTCTTTTAAATAATCTTCCCTGTTCATGATTACAACCCCCTCCATTATCTGCTTGTTTGATCACTACATTTTCATTTTCAGTTATTTCTTTGAGTGTCTCTCTTTCTAGTTTGGTCAGATTGTTTTTAAACATGATTTAATTATTTGTTGCTAATTCTTCAAAATCTTTAGTTATTAGTTGATAAAATACTTCTAAGTGATTTCCTTTCATATGTGCTGGATTAAAAGTAGATTTTTGTCTCAGATTAGAATGTTTACATTTGTCTTCTTTTTCTGTATTAAGTTCTATATTTATATTGCTCATCCTTAATTTCATATTTTACTTACAAAACATTTTTCAATTGTTAGTTTTTTAAAGAACTTATTACTTGAGTCTACAAAGAGTTCGAAATTATTTGGCCCACCGTAGAGGCAAATGATAAACATTTTGCGAAAAGATTCTTCTGTGAACTATTAAGAATGACTGAACTTAGATTAAAAATGTTACTTGTCTCTATTTTGTTACTCTTTTTTGCTCTCTCTCCTCTACCCCGTTTTCCTCTGCACTTCTTCTTTTGATGCTCATTGTTTTCTCTTTATGTCGTAAGGGGGCAATGCCATTCTCAGTTTCCCAAAAAAGTGAAGATTCTCCTCTCTCTAAAAAAAACATTTGAGCCAGATGCACCCTTAGGAGAGGGTGACCTTTAAGGTCTTGTCTCTCTAATTGTGTCCTGATGTACTCTCTATGTTGTTTTTGCATATAAAAGGGTGTATTATCCTTCTTATAGGTGTTGTGGTGAGAATGTCTCTTATTTGGACGTCTCTCTCTCTCTCCATGTCAGTTTCTTATAGAAATTCTCTTCTTGTCTATAATGGTGATTGTAATCTCTATAAGGTGTTTTAGATTTATAGTATGGGGGCTTAGGATTTCTTTGAAAATAGCTATTTCTATTTTTATAGTTGTCTTCACTCTGTGGTTTACCTTCAAGATCTTCTCTACTTTTTGTAACGCCTGTATGCCCGCAGACCTGGCCAGTCCCCAGTACTGAGGTGGGTAAGGTTATAACACGCACCCACAGCAGTGAGAGCGTGCCCGGAGTATTGTAGTGCGTTGCCGGGCCTGTTGAGAAAATGTTAACAGATACTTGCAATGTCCAGGATCTCAGAGTTTGGATTGTAATGTCCGTGTGCCAGAGTTCAGGGGTGACAGAGAGCAGCATAGTCAAGTCCATAAGCAAGTGTTCGAGGATAGGAGAAGGCAGTGTAAACGTGTCCGAATGCCGGGTCCAAGGGCAGGAGAAAGCAGGGTAATCCAATTCAAAGCAGAGTTCAAGCCAGGGAGATCCAAAGGTAAACAGGGACAGGAACCAGCGCTGAAAGAGACAGGAGAGCCAAGCATAGAGACTGCACACACAGGGGTCACAAGAAGCTATGCAGAGCAATGAGCTAGAGGACAGACAGGGATTATAAAGGAGGGAGCACAGATGGGAGAGAGAGGAGGAGCAGAGGTAGAGTGAGGGGTTGTAGAGATAGGTCAGAAGGAGTGAGGAGACAGGTAAATCAGACAGGGAAATGGCTTGTACACTATGGGGGCGGAACCAGGGCTCAGGGAAGACCTACAAGTGGAGCGTGTGCGCGCGCCTTCTGTAAGGGCTGGATGCGCGCGCACAGTGTGTGCCAGGGAGCGTGAGGAGCGTTGCGCCGTGGGGGCGCTCACCACGGATGGCGAGGGGGCAGGAGGAGCATCTGAAGGAGGTAACGTAATGGGAGAGGGAATAGAGAGGCGCCGCGAGCAATGAGTGCCACGGGGAGGTTCTGGTGTTTGAGGATAAGCGCGCATCTTGCAGGGAACACGCGTGACATCTGGACGTGCGTCCGGACAGGGCGCAGAGGAACGGGTGCGGGAGGAGGAAAGGAGAGAAGAACGAGGAAGCGGAGGAGAAAGGTCAGAGGCAGGGAGAACAGGGGTGACGGGGACACATTGGGAAGCAGGAATCCCCTGAACCGTCACACTTTTATAATGTTTAACATTCCAATTTCTTTGTTCCCTTTTGGCATAGTCTGCTTTATCCTTTTTAAAGTTTCTACTTGTGGTAAGGTTTAGATTCTTTTCTAGTTTGTCATTTTTTTCTGAAGTTCCTTATATTTTTCTTTGAACTCAGATGACTTTTCTAAAGGGGCTAGTTTGTGTTTTATAATATTAACTTCATCATCTATATCTTTGAGATATTTTTTTATGTTGGTCCATTATCAGCCCCATTAGATTGGATGAGCATTTATCTAGAATCTTGTTCCAATTCTTAATGAATTCTTCATCATCTAAATCGTATGAAGGATTCTTCAAGATTATCAGCCCCCTAGAAATTCGATCACATTCCAAATATTTGTTAAGAAATGTCAAATCTAGCTACTTTTCTGTATCTCTTATAAGAAGCTTTTCAAGTTTGAGATATTCTTCTTCTAATAGTTCATTCAATTTTAATTCTTGTACAACTTCCTTCTCAATTATATTAAAATGTATATTTCTTGATAACCTTTTAGCAAAAATATTAAGGGACATATCATCCATATTAATAATTTGTGTGTAAATGCAGCCACCAAATCAAATCAAAACAGTTTGGATACCGAAGTGATTTTAAAGGCGCTTCTATCCACGTGAATTATCAAGTAAATATAGATAAACTGTTGGTTCCATGAAGGAGCCAAGACCCCCACTCCTTCAGACCATTCATACAGTTGTGCACTATATTTTTCCTTCTCATTTTTTGGGGTGATCCTGTTAAAATGCTCCGTTTGGACTTTGGACGAGTCTACACATCAAAATGGAATCCCAAACATTTCCCGCCAGTGGTTGAGATTTTGCCAATCACCAAACACTTTGTTGTCACAATAGTATAATTTTTCACCTCACCATTTATGTGATTATTTAATATATTTTATATGTCACAGTACAGTATATTGAATATTTGTCTCACAGATCTAAAGAATACTTGTATCACTATTTAACACTTGATTATTCACGTGGGTAGAAGCACCATTCAAATCACTTTGGCAACCTCCCTGTTGGCTATGGCCAGAATAAACCTTTTGTTTATTTAACACTCTTGTTCAGCCTGGTGTTTGCGATCCCTGTAAAAATCTGGTTTATCGTGACACTCATCACAAACTGTACTGCACCACCCTTCCCAAGAGGAAGCTGGATCTCCCTCCACCAAGTGTACAGTACCATACCGTGATTGATTGCAGTTCAGACTTTTTTCTGATCAATGCCTAATGTGATCTGTTGCAGAGCTAATGTCCCTGCTTTGAGCCTTTCATTGTTGTCCCTCATGTAGTGGACAGTGAAACATAATCAATGTGAATTTGCCTTCCAATCAGTAGTACGTCAGTTTTTCCAAACCCCCTTTATTTCTAATCTCTTCTTATCAAAAAGACAATAGCAATTTTCCAAGAGGAACAATAAAATACTCCTCTCTAAATCATTCTCCACACTGATACAATCTGTTGAAGCACTCACCTGTACCAGTATGGTTATTGCTAAATTATTTAACATTTTATGTTTTTCAAATAGCAATCTTATTAGAAAGATTGTCCACATTTCCCTAATAACTCAATTTTTATATTTTGAATGTTTGGTCAGCTCAGTGAAAAAATGTACGCTAGCAGCGGTATATATATATATATATATATATATATATGTATGTAGCCCCCTTTCCTACGCTCTGAGTGACTACGGGTACTGCGCACACCTGTGGCTCCATGAGATCTGAGCCTCCGCTAACTGGGAGCCTGGGGTAACACTTATCTTAACGGCAGCGCCTCCACTTACGCAGGATCCCCATCATGTAAGATTCCCCTGGGCAAGAACCATAGCAACACACATATGCTTTGAACTATTTTACTGTAACGCACAAAATAACCCTTATTACTTTAGCATGGCAAGAACACATCTAACACATTCATTAACTATACTTATAACGCTAGTGGCTCGACCACTCTCTTAAGGAGTAATGTCTATGTCCCGTCACTGCGTGCCCCACACCGTGTCCATGTACGGTAATTGTATATAGGCTCAGTCCTTTGGTCACTCCACTTAGTGTCCCCAAAGAGTGTTCCCTAAGGCAGGATCAGCGCTTGTTGACCGGTGTTGGTGCACTTTATTTAAATACCTTCCGGTCACTGCTGTGACCGGTGACAACTTCAAAAAGGATCCGCCGATCCAGCGCAGTTGGTCTGATGTCACGATGCTCAGCAACCTGGTCCCAGATGACTGCAACAACCGCAAATCAGCACACTTTGTCCCTAGCTGTTATTCAGTAAGGGGATGATGTCACTATCACTATACGGCTTCCCTGCAGTCCACAACCTACGGTGACTCAGGGAATCTCTTAGGGCCCTCAGGGAAGATCTATCCTATGCAGGTGGGTCGCAGACCACCTGCACTCACACTACCTCCTTCCCTGCTCCTCCGGCGCCCTCTGGCTTGCGTGGCCTCTCCCCCACACTTCCCTTTCCAGACTCCATGAATCCAGCCCTCCTATTGGCTCCCTGGCGTCAGGTGACTCCGCTAAGGCTCCTGGGAGTTGTAGTTACTGGCTGAGCCTCTATCTTATTGGCTAGCCGTTCGTGTGCTTGCATTGCGCATGCGCAACCTCTCTGTTCTGACAGTGTCCTTACTGTTGCGCAATAAACATGGCGGCGCCCTATACTGTCGGGCCGCGTGGAACCTTACACCACTCCCTCCGGAGACGCACTGCAGCAGCAGAAGGCAACCTAATACATCCCTACATTCTCCCCCTCGCAGAATCCAACGTCCCCTCTTGGGAACGTAACCATAACATATTTACACATTTTTGCACACCTTATCCTGTATACTCTACATGAGGTTATACATTTCACTGAACATGCCAATTACAGATCTCACTTTATGGCGAGCCCACTACTGAGCCTCATAATGGGGTGCCCCAAATTGATCGTAAGCCATCCTCATTGGAGTTTGACCAGCTATTTGGCTTCTGCGAAGCTGCTCTTCGGCTACTTTATGGATTCTGCTCTGCGGCTACTTCCTCGGGAGAGTAACAACTCTCAGTTGGCACTTCAAATTCTGCCCTTGAGGGGCTCAATATTTCTACACAGTATTTTTGGGGCACAAAGCACGGGCTCTGCGGGTCTAGGGGCTGGCTCACTGGAGTCAGCGTATCTGTCGTTCAGGATAGGCAGGGTGCACCTGATCAGCTGGTAGCCACAACCAACTTCTGTCCGAGCTGGCGCCAATCCGCTATGCCTGTCAGTGCCTCCGCATCCTCTGCTCCTGCTTAGATCAGATGCCAGCACTTGGTAATTCAGCTGACTGGAACGCTAGGACGCCCAGGTTTACAGGCCACGGTCACGTGATCGGGACCTTTAAACGCAGAGGGATACCGGCACCCCCTAAAGGGGCCTGTATCTCGGGGGGCACGGGGTCCCCAGACCTAAAACCAACGCGGTTCAGCTCCGGAGACCCCCTGCACATCTACACTATAAATAAAAATGTATTTCAAATAATTTTTAATGTGCGGATGTTTGCGCAGAGAGAGAGCAGCGGATCTCTCTCTGCTGCAAATTTTCAGCAATTGAACACATACCTACCCATGCCAGAGGTGGCAACAGAGAAAATGTTCTAAACAAACAGGAGATGTATTGGATATACACTCTCAACACTCTCCATCCACATGGCATCAACCTGGATTGGGAGTTAAAACACTTCCTCCAGGGTTGATCATTTGGGGAGTGTTGGGAGTGTGTATTCGATAAAGTACATCGGTCTATAACCCACACCCACATACACCAATCCCCCTTTTTTCACATATGTACCTATATGGACTTAATGCAATTTGTATATAGTCTCATGTATTTGGGATGTGTATATTTCATTCTTTGAGATTGTTGGTACATTGTTTATCTTTCAAATGAGAGGCATATTATAATGCATTATTTAAATGTCCTTAGCATCTATATTCCTCCGCAAGAGTATTGCCTCCATTACATGATGTGATATGTTTATACAATTACTCATACGGATGCTACATGTTACTTCTGTTTTCTTTGTTTTTAATATGTTATTAGTAGTTTTTTGTTTTAATTTTCTGCATGTGTGTTAATTCCATCCAATGCAGGTGTTCTATTGTATACTGCCCGGTTCATTCATGGTTTTTCATAGTGTAATCAAGGTTACCACCCACTACTGTGGCTCATTAGCGTTCTAACCAATGATGATCAAGGGCGGCCTATTTAGATACCCTGCTATGTTGAGAGATTGTACTCTTTGATAAAGTCTCAGCTACGAGACGAAACGCGTCAGAGATGGTCTCTCTGTAATGTGCAGCACCGTGAAATAAAGCTGATTTTATTGTATCCTGACTGAGCTCCGTTTCTGCAGTGACCGCCACCTTTCTACACTACTAATTTTCAAAAAGATTGTATTGGAGTAGGTGGCACAAATGCCAACGTTTTGGTCCTCACAGGGGGACCTATCACAAGGCAGTGTATATATATATATCCATGAAAGGAGATCCAGTTGAAAGAGACGCAACTCGATCTGCTTTAAGAGAATAAGCTCTATGAATGCAGAATGGAAACAAATATCCAACGTTCCTGCGAAATACATACAACACCATGCAGTGTCAGTCACACTCTAGGTGCCAACCAGAAACTCAGACAGGAAAAATATATAAATGTTGTAGAAATATATATTTATTTGCTGATCACTCAGTAAATTCTTTGTTTGTTAGCTCGCAGTTCTCATCCTGCTGTCTTGATTTACAGTATGGCATCCCAGTTGGGCAGTTCTTGCGAGCTCATATGAACTGGTCCACTGAGGAGGATTATTAAAGGGAGGCACAGCAACTGAGAACTTTTTTTAATGGTTACTCCACAGATAGTGTAGAAAAATCCTATAGGAAAGCTACACCTGTTTTTTTTTTTTTGTTTTTTTAATTGTTTCTTCCAAAAATGAAAAGATAAAAAAGTGAGATTTATTACAACCTTTTGCAGACAATCCAAATATTTTAAGAATATAATTACATTTTGCTAGGATATTTTATATTTTATTATGTGATGCTACTCTAAATAAATGGTTGTCCAATTTACCTGACATAACCTTTAGAAGTTCTTAAAACATTAAATATTGGGGGCGTGGCTTGGATGCTGAGCGAGCAAGTCGCAGGGAAGACTAGCTCCATCTGAACAAAGGCAAGAAATCAAATAAATCCAGCCAAAGTCAGCCAAAATCGCCCTGGGACGGCTCAAAACATCCCCCGAAGCCAAACCAGCGCTAGATGGTACCTGGATTGGGAGGCTCTTGAAGAACCGGGACCCCGAGAACAACCGCAGACACTGGAAGCGCAGGCCTCCCTTAAACAACCCAGCTTAAGGCGGGTACCGCCGAGGGCACAAGATGGCTGCCACATGCGCCTGAAGCGGATCATACCCGAAGGCTGCAGTGGAGCACTGAGCGGCGGCGGAAGAGACGCTGACCCGTGTTGGAGAGGCGAGGACCGTGGCTCACCGGAGGTAGAGGTACACGTACACTCTACTCTTTCCTAAATCTGTCTCCGCGTCTCCCCTCCTGAAATCCCTCTCCTGGCTTCCGATTAAATCCCGCATCTCACACTCAATTCTCCTACTCACTTTTAAAGCTTTACATTCTTCTGCCCCTCCTTACATCTCAGCCCTAATTTCTCGCTATGCACCATCCCGACTCTTGTGTTCTTCTCAAGGATGTCAGCTTTCTACCCCCTTTGTAACTAAAGCTCTCTCCCGCCTTAAACCTTTCTCACTTTCTGCCCCACACCTCTGGAATGCCCTTCCCCTCAATACCCGACTAGCACCCTCTCTATCCACCTTTAAGACCCACCTTAAGACACATCTGCTTAAAGAAGCATATGAATAGCACTGGATAATCCTGGACACATGATACATAAAGCTTGGCCCCCTGCAGATGCACTTACTAGAATTCCCTCCTGCTGTCTCTGTACGTTCTCCCTACCTACCAATTAGAGTGTAAGCTCCTCGGAGCAGGGACTCCTCTTCCTTAATGTTACTTTTATGTCTGAAGCACTTATTCCCATGACCTGTTATTTATATTATTTGTTATTTATATGATATGTATTACTACTGTGAAGCGCTATGTACATTTATGGCGCTATATAAATAAAGACATACAATACAATACGTGGGGGGGACGGATCAGGGGGCCTCACTGTCAGGATAAGGCGGGAACTGGCCATCTTAGAGGCAGAGTCCTCCTGAAGTGGCGCTGAGCCGGGGGAGACGATCGTTAACCCTTTACCCCCCACCCCCATTGCAGAGTGGATACCCAGGGAAAGTGGGGGACACCTCCCTGCAGGGGGGAAGTGAAGGTGGTGGATCTGCCTGGAACAGGAGCTTCTCTGCCTCAACCTTCTCCTATCTGAAAATCCAAGATGGCCACCACCGGCCCTTAAAGGGAGAGAGAACAGATACATTAATCAATACAAATAAACAAATAAATAACACAATCCAAGGTGGTCTGATAAGTACTGTACTGTAAGAATTATATAGAGGAAAAGAATAAAGAATAATTAACAAAGAGAGCTCTGAATGCACGCTCCCTCCCCCTCGACAAAACTCTAAAGAAACAGAGAAACAATCAATTAGTCCCATGCACTAACAGAATGCCCCTTGTGAAGAGGTGCAAATGTGGTATTGATATGAGCCTAGAAAAAGGACAAGAATCACACCGAGCTTTCATAATTTAATGCAACCAAACAAATAATATAATAGGACTGATTTACTTCTATATCTCCCAGCTGCGCGGCAGCGATATGCCCCTCCCCCCCCCCCCCCAGAAAGTCAGGGAAGCCGGAAGCTTCCATGTTTTTTACGAGAAGGAACACGACGCCTACATTAACGGGCAAGGAGAAAGCAGCACAAGCCCAAGACCAAGAGAACACTGATTCAGGGTCAGACGCAGATCAAAACCCAGATATCAGGAAAGAACTAAAATCCTGGGTCAAAGAAATAAAACAGACATTCCATGAGGAGTTGCAAAGAGCAATGAAGAGCCTCCACACTAAAATCGTGGGGGTAGAAGAATGGACAACAGGGCTGGAGGTAGCCATGGAAGCAGTCACCGAAAAGCAAGTTGAGACTGACGGAGATATAACCCAAATGAAAGAACAGATATCCCGACTTCAAGACGCCCAGGAAGAGGCAGAGAATAGATCACGAAGGAATAATCTCAGAATTCGAAACATTCCAGAGTCAGTTCTTAACGAAGAAATTTAGCCCTACCTAAACAGACTATTCCAGAGCATACTCCCAGAAGCTACCAACGCTAAGCTGGAACTGGACAGAGCCCACAGAATATACAGACCGAAAGAATTCGAAAATAGAGGGCCCAGAGACATAATCACAAGGTTTCACTATTTTTCTACCAAAGAGGAAATATTCAACAAAGTCAGAAACCTAGACAAGATTCCTTTTGAAGACACAGAATTGCAAATTTTCTCGGATCTCGTGCCAACAACAATAGCTAAAAGACGCGAACTCAGGGAAATCACAGGCTACCTGAGGAGTAAAGACGTCAGATACAGATGGGGCTTCCCCTTTCGTCTCCAAGCTTCACACAAGGGAAAACAAGCTACTTTAAGAACCCCAGAGGAAGGACCGGAATTTATCTCCGCGCTTGGCTTGGAGATCCCAGAAGGATTAAGGTGTGACACAGGGAAGGTTCCTCCGCAACCGAGACGTGAAAGGGGTCCAGAGCGACAACAAACCCAAGATAAGTCACCAAGCCCCAAACTTTGAGGTTTAATAATTCGAACTTGGTAAAGCTATGAGAGCACAGGAGAGACAAGCCCACCTCAATCGAAGCCCCCAGTTCTGAACTTTTATGCCGATCCAAATAAAAGGATGTG
The DNA here is from genome assembly GCA_036426205.1 of Ascaphus truei. Classification (NCBI taxonomy): domain Eukaryota; kingdom Metazoa; phylum Chordata; class Amphibia; order Anura; family Ascaphidae; genus Ascaphus; species Ascaphus truei. The sequence goes on along the minus strand of CM071567.1, from coordinate 151,011,328 downwards.
AACAACTGGGGGCATGAGGAGGAGAGAAAAATAAAAAAAAGAGAACAGAATAATTAAACAACTGAGAGTATAAGGAATAAGCCATTATTATTCCTTCAAAGACTCTGCTTAGATTAGTTAAAAATATAACTGTGCTTAATACTGTACAATATGTTTGATTCAAAAGTTTGACTGTTGTGTCTTCTCTCCCTATATATGTGTTTTAGTTCCAGTCAGTCCTATTAGAAAAGGAGGTTGCCCAGCAAACTGGAATACCGACATGTGTCCAGGCAGAGCTGACTACTGTATACGTCCAAAACCTTTCAGACTGCAAGTACCACATTGCACCCCCCCACACACACACCTTTCCCTTTTTCTTGACTCTGCATGTCCCAAATACCCCAAACGCAGAGTTAAAGGTCCAAAGCACCAGAAGGCCCTACCCCACACTACGTTAAAATTCCCCAAGGTTACTTTTGATTTTCCCTAATTTTCCCCCCATCTCATCCTAACTGGAATACACTTGTATACATCCAAAAAGACATAACCAAAAAATAAGCAAAGATATGGCCCCGAAAACTGAAAAATCTCCACAAGGCACCCAACAATAAAAAGACGGCCCTAGCGAATACCTGCACAAGGTATTTTAAACAAGAATATGGCTAAATTATTAAACGTAACTACCCAGAATGTCAAGGGATTGAACTCTCCCATTAAAAGGAGACCACTGTTCAGGGATCTCAAAGCTAGACAAAGCGACATACACATGATCCAAGAAACACATCTGAACAGAGAAGACACGGTTAGGTTAAGAGACAGAAACTTCCACCAAATCTACCACTCCCCAGCGATAGATAAAAAAGCAGGAGTAGCCATCCTGATTAGAACCAGTGTCCCCTTTGAAATAGAAAAAATAAAAAGAGATAAGGCCAGGCGAATGCTAATTGTATCAGGCAAACTAGGCACAATAGAACTATATGCCTATATGCCCCTAATACTGACCAGGAAAGCTACATTAACGAGGCTTTTGATGTGATAAACCAAAACAATAATTGGAGGTGATTTTAACACAGTTATAGACTGCAATAAAGATAAGGCGAGACTCACGAGCAAAGAGCACCACTCGAGATTGAAGAGCTCAATCGCTCTTAAACAAAATATTAGAACGGGTGGGTTGGTCGACACCTGGAGACTAATGAACTCTATAACTAAAGGATTTACCTTCTACTCAGCCCCGCATAAACAATACACCGCATTGATTATATCTATATATCCAGAGAACTGGCTGACCGGATAGCAAAAGCAGAAATAGACAATATAACATGGTCAGACCACGCCCCGGTATCATTAACTATAAGAGATCTACACCAAAGGCAGATGGACACACACTGGCGTATGAATGACCTTCTACTCAGGATATCAGAAACTAAAAAAGCCATAGAGACCGCCATACGGGATTATTTCTCACTAAATGATAACGGGCAAGTCAGCGACTGCACACTATGGGCAGCACACAAAGCCACTCTTAGAGGTACAAACAATTAGTACTGCCTCTCATAGGAAAAGGGAGAAAAATAAGAGGATAAACAATCTAAATAATAGTATTAGAGAAAATGAGGAGACTTACCAACAAAACCCAACAGATACAGTCAGAGCAATGATTGATAAAGACAGAATGGAACTTAAAAACATACTGATAGAAGACACCGGAAAAGCAATGAGATGGACAAATCAGACCTTTTACGAAAAAGGCAATAAGGCAGACAGAAAACTAGCGGCCAAACTCCGAAATAAAACAGCGATCCTTAATATATATAGCATAAAAACCAACCAAAACAATTTAACATATTAGACAAATATATAAAAGAAACAAAATTAACCAAATTGGATGAATCTGAATCAACCCAACTAGGAGTCCCAATAACATCAGAGGAGGTCTCAGCAGCCATCAAATCTCTTAAGAATTCTAAGGCCCCGGGCCCAGAGGGGTTCACTAATTTCTATTTTAAGAAATTTGAAAACATTTTGAAACCATATCTGGTCCGATGGTTCAATAAGATTCTGGATGGTGAAGCATCACCGAAAGAATCCCTAAAAGCCTCAATCATCGTTATACTAAAAGAAAGGAAAGACCCTGCGCTATGCTCAAGTTATAGGTTCATCTCTCTGATCAATACAGATATAAAACTATTCGCCAAAATCCTGGCAAACAGATTGAACAGAGTATTAAACACCTTGGTCCACCCGGACCAGGTGGGGTTCACCCCAGAACGACAAGCTTCTGATAACATTCAGAGAGTAATAAATATTATCCACAACAGTAATACGAACCAACGCCCCACCTTGGTACTGGGGTTAGATGCTGAGAAAGCTTTCGACCGAGTGGCCTGGCCTTTTATGTTACGAGTATTCAGAGAGATGGGCCTACATTAAAACTTCAGTACGGGCATTAAAGCATTATATTCCAACCCAATAGCTACAGTGCGCACCTCAGGTTTCTCCTCAGCACCCTTTAAAGTCTCTAATGGAACTAGACAGGGATGCCCGCTCTCCCCAATGTTGTTTGCTATGTGCATAGAAGTACTAGCCTCAAGGATAAGAGAGAATCAAGGGATAGAAGGAGTCCCTATAGGAAACAATATATACAAAGTGTCCTTATTCGCGGACGATATTCTACTTTCTTTGACTAACCCAGAAGTATCATTAAAAAATCTATTTGACACATTAGACAAATTTGGCAAACTTTCAAATTTCAAAGTTAACCACACCAAGTCAGAGGCTATAGGCTTACATATACCTAAGGAAAAAGAAAACGAAATAAAGAAAAAATTCCCAATAAAATGGATGCCAGATAAAATGAGATATTTGGGAGTGTACATTACAAGACTATATGATGATATCTATCGAGCAAACTACCCGAACCTTATGAAAAGTTTGAAAAAAGACCTAGAGTCCTGGTCAAGATATCAGATATCCTGGTCGGGTAAAATTATATCAGTAAAAATGAACTTATTACCCAGAATACTTTATTTATTCCAAGTGCTTCCAGTAACCGTCCCAATCTATGTAATTAGAGATTTGGAAAAAGGGATAACTACATTTATTTGGAACGGAAGAAAACCTAGAAAAAGAAAACATTGATGGTCCTCCCCCTGACCCGAGGAGGCCTGGGCCAACCAGACTTAGCTAAATATTATGAAGCAGCTAGACTAATTCCACTAATTTACTGGTCTGCAGCCCCATTAAAAAACTGTGGGTGGATATTGAGAGGTCGAAAGCTGGGTGCGAGGAGTTAGCGTCTCTTCTATGGGTAAAAAAGGCAAATAGACAAATAAGCTACAGAAATCATCCAGTCTTACTACACTCCCTGAATATCTGGGACAAAAACTGTAAACACAAGCAGATCTCTTTCATTCCTTCGCCCTTAACACCAATTAGATCTAACCCTGAATTCACACCAGCACACAATTCGAATATATTTAAGAAATGGGATGAGAAAGGGCTATCCAAGCTAGCAGACATGCATAAAGGCGGCAGGGTTAAATCATTCATGGGGATAAGAGAGGAATATAATATTCCAAGCGCACAAATATTCCAATATATGCAGCTGGCCCACTATGTCTCCTCGATACAACCAAGAGAAACTTGGAACAGACCACTCACCAACTTTGAGAGCCTGTTCCAACGGGGTCAATATAACAAAGGGACGATTGCCCAATTATACCAGACACTATTGAAACAACATGAAGGTCAAACAAGCAAAAACAACTCAGAATGGGAACATGATATAGGGAACCCTTTAGAGGAAGAGGACTGGGAAGAAATTCACAAAAGGATAGCTAGAGCCTCTCGCTGCTCACTGATCAGGGAAACAAACTTGAAAGTCCTACACAGGTGGTATTATACACCAGTGCGACTCCACTCTTTCTTCCCACTAACCTCCCCTATGTGCTGGCGCAACTGTGGTCAAATAGGCACATTTAAACACATCTGGTGGTCCTGCCCTAAGATAATCCTCTTTTGGGGAAGAATCAGACAGCTAATAGAAGGGGTAACAGGTATGGATTTACCTTGGAACTTAGAAACAGTGCTCCTACTAAAACCTAACGAGGGACTAGAGAGAAAAATAGACTATCTGACAACACAGATCCTATCAGCAGCCAAAACACTAATCGCAAAACACTGGAAACAGAACGACCCCCCCCCCACCCTATCACTGAGGTAATGCACAAGATAAACTATATAATGACAATGGAGAGACTCACAAGTCTAATCCACGACAGGTATAATACCTTCCTGACAACATGGGATCCGTGGGGGACATACATTTGGAAGAACCCAATCGGAACTACGAAATAAGGAGATCGCTAACGGTTAAGCAGATTTAGACTTGGTTAAGGATGTAACAAGTATACTATAATGTACGCTCCCTGCGTGGAGCCTATGATGGATGTCACCCTACTCCCCCCCCCCCCACACTACCTTTTTATTTTCTGTACCCACTCCCCCCCCTTTTTTTCTTTGCCCCTTTTATGTTATCATGTTCAGATTTGAAAAAATAAAAAATATAAGTTGAAAAAAAAACATTAAATATTATTTGGTGAGATCCTTTTACACTGAACCCCTCTGCCCCAAAAGTTGGTTGATATCTGAAAAAGGCTTTTTTTAACTGCACACACTGTTGTATCTGCAAATTTGGTGTGAAAATTGAGGTTTTTCACAAAACTGACATTTGTTATAAAATTATGGATTCTGCTTTTCATTAATTGCAATAGTATACATGTAGTATATGCAATATGGTTATTTATTTATAAAAAAAAAATGTTTTACCATGTTATAATACACCTCTCATTTTCAAGTACTGTATGTCCTGGGCACAGAGTTATGATAGTGCATGGTTGCATTAAATGAACAGTTGTAATACATACAATTTACAGACACACTGTATCATGGACAGTAAGGGATAATATATGATTATTGGTGTATGTACTGTAACAGTTAGAGACAAGGTTAACACTGTGTTAGAAGAGGTGGGATAGGCCTGCAATGTGTTGTATCAGAAGAGGACCTGTAACAAATACTATATTGGATGTAGAACTAAAACATCAAGTAAATATACAAGAGCACATCAGATTTATTAAAAAAAGAAAGATACAATTTCCTATTTCAAATTACTTTATTAAAAAAACACATCATAATGCTGATACTAATGATTTTCATTTGTGTAGCTTACAATTGGTTAAAAAAAAGTAAGAGGAGGGAAATTGGATGGATATTGTGGCAAATGTGGAGCATACCCTCTTCTACCAATAGTGAAATGTATATTGGGGTTGAAAGATCAGCATGTTTTAATTTGTTAAAATACATTTTTATCTACATTTGTTTTCCATGTCTTAGTTCCTGGTGAGTTGATACCTAGAGTGTGACTGACATGGTGTTTTACATGAATGCAACGCTTTAAAGCAGAAATCCGCTAAACTCACAATAGAAAATTAAATGTTTATTTTCTTTTTGCTATTGCAAATAGAGATGGGCGAACCATTCCAAATTGTTTTCCCTGACTTTGCTGGATTTTTTAGACCAATTTCATCCCACCCCCTTATCAAAATCAATTTGTGGATTAGGCACTAAAAAAATCTGTGTCTTAATCTAACTCCGCTATTGGGTACAATCCGGATGTATTTTTAAGAATCCGATCTGTGGATCTGAGTTGATAAAAAACACACATAGATTAATCCACAGAGACAGAGGGACAGAGAGACAGAGAGACAGAGGGACAAAGGGACAGAGGGACAGAGGGACAGAGGGACAGAGGGACAGAGGGACAGAGGGACAGAGAGACAGAGAGACAGAGAGACAGAGAGACAGAGAGACAGAGAGATCCCCCCCTGCAAATGAATCCGTACCTGGATTTTTAACAATCCGGCCACAGATTTCAGTATTTCTCTAAAAAATAAAAGATCAGATAATGCGGATTTGCCTTTTTGAGTCTGATACATGAAAATGTGTGCTTCAAAGAAACCGGTCAATCTGAGGCAGATCCAAATCCACTAAAAAAAATTGCTCAACTCTAGTAATCTTAGTGTTTTTAGTAATTACATCCATTTTATATTCTATTAAATTCTGGAGATATCAGTTACTGAATATATGTCTCCCTTGTAGGTTAAAATGGCCACTGTCATTTACAAACATTAAGACAACAGAAGTTGCCATGGTAACTGCTGATGCCAGTGAAATACAAAACAAGTAAAAACTCAGCAATAAAATTATGATTTGAAAAATATTACAATTCAGAAATAGATCAGAATAACATAAACTATGATGTTTTATTATTACTTCATTTTGTTTTTTGGGTGGCGTGGGAGTAGGATTACTGCTTTAAAATTGATATAAGTTAATTTTAAGCGGTTTATACCGTACAGTAACAACTTAATGATTTCACATTTTTGTGAGTTCTGTTTTCTTTTGGCAATGAAACTCATACATGTAGCTTCTTCCTACCCTACCTCACTATAAAGATGGTTAAAAGAAGAAAACCTATTTGTATGTTACTTTTAAACTTTGCGATGTGCAGGAAGCTCCCTGATGTAGAACACAAGATCATGAAGCTACAGCACCCGTGCAAACCATGTGACTTTTCAAAAGTCATTCAAAATCATAGTCATCGGTGGCTAGGTACCTAAAGAACATGGTTTAATAGACATTTTCCTTAAGTTTAGAATCTTAAGGGATTTGCCAATAGCCTTTGAATTTATTTGACTAGCTCAGATGAATGTGTTCATCTATATGAGGCATTGCTTAACTATCAAAATGAGAGATGGAATTCATTTGGTGTAAAATCTATACAAAATCATTACTCCCATCAATTATTTGGAAAATTACTAAAAAGGAGAATCATTTACTTTTTATTGGCTCAGTCACCACTAAGTTAAGCTACTTTATTGAGCTATTCTTCACTAGCTACTTGTACATTTTCTTTGACATAATACCATTTTATTGTTTTTGTGGGAGTTTTGGAATCCAAAATCTAGCCTATGCAATTCAGACATTACATACAATCTACTAATATATTTTTCTTGTATATGTTATATTAGGACACTTAATTATGCAGTTTTATTTACATATCATGTTTTGCATGCCACTTAATTCCACCTAACATTTACTATAGGATAGTAGAGGTGAAAAATTTACATGTGAACATTTCACTTTTTGTCTTTTCTTCCTGGAAAATGAATCTTAAATTATGTACAGACTAATTTTCTGGCATTTTTGAATGTGTGTGTTTCTCTATTTCTGAATTCTTTTAGAATCACCAATAGCTTCATAAAATAATGAAAGGATATACATATGCAGAAATAGAGGGTGTTAATGAACAGTATCTGGTAATGTATCTGCTAATGTACAGGTGCACCGACGAGTATTCTAAAACTTGCCTTAAACTTGCCTTGGAAAATCTGGGGCTATCACTAACAAGATCCAGGTACATGCTGGGTACATGTTGCAACATTTCAGTGACATTTCTGCAGAGACTAATGGCCCAGTCGATACAACGCAGGGGTCCCTGGCAGTCCCATTCAGTTTGAATGGGACTGCCTGGGACCCCCGCTGTTAATCCGATGGGCCATTAGTCTGTCTGCAGAAATGTCACTGAAATGTTGCAGCATGTACCCAGCATGTACCCGGGTCTTGTTGGTGATTGCCCCAGATTTGTTTTAGAATACTCGTCAGCACTACAGTATGCAAAGATTTTTTTTTACTTGGACAGCTGCTGTATCTGATATATTACACTTACTGAAATGACTGTGAAACCTGCAATGAAAATTACAGTAAAGGGTTGAATTGTGCTAAAATTAAAACATCTTGTGAACATAATGCTCTCATATTGCTCTCATTTTGAAAAAATGTTTACCCCTGCATGCACGTTAAACCTTGCATACATGTTAAACATGTTTCCCATTTAAATAACTTACAGTATTTAATATACATTGGATCCAGTATTTAAATTTAAAGGGGAGGTGACAGACTTAGGAATTTGTCCAGAAGGGAAAGCTTCTGGATATATACACTAAGGACACTGACACCTAAAGGCTTAAATATAGAGTTTGATCTAGCCTCCTTCCTAAGGGATTAGAAATCACTCTTTATCCACTATGCATTTAATATCTTTATTAACTATCTGTTTCCATTATACAAGCCATTGAATCCCAGATTTAATCTCTTTTGACTTGTAGTAATGTATAACGTCTGTATTAATGAATTTTATTGTGTTTTAATACGTTTCTGTCATATGTATATGCAATGTAATTTGACACCAAGGGGTAAATTACTTCTTGGAGGTATAAATAGGGCTTATTGGCAGTAGCTCCTTATCCTTTGAAAAAGTGACGTCCCCACGTCACGAAACGCGTTAGGGGGGAGGAGTTCTAGAGGCACCATCTGCAGAGGAGGTTCCCAGTTGTTTAAACGGCGCTCAGGCAGTGACGTCAGCGGGACCAGCGCCGGAACACACCAGGGAGGGCGAAGAGAGTCCTGGGCACTGAGTTGCTGCTGAGAGGAGCCATACAGCTGTACTTGATTTGTAACAAGCAAAAGGGACACCTTAGCAAGCTGCGGACGGCATCCTAGTATTGCACGTGTTACGGCATCCATATGTGAGTTTACATTTGGCTGTTTTTATATATTTTAATAAATTGTGTTGTACTTTCCACACTATCTTGCTGTATTCTCTCCTTATCATGCCTTCCGAATATCTACTTGGGAGAGGCTAAAGAAGAGGAGGATTGAGAAGATTCACGTGGGATTCGTGATCACAGCAAGGAAGAGGTTAAAGCACAGATCCTCTCAACTGAAAGTTGCAAGATTTATCTTGTAAGTAGTTCACTGTGGTCGTACTGTCCTGTATGCACCTGTCCAGATATACTGCGCAATTTGTGTTTTTTCTTTAACCCTTTATTAGGGGGGACTAACGAATCCAACTGCAATCGTCATTTTGGTTGGGAACATCATTTGGACATTTAAAGGACTGCAGTGTATGGACACTTTCTACTGTATTAAGCGCCAGGTATCCCATATAGTTTTTGTATTATATTTATCTGTGCTTAACCTCATCTGCTATTTACCTGCCAAAGTTTTCAGTCTATCCAAGTTCTTCTGGAGAAAAATTACATCCTGCTCTGATTTTATTCAGTTCACTGACTTACTGCAAAAGACCGCAATGTAAAGTATTTAAGAAAGAAAATATTATGTTTGTATAGGTGACATTCATATTTTTCCTAGAGTGTAAATGAGATATTAACAGAGGTTTATTAGAGGTAACAGAGTGATGTACTACTTCACCAGGAACAATGCAGACAGTAGACATACTTCTTTTTTTAATGTACTACACTGTCGAACAAAACTTTTCTTTTTCACTCCATTCTACACCACATAGAAAACAAACATGCAATTTGCTAAATTAATTGGAGATGTCAGTTTTGCACAGCATGTGTATATATAAAGAATGCATAACTCTTATCACCATAAAAAGCAATAATATAAACAATTTATGAAAAATGGCAGTTTTCTAGATACAGTATATTGGAGTGACACTGAATTCAAGTTACATTGGTTACAATACAAAGAACTACAGATGTGACCGGCATTATGCATAATAGAAATTGCAGACTTTAAGCAATATCCAGCTGCAGACTAAAAATAGCTTATCATTATGTATCAGTTTAAACAATGTTACCCCCAAAAATAGAAATAAAAGTCACAAATATGTATTAGCAACCACAAAACAGGAGAAGGATTGATCAATTTATTTATAAAATGTTTAACCAGGAAATAATATATTGAGTGATACCTCTTGTTTTCAAGTATGTCCTGGGCACAGAGTTATAATGACAATACGTTGTTACATGTTTTATTTACAGACATTTCATGGACAGTTGAAGAAAATATATGTTATTGGCATATTTAAAAGACAATTAACAGTAGCAGATCTAAGTACTGGCTTTTAAATTAGGGGAGCCAATTTGAGTTCCAGTAAGCAGCTTTATATCCCTGTGCATCAAGTACCAAAAATTGTATTCTCTGGGCTCATGTTTGTAAAATGATATGCACCGCACTGCATGCATTGCACTGGTATATAAACATGAAAATATATTGCAGATATTAGTTTTATTATGCAGCCTGGATCACTCCATACCATCATACTGTACACATTATTTGCCACCGCTTCCTCCATTTTTTCCCTTTAATTAATTTGTAGTATTTAAAATTGAGCCACTTCATGAAATGTACATTTCTATATTAGTCTATTTACTAATTATTTACTTAAAGCTGCAGTTCAGTCTTTTTTTTTTTTTTTTAATTTTTTTTTTTTTACTTCAATAGTTTTATGTGTGCAATCTCTAATTACCTAAAGAACTGTATAGCTGCTGGTCAATTCGTTCTCCATGTATTGATAGGTCGAAATTTGGTGACATAATTAGTGAAGGGATCTGTTTATATTCTGCTTGTCTGTCAGTGGAAGCTCATGAATATTCATGAGCACTGCTGCACTGACATGTGCTAGAGGGAGGGCAGGGCTGACAAAGGGGTGTGCCAGGGCTTGTGACAGGACATGAAGGGGCAGTGCCTTAGCAAATGGCTGTTAAAATAGAATACAAGAAAATTGGTCTTTCAAAGTTGTTTTTTTTAAAACAGAAAATGCTAAAAGTATTTTTTCTTACTACAGAACTGATTTATTAAAAAAAACACACATGCAGGATATTGACTGAACTGCAGCTTTAATTAGTTCATTTACATATGTGAGATAATTATAAGTATAGTTATACTATACTGTTGGACTGGTTTAGCTACATGCATTGTTAATTTGGCACAATATGTGAGTGTGAACTGCATTGCTGTGAAGCGCTATGTACATTAATGGCGCTATATAAATAAAGATATACATACGTACATTATCCTTATTGAACAAGCTGTTTTTTCCAAACATTGTACCCGTGCTCAAGTTGGCACAAAAGGCGCAGGTACGTAATACGCTACAAAAATGGCATAACTCAAGGACACGTAAAAAATAATTGAATCTTACAATAAATTAAATGTATTTAAAAGAACAGTTTTTGTGATATCATATTAAAATAATGCCAAATATAATTGTAGAAATTGCAACATTCTCAATTTTTTTTATATATATACACAAACACACAGAGTTGGTGCCGCAATCAAAACCATCCCCCATAGATCAAAATAAATCAATAGGCCAGATGTAGGGGTTAAATTTACCCTCTGGCGGTGCTAACAACCCAATATGATATACGAACACAAAAAGAAAAAGAGGGTTTGTTGAAAGCACACGACAAAATATGTAAAGTACAAAATGGATTTTATTAGCAATACAAAATTGTATTGCTAATAAATCCATTTTGTACTATCACATATTTTCGTGTGCTTTCAACAAACCTCTTTTTTGTGGATATCATATATATATATATATATATATATATATATATAAGATATATATATATATATATATATATATATATATATATATATATATAGTGTTATGGAAATCATTTCCTGGAGTTAGAAAGTGTTAACATTTGAAAGTACGTGTGTACTATAGTTGTATGTTCATATCAACACTGTAGTTGCAAGGTTGGAGATGAATAGGAAAGGTGAACCTTTTTTTCTGCACATTTCCTTCCACCTGCTTCAAGTGAGTTTCAACAGCACAAAATAATAAAAATAAATTCTGCAAAGCGGTGGAAATAAAGGTATAAAAATCTTGAACTCAATTATTGAACCTAGTAGCATGCTCACTTTAGAGATTACAATGGGCCCTGGTCAACTGACAGTGATTAATTACTTGTAGCAGACTGGGACTGCATTCTGTGTGAGTTCTAAGTAAGCCATATTCTATCGTAACAATATAAAAGGATATAAAACTGATAGCAAACATTTTCTACTGATATGAATAAAACGGGTTGATTTGTTTTGGTTGACACCTGTGCCACAATTAAAAATATGGCTGATTACTATAGTAGATATAACTTGTCTATGTAAATTGTACTTTGCTAAATCAAAATGGGATATTTATCTGAAATGACACCCTCAAATCTATCCCAAAACTGTGGCTTACTGGCTACTTCATTCTTTTGTGTAATTCATTGTAAAACAATGCTAACCGTTGAGGTCCTATATTTATCCACTGGCGGAAGCTAAAAGCAACAAGCAGCTGCACTATGGGCTTCTCCACGCTGCCTTGTGGCTGACCTCTTCTCTGACCCAGAAACATCCTTTTTAGCAGTTAGACATAATACAGTCCCCTGGCTAGCTTTCTCCTGGGACATGCCTGATAACAAAGAAACATTATGTGAAGTGATTCAATTTTTGACCAGCCTCTGCCTGCACTAAACTGATTTGATATGAAAGGCTGAGGATTTTCCTTCCTGAAAAACTGTCTCTAATAATGCTTTGCATCATACAATATCCAATAATGTTTGCATTATATGCATATATGTGTTTAAGTTTGTGGTACAGTATATTTGTAATACTGTATGTAAGTGCTGTGGAAAGTGGTAATCTTTTGCTAAAAAAATATGCTGTTAAAAACAAACTATTAAATTAAGTTAGAAAAAAAAAGTAATATCATGGCATATTCTATATAACATACTGCATATAAAGTAGCATTCAAAAAAATGTGGAATGTGCTGGAAAAGTGTTAATATAAGCTGTACAGGGCTAAAGTATACGGTATTGTCCGCATGGCAACATATTATTATTGCTAAATTAGTCATCACTAATTGTAAAAATGAAATCATTACTATTTTAAAAATAATTTATTTTTAGTTAGTAATATTACTAGGTTTAAACTTCTTCAGTGTCCTTGTTGTAAAGACCAATCAGTTTGAAAGGAAAGGAGACACAAAGAAACAAAGGGGAAGATGCTGTGGACCACTGTTGCAGGGTACATGCAACCACACGCGGGTTTTCTTGATAAGGCTTATATATTGAGCCTTAAAAATTACAGCACACAAAAACAAAACAGCTTCTTGTCAGCATACAAAAACAAAATAGCTTCTCTTCAGCATAGAAAAACAAGACAACTTCTTTTAAGCATCCAGGACACAAACAATTAATCAAACATGTACCTTGAAAACAGACCTTGTAGCAGTAATCTTACTTCAACATTTTAGTCCTATCTCTTGACCAGCTAGCTTGCAGGTGTGTACAGCCTGGGGGTTTTAAAACACCTTGATTATGCAGCTGGGACCACTCTAATTGTCAGGAGCTTCCCAGCTGAAAATTAACCCCGTCACTGCTGCACTGCATACCTACACATACGTCTGCCAGGCATATAGCTGGTGACGTTCATTCACCCTGTCACATTCCTCCCCTGTTAGTGTGTGGCTGGGGCAACGCACAGCTGAATCCCGACCATCCACCCCTTCTCTAGAAAATAAATCAGCATTGGCATTTTCTTTTCCAGGCCTGTGCTGAATCTCAAATGAGAAGGGTTGGAGGGCCATATACCACCTGGTCAACCTAGCATTGGAGTCTTTCATAGTATTTAACCATTTTAATGGAGCATGGTCTGTTACCAATGTAAAATGGACTCCCGCCAGGTAGTGCCTCAAGGCCTCGATTGCCCACATTACTGCGAGACACACTTTCTCAATTACTGAGTAGTTTTTTTCCCTTGGGAACAATTTCCTACTCAGAAAAAGGATCGGATGTTCCACTCCCTCAAACTGTTGCGAGAGCACTGCCCCTAGCCTTATCTCTGAGGCATCTGTTTGTACAATAAAAGGCTTATCGAAGTCTGGGCTTCTAAGGACGGGACCCTCTGATAGAAACCTTTTGACCTCCTCAAAGGCTCTCTGGCACTCCCTTGACCATACCACTTGTGTAGGGGCACACTTTTTTGTGAGGTCTGTTAGTGGGGCTGCAACTTCCGAGTAGTTGCGGATGAACCTCCAATAGTACCCTGCTAAACCCAACAGGGAGCGTACCTGCGTTTTTGTTCGGGGGGTCGGAACTTCTTTCAGGACAACTACCTTATCGGATAGTGGCCTTACTTTTTCACCACCCACTGTATACCCAATGTACTTGGTTTCCGCCTTACCTAAGGCACATTTCTTAGGGTTGGCTGTGAGCCCTGCCTCTCTTAGCGACTTGAGGACCGCTTTCAGCCTATTTAGATGGGCACGCCAGTGTTTACTATAAATGACAATGTCATCCAGATAGGCCGCGGCATAAACCCTATGAGGTCTCAGTACTTTATCCATGAGCTTCTGAAATGTGCCTGGGGCTCCATGCAGTCCAAATGGCATTGTCACAAACTGGTATAAGCCCATGGGAGTGGCAAAGGCTGTTTTGCACTTGGACTTTTCCTCTAAGGGTATTTGCCAGTATCCTTTTGTTACGTCAAGCGTGGATATATATTCCGCGTTACCAAGGGCGTCAATTAACTCGTCCACCCTTGGCATCGGATATGCGTCAAACTTGGATACCGTATTGACCTTTCGGAGGTCCACACAAAATCTTACCTTCCCATCGGGTTTAGGGACCATAATTAGTGGACTACACCACTCACTGCATGATTCCTCAATCACGCCTAAATGTAACATTTCTTGTACCTCCTTCTCTACCAGGGCCTTACGGCTTTCAGGCAACCTGTAAGGATAAGAACGTATTTTTACCCCCAGGTGCTGTCTCTATCACATGGGAAACTAAGTTAGTTTTCCCTGGTAAATCAGAAAAAACATCATTGAATTGTGTAATTATTTCTAACAAGTCCCCTTTTTGTTCAGAGGACAATTGTCTACCAATTAGGATATTATCGTCACCCACGATGTTCTCCCATGGGGGCTGAGGACCCAGGTCCGTTTCCTCCTCCACCGGGTGGATGAATAGAGACCGCTGCACCTTCCAGGGTTTCAGCAAGTTCACATGGTAAATTTGTTTACCCTTCCTGGACCCTGGTTGAGTGATCTCGTAATCCACATCACCCGTGCGGCAGAGTACTTCAAATGGGCCCTGCCATTTGGCTAGGAGTTTACTCTCACAACTGGGTAATAATAACATCACCTGGTCTCCCGGGTGAAACACTCATGCGAGCATTCTGATTGTAATGTCTCTCCTGACTGTCCTGGGCTGATCTAAGATTCTCCCTAGCAAAATGGCCGACCACACCTAGGTGCTTCCTAAGGTCTAGTACATATTGCAGGGTATTCTTAGAAGTGGACCGCTGTTCCTCCCAGGACTCCTTTAGGAGGTCTAGGATACCCCAGGGTTGGCGGCCATACAGCAGTTCAAATGGAGAGAATCCCGTGGAGGCCTGGGGAACTTCCCGCACTGCAAACAGCAGAAAAGGGAGAAGTTCAACCCAGGCTCTCTTCTCTGAATCTACGAATTTTCTCAGCATACCTTTTAGAGTTCGGTTAAATCTTTCCACCAATCCATCAGTTTGTTGATGGTAGACCGATGTCCGAACAGACTTGACCTCTAGTAATTTTAAGACATCCTGCATCAGTTTAGCCATAAAATGTGTACCTTGGTCTGTCAACATAATCTGGGGAAGTCCAACCCGTGAGAACAGCTCCAACAACTTGTTGGCTACTTGCTTTGCCGTTGCTGTGCTCAGGGGGAACATCCTCAGGATAACTTGTTGCATAGTCGACTATTACGAGAATAAACCTGTGTCCTTTCGCAGAAGGTTCTAGAGGTACTACTAAGTCTTCCCCAATCCTCTCAAAGGGAACTGAAACCAAGGATAGAGAAACCAAGGGGTCTGGTTTTTGTCCCTTCGGACTAGTTAGCTGCCACTCAGGACATGCCGCACATAACTTAGCAATATCACTATGCATCCCTGGCCAATAGAATCGGGATGAAACACGGTCCAAGGTTTTTTTCCTTACCAAGGTGACCACCCCAAGGGACAGTATGGGCTAGGGTGAATACAGATTTAACAAACGCCTTGGGAACCAATATTTGTCTGGTGACCTCCCCTGTTTGTGTCTGCCTATTCACCCTATACAGGATATCATTTGACAATTCAAAATGGGGGAATAATATCACCCCCTGTGCATTCAATATCTGATCATCAATTTTTACCACTTTATCATATTGTCTAGCAAGGACTGGATCTTCCCTTTGCCTCTGGCGAAAATCAGGGAGGTAAAGGTCTGGTAAATCTCCAGGGCCCATATCCCCCTCCTTCTGGCCATCTCCAGCCATCACTTGTGACTTCTGGCTACAAGTACGGTCACCTTGAGACCCAGATTTCTGCAACCAGTCCTGTTTGTCAGAGCGTCTCTGCTTTTGAGTCTTTGGAACCCGGTGTCTACTGGGGAAAATGTCTGCCGAGAAGGGGAACAGTTTACGAGGGTTCTCCTGAGACATAGAATATGGCTCCTCGTGAGATACTGGAGCCATTAGGTCTGAAAAGAAAGGCCAGTTCTGACCAAGCACAACGGGGGCAGGGAGCCAAGGAGCGACTCCTACTTTGAGATAGGCCTGCTGACCTTTTACCTGTAGCCGGATTTTGACCGTCGGATACCGTTTTACATCGCCGTGTATACATTCTATACTCCATGGGGTGTCAAAGGAACACACGTCGGCGGTAAAAGTTCCTGAAAGACCAAAGTTTTCCCAGAGCCTAAATCTACAAGGGTCTAGAAGGTTTTACCCCCAATCTGGGCTGGAAGTAGCCATGGCTTGTAATTTTCTCCAGTGAAGGCCGAGGCGACGGTCCTGCTGAAGGAACAATCCACCTGTGGACAGTCCACATGCCGGTGGCCTTGTTCGCCGCAAGCGGAACATGGAGAGGGTTCCCTCGCAGGAGGATGCCGCCGATAGCGCTCCGCTGGACCGGATACTGAAGACCAGGTATCTGGTGGGTCCTGTGGGCGACGTCCTCGGAAGTTCCTCTCATTTGGTGACAAGCCGACATCAGGAAGTGGATGAGGGTCTCGGCGGTGCCCGGCATTTGGACCTCTCCCTTGTTGGAAGGACTGCTCCTTTCGTGGCATCTATGGAGTGGCCGTAGTTTCCCCGTTGGTCCGGTCTCCCTCTTTGGGTGTCCGCAAGCGCTGGCAAAGCCGGATCCGTCGGTTCCAAGACACTCGCCTGGTCCTCGGCCCCAAGGAAGTTCTCAACGAGTCGGACCGCCAAAGCTAGAGTATCAGCAGCATGGCGTTTTACCCAAGAACATGCGGAAGGGGTTATTACTTGTAGGAATTGTTCCAACACAAGTTGTTCAAAAACAGTCTCCTTAGTGTGTTGCTCAGGTTGTAACCAGCGGTTACACAAGTCCAATAACCACTGAGCTAGGACCCGGGGTCTCATCTTAGAGGCATGGGCGTCCGCAGGCGGGCGCAAGGGGGGGCGCTTGCCCCCCCTGGATCCTGGGCCACCAACAGCTGGGAACAGAGGGCACTGGCGTGACAGGATTTAGCGCGCTCTTCTGCAAAAAAAAACAAACCTCCCTTGTCTCCTGATTGGCTGGCGCGTGTTGGCACGCGCCAGGATTTTTTTTTTT
Organism: Ascaphus truei; assembly: GCA_036426205.1. Classification (NCBI taxonomy): domain Eukaryota; kingdom Metazoa; phylum Chordata; class Amphibia; order Anura; family Ascaphidae; genus Ascaphus; species Ascaphus truei. Next base: position 150,993,819 of record CM071567.1, on the reverse strand, counting down.
GTCCTCGCAACTTATCTAAGCGGTGCGCAAAACTGGGGGGCGGTGCCAAAATATTTATGGGGGGGGCGACAGCCTGTGCGGCAAAAACAGGAGGGCAGAGCAGAGCAGGGGCAGAGCAGAGCAATGCCAGGCAGAAGATCCGTGGCTGTGTTTCTACTGTGCTTGCAGAGGGGGGGGGCCGTCCCTCATGCACACAGACACAGCCCTCCTCTTCCTGGCTTTATTGAGTGGGAGCCCGAGCAAGCAGTACGGGTGTGTGTGTGGTGTGTGTGGGTGTTGTGTGTGGGGTTGTGTGGTGTGGTGTGTGTGTGTTGTGCGTGTGTGGTGGTGTGGTGTGTGCTGTGTGTGTGTGTGGTGTGTTGTGTGTGTGGGTGTATATATAGTATAGTGATGTGTGTGTGTGGCGTATATATATGTATAGTGAGGTGAGGTGTGTGTGTGTGTATGTACTATATACTATATAATATGCCAAATAAGCATACAGTTAGTTATATTGCATATTTGCTTCCTGTGGAGGGTTTTTGTCACTTTTTTACTCACCATAACTTAACTCAGTATTATGGTTTATATTATATATATATATATATATATATATATATATATATAATATATTATATATATATATAATGTGTACGTGATGTGTGTGTTTTGTGACTGAATGTGCGTGTGTGATGTGTGTGGTGTGGGGGGTGTTGTTTGTGTTGTGATTGATTGTGTGTTGGCGAGACAACAAAATTGACATGAAGCATGCTCAGCAGCAGTCAATGCAGCACACCCCACCACCCCCACACACCCACACACCAACCAGAAATAGCCTGATCCATACCCCCCACTCGTGCTTGCAAATTATGCAGGACCCACTGTGCTCAGCTTGGAGAGTTGGTGATGTCACCAACTTCCGGCGGCAGCGTGGACGCAGCCTAATTTTGCAAGCGCGACTGTTGAAAACATTGTGTATGTACATTGTAATCGTTTTAATAAGGGGGGGGGGGGTTCATGTGATTTTGATTACGTAGGCAGGGGGGGCCCCGAGAAATTAACTGGAAATGAAAGGGGGGCTCGGCATAAAAAGTGTTGCTCACCCCTGCGAGTCTATCTGACCTTGCATAGCGGGCACTTTCCTGAAGGAGCAAGTAGGTGACTACTGCTCCATGCCACTCTCGCTTCCCCTTGTCCATCCTGCTCTGATTCCCCCCCGCTCCGGTCCCCCTTCCCGTGCCGATTCCCCCCCTGCTCCGGGTCCCCCTTCCCGTTCCGATTCCCCCCGCTTCGATTCCCCTTGTTGCGAGTGTCTGAGTTTGTGTCTGAGTGTGTGTCTGTGTGTGTGTGTGAGATCAGGGGGGGAGGGAATGAATGTGAGGAGGACGGATTCAGGGAGTGGGTTTGAGTCAGAGGGGCCATAATTGATGGGGGGGGTGAGAGTGAGGAGACAGGGGGTGTAATAGAGAAAGAGAGGGTGAGGGGAGAGAGTGAATGAAGAAGCAGAGGGGGTAACAGAAAGAGATGGGGCTACACCTTGGGACTATCTGCATTAGAGTGGGGTGTGTGTTGTGTCTGAGTCGTATGAGTGAGAGAGTCTGAGTGAGAGAGAGAAAGTTTGAGTGAGCGAAGGATTCTGAGGGAGGATCTGGGGGGAGTCGAAGAGTGAGGGGAGTCTGAGAGAGTCTGAGGGGGAGAGAGTTGAGGGAGAGAGAGAGTTGAGGGGGAGAGAGAGAGAGTTTGAGGGGGAGAGAGAGAGTTTGAGGGGGAATGAGAGAGTCTTAGGGGGAGGAGAGGAGAGTCTGAGAGGGAGAGTTTGAGAGGGAGAGTCTGAGAGGGGAGAGGGAGAGTATGAGAGGGAGAGGGAGATGGGAGAGGGAGAGTCTGGAGAGGGAGAGGGAGAGTCTGAGAGGGAGAGGGAGATCTGAGTGGGAGAGGGAGAGTGGGAAGAGGGAGAGTTGAGAGGGGGGAATCTAGAGGGGGAGAGTCTGAGAGGGGGAGAGTTCTGAGAGGGGGAGAGTTGATGAGAGGGAGGGTGTGGTTTGTGGTTGTCTGTCTGTGAATGAATACAGACACCAACGTCAGTGGAGTAACCCACCCAAGTGATTCAGTCAGTCACCCAAGTGTCAGTCACACACGAGTCAGTCAGTCAAAGTGTCAGTCACCCACCCCCCCCCCACAACCACTCTCTCTCTCTCTAGTAACATATGCCCCCCCCTGAAACATTCTGCGGACGCCCATGCTTAGAGGTGTAATTCAGGTTTCGGAACTGCTGCCGGTAGGTCTCTGAGGTCAGACCTAAGCGATCCAGTTATGGCGGCTTTTACTTGTTGTAATCATTGCCTGGTCTGCTGGGAGGCACTGATATGTGGCCTGGGCTTCTCCTATAAGGAGTGGGGCCAAAGCGATTGCCCAGCGGTCTGCAGACCAGCCCTGGGCTTCGGCAACCCTCTCAAATGTCTGTAGAAAAGCCTCTGGATCCTCGTTCGAAGCCATTTTCCTCAGGAGGACCGGGGGTTTATTCGCAAGTTCTGGACTGGCAGAACCCTGGAATTGGGTCAGCAGCGTGGCCATCCGCTCATCCTGTGCTGCCTGCTGCTGAGTTAGGAGCTGGGTTTGCTGCTGCAATAGTCTTTCATCTCTCTCTGCCTGTAGATGGGACTGCTCGCACAGAAACTCTTTTTAAAAAAATTCCATTTTTTTTTTTCATTTTTGTGTGTGGCCCTTCAACTGCAGGGGCCTCTCAACATCCCGGCACTTCTGACACCATATGTTGCAGGGTACATGCAACCACACGCGGGTTTTCGTGATAAGGCTTATTTATTGAGCCTTAAAAATTACAGTACACAAAAACAAAATAGCTTCTTGGCAGCATACAAAAAAAAATAGCTTTTCTTCAGCATAGAAACAAGACAGCTTCTTTTCAGCACTATACAAAAAATACACTAGATGGCGCTCAAAACACTCTAATAAAACACAAACCATGCAGTGAAATAAAGTGACTAATTAAATCAAAATAATGTGCAATGGGTGATAAAAACAAACAAACACTCAAACCCTTAAGGACTGTTTCAAGGTCCGCAAAGTACAGAGAAGAAGAATCAGGGGAGCGTCAGTGCCTATAGAAAAAACGTGATACTCGCATAGTGCAGTAAATTAACATAACACATACACAGGCAGAGCTCTCATAAGAGCACAAATAAGGAGCTAGATAGTAATGATCACAGAGTATCAGAGATATGACTATCTATGGACATCTATGATAGTATAAAATGTCCATTCAAAAAGGAGCAACAATTAGGAGGTGGAAATCCAAAAGAGAGACACCAAACCAAAACTTAAACTGTAGACATTTATCCAGCATTGGTAAAAATGGAGGCTTACAGGATTCCGAATGATAAACAGCAAGTGTGTACACGTGTAGATTCCAGCCGAGTCGCGTTCTCGGGATCTCTGCACGATGCTGCTTCCTCACACGGTCTACGACCTGCGCTGCTTCAGGGAGCCGATACGTCACTTCCGGTTTCTTCAACGCGTATAGCAGACGCCACCGGAACTCCACAGCAGAAACTCTCCCTCTGGATCTCGCAAGAGGGGTTACGCTCTACGCGTTTCGCCGTGCGTAGTGACGGCTTCGTCAGGAGCTTCTTTTCAGCATGCAGGACACAAACATTTCATCAAACATGTACTTTGAAAACAGACCTTGTAGCAGTAATCTTACTTCAGCATTTCAGTCCTATCTCTTGACCAGCTAGCCTGCATGATGGTACAGCCTGGGGGTTTTAAAACACCTTGATTATGCAGCTGGGACCACTCTAATTGTCAGGAGCTTCCCAGCTGAAAATTAACCCCGTCACTGCTGCACTGCATACCTACACATACGTCTGCCAGGCTGGTGATGTTCATTCACCCTGTCAAAACCCCCTACAACCCATCACAGGGAATCTACAGATGTAGCCAGACTTAGGGCCTCATTCAGTAAGCGTCGATAAGGCGCTTATAGACCACTTATCATCCAAAATGCCTACTCATATTCAGTAAGCCTCGATAAGTGGGCAATAACGACCTGTATCACCGAAAAATATTTTGAACAAAATCAAATCGCCAACGGAGTGGTGATAAGCAACTTATCAACACTTTTCGGAATGTTCATAAACACGCGCGATTCTAGTAGCCGCGAATCAGCGATCGCCGCCTTTCGTGGCCCTAAAATGGCGATTTCCTCCCCAAATCCAAACGCCAGAAACAGTTGACAGATTGGTAGGGAGATGAGTTGTTGAGCGGTGATAAGTCGGGACTTAGATACATTTTGGCCTTTTTCCTGCATAGGATTGATGCCGGGGTCTCCGGAGCTGATACACATTAATACCAGCACCGGAGCCCCCTGGCATGAATCCGATTCAGGAAAAATGCATTTACAGCCACTTCATTACCTTAGCGGCAAACCGCTAAGGCAATGAAGGCATTATCCACAGGTGCCAGGCTTATTGTGGGTAGCGGGGGTGGGTGAAGAGGGTATTTGGCCCTTGGTGGGTTTTTAGGCCTTGCAGGGGGGGTTGCGGGTGGACTTAACCCCTTCACCCACCCCCTTTAAACCAATAAACACAATACACCACAACAGCCCCAAAACCCACCTCCTATGTGTAAGGAATCGGGGGCCACGTCCCTTGTGGTGTGACCCCACCTTACCCACTACCAGTACTGCAGCGGCTGCTGCCCCTGCCCCCCGTCGCCACCCATGCCGCCGCCCAGTGCATACCTTGAACTCTGCCGTCGCCATCTTGGATTCTGGCACTGGTGTTACAGACTCTCAGCTGTGCTCCACTACTTCCTGGTCTCTCAGCCACTCACGAGCAGCTCCTCGACACGCCTCCACCATACCCCTCGTCCGGATTGGTCACTGTCGCTTTAAATATTCTTCTTTGGCTTCACTTCCTTGCCGAGCATAGATCCTTATGGGATGTTACCTGTGTTTCTGCCACAAGTCTTGTTCTTTCGTTACGTATCTCTGTTTTTGTTCCAGTTCGTTGTACTCGTCCAGTTTCCTCCAGGCCTGCTGCTGCTACGCTGAGTTCCTGAGTTCCTGGTTCTTACAGACCTGCTTCGTTTGCGCTGTAACACGGGGTTACTAGTGCTGCCTGGTGGTGTGCCTATTGCGGTCAGTCTTCCCTCTCCTAGACCGGAGCCATGGGTCGTGGACGCCACTCGCGTAAACCTCGTTCTCGACCTGCAGCGATTGCGCTGACGCAAAAGGACCAGCTTGATTTCCTGTTGCCGACTCCCTGCTTGAACTACGACTACCCGGATATCTCCTACCCCGACTCTGGCTTGCCCAACAACTATGCTGTTATCTCCAGTCCTGAACCCGGCCTGTTTGACTATGAACTGCGCACTCCGGACCAGTCTGCGCGGTATAAGGTCGGTGATTTCATAACCCAGCCTCAGCCCCGCGGTCCGATCCCGGTTTGTGGCGAGCACAATCGTGACACTATGCCACATTAAAATTGCAATATTTAATATACATCAATACACCCCCCTGTCCCCCCCATAATGTAAAACCCTTATTTATTTTTTAACATACAGGATTCATACCCCAGACCTACGGTAGTCCCCTGTGGTCCCGACGGGTGTCCACAGGTCCCACAGTGCACCAGTACCCCAGGGTCTGGGAGTCTCTGGGTGGTACCCGCCAGGTGCCATGGGCTTCCAGGTGGTCCCCACAGGTCACTGTGGGCAACACAATACATCACTCATTAAAAAAGAAAAACAATCGCCAACATTTTATTTCAATCAAGCTGAAAAATACCAAACAATTACATCCACATAATAAACTAACATTGCATAAAAACAGCAGCAATACAAAGTCAGAAATGCCCCCAAAATATTGTCCTAATAATATATTGATGTGTACTCTAAAAAGTACAGATTAATATATTATCAGTCAATATTCAAAAATTAAAAAATTAAAAAAACACATCCAATGTAAAAAACCTGTAAAAAAAATACATTTACAAACATGCAATATATTACTTCAAACAGCTAAATGAGGGTGGCATTTCCTATCTTGTTGAAGCTCACCCCCTCCCACATTTAAATGGTTAAAAGCTCACTCCATAGCATCTCCCACTCTCAGGAGAACTTGCTTGTGACAAATCTAATACAGAGTGCTTTTCCTGGTGATGTACAGGTTAATAAAAGCTTCAATCAGACTTAGAACTATGCAACTAATTTTGACAGATTTATTATAAATCATTCTTCCTGGTAATGCACAGGTTATTAAGAATTTATTTTAGTGTTAGGGACCCTTGAGATGTGGTCTGCCGTGTAGTGGCTCAGGGGCTTACAACACTTTGGCCAAAATGTTAAACTAAAAGACCATTTTATTTAATAGATATCTATACATATATATTTAAGCACTGTACCGTGTATAAGTTTCACTGGATGTGAACTGAGCTCTGTCTGTGTTTCGTGTTCTGTCTCTGGTTTTAAATATATTTTGCCATGCTCAGTAGCACTCCTCTGTGACACTTATATGCTTATATATATGTTGTGGTTATTTGGGGGTTCAATATGAGCTGGCAGGTGTCCTGTATGTTTTATCAATATATATATACACATTAAACTGTAACTATTTAATAAAATATATTGTGTCCTGTTTTCTGTGTGCTAAAATTTATGAGTTCCTAATCTGGTGTCAGGGATGAGTGAGTGTATATATTCACTACATTCATTAGCCCCATTCTTGGCACACATTAGAAAAATAACTTTAAAAACTTTTAGACACGGTGATCATGCTCAGCTTTATAACATAGCTGGAGCTCCCCTAAACCCCTACACTAGGTTCAGTGTACCCGGGTATGTATCTGGGTATCTGTCCTATTGTGGGGAACCCCTGCTACACTAGGGACTATGTGTATAGCTGCAGATATAGTTTAACCCCTTCATACCCATTTACCTTGGCTGGATAATGCTGCAGCAGGGATCTTGGTGGTGACCCGCAATAACGCTTTCAAAGTCAAAGTTTGTCGGAGTAATATGCTTGGCTGCATCAAGAATCTCACTCAATTCCCAGATACAACTTTTGGGGTATCCCATAACTTTGGAACCCCGATACATAGACACATTCGGTAAAGACTTTCTCCGACAAACCCACCCTGAAACTTACAGAATAGAAATCTCCTGATCCCAACACCCCAGTAAAGGCAAAAGTTAAATAAATCTTTAATGTCGCAAAATAAGTAAACAGTCTCAGCAATGCATTTTTGACATCTAGGACCCCTACACATGGGTCAGGGGTAACCAGGTGGGCTCGACCTTTATTCATGAGCCCGGTTAACCCCTTCACCGTCACATATTGCAAGATGCATAAAAGCATCTTGCATCGCCGCAGCCTCCATGAGGTCCCCGTGGATGTCTGGTGGTGTCCGCGGGTCTCCCTGGAGTGTCCACAGGTCCCTGTGGGTGTCTGGGGGCCTCCGAGTGGTCATTGTGGGTGTCTGAGGGTGCCTGGGTGGTCCCAGTGGGTGCCCTGGGGCCTCTGGGTGGTTGGTTCTTTGGGTGGTCCCCACGGGTGTCTGGAGGTCCCCGCATATCCCCACCGGCCTCCGGTATCAATCCTGTGCAGAAAAAAAATTACAGTGCAATACATTAAAATAAATACAACCCCAATACATACAGTAGAGTAATTGGCAAAATTACTATTATTCTGTTATGGAAAATAGTGCATTTGCCCAATAAAAACAAAAACATAAACCAGTCAGCATAAAGTAAATAAAGCTTGCACTTACCCCTGCCAGGGTGAAGGCCATCCTCATCCTCATCACCATCCTTGTCCTCTGTTGGCAGCAACATACTGTAACAGTAAACAATTAATAATAATTAAGGGGTTTCCACCCAGGAGGCCTAACCACCTTCCCCAGGGCAACTACCCCCACCCTCTACCCCTGCTACCCATTGATTGGCATTGTATAGCAATAAATGGGAAAGCTAAAATAACAGGCACAAGATAAAATACATTACATAGAAAAAAAACACATTTTAAAAGCCAAGAAACCAATTGATTGGTACAGTGGTACATCATGCCCATAAAATATGGGCATGATTTACCACTATGACAATCAATGGGCAAGCAAAAAAATTAGCAACCACCAAAAATATTAAATGAAATGTTAAAATAATCACCAAAAGAAACACGCCAAAAATAAACAACAATTAAAAAGCAAAACACCAAAAAAATACCAAAAATAAAGAGCAAATGTTAAATGGGTATCAAACCATATATCCAAAACAGAATTAAAAAACAAAACAACAAAAATAAACAATAATTAAAACAACAATCAACAAAGAAACACAAAAATTACACAAAGCAATCAACAACAATACATATAAAAGTAATAAAAGCAAGTATTTCCCAAAAAATGCATTACTTGTCACTGTATGTATCTTTAGCCCAAAGGGGTCATAGATAAATACTTTGGCAATCAATGGGCAAGCAAAAAAATAAACAATACAATCAAAATACCTGAAAAATAAAATGTACATACTGTACATTCAATGGTTTTCTTACCTTTAGATGTTTTCATCCTCTGATTCCCAGGGTCTCGGGAAGCTCTCGACCAAAGACGCAATGACCCTCAGCTTCAGGTAAGTTCCTTCTTCTTTTCTTCTGCTTTTCTTCAATCTTCTCTTCTGTATTTGTAATCCAATTGGGGGGAGATGTTCCCATCGGCTTCTTGATGTCAAATGAGAGAGAACAGGCCTTATATAAGGCCTGTGACATCACATTTTACTGTCAAATGACATATCTCCAATCCTATTGGAAATGTACCTGTGACAGAACCTTTTCTTTTTTTTTTAAAGGATGTGACATCATGTAAAGGAAGGGAAGCCAGCCAATCAGGAAGGATGGGCTTCCCTCCCTTTAAGATGATGTCACTAAAACAAGATGGCTGCCATGCCATGTTTACTCCAACCAATCAGATTGTGAGATATACCATGTGGGGCATAACATGGTATATCCCCAATCTGATTGGTTGTAGTAAACAGTGTGACAGAGTCCATTTTTGGAGAGGATGTGATGTCACTCCCTTTCAATGATGTCACATCCTTTAAAATAATGGAAGCAGTAGGAGCAGATGGTAATCAGGTCTGGAACAGTTCCTCTGTCTAGAGACAGCTCCTTCCTCACTCCGATCAGCCTCTCCACCTGAGAATTCATGCAATAGCCCCTCGTGACCTCTACTTGTTTCGTACAACGTACTTCGGCCGGAGTGAGGAAGTAGCTGTCTGCAGACGGAGGAATGGGTCTGGACCTGATTACCATCTGCTCCCACTGTTGAGCCTCTGGATTCCCCGGTCACCCTACTCTTATACTTTTAGCCAGTTGTACGTTTATTCACTTTGTTTCATTATTGTTGTATTTGTAAAGTTTTTATTACTCTGCATTGTTTAGTCCTGTTGTGGTACTGTTCATATTTTATCTATAAATATACTGTGTTTCTCTCCGCTCTGTTTTTTATTTGGCCTATATCAGCACTGACATTTACATTGTACAATTTTTTTTAAATTTGACGGGATCAAAATTCCCAAATATTTTATACTGCTAGCTGTTATTATAAAAGGATATTTTTCTTGCCATACCGGTATTTTGTTTAATCCTACTGTATGTTCAGGGCTTCTGATTTTGTAGCAACAGGCGATTTGAAGCAAAGGTACTGCTTCTACTCTGCAGGATTGCACGCTCCGGAACACTGCAACACTAGATTCATTTTGGATACCCCCATGGGCAGGTAATGGGCTATAGCCCTAATATGTTTACCTGTGATCCTAATATTGGGGATGTTTATACATAGAGAGGGGTTAATATACAAAGGCAATTTGTTGTGGTAGTCAAGTGGACACCGCTAGGTCATTTGTCCCACTGTATATGCTTATGGACATTAAGCTACTATGGATGGTTACAGTGTGTTAATTATTGCCTTAAATACAATTGTGTGATATACTATATTCAGTGCACACACTTATATATGAGCACCATTCTCCTGCAATCGTTCTTCTGATTTTGCAATATTTATTTTGTAGCCCGAGAATGAACCAAAAATATCCAAATTCTCCAGAATAACGGGAAAGGCGACTTCGGGTCTGATAATGAATATTAAAATGTCGTCCGTGTACAAAGCAATTTAAATCTCTGTTTTACCTATTCTAATCCCTTCAAATTCTTGACAATTTCTCAAATAGATAGTCATGGGCTCCAGGGCAATAGCAAATAGTAGTTGAGATAGTGGGAAACCTTGTCTAGTCCCTCTTTTTAAATTGAATTTGTGAAGGGAAGTTGCCAGCAAAAACCCTAGCTCTTGGGTTAGTATAAATCCACTTAATAGCATTCCCAAATTCGCGCACAATCCAAAATTTCTGTAACACAGTATATAAATGATCTCACACTACCATGTCAAAGGCCTTCTCAACATCCAGACTGAGAAGACATGGGGACACTGCAATCATGGTATTTTGTACCTGTTGGATTGCAGCTAGCACTTTCCTAATATTTGAAGTAGGGTTTCTGCCCCAAATGAATCCCGCTAGGTCTGGGGATATTAGGTAGCCAGTCTTCATAATAAAGGTGAAAAGGTGAAGTCTGACTGGTTACCCCTGAAAACCGTGGGTCCCCGGTAGCTTAGCAGTACCATAAGCTGGGGACACTGTTTCTATTATTACCTTTAATGTCTGGTAATAAAACTGGGATTTCGGGAACGGGTGTTTAAAGGTGGGTATTTGTGTGGAAATGTGGCTAAAATATGTGGACAAGGTCGGGGGGCAAAGATACCGGTTGTCCCCCCATTTTACCCACAGACCGCATCTGGTCTATGTGTACAGTATGTGTATGCATGTTATCCCCCCTAATAGCTTCCCTTTAAAATATTGTATTTCTCACCAGCAATTTTTAATGTAACAGTTGTATTCCTGAGCCCAGGTTAGAGTTAAAAAAAGATGCTCTTATAAAATGTACATCCATATCTATACATACAGTCCTGGTGTTCCGATAAGTAGCCAGGATGTCTGCATAGAGATGAGGGATCAAAGAGGAGAAGGGAAGTCGAGAGGTGTCAGAATGTTTGGTGAGCAGGGAAGGGCGGAGTACCGGTCTGGAGACAAAGGCTCCCTGTCGGGGAGACACTTTGTTCACCCCAAACTCAGTGAAGCCTACCCAGTGGGAGGTATAGGGCTGACAAGGAGAATCCATTGCTGGTAGGCTCGATTCCCATTGGCCAGTCAGAATTTCCTGCTTGCTGGCATCCTGAGTCTCTTCAACACACCCCTCCTCTGACGCATACGGCCAGACGATCCCCCAGCTCTTATTGGCTGTTACAGCTATGATCCATGCTCTGGGTCTATGTAAGGTGACTGGACGATCAGAGAACCAGACGATCCTGAGCTTGGTCCGTTGAAGCGCTGGTGGGCTTTTTAAAAGTGCTTTTCTTCCGAATAGCAAAGCACTCAGCACGGAGTTGACGGAGAAGCCTAGCTTAGCTGAGGACAAGATATCAGATTGCGAGCAAGTTCTACTTTTCATCTACAGTAAGTTGCGGTCAGTGGAGAAAGCCAGGGTTCTCTCCCGAAAAGAGTACCGTGGTGTTTCTGGACGTGGAGCGGACAGGGTAAGCCTTCTAAAGCAAGCACACTGCACCTAGTGAGGCTAGAGACTCACCCAAGACCCCCAGTAAAGTGTGTATTTACTGTATTTTGTGAATCATTGTGTGTCTGCTGGTCTCACCAGAATAAACCCATTTTATTCTACGACTTTGTCCTGTCTAGTGAATTGATCACAGAAGGTGAAGGTGTTAAAATTAGACTCCCGTGACAGTCATCCTTAAATAGATGGTTAAATAGTCTCGTTAAAGGGTCTACCACACTCTCACCCTGGGGATTTTATACATTTTAAGGTATTGATAGCCTTCTGAACCTCAGCTTCCTGGATTGGATTGTTCAAATCTACTCGTGCTTGATCTGAACATTTTGGGGGTAAGATTTTACTCCAAATGCCTCCTTATTTACTCACATCACCTATTCTCTCATAGACCCTCTACAATCTGGCTTCCGCACTGCTCACACCACTGAAACAGCCCTCACTAAAAAAACTAATGACCTCTATGCTGCCAAAGACAGGTGTCATTACACTCTGCTAAAACTACTCGACCTCCCTGCAGCATTTGATACTGTGGACCACCCTCTTCTCCTTCACATTCTCCATACTCTTGGCATTCATAACAAAGCTCTATCCTGGATCTCCTCTTACCTCTCCCATCTTACTTTCAGCATCTCCTGCTAACAACTCCTCCTCTATCGACCTCTCTGTGGGGGTACCTCAGGGTTCTGTCTTAGGACCTCTCCTCTTTTCTCTGTACACACTCTCTCTAGGTGACCTAATCATATCTCTTGGATTCAAATATCACCTCTTTGCTGATGACACACACATTTACTTTTAGACCCCTGACCTTACACCTACTGTACAGACCAAAGTTTCTGAATGTCTCTCAGCAATATCATTCTGGATGGCCCTCCGTCGACATAAACTTAACATGGCAAAAACAGAGCCCCTCATACTTCCTCCCAAACCTTGCTCCACTACCTCCTTCCACATTACTGTTGGAAGTTCAGTCATACATGTAGTAGCACAAGCACGCTGCTTAGGGGTCAGACTCGACTCCTCTCTCACATTCGCCTCTCACATTCAAAACATATCTAAAACCTGTCGCTTTTTCCTCCGCAATATCACAAAGGTAAGCCCTTTCCTCTGTTGCTCGACTGCTAAAACTCTGAAACAGGCCCTCATTCTCTCCTGTCTCGATTATTGTAACCTCCTGCTGTCCGGCCTTCCTGTCTCTCACCTGTCTCCCCTGCAATCTATCCTAAAAGCTGCTGAAACATTCACTCTACACTTTCCTAAATCTGTCTCAGCGCCTCCCCTGATCAAATCCCGTATCACACATTCAATTCTCCTCTTTACTTTTAATGCTTTACACTCTTCTGCCCCTCCTTATATCTCATCCCTAATGTGTCACTATGCACTATCCTGGCTCTTGCTTTCTGCTCAATGATGTCTTCTCTCTACCCCCTTTGTATCTAAAGCCCTCTCCCACCTTAAACCTTTTCCACTGACTGCCCCACACCTCTGGAATGCCCTTTCCCTCAATACAAGACTAGCACTCTCGCTATCCACCTTTAAGACCCACCTTAAAACACACCTGCTTAACAAAGCATATGAGTAGCTCCGTGGTTAACACTATACACCTGATACATACAGCTTGGCCCCTTTCAGACGCACTTACCAGTATGCCCTACTACTGTATCTGTATGTTCCTCCTACCAATTAGATTGTAAGCTCTTTGAAGCCGGGACTCCTTTTCCTAAATGATACTTTTATGTCTGAAGCACTTATTCCCATGATCTGTTATTTGTATTATTTGTTATTTATATGATTGTCACGTGTATTACTACTGTGAAGCGCTATGTACATTAATGGCGCTATATAAATAAAGATATAGATAGATACATACATACATACATACATTATAGAAAGTCTCATTGTTTTGCTATATCCTTAGGTGAATGAAATTAAACTAAAAGCATGTGATCAGGGCTCAAACCTAAAAACCTATACCTAAATATTAGCTAAAATAACCAGGTGCTCTATAAAAATAAAAATTAAAATAGTAAAGGGTCCCCTATAGGGAAAACCTTAATTATCCTTAGGTGAGGTGAAAACTTTTCCTGAGTTTCTATCTCTTATTGAACTTATGAGGTTCTGAGGCCTAGAGCCTCTGACTAGGTTGGCTTGAGTCTCCCAAATTTATTGCCATATTTATACAGTTTAAAATTAAAATAACTAAGGTTGGCTTTTTCTCTTTCCTGGGTTATTAATTCACATTCCTAATTTTTTACTATAAATAACAGTTTATGGGCAGGTGAGGGATTTGTTTTGTGTTCATCGTAAGCTTTAGTTATATTTTCATTTGCTATTTTAAATTTTTTGTTAAGTGTCTTTTTGCATGTTATGGAGAAGCCTATAATTTCACCTCTTATCACCGCATTCCCGGCTTCTCTAAACAAGGCTGGGTTGTCAATATGTTGTTTATTGTTGTCAGTATAGGCCTTCCATTTTTCAACCAGAAAATCCTGAAAATATGGTCTATTGGTTATTATAGGCTAAAGCAGTAAAATTCAGGGCATTTTTGAAAACCCTGCTCTCTGATTGGTTAACATTCCGGGCACTATCCAATCAGTAATGCCCAGAATTTTAGCAGCTTGCAAAGTGCAGTTTTCAATGTGTTTATTTCCAGCCAATCAGCTTTCAGAAGATTGAAGGAACAGCTCTGAGACAGGGAAGGGGATTGGTCAAAAAGTATCAGCCACAGGTTGACTCCTCCCCCTCCTGAGCTGACTGAGATTTTCTGAGCAGATTCAGTTGAATTGGGGGGGGAGGGGAGTCTGCAAAGAAGTAAGTGGCTGTCTGCAGTTTGTGATTGTGTCAGTAGCAGTGTGTGTGCTGTTGTGTTGTATATCTGTGTAGAGGTGCTGTGTGTGTGTATAGAGCTCCAGTGTGTGTGTCAGTGTCAGCAGCAGTGTTTATGGGTGTAGCATGTGTGTGTAGCAGCAGTTTGTGTGTAGAGGTGCTGTGTTGTGTGTAGAGGTGCTGTGTATAGAGGTGCAGTGTTGTGTGTGTGTGTGTGTATTTTGTGTGTGTAGAGGTGCTGTGTTTTGTATAGAAGTGCAGTGTTGTGTGTGGGGTGTGTGTAGAGGTGCTGTGTTGTGCTGTGTTGTGTGTAGAGGTGGGGGGGGGGGAGAGTGCAAAGCGTAGTGTGGCCGCATTTTTTATTGTGGCTGCAATGTGTGTGTGTGTATGTGTGTGTGTGTGTGTGTGTTTGTGTGTGTGTGTGTGTGTGTGTGTTGTGCTGTTGTATGTGTAACGGTGTTTGCCCGGGCCAATCTCATATTGCCCCCCCTATGTGGACACTGACCATTGTTACAGGTGTGGTGCACCTGCTGGCTTACAGAATCCCTGAGTCTCCCGCGATGGTATGGGGGATGACATCAGGACTGGCTTATGAGGTATTGCTGAGTTATACTCACTTATGATACAGCACCTCCATCTCTTCCAGACCCCCAGCGTAGTAGGGAGGAGTCTCTGAAAGAGAACCTCTATGTGCACCTTCTTCCCAAGTGACTCCACACACAGGACAGAAGCGATCTCTTTCTTTGGCATCCTTTATTGTCCCCACACATAGACGCCCATCATAGCGGCCGGTCTTCTAGCCGCTCATCTCAGGTTGCCAACCCAAAGGAAGTCCCTGACCGTACACTCCCAGGCAAGGGCACTGAAAGCAGGTCTAGCTCTTCCCTTACTCCCTGATGGAGTAAGAGGAATAGTCTTCCACACCACTCCCTTGAGGGAGGGCCACAAACACTGCCAGAGCCCTGACAGGTTGCTGGACAGACTCACCTCACTCAGGTGGTGAGGCACACTGACTAAATTCAGGAAGTGCTGCATATTATATAGATTCAGTAGGCACCACCCCTGTGTCACTGTAAGTGGACACAGAGCCTGATGTCACTTCCTTCACTGAATAATACACAGCACAGGAGGTGAGGGCAAACCCCATGATTACTCCTGGCAACCTGCCCTTAACAGGGATTATTGCACAGGAGGAGAAAGACATGTAACCCCAAAACTATACAGGGATACATATGTGTAGCAGCAGTTTGTGTGTGTGTATAGAGCTACTGTGAGTGTGTATAGAGCTCCAGGGTGTGTGTGTCAGTGTCAGCAGCAGTGTTTATGGGTGTTTATGTGTGTGTAGCAGCAGAGTTTGTGTGTGTAGAGCTGCTGGGGTGTGCGTGTGTGTGTGTGTGTGTGTGTGTGTGTGTGTGTGTGTCAGTGTCAGCAGCAGTGTTTATGGGTATAGCATGTGTGTAGCAGCAGAGTTTGTGTGTGTAGAGCTGCTGTGTTTGTAGAGCTGCTGTGTTGTGTGTGTGTAGAGGTGCTGTGTTGTGTGTCTAGAGCTTCAGTGTGTGTGTGTATGGTGTGCTTGTGTGTGTAGAGCTGCTGTTTGTGTAGAGGTGGTGTGTTGTGTATAGTGTGCTATTGTGTGTGTGTGTGTGTGTGTTTGTGTGTGTTGAGCTGGTGTGTGTGTGTTGAGCTGGTGTGTGTGTGTGTGTGTGTACACAGAGGGGGCGGCAGTGTGTGGATATAGATATCTGCAGTGTAAGTGTATATAGAGGTGGTTTAATGTATTTACCATTTTATTTTAATAACAAAAATCTATTTAACTATGCAAAAGTGTCTATTATTTATGAAATAAGCCTACATTTAGCCTATAATAGTAATAATCCCCTCAGAACAGGGCATTATTGGCCAGTAATGCCCTGTTCTTCAGGGATTATTACATAAATATAGGCTAAAGCAGTAAAATTCAGGGCATTATTGAAAACCCTGCTCTCTGATTGGTTAAAATTCCAGGCATTATCCAATCAGTAATGCCCGGAATTTTAGCAGGTTGCAATGTGTAGTTTTCAATGTGTTTATTTCCAGCCAATCAGCTTTCAGAACAGCTGAGAAAGGGTAGGGGATTGGTTCGAATGAACTAACAGCTCTGAGACAGGGCAGGGGATTGGTCAAGAAGTATCAGCCACGGTTTGACTCCTCCCCCTCCCAAGCTTACTGAGATTTTCTGAGCAGATTCAGTTGAATTGGGGGGGGGGGAAGGGCGGGAGTAGTCTGCGAAGGTAAAATATGCACATACAGAATAGAAATACTATATAGGCATGTAGGTATAAAAACCAGTAATAGATAAGGCGCTTCCACGACTGCTGCACAGGATCCACAGAAGGCACCACGTCTTGCTTCACAGGCTACGATATGGCCACGGATGCCGAACTTGTTCACCCTCACATCTCTGCTCCTCCACGGAACGGGATAGCCAGAGTTGGTGGAGTGAGTAGAAGAATATCAATTGAGATCCGCTTTCTCCAGCAGTTACAGCTCTTGGGTACTGCATGTCTCAACCTCCAATCAGCACAGCAGAGAGAGGGAACACCAAGCGTCGACAGGTGGAACCACAGAGTGACGTGTACCTCGTCACAATCTCCAACCAATCACGGCTCCGGTCACAGAGGTGAAACAGCGCTGTCTCAGCACCCAGGCATCGTAATCGTAATGCGATCAAACAGCATCTAGCGGAAGCATCTAATGTTGAATTAAAAGTCCAGAAAAAACTCAACTGAGCTTAATATATCAAATAAACTTTTCGGATCAAAAATAAAAACTCCAATGCGTTCGTGACGCAAGGTCACTTTTTCCATGAGGATGCCTACAGTATATAGTATTTCTATTCTGTACGTGCATATTTTACCTTCCATATATAAATTCTATTTTTACATACTACACTATGAGGGTCTTGCGCTTTCTTTTTTTTCTGTTCAGCGACCTGTCATATTGAACTTCCCAAGATGTTGTCCGCATTTCACGATGTGTTTGATCTCTACAAAGCAGATAAGTTGCCTATGCACTATCCCTCTAATTGTCCTATCGTGCTTCTACCTGGAACTTAAATCCCCTTTGGACGGGTCTACGCACTGTCAGATCCAGAACTACAAGTTCTGCATCAATATACTGCTCCGGCAGCTTTTATTCGAAGTAATCACCGGCTTGTATCTGGCATGTTCCTGGAATGCCACACTGTTCACCCGGAGCATGCCGGGCTCCCATCCAGGGTCATGCCCGGCTGACGCGCGGTTGATGTGTTTATTGATAATGGTTCGGATTTTAATAGGCTGCAATGCTTCGCGTGTCTGCCAGATGGCATAAATTCATGAATTGTAATGCGCCGAATCAGTAATGTGTCGGCTTGCAGGTGTTTCGTTTAAAAAAGATACTGTACCACAGTGTGCTATTGTAACTTGGCCTTGGCCTTGAGACTGAAGGAAGAGGTTGCAAAAATGTATCAATTTAGGCTTTTCATATTAAACAAAGACAAAGACCAGTTTCAGTTTGTCTTACACTATTCTCCAGAGACCCACCCGCCATGAATGTTCAAGTGCAGCCTGCTTTCCAAAAACCTGACAGAAGTTACGCGTATTTGATATGGGCCGCGATTAATGCAACAGATGATAAGATGGCAACAGTTGCTCAAATTTATCAGTATTTTATCGAAAACTATGACTTTTACAAATTTTCGCCAACTCCTCATACGTGGAAGCGTGCAATAAGGTAAAGGTTATGTAGTGACCCCTGTTATCACCGTATTGAGCCCCAATTCGTTGGAGGGTATTGGTGTGTGTCACCGGATTTTTCCCGTATCTATGATCATGGAGGTGGCAAAAGGCAAAGGGTCGTGTTAAAACCAACTAAGAAGCGACAGTCGCTGCCAAGCAATGCACCAGCACCAGCACCAGCACCGTCTTCCAATGACGGTCCCACTGTCAGTGACAACCCTGAGCCTGAGGCTGAGCTGGATTTGGCGTGCAGTTTTGATGAAGCTTGCATGTACCTAAGTGATATCCAGCCTCACCTGCTGACTACAGGTGGACTAGTCCCGCTGCCAACTATCGACGTGGATGATGAAGAAAGCTGGACCGTCAGTGGACCGGCACCGGCGCAAGCTGAATGGGAAATTCAATGGTGAGTACTGTCTTGTTGCCGTATTATTTTGGTGGGGCTGGCTGGGTACTTCTTTAGGGGGCTGACCATTACTGTACTGTACTGTACATTAAAACTTTTCTTTTTGTTTTTTCTCAGAAAAGAAAACGGCTAATGGGGGGATTTCGATGGGTAATATTGTACTGTATGCTGATGTTTTACGGCCGTACAGTATACTGTGTAATAAACCAGAATAAATAAAACTATGCATTTATTCTAAATGTTCAGTATCGTGTCATTATTTGTCTTCCACAGTATACTGTACAGTGGTATACAGTGCCTAACATCTATGGGCAAAAAGATTTTTGTTCCTAGGTGCCCTAGAACAGAAGTTCCCACGCCAATTGCCTGTGAACTTGACCACGGCCCTAAGTAGTTCCCACGCCAATTGCGCGAATAAAATGTAAAATAACCCGTTCTGTGGGTCTGAGTGGGTTGAAATTTACCTGGTCCCCATGCCTCCCAAGACCCCAGGAACCGGAGGTACAAAAAGACAGTTTAAAAGCACATTACCAAAGTGGCTTTTTTTCTGCCATGCAAGTCAATGGCAGAAACCTGAACTTTAACATCACCCTGACTCCGTTCTCTTGCCACGAGAGGGTCGCAATTTGCCATGCAATCCTGCCGCAACTAGGACTACATGGTGACCGAATCTGAGCCCTCTAGGTTGAACAGAACCGTTTATTAATTCATCTTTGATAATTTAATTCACATTTATGTAAAGTTATAAAATAAATTTATAATATTTTTCATCACTATTTATTTGCATCATATTGTAAATACTGATCACTAAAATTAAATTGACTAGGTATTCACCCCACTACCATTCCTCATACATAATGTTATAAATCACACAACATTTTGAGTCAATTATATTATTTATTTTCTTTTTATTTTAATTATTTTATAAACAAGTATGTTACATGTCACATTCATTTTATTACATTATTCATAGCATTTACGTGTTTATTTGTTTTAGGTAAAAGTCTGTTTAGTTAACTGTATGTTTGTTCATCAGCTGAGTTTTTCATTTCACATTTGTTTGCGCAAGAGCAGGACGTTATACCTGCCATTGCGCATGTGCGGGACTTATCAGGTGAATTAAATAATTTTCAATCAACCATCTACAAAAGGACATCCCTGAGGAAGGAAGCAGCGCTTCTGAAACGCATAGGGTTCACGCTGTCAAACATGCAGTAACAACGGTCAGGGGGATGGTGTGATAAACGCAGGCGTACTGTGTTTTGTAGATCGGCTATGGGCGGATTAGAACACCATGGCAATATACTTGGCTAGGGAGGGATTAAAAACTCGGAGGTGTGTGGCTGAAATAGTTAACGTCAGTGTTGTAATTTCAAAAGGCAGTTCATCATAATAATGGATGAATAAACCCCCAAAGACAAACCCCAAATACAGTACATAAAAAGCAGTCACTTAAACTCCCTGTGCCCCAAGCACACAAATGTTTTGTGGCAGGCGAAGAATTTATAAAGGTGCAGAATGTATTATGTGTTTATGGATGGTTGAAATTGTTGTGCACTTAAATGTTTCAACATGTGCACAGTATTTGTAACATAATGTTTTTGTAACTGACTCCACCAATAAAAGACCATGTTGATTTCCAAAGCATTACCGTTCAACAAACAGGCCTCTAAGGTTTGGGGGAGGGGGATGGTGTGATTAGAAGCAGGCGTGTCTGAGTGTTTGTAGCTCAGCTTATTGGGCTTAAGAACACAATGCAACTATGCAGCAGATCAACTCCCCAGTGGAGAGAGGGGTATGGTACTGTAGGCTAGGGTGACTCAGCCGATTGACGCTTGGCTAGGGAGGGTATTAAAAACTCTGTGCGGTGTGTGGCTGAAATAGTTAACAGCAGTGGTAATTCAAAAGGCAGTTCATCATAATAATTGGATGAATAAACCCCCAAGACAACCCCCAACTACAGCACATAAAAAGCAAGTCACCTTTAACTCCCTTTGCCCATGCACCAAAAATGTTTTGTGCAGAAGAATTTAAAAGCTGTAGATATTTTATTTGTGTTGTGTGTTTTTTGAATTGCTGTGCACTTTAATGTTTCAACATTGTACAGTACTGTACTGATGTGTAAATAAATGTTTTGTGTACTGACCCACCAATAAAAGAATAAGTTTGAATGCTCAAATTGTTTCCATTTGCTCCTTTGCCAGTGTAACAAATGTTACTGTAGCGGCTTGCGCACTGTTTTTTAACTGGCTGGTCGCGCAATTGGCGTAGGAACTATGGCAATTGGCGTGGGAACTAGGTCATTTGGCGTTGGGAACTTCTGTTTTAGGGGCACTAGAAATAAAATTTATTTGGCCCCATATGTTTAGGGAACCCCTTCACTTGACCCAACAGGGTCCGAGCAGTATGGCGATGAAAAAGGGTCACGCCGGCGAGGAGGGTCCTACCATTGAGCGCAATGGCGGAGAAAGTTTTGAACCGCTAGTCAGAATGAGCAGAAACCTTGAACCCACAACTTCGGTTCTGTTCAACCTAGAGGGCTCAGATTCGGTCACCATGTAGTCCTATTGCGGGCAGGATTGCATGGCAAATTGCGACCTCCTCGTGCAAGAGACGGAGTCAGGGTTGTGTTAAAGTTCAGGTTTCTGCCATTGACTTGCATGGCAGAAAAAAGCCACTATTTTTATAGGTGCAATTGGGCATCTATTTAACCAATATAATTTAATTAATCATTTTGATATATTTATTCACATTTATGTAAAGTAAAATAAATTATATAATTTTTCATCATATTTATTTGCATCATATTGTAATACTGATCACTAAAAATTAAATTTGACTAGGTTATTCACCACACTACACATATCCTCATAGCATAATGTTATATAATCACACAACATTTTGAGTCAATATATTATTTTTTTTCTTTTATTTTATTATTTTATAAACAAGTATGTTACATGTCACATTCGATTATTACATTATCATAGCATTTACTGTTATTATGTTATTTGGTAAAAGTCGTGTTTAGTTAACTGTATGTGTTGTTCATCAGCTGAGTTTTCATTCACATTGTTGGCGCAAGAGCCAGGACGTTATTACCTGCCAGTGCGCATGTGCGGGACTTATCAGGTGAATTAAATAATTTTCAATCAACCATCTACAAAAAGGACATCCCCAGGAAGGAAGCACGCGCTTCTGAAACGCATAGGGTAGTCACGCTGATCAAACATGCAGTAACACCGGTCAGGGGGATGGTGTGATAAGACGCAGGCGTACTGTGTTTGTAGATGCTATGGGTGGCGGATTAAAACACAATGGCAATATACTTGGCTAGGGAGGGATTAAAACTCTGGAGGTGTGTGGGTGAAATAGTTAACAGCAGTGTAATTTCAAAAGGCAGTTCATCATAATAATTGGATGAATAACCCCCAAAGACAACCCCCAATACAGTACATAAAAGCAAGTCACTTTAACTCCCTGTGCCCCCAAGCACCAAAAATGTTTTGTGGCAGGCAGAAGAATTTAATAAAGGCTGCAGAATGTATATTGTGTATGGATGGTTAGAATTGTTGTGCACTTTAATGTTCAAACATTGCACAGTATTGTAATAAATGTTTTGTAACTGACTCCACCAATAAAAGACCATGTTGATTTCCAAAGCATTATTACCGTTCAAACAACAGGCTCTAAGGTTTGGGGAGGGGGATGGTGTGATTAGAAGCAGGCGTGCTGAGTGTTTGTAGCTCAGCTATGGGCGGATTAAGAACACAATGGCAATATGCAGCAATCAACCTCCCAGTTGGAGAGAGGGATATGGTACTGTTATGCTAGGGTGACTCAGCCGATTGACGCTTGGCTAGGGAGGGATTAAAAAACTCTGGCGGTGTGGTGGCTGAATAGTTAACAGCAGTGTAATTTCAAAAGGCAGTTCATCATATATATGGATGAATAAACCCCCAAGACAACCCCCAATACCAGCACTAAAGCAGTCACTTTATACTCCCTTTGCCCCATGCACCAAAAAGTTTTGTGGCAGAAGAATTTAAAAGGCTGTAGAAGTATTTATTGTGGGTTGATGTGTTGAATTGCTGTGCACTTAAATGTTTCAACATTGTACAGTACTGTACTGTATGTGTAAATAAATGTTTTGTACTACTCCACAATAAAGAATAAGTTGAATTGCCTCAAATTGTTCATTTGCTCCTTTGCCAGTGTAACAAGTACTGTAGGCGTTTGCTGTCACTGTTTTTACTGGCTGGTCGCGCAATTGGCGTAGGAACTATGGCAATTGGCGTGGGAACATATGTAATTGGCGTGGGAACTTCGTTTTAGGGCACCTAGAAATAAAATTTATTTGGCCCTAGATGTTAGGAACCCCTCACTTGACCCCAACAGGGTCCGAGCAGTAAAGGCGATGAAAAGGGTCACGCCGCAGCGAGGGGGTTCCTACCATTGAGCGCAATGGCGGAGAAAGTTTTGAACCGGCTAAGTCAGAATGAGCAGAAACTGGAACCCCACAACTTCGGTTGCTGTTCAACCTAGAGGGCTCAGATTCGGTCACCATGTAGTCCTAGTTGCCAGGATGCATGGCAAATTGCGACCCTCTCGTGGCAAGAGAACGGAGTCAGGTGTGTTAAAGTTCAGGTTTCTGCCATTGACTTGCATGGCAGAAAAAAAAGCCACTTTGGTAATGTGCTTTTAAACTGTCTTTTGTACTCCGTTCCGGGGGCTTGGGAGGCATGGGGACCAGGTAAATTTCAACCCACCAGACCCACAGAACGGGTTTTTTTAACATTTTATTCGCCAATTGGCGTGGGAACTACTTAGGGCCGTGGTCAAGTTCACAGGCAATTGGCGTGGGAACTTCTGTTCTAGGGCACCTAGGACAAAAATCTTTTTTGCCCATAGATGTTGGCACTGTATACCACTGTACAGTATCTGTGGAAGACAAATAATGCACGATCTGAACATTTAGAATAAATGCAATATGTTTTTATTATTCTGGTTTATTACACACGTATACTGTACGGCCGTAAAACATCAGCATACAGTACAATATTACCCTCGAAATCCCCCATTAGCCGTTTTCTTTTCTGAGAAAAACAAAAAGAAAAGTTTTAATGTACAGTACAGTACAGTAATGGTCAGCCCCCTAAAGAAGTACCCAGCCAGCCCCACCAAAATAATACGGCAACAAGACAGTACTCCACCATTTTGAATTCCCATTCAGCTTGCGCCGGTGCGGTCCACTGACGGTCCAGCTTTTCTCATCATCCAGTCGATAGTTGGCAGCGGGACTAGTCCACCTGTAGTCAGTGAGGCTGGATAATCCTTGGTACATGCAACTTCATCAAAACTGCACGCCAATCCAGCTCAGCCTCAGGCTCAGGGTTGTCACTGACAGTGGGACCGTCATTGGAGACGGTGCTGGGGCTGGTGCTGGTGCATTGCTTGGCAGCGACTGTCGCTTCTTAGTTGGTTTTAACACACGACCCTTTGCCTTTTGCCACCTCCATGATCATAGATACGGGAAAAAATCCGGTGACACACACCCAATACCCTCCACGAATTGGGGCTCAATACGGTGATAACAGGGGTCACTACATAACCTACCTTATTGCACGCTTCCAACGTATGAGGAGTTGGCGAAAATTGTAA